>CM066039.1:250368302-250968302 GCA_033557465.1 Ichthyophis bannanicus | reverse complement strand
CTAAGTAAACATATATACCTGCTTCTGTAGGCCCCTCTGTTCAGATGTTCAAAGCCCTAGCCGGCCCCCCTAAGGGGGCAGACAACTATGGCGGCAGGGCGCAATATTCTTCACGCACATACTGTATTCTTCTTAATGCTGGCAGCTAACTACTAAGGCAAAAGCTGCCAAGGAGCCATCGAATTAGCACAAAGTAGATGGTGCTTTCTAAACATTTGGACCCTAGGTACATGCCTCGTTTGCCAGTGCCTTAACTCTACTATGTATTTAGAAGTAGGAAAACACAAAGGGGTGTGGTCTGCAATGGTTGCAGTATTAGAAACATAGAAATATGACGACAGAAAAAGACCACATGGCCTATCTAGTCTGTCCTTCCATATCAACAACTACAACAGTCCTCCTTTTTCCTTTAGAGATCCTCTGTGTTTGTCCCATGCTTTTTTGAATTCAGAAACTGAGGAGGCCGCGGGCAGGGACCCGGCGGCCGCCGGTAACCTGTGGCGTGGCCCGGTGTGGGTCCCTGCCCTCGTGGGGGAGGTGGTGGGGGGGAGTGGGAGGCACTGAGAGGCAAGCAGCATCTTTCAAATTGATTGGCTCCGCCACGGGGTTGCGCGCGGCGGGAGACAATCAGAGGAGGGAGAGGGCCATGTGCTGCGGCAGCGGGGATGCTCGCCGAGCACATGGTTGAAGAGCAGGCAGCGGCCAGTGTCCCGCCCTCCCACCCATTAGGTTGAGGGTCGGTTTTGGGGTTTCGGGGGTGTCGCAGCTGGGGGGGAACGGTGAGGCGGGATCCCGTAGGTTTCCGGGGTCCGGAGCCGTAGGCTACTTGGGGTGGGGGCAGGGTGCTAGTGATATGGCGAAGTCGGGCAGGGTGGTAGTAACTGGACCGGTGGTTGACCGGGCCAGAGCGGAAGCGAGGTCACTTTGCTAATAGTACGGCGGGTGAGGTATCGCTCCGCTGGGGGGGGGATTGGTTGATTAAGTTGTTACTCATGTTATAAATGTTAAATTGCTATTGGGCAATAAAGCTGTGACCTGGTGTGTTTCCAAATTTGGTGTTTGTGAAGTTTGTGGGATTCAGGCAAGGTACAGTGATAAGGAGTGGGTAAGGCGGAGGGAGAGCGCCGGGTACAGATCCCCGGTTATGTCCTCATCTCTACCACCTCCACTGGGAGACTATTCCACGGATTCACCACTCTTTCCGTAAAGAAATATTTCCGCATATCACTCATGAATCTATCCCCCTTCACCCTCATCCCATGTCCCCTCGTAGCAGAACTTGCTTTCAATTGAAAGAGGCTCTCCCCCTGTATATTTATGCCACGGAGGTATTGATGCTCTCCCCCTGTACATTTATGCCACGGAGGTATTGATGCAGCTGAGGATGTATAGTCTTGAGTTCTATTAGAAGGCTTAAAGAAATATGTAGATTTTATATTTAATCTTTGAAGATGGGGAAAGAAAGCATAAATATCTTGTTGTTGTTAACTGCTGTCAAGTCAATGGTAGCCCTGTGTTCAGTTCTTGAGTCAGGCAGCTAATTGTTGATAAAGTGGCATCCATAGTTGCTTTTTTTGTATCAAGACTTCTTTTGCTTTGGCCTTCAACCACACCAAGTATGATGTCTTTCTCTAATGATCTTTCTTTTCGCATGATGTGTCCAAAGTACAAAAGCCAAAGTCTTATTATTTGAGCTTCTAAAGAAATTTGGAGTTTGATCTTCTCTAGTATCAATTGATTTGTTCTTCAGGCAGTCCATGGTATATGCAATATTCTTCACTAGCACCATACAAAATTCAAATTAGCTACAACTGTGGAAGTCAATGATGGAAAAACCCAGTAACACCAACAAAGACAAAACCTCAAGCTGACTGTGGTATAGATCGCAAGCTACTAGTATGCAAATTCAAGGTAAAGCTGAAGAAGAGCAAGCAACTCGTGAATATTGAAAAATATGATCTTGAAAATATACCACTGGGATTTAAAGACTGCCTGCAAAATCCATTTGCTGCTTTGTTGTTCAAATTTCTTATGTTTTGTTTATATTGCAGTTTCTTAGATTTCAAGAGCAATATGTTGTCACAGAATTAACTTAACAAATAACTAAAGCATACTTCTAAAGTGTAATGCCTCTGGTTCTCATTTTCCAGTTGCTTTTTCTTTACATTTTATAAAACATAACACTGGAGCTGTGCATAAGGTTCTTTTATTCTTTATAGGTTAATTTCCAACACTGGGATTACAATTTTGCCTGCAGTTTCCAATATTCGAAGTTTCCAGAAGATTTTACTGTAA
Source organism: Ichthyophis bannanicus (assembly GCA_033557465.1). Lineage (NCBI taxonomy): Eukaryota > Metazoa > Chordata > Amphibia > Gymnophiona > Ichthyophiidae > Ichthyophis > Ichthyophis bannanicus. The sequence goes on along the minus strand of CM066039.1, from coordinate 250,966,007 downwards.
GCAATTTTTTCTTGGGGTGTTTTGTTATTAAAACGATACTGAATATTTACTTTTTATTTTTTTGCTGTTTTGTAAATTATAGTACAGGTCTAGTGTGATCCCGCCCCTTGCCCGTACCCGCAGGTACTTAGGGGTTAAGGAGTTTAAGTTCCTTCTTCAAACTAATGTCCCACCACTTCCTGGAGCAGTGCTCGTAGGGAAATGTAGTTTATCACCAGTTCAAATGAAGAGTAGTGTGACTCAGAAATGTTTTCAAGCAAAAGGGATTTATTTCCCCTCCCGGGGTTGGACTCCACACGGATAAAGGTAACACAAAATTATCTGCACTTTGGCAGAAAAGGACAAAATAAGAATAGCTTCATTCAGCATAAAACAAACATTTCTTTCCAGCAGGTTAAACTTCACCACACTGCAGCATAATCATTTCTTTTCCAGCAGGTTAAACTTCACCACACTGCTTCATACAGCTCTGTCTTTTCCAGCAGGTTAACTTCACCACCCTGTTTCATACAGCTCTGTCTTTTCTACAGCCAGCTTGTATTTTCTCCACAATATGTTTCTAACACAGAGATATTATCTGTTCAGCCAGGGTAATCGTGCAATCCATTTCCTCTGTAGGAAAATTCATACAGGATGGCTCTGTGTCCATAAGTTCCACCTCTGAGGTAGGAATTGTCTGCCCAATTCTTTCTAGAGCCGCGCCCTTTTCTCCAACCCTCAGCTTTTCAGTACACTCAGGATTTAAGTATTGTTTAAAACAGGTACCATAGCCCCAGCCTTCCGGTTCATTAAATTCACAAGGGTTCCTGTAATCCCAGCCCTTGGGCTTACCTGGGAGCCTGGCTGTGGAAGGTTTTCTCCGTGGCGTATGGCTAACGAGCGGTTCCCAACTGAACCTGTGTGAGGCAGATTTCATCTGCCTTCCTGGCTTTTCTTTCTGTTTGTAATCCAGAGGACACTTCAGCTGGCCTGGTCTGCTCCTGCTATGTCTCTCACCCGAAGCCTCTGACCTTCCCTCAGCTGGAGACTCCGTCCACCTTCTGACTGGAAGCTGGCCTTCCTTCCTCAAAGGAGACACTGCTTGTCTCTCTTCCTGTTCACTCTGGCTTCCATTCTCCTTCCTCTCTCTCCTCTCCTGTCTTGCTGGGGCCTCCTTATGAGTCAGCTTTCCTGGGTAGGGCCTGGCTCCACCCCCTAGCAGGTGTTCAGAATTTCCCCGTGACTCTCTGCTAAACTGATAGCAGGGGCGTGTTTCCTTCTCTCGGGCCTGGTTTCCCTGACAACTAGTAGCCATGTGTCTTTGTTTACATTGCAGCCCTGCACTTTCTACTTGGTGTTTGGGAGTTTCTACCGGGCTAGAAGGACTTGCTATGTCACAGATCCCCCCACTTAAAATATTACGGGCTGCCGGAACCTGTGACGGACAGCACGTAATCCGGGAAAGAGCATCGGCATTACTGTGCAATCTACCTGCCCGGTGCTGCACCACAAAATCATATGCCTGCAACGCTAAATGCCACCGGGTTAGCCTAGCATTAGTGTTTCTCATTTGATGCAACCATTTTAAGGGCGCATGGTCTGTAATCAAATAAAATTTACGGCCCGTGAGATAAAATCGTAAAGACTCTATCGCCCACTTAATCGCGAGACACTCGCGCTCTAAAGTAGAATATTTTTGTTCCGCTCTGGACAATTTCCTACTTAAGTATGTCACTGGATGTTCCATACCTTCAAATATCTGGGACATTACGGCTCCTAATCCCGTTTCGGAAGCGTCCGTTTGTACCAGGAATGGCATGTCAAAGTTAACCCCCCTAAGGACCGGGGCCGTACATAACCTATCTTTCAGCGTTATGAACACCTCCTCCGCCTCTGGTGTCCACTTAAGATTATTTGGGGCATTCTTCCTAAGCATGTCTGTTAGCGGGGCACTTTCCTCCGCAAATCTGGGAATGAAGTGGCGGTAGTATCCCACCAGGCCCAGGAATCCCCGCATTTGTCTTTTGTTCAGAGGGCGTGGAAAGTTCTTCACGCTTTCCACTTTGCTAGCTAAGGGCTCCACCACCCCTCCTCCCACCATGTGGCCTAAGTATTTCACTTTTGTACCAGCGAAGAGACACTTCCCAGGATTTACAGTGAGACCCGCTTTCCTTAGTGCACTCAAAACTGCCTCTACCCTGGGCAAGTGCTGAGCCCATGTGGTACTATGGACGACGATGTCGTCCATATATGCCCAGGCGTATTCATGGTGGGGCCGCAAGATGTGATCCACCAACCTTTGACAGGTGGCCGCTGCCCCGTGAAGCCCAAAAGGCATACGCCTAAATTGGAATAACCCTATCGGGGTCGTAAAGGCTGTCTTAGGTTTGGAGGCCTGGGTGAGCGGTATTTGCCAGTAACCTTTTGTTAGGTCCAGTGTGGTCAAATACTTAGCCTGGCCTAGTTTGTCTAATAAATCCTCGATTCGAGGCATGGGATAAGCATCGAAATCAGAGATGTTATTTATTTGTCTAAAATCGATACAGAAGCGAAGACTTCCATCTGGTTTGGGCACTAATACGATAGGGCTTGACCAGGGGCTTCTAGATTCTTCGATAATGCCCATTTGGAGCATGTCCCTTACCTGTTCTATCATTTCCTTTTTTCGTGCCTCTGGTAGCCTATAGGGGCGTTGCCTGATTATTTTTCCCGGTTCCGTAATAATTTCATGGGCAACGATTCTGGTTTCCCCTGGCAATGTCGTCAGGACGTCGGAGAATCTATCTAACACCCTTCTAAGTTCCTGTTGCTGTTGCGCCGACAACTTGGCCCCTATACGTGGCCCTGGAGTTTCCCTCCAATCGGCGGGCTGCGGACCAAAATCGTCCTCCTTTTGCTCTTCGGTGACAGCCGTCAGCCCTTTTAAGTCTCCCACTCCGGTGGACCCGAATCCTCTTTCTCCTCTCCCTGTGGGGGCTAATGAGGCTACTTCTACTACCTCAGGGAAACCTACGCGCTCGCATATCATTTGAGCGACCCTGTCACCTGACTTTACCTGGAACTCTTCTTGACTGAAGTTAAACATTAACACCTTTACCTCTCCACGAAAATCGGGATCAATTACCCCAGCCCCTATGTCTATAAAATATTTGGCTGCTAGGCCTGACCTGGGTGCTATCCTCCCATAGCATCCGGGCGGGATTTGGACCTTAATCCCTGTGCTTATTAGGGCCTTCCCTCCCCTGGGTATCACCCTGTCTTCCGCACTAAACAAGTCATATCCCGCGGCAGCCTCCGAAGCTCGCTGGGGACCCCTGGCCTGAGCCAAAACCTTGCAGTACTGGAGTAGGAACTTTGGTTTTTTCCCCAGTTACATTCTTTTCCTTGGCTGGGTGTTGTGGGCTACTTTTTCCCGGTTTTCCTAATAGAGGGCTGGGGACTTTGGTTGCGATGGCCTCTAGTCTAGGTAAATCCGGGGACTCCCTTTCTACTTTCCCCGAGGGGGCTTCACAGGGGGTGGATATTACATTCTGATCAGTGCTAAGACCTTCCTCGAGCCCTTGTCTAAAGGGAGGCCAATCCCTGCCCAGGACGACGCTCTGTGGAAGGCGGGGGACCACTGCCATCAATAACTTCCCCTCTGTTCCCAGCCCGCTTATTCCTATTTCATATAAGGGGTAGTGGGAAGATGCCCCATGTATACATCTTATCTTAACCCTTCCCACGGCTTGACCTGGTGCTGACTGGGCTTGTATGGCCTCCCAGAGCCGTTGGGAGACCATGCTCTGGTCAGCACCAGAGTCAAGCAGTGCCTGGGCCTCTATACCTTCCACTCGTACTGGGAGTAAAAACCCTGATTGGCCTTTCTTTCCAATACCAGCCATTAATGCCTTGCGTGAATCACAGTCCCTTTGAAAATGCCCTATGCTCCCACATTTGAAACATTTTCCCCTCATATTGGAAAAATATACATTTTCATCAGACAATTTACTTGGTACATTTTTACTCTTATCACCAGCCTTTGCTGCACTTGGAACGCTTGATTTTGGGGCTTTGGCAAATTCAGCCTCAAAATATCGCTCCGTCATACCAGCCGCTTCCTCTGCAGTTTTGCAATCTTGTAGCATGAGGAAGGTTTTTATTTCCGCTGGCACGGCCTCTAAATATTGTTCTAAAATTAACTCATCCATTATGGACTCAACCGTTCTCTGCTCCGGTTTTACCCATTTCCAGGCCAAGCCTTTCATTCTATAGTAAAGGGCCTTTGGAGTTTCTCCGGGCCTCAACTTGGCCTTCCTAAATTGGCGCCTATAGAATGAAGGGGTCAGCCCAAGCCTATCCCTCACCACACTCTTAATTGCCTCATAGTCAGTTGTTAATGCAGCAGGCATTGATTTATAAGCTGACAAGGCTTCACCGGATAGGGACATGGCAAACCTTAGGGCCCACTGCTCCTTAGGCAGCTTTATGGCCTCTGCCAGACGTTCAAAGGCGTCCACGTAATCATCAATATTATCTGTAGGAGCCAATTGTCCCAGCCTAAAGACATCCCCACCAAGCAGTCCTACCCCACGGGTATACTCGGGTAAGTCTCTTGCTGGTCCTTGTTGCTGCTTTACCAACAGTTCCATTAGCTCCTTCATCGGCTTCTGTTGTTCCAGAATGGCAGCCATGGCTTGGTCCTGGACTCTATGAGTCATCTCCAGCTGTTTGTCCCACTGTAGCGACATCCACCTTAGCATCTCCTGTGGATCCATTTTCGCTGCTCAGGTACCTAGAAAACACACAAGAACAAGACCCAAGTGCGGTCCAAAAAAAAAAAATTCCCCTTTTTTTTTTCCAACCTTGTGCACTACTGTCATGCACTACTGCTATGCACTACCTTTCTCCAGCTATCCCCCTACACTTATGCCCAGCTACAAGTACCTGAGCTCAGTGCAGAGTCAAGCACTGAGAAAAGTAGCTCCCTTTGTCTGACCGATAGTCAGTCGAGCACCGGCTCCTCCTGGGTATCAGCTGCTCCTTGCTGCTGGACTCTTGTCCCTCCAGGTGTCCTTAAAATACGAGTAAAATCCAAACTACTACGCCATTGTGATCCCGCCCCTTGCCCGTACCCGCAGGTACATAGGGGTAAGTTCCTTCTTCAAACTAATGTCCCACCACTTCCTGGAGCAGTACTCGTAGGGAAATGTAGTTTATCACCAGTTCAAATGAAGAGTAGTGTGACTCAGAAATGTTTTCAAGCAAAAGGGATTTATTTCCCCTCCCAGGGTTGGACTCCACACGGATAAAGGTAACACAAAATTATCTGCACTTTGGCAGAAAAGGACAAAATAAGAATAGCTTCATTCAGCATAAAACAAACATTTCTTTCCAGCAGGTTAAACTTCACCACACTGCTTCATACAGCTCTGTCTTTTCCAGCAGGTTAACTTCACCACCCTGTTTCATACAGCTCTGTCTTTTCTACAGCCAGCTTGTATTTTCTCCACAATATGTTTCTAACACAGAGATATTATCTGTTCAGCCAGGGTAATCGTGCAATCCATTTCCTCTGTAGGAAAATTCATACAGGATGGCTCTGTGTCCATAAGTTCCACCTCTGAGGTAGGAATTGTCTGCCCAATTCTTTCTAGAGCCGCGCCCTTTTCTCCAACCCTCAGCTTTTCAGTACACTCAGGATTTAAGTACTGTTTAAAACAGGTACCATAGCCCCAGCCTTCCGGTTCATTAAATTCACAAGGGTTCCTGTAATCCCAGCCCTTGGGCTTACCTGGGAGCCTGGCTGTGGAAGGTTTTCTCCGTGGCGTATGGCTAACGAGCGGTTCCCAACTGAACCTGTGTGAGGCAGATTTCATCTGCCTTCCTGGCTTTTCTTTCTGTTTGTAATCCAGAGGACACTTCAGCTGGCCTGGTCTGCTCCTGCTATGTCTCTCACCCGGAGCCTCTGACCTTCCCTCAGCTGGAGACTCCGTCCACCTTCTGACTGGAAGCTGGCCTTCCTTCCTCAAAGGAGACACTGCTTGTCTCTCTTCCTGTTCACTCTGGCTTTCATTCTCCTTCCTCTCTCTCCTCTCCTGTCTTGCTGGGGCCTCCTTATGAGTCAGCTTTCCTGGGTAGGGCCTGGCTCCACCCCCTAGCAGGTGTTCAGAATTTCCCCGTGACTCTCTGCTAAACTGATAGCAGGGGCGTGTTTCTTTCTCTCGGGCCTGGTTTCCCTGACAACTAGTAGCCATGTGTCTTTGTTTACATTGCAGCCCTGCACTTTCTACTTGGTGTTTGGGAGTTTCTACCGGGCTAGAAGGACTTGCTATGTCACACTAGTCAACATATTTAAGTACATGTGTTTAAAATACAAATAGCTTGCATTTCAGAGTTCTTTGAGGGAAAGCTGAGCAAAGATCATATTGTGTACTAAATAATGCATGTATGATATTCCCTGTGTGGGCTTTGGCAAATTTTAAAACAGAAGTGCATATTTTTGCTTTTAAAATTACCCTTTCATTTATACCGATCTTTACCATGCACAAATTTTCAGATTAATTTACATGCATACAAGTGTATTTTCAAAAGTATGCTTTACCTACAGAAATTTTCAGAATGCCTTTTAAATACATTTCATGTCGTTTTTTACGATTTTTCATTACTTCGCATCTTTAATTAATAGCGCACACTATCGCTTAATAGTGTGCACTATTGAGCCATAGTACATGCTATTATGCAATAGTGTGTGCTATTCACTTATGTGCAAATAGCATGCACTATTGCCTAATAGGGCATGCTATAGCTCAATAGTATGCACTATTAATAAAAGATGGGAAGTGATGAAATTTCGTCATTTCCTTCATCATTTTCATTGAAAAACGTTATGAAACAAAATGGGAAAGATCCCAAGAAGTTTTTGATTACTGTGTCAAAAATTCCAGTGGAATCAGTTCCTCCAATATCTAGAGCCTATTATCTGCCTTCTGCCAAGATTTGTCAAGTAGATAGTCAGGGTCAAGGTTTAGATTTATCACCTGCTCTGTCCTGTGATAGTTTGAATCTTATTGGTTTTTTGCAGTGGTCGGGATCTGATTCCGGGTTGATCACATTATTGGTCACCCTGGCATTAGGCATTGACTAGGACTGGATCTTAACACTGTATTTTCGATCATCTACCAAAGAGGTTATGGGTTCTATTATTTACATTTTCCCTGATGTTTCTAGGGCCACACAAAAAAGGCAGAAGCAATTTTTAGTTCTGGAGTTCTTCAACTGGGAGGGTTATTTTTCCTTCATTTTCCATGTGAGTGCCTAGTCAAACTGGCTGGGACTAATTATATATTTTTTAACCAGAACAGTTGTCAGCCTTTCTTTCCTCTAAGCTTATGGGTTTTCAACCTTCCACTGTAGAGCCCCCTTAAATCCAGCCCTTTGTTGGTAGGATGTGATAACTGGCAGTAAAGGTAATTTCCCCAGTCTGCTTGGATTGCCTTTGTCATCAGTAGTATCACTCAAAAAGACATTGAACAGTATCAGTAGCAGAAGCAAGCCGTGAGACACTATACTACTCATTTTCCTTTCTTCTGAGTGATTCCATTTACTATTAAACTCTATTTTCCATCAGCCTACCAATTTTTGGTCATGTTTACCACCTTGGAACCCATCTCAGGCTGTTCAATTTATTCATAGGCCTCCTATGAGGAAAAGTATCAAAGGCTTTGTTAAAATGTAAGTAGAGTACATCCACTGCATCTTTACCATGAACAAATTTTCTGATTAATTTACATGCATACAAGTGTATTTTCCAAAGATTGCAGGTAAATGTAAACTCTTCCTCAATCCCATTCCCAGGATGCCTCTGCTGCTTCTGAATAAAGTTATGTGTGCACAGGCTGCAGGACTATTCATGCATATCTGGCAGTCAGTTTTATAAAAGTATATTTCTACTTCTAAAGTATGCTTTACCTGCAGAAATTTTCAGAATGCCTTTTAAATACATTTCATGTCGTTTTTTTATGATTTTTCATTACTTCCCATCTTTAATTAATAGCGCACACTATCGCATTATTTGTACTTTTACATTTCAGAGATATTCAAGATAACATTAACATACGCAGAGTGAAAAGCAATTCTTTCATTGGGCTAACTTCTGAAACTATAACATTGTGAGTATGTTGCAGTGATTCTTTCCTCTCTTTTTTACATATTCTAAATATTCTTTCAACTCTTTTTCTATCATTCCAGCCTCCAAGTTTAAGTATTTTTAAAGCCTGCATTTTAGAAATCATTAAAACAACCTTTCCTTATGTATAACGTATCCTAATTCCAAATGGAATACAGTTTAGGACATAGGCGTTCAGTTTGGAAGTTTAACATGTATATGTAAATATAGTTGAAAATGTGCCTGAAATCTTAAGACTCGATACTGGACTTGATAATGGACTCGATATTCAGCTGTGGAGCCAATGTGTTGCAAAGTGCCTATCCAGTATCTAGCACTGAAAATTTAGTTTTGCCGACAACCAGATTTGCTATCCGCTTAGTGGTGATGTTCAGCCACTAATTGGATAACAAATCCACATAACGTTAGGACAGCCATTTAGTTGGATAGTGCCACTGACTATTGGGATTTCGGGGGTTTATGTAGTTTGCAGGTGCTGAATATTGACCACACTACATTTAGAGGCCTGTTTACTATAGCGTGGTGAGTTTATGCACTGGACGTGCATTAGGAGCAAAAATCAATGCGCAGTAGGTTTAAAGCCAGTGCAGTAAAAATTGAGGGCATGGCCTACAACCTCTTTGTTTCTACTGCACACGGCAGACACGTGGAGGCACATTCTGTCATGTCCGTCTCCCAGCCGTCCGGACATACGGACATCACAGCACAGTGACTGGACGTCTGGAACGTGCCCCTATTCAGGCACCCCAGACATCCAGCCACTTACCCAGCTATCTCAATGGAGCTGCGGTGCCATGGCATCATGGCTCCATTAAGCAACTGCAATCCCCAGCCACTGCTGAAAAGTTCCCTTCCCCGCAGTCAGAGCACCGATCCGGTCTCCCATGGCCAGGGTCCAGCTGCAGAGAACTTCCTGCACCCCGCCTATCTTTTTCCCTGCTGACTGCCACCAAAACGCCATACCCAGGGGGACTGATTCCACCTCTAAGATGGAATAAGTCCCCCGTCTACTCGGCTGACCCCAGACTTACAGGGCCAACCTCAGAATAGGCCCTGTACGTCCAGGGAGATGACCCATCCTCGTTCCTCCCTGATTCCGCCTTCATTCCACTCCTTTCTAAGGTTCCCTATACAACTCTGTGCAAATGGGGCTCCCGCCAAAAGGCTCCCTGTACGAATATCAAATAGCGGGGATGTACGTTCAGGCTGGACGTACATCGTCGTTATTTGTGCCACAGAATGACCCTCTTACTGAACAGGCTCACATTTTATGCAACAGCAGATAGCTGCTATCTGCTGAGGCATGTAATGCAAGTCCCAGCGCTAAAGAATAAAAAGCACCCAAACCCTATCCCTTGCCAATCACAACAATCCCTGACACAGACATCATCCCTCCTGATAACAACCCTCCAACACAAAAGCCCCATACAATCACAATCCCTTCAGACACATATCTTCCATTTGATCACAACTCCCCCCCCCCCCCCGTCACAGACCCCCACACATCGCAACCACCTCAACACAACCCCCCCCCCTCCCTCCTTGGAGCACCACACCACTGACATGGACACCTCTCAGAACACAATTCCTCCAATACCTTAAGACAATCACTTCTTATTTGTCAGATTGACACCTAGAGGTAGTACTGTGAGACTACTGCTAGAGGCCCTAGCCACCATTTTGAACTCAGGAGATAAAGAAGCAGGAGCAGAGGGGGACTACTACTGCCCTGTCCACTAGACTACCCTACCAGGGATGCCCTTGGGTAATTCTTGGGAAGGTCAGGAGACTGGGGGGGGAGACCACATTAAGGTAATGGGGGGTTGTGCTCTGAAGCGGGGTCTGTGTTGGGGGGGTTGCATGCCAAGGGAAGGTCTCTATTCTGGGGTTGTGATTGGGAATAAATAGGGTTTGGGTGTCACAAAAAGTGCTTAACGTTTGGCTTGTGTGACAGCATGGATACACTTCACAGTAGCTCACAGCAGCATTAAGTGCATTCATGCCATCGGCAGCCCTTATAATTAGCATAGGGTGGCACACTGCCCAGTGGCTATCAGTGCTAGCCATGCCCCATCACCAAACAATAACTACCCTGATTGCACCCTAAACCACGCTAACCATGCTGTGTTTAATTGTCTAGTTGTGTAACCCCTGTCCTTTTCTTTCTATCTATCTCTCCCTAGCTCTTTCCTGTCTTCAAATGGCGTTCCTTTCTCTCTTTACCTTTCCTGCAGCTGCTTTTCTTTTATTGTACACCGCTCTGATACTCCGGTTTTGGATGGTATATCAAGCCTGTATATAAATAAATAAATATACCACGTGGCTTTTTCATGCACTGTAAGCATTAGCATGGACCCGTGCTAATACCTGCACTAACTGCTTAGCACAGTTTAGCAAACATCTCCCTTACTTTAGAGGGCAATAAAGTTCAATCGTATTTAAAGTCTGTTTAGTTTTTCCTACTCAGAAAATGAATGGAATGACATTCTACCCAAGGGTGTACAGTATTGAAAAACAATACTATAAATCTTCTGATGAACAAAAAAAAAATAAAAAGTTATTGTGGCCATAATTCAAGGCATGACATGTGACAGAAATTCAGAATTTCCTCCTCAATAGTAGTCCAAATCCTTGAAAAGCTTAATGGGGAACTAAGGTTACTTCCAGATTGGTCCAACTCCTAGATCTGATCCACAAAGGCTCAAACATATCTGGGTTTTCAATGTAATCAAAGCTTATAATTTAGCCTAATTCTTAGAATAAAGGTATCAAAAAGATCTCATGAATTTCATTGTGGATATACAGTTTCATAATTAAATGTAACTTGACATGCAAGTTTAGAGTTAAAACAGCTGGAATAGAGAGGCGGTTGAATACTATGCAGCCAGAAGCCTTAAAATTAAACTAAAAATCTTGTACTAAAAGTTTCTTTCTCTTTCTGATGATGCATGATACTATATCTTAAGACTTTATAATAGTGAGTTAATATTCAGCTGAAGTGGTCAGCATTTTTTTTAAACATTGACTGCCACAGCTAAATAAAATCCAGATATTGAGGGCTGGTATTCGAAGAGCGGCAGCCACTGAACATCCAGATTCAGCAGTGACTCGTAGCACTGTCCACATAATGTTGACCCCCAAGGTGCTTTCTTTTTGTATATTAACTTACTTTCTCAGTTGGTTGAAGTACCCTTTGATACTCTTTTCAAAACATGATGCCTCCCAATTTTGCAGGTACAATATTATTAAAAACCATACCTAAAAATGTTTTACCTACAAGAAGGGTGTTTACTTCTCTTCATGACACATAATCAGTTTTGAAAGTTAGCCCTTGATATATTATATTTGATACAACAAGGGAAAATGGCCAAGGATAAATGATTCATGGCAGTACAGGATTTCCAAAATCTGTCCTGTAGACCCCACAGCCAATTGGATTTCTAGGATATGCCCAATGTGAATATTGTTTGTGTGCTCGAAGCCTGACCGGGAACCAAGTAAAATCCTTCCTTGGTTCTTGGCTCCAATTCCCTGGACTCAGTGCAAGTAAGAAAACACACACACAGAATTATATCAGTAGCACAGTACTACTGAAGCTTCAGCAGAGGACTCGCAGGCCTGCAAACCTGAGCACTCTCCTGTAAGTCCTCCACCAGCTAGACCGCAGCATTTTCTTTTATTAGGAAAAAAACTGCTACATTGTATAATTTCACTGTATCACTCTGTGTTATGCTTTCGTTTTACCTTTTGTTTATCTACATATTACAAGTCAAGCTAAACACCACATAATATAGGTCATGCCAAGCACAAACATATTGCCCACACTTAATCAGGACAAGCATCATGCAAACAAAAACATTCTGTCTCCATAACAACTCTGGACCCAATATTCAGTTCTGGCAGCTAGTGGATATTCAGTGCCGGGGTCATATCCAGCCCTGGCATTGAATATCCAGGGTCGCCGCACAGCTTCTAACAGTGCAGAAGCTAACTGAGCATCAACAATATTAAGCCACTGCCCTGCTAACCCCTACGTGTAAAGATAGGCCAGCTTTTACCATGCCTATCTTTACCTGCAGGTTGTTATCTGGGCAGCATTTCAATAGCGCCGCTGTCCAGTTAGCAACTGGCACCACCTCCGCTCTGCCCCAAAATGCCCCAACACGCCCTGATACTAAGTGGTTAGCATTGGGGTATATAGCGGCGTTAATCTGAGATATTCAGCGGCACTAACCATTTTAGTTACAATAAATATCCCTCTAAGAGGCATTTGCATGGTTTACTGATCTGAAAACCGTATAATTGCCTTTGAATATTGGGCCCTCTCTGTCTTGCTGTTTCTGTAAAGACTGACCTTGGCTTCTCTCTTGCTAGACTGTTAGCAAAATCCTCACTGTCCATATTTCTGAACTTTTCCCTGAGAGACCCCAGCCCCCACTTCGAATCCCTTTTTACAAATACATGAGGTAAATTTGCATATATTATAAACTTGGTATTCTTCCAGTTTCATCTCATTCATATTCAGTATGGATATTCTAGAAATCCAGCTTGCTATAAAGTATCTAAGACAGTTTTTGGAAGCCCTGTGGTAGTTAATTGGAGGTTTCAACTAGCAAGAACATATTTTGACAGAATGTACTACAGAAATACAAACTTTTCAAATTTAAAGTGTTTCACTTTAAAAAATGCAACTATGGACGACCACAAGATGCACTAATGGGAGTAGCAGCCAACTAGTGTAGCTTTGGCCTTTCCCTAGATTTATCTGCAAGATTGCTTATACTTTTTGCCAGCTAATTACTCAAAATATGTCTAAAGAACTATCTGAATGCTCTATTCCAACGATGCGCGCGGAATGAGCTTCTATGAAAAGCAGTTCAGTAGGAAAAACTGCTGCATAAACTGCAAATTAATCCAGTGAAGACTAAAGGGCCCTTTTACTAAAGATATGCACTTACCATACGATTAGCGGCAAAACTAACTCGCGGTAAGTGCAGCCATCATGTGCTCTCAGGGGCATGCCCAACAAATTCCCAGCATGATCACATACCAAAATGTAGGGTGCAGTAAATGTGGATGTACCTAATGATGCCTATAGAGGTCATTATGTGCACTTGCGCTAATGGCCACTGACTGCACAGCAATTGCCCTTGCACTGGTGGCAATGTGCCCTCCACGCCCCCATTCTTCCCCTAACCCTTCAACTTTCCTCTCTAGTGCACAATAGCCACTACCGCGCATTTAGCGGCCAGTTGCTGGCGTGCACACCACGTTAGCATTCTCAGCTGCCACTTACCACATACTAAAATGGACATTAACCAGCTAACAGTCATTAGTAAAATGGCCCCTAAATTACTCTGGGTTAATCCCAAAATCAGGGAAAGCCAGCCCAAGAACGAGTACTTGCAAACAGTAAAGTAAAATATATCACTGATATCAGGTATACACATTGATTCATACTTTAATATGGAAAAGCAACTATACACATTGATCAAGAAACTTTATTTAAAATTAAGAACTTTACAATAATTAACATTATTTTTCACCTGGCCATTTTAGGAAAATTGTATAAGTAATTACTATACATAATTTAGATTATTCTAATAGAGTTTAGTTAGGTCTTTGGAAATAACAGCTCATTAGCTTACTAAGGTGCATGCAATCATCCCCAAAAATGAGTGTGGGGGTGGCGCTCAACTCGCACTATAAAATGGAGATATGCCTGGCATGTCTCCATATTGCCAGTATGGATTTCACTCCTTCCATGCATTCCTACTGTTTGGCACGATCAACATGGGTGCACTTAATGCCGCCCATTGAGATGGTGGTAAGTGCACCACCTCTATGTGCAATAGGTCTGGGGAACATGCACCAAAAATGCTCATATTACCCACGATGTGAATACTCTGCCCCACAACCACCCAGTCTCTGTCCCAACCCACTCTACTCAGGTAGTGCAGGGTTTTTAGTGTGACTGCATTTTTAGTACATGATCCTTTTTACTGTGGCGCACTTGGCATGTAGGTTCAAGACGGGATAGTGACTGTTTTTATTTTAAAAGATTATTCTGGCTGCCTATTATTGAAAGAATTAATGTCAAGGTATTGATGTTTATTTTAAAGATTCAAAATCATTTGGCCCCCACTTACATGACACATTTGCTCATTATTACTCTCCTATCTGAATCTTAAGATCTAATGAGGATTGTAAATTGGCTGTACCCTCTTTAAAGCAATATCATTTGAAAGAAACATCAAAAAAACATTTTTCTGGTACTGCTTCCAGGATCTGGAATTTTTTTGTCAGTAAATTTAAGACAATCAGGAGGCCAGTTTCTAAGGAGCATTAACATTAATGTGCACTAATTCACTCTTAATGTGGATAATGGTAACTAGATCCCATTGAATAATCTGGGTGTTAGCACACCTTATTAACTAGCCCCCTCAATAGCTCATATTAATTTCAGAAAATATCCAAAAACATTATTAAAAAGGATGTAGCAGAATTAGAAAGCGTACAGAGAGGAGCCACCAAAAGATAGGGCATGGAAGGATACCCCTATGAGGAAAGGCTTAAAAGGTTAGAGCTCTTCAACTTGGAAAAAAGACAACTGAGTTGAGATATGATAGAGGTCTATAAAATAATGAATACAGTAGAAAGGGTAAACACAGATTGGTTGTTTTCTCCTTCAAAAATTAGAAAGAGTAAGGGACATGAAATGAAGCTACAATGAAACCCATTTAAGACTAATAGGAGAAAATATTTTTTTCACTTAGTACGTAATCTAACTCTGGAATTCATTACTGGAGGATGTAGTAAAAGTTGTTAGTGTTGTTGTTGTTATTAAGTGCCGTCGAGTCAGAGTCGACTCATGGCGACCCTCTGGATAGCTATCCTAAATTGTGTTCGGTCTTGAGCCAGGCGGCTCATTGTTGACAGACTGGTACCCGTAGCTGCTGTTATTGTCTTGATCCATCTCATTGCTGGCCTTCCTCTTTTGCGTTGACCTTCTATCTTGCCAAGCATGATGTCTTTCTCTAATGATCTCTCTCTTCGCATGATGTGTCCAAAGTATGAAAGTCAAGGTCTTGTCATCTGAGCTTCTAAAGAAAGCTTAGGTTTGATCTCCTCTAGTACTGACTGATTTGTTCTTCGGGCAGTCCATGGTATACACAGTATTCGCTGCCAGCACCATAATTCAAAGGCATCAATTTTCTTCCTGTCTATCTTTTTTACTGTCCAGCTTTCACATCCATATGATGTTATTGAAAATACCATGGCTTGAACAAGTCAAATCTTTGTATAGAGAGAGACATCTCTGCTCTTGAGAATCTTATCTAGGTCTTTCATAGCCATTCTGCCAAGAGCAATGCGTCATCTGATTTCTTGACTACTTGTTGCTTCTTTATTGATAGTTGATCCAAGTAGGTTAAATTGTTCACGATTTCAATTTCTTCTCCTTCAATGATGAACCTGTTGATTATGCCAGTTGTCATGATCTTTGTCTTCTTTACATTAAGGTGCAGGCCCATTTTGAGACTATGTTCTTTGATTGTGAGAAGCAAATGTTTCAGATCATCTTCACTTTCAGCCAGTAATGTGGTATCATCAGCATAGCGAAGGTTGTTGCAGAGTCTTCCACCAATCTTCACACCTCTGTTGTCTTCATACAGTCCTGCTTCTCTGATGATTTGTTCTGCATATAAATTAAACAGGTAGGGGGAAAGTATGCAGCCTTGTCTTACACCTTTGCTTATTTTAAACCATTCTGTTTCTCCTTGTTCCGTTCGAACTGTTGCTTCTTGATTGATGTACAGATTGTGCAAGAGTACGATCAGGTGTTCTGGTATACCCATGCTTCTTAATGTGGCCCAGAGTTTCTCATGATTTACACAGTCAAAAGCCTTGCTATAGTCAATAAAGCACAAATAGATATCCTTTTGGTATTCTTTAGTCTTTTCAAGGATCCATCTCACATCCGCAATGATGTCTCTTGTTCCTCGCCCTTTCCTAAACCCTGCTTGCACTTTAGGTAGTTCTTGTTCCAGGTATGGTTGTAGTCTCTTTTGAATAATCTTCAGTAGAATCTTGCTGGCATGTGGGATCAGAGCGATTGTGCGATAATATCCACAGTCAGTTGGATCACCTTTCTTTAGTATTGGTATAAACACAGATCTTTTCCAGTCAGTTGGCCATGATGTTGTCTTCCATATTTCTTGGCAGAGCCTTGTAAGTACAGTAACAGCTGCATCAGATTGCTGTAATACTTCTATGGGAATGCTATCAATGCCTGGTGCTTTGTTCTTTGATAAGGCTTTCAATGCTGCTTGTGATAAGGAAGCTTATCATAGCTCAGGAAGGAGCTATAGAAAAGGTGAAGTGTCTCTGAACAAGCAACCTGTCAGTGCTGGTAGAAATGAGAAAACAGAATTTTGCCATAAAAGACTACCAGTCCCAGAATGCACCAGGTTTCCAACAGCCATGAGAGGAGCTGAAGTGAGAAAACGTGTGTTCAATCAAAAGGGCTATGAGGTAATCCCCAAGCACTCATTGCAAAGGGCAGGGCTTGATTCAGCACAGCTGCGCTGTGCTAAGGTGGAACACTCATCAAGGCAGAATAAATGTAGAGTTTATTCTACAGAGAATCATCAATCTCCAGGAACAAGCAGGAATACGTCATCACATATGGGTACGTCGGTACCGACGGAGCCCGCGCGGGAAAGCTCCCCAGCTTTTCAGATTAAAAGCTTTTGGGGCCTCCCACTGCACATGCGCGCTGCCTTCCCGCCTTCCTGAGCAGCTCTCGTCAGTTTCTTTTTTTCCGCGGAGCCAGCAGGTCGTGTTCCTGTCACCGCTGAAGAAATTGTTAATTTTATTGTTTTCTTTAGACCGCGTACCTGCCTTCCCCATTCTGAAACCGGTACTGCCGGTCTCTCTTTCTTTCTTTAAAAAAAAAAAAAAAAAATTTTTTCTTTTCTTCAGCACAGCTTGGTACTTTGTTAGGCCTTCAGGCCTACACAATTTCTCCTCATGGAGAAGCCAGTTCCTGGTTTTAAAAAGTGTACCAAGTGCAGTGCTGTCATTCCTCTTACAGACACCCATGAATGGTGTCTTAAATGTTTAGGACCTGACCATTCCATACCGGACTGCCCATCCTGCTCCCAGATGTCGAAACGTGGATTGCAGAACCGGGCCAACAAGTTCCATGTGCTGTTTCCTTCAGAAGCATCACAGTCATCCAGGTCTTCCTCTCCGGATGGATCTCAGGTAACCAAAACTCCAGTGGGCAAATCCTCTAAAAGCAAATCTCTTTCTAAAGATCGAGAGGCTCTCAATTCTGAGTTCGAGGATTCTGCCCAGGCCAAAAAACCCCGGCGGGAGGCTCCGGCCTCCAAAGCAATCATGGGGTCACAGGTTGACATCGATGGCGTGGCCTCGACAGATCACCTGTTGTACTGCTCTGGGGTACCGGCCCATACCGGTACCGACATCCAGGCAGCAGTGGCGTCTATGGGCAATACTGTCCAAGTCATGCAGCAGGCCATTCTGGCTTTTATTAATGCTGCTACGCCCTCGGTACCGCAGCCAGCGGTACCGGGTCCGGTTCCGGTAATGGCTTCCATACCGGAACCGAGGCCATCGTCTTCCAAACGCAGATCGGTTCCGCATGCCGGATCCGGGCTTTTGCCTGGTACCGATCCCATACCCGGTACGCCCGATGTCGATACCGAACGGTATGCGTATCGTGCGTTGGAAGCACATAGAGGATACTCTGCTTCTTCAGAGGATTTTAACTCCTCTGATGATTCTGATGAGTTCTCCCTTGATCTTCCTGAGGAGCCTTCTTCTCCTAACAGGAGAATGTCTCCACCAGAGGATTTGTCCTTTCAGGACTTCATCATAGAAATGGCTAAAGGTCTTTCTATTGCTTCATCCTCTGAAAAGGAACCCAGATCAAAGAAACTGGATATTTTAGGATACTCTAAGTCTCCTAAAGAGGCAGTCACCCTGCCTATCCATGAAATCCTTCAAGAACACTTGATGGACTTATGGGAGGCTCCTCTAACATTGTCTCCTTCTTCTCGCAGGTTGGACACCATGTACCGTGTCCCCCCTTCTCCTGGTTTCCAAAAAACCCAGTTGCCTCACCATTCTATTGTGGTGAAGTCTGCAATGAAGAAGATAAAGAGTACCAAAAGGCACTCTTCTACTCCTCCAGGGCGAGAATGTAAGACTCTAGACTCTTTTGGCAGGAAAATTTTCCAGGCTACTATGCTTATAGCCAGGATTAATTCCTATAGTCTTTACATGGGCATGTTTCTCAGTGAAATCGCTCTAAAAGTTCGGCATTTTGCCCCCTTTCTCCCTGAGGATAAGAGGGAGCAGTTCATTTCCTTGGTGAAACACCTTTTGGATATTTCAAAGTTCTCCAACAGGGCAGCTTTTGATTCCTTTGAGGGTGCTGGTAGGGCTTCGGGCATTGCTATAGCAGCCCGACGTCTTGCTTGGCTCCAGGCTTCTGATCTAGAACCTTGGGTCCTAGATGGCTTAAGAAATCTGCCCTGTACAGGTGAGAACTTATTTGGTGAGGAGTGGCAAATTAAGGCCACTCAAATGGATGCAGAAAATGCCACCTTAGATAGACTTTCTAAGTCTACCTCCACTCCTGCCAAGAAGAAGTCTTTTAAGAGGCCTTATTACAAGAAGTCCAGATTTTCTACAAATACTGGCCAACAATCCTCTCAGCCTCGTTTTGCTGCTAAACGTCAGCAACCTAAACAGGCAAGGTCAAAGCCTGCGGCGTCTGCTACGCCTCAGCAGGCTCCACCCCCTCAGGGGTTTTGACTTGCCCCTAGAGAACTTAACTTTTCTGGCTCTAGAACAACCAGAGCCCCTCACCATACCCGGAAGGTTAGCTCACTTTGCTCCCAGATGGGAGCAAATTACATCAGAGCAATGGACCCTCTCTATCATCAGAGAGGGTTACAAACTCCATTTTTCCGACCTTCCTCCTTATACTATGGTGAGGCAGTTCAATTCTCCCCCATCTCTCCTGGCCCTCTTGGGTCAGGAAGTCTCCTCCCTCCTTGCCCAGGGGGCAATAGAGGAGGTCCCTCTTCTTCAACAGGGGACGGGATTCTACTCCCCTTATTTTCTAATACCAAAGAAGACAGAGGGCTTCAGACCAATTCTGGATCTGAGAGAATTGAACAAATTTCTTTTCAAGGAGAAATTCAAAATGCTTTCTCTGGGCATTCTCCTTCCATACCTTCAGAGTCAGGATTGGCTTTGTTCTCTAGATCTAAAGGATGCGTATACACACATACTCATCCACCCATCCCACAGAAAATACCTTCGATTTCTGTTTCAGGGAAAACATTTCCAGTACAGAGTACTCCCCTTCGGTCTAGCCTCTGCTCCAAGAGTGTTCACCAAATGCATGGCAGTCGTAGCTGCCTTTCTAAGAGGCCTGGGAATTTTCATATTCCCATACCTGGACGACTGGCTCATCCGAGCTCCCTCTCAGTCCCAGGCCCAAATTTCCCTGGACCGCACAAGGCGTCTTCTGCAGTATCTAGGACTGGTAGTAAACCTTCCCAAGTCTCAACTAATCCCTACTCAGTCTCTCGAGTTCATAGGGGCCCAGTTAGACACCATCACTGCAAGGGCCTACCTGCCTCAGGTCAGGGCCCAACGCCTGCTGAGTTTGGCCTTCCAAGCTCAGTCCAGCAGTCATTTGACAGCCCGGGAAATGCTGCGACTTCTGGGCCACATGGCCTCCACGGTACATGTGGTGCCCTACGCTCGTCTGCATATGAGAGCAGCTCAATGGACCTTGGCCACCCAGTGGACTCAAGCATCTGGAGCGCTCTCCGACCAAATACTCACCTCAAGCCGTCTATTTTGGTCCCTCCAATGGTGGACATCCACCAAGAATCTGTTGTTGGGGGCCCCCTTCCAACCTTTGTTGTCCCAAGCAACCCTCACAACAGATGCCTCCCAGACAGGGTGGGGAGCTCATCTTCAGAACCTCTCCACTCAGGGCACTTGGTCCCCACAGGAGGCCACCCTTCATATCAACCTCCTGGAACTGCGAGCAATTTACCTTGCCCTCAAGGTCTTCTATACCCTCCTTGTCAACCTGACTGTCCTAGTTCAGACAGACAATCAGGTAGCCATGTTCTATATAAACAAACAAGGAGGGACAGGCTCTCTGTCGCTTTGCAACGAAGCTCTCAGAATATGGGCCTTCGCCAGAGAGCATCAAATTCACCTTCTTGCAGTATATCTTCCAGGAGTTCAAAACTCTCGTGCAGACAGACTCAGTCGAGTTCTGCTTCCACACGAATGGTCCCTACATATGGACCAGATACACAGAATCTTTCAGGAATGGGGGACCCCGGACATAGACCTCTTTGCAAGTCCGTGGAATGCCAAACTTCCCCGGTTCTGTTCCAGAACTCAGTGTCAGGGAGCTCAGGCCCACGATGCCTTCCTCCTGCATTGGGGTCAGGAATTCCTCTATGCCTTTCCACCCATTCCTCTAATATCCAAGACTCTGTTCAAGCTCCAGAGGGATCACGGGACTATGATCCTCATAGCTCCCCGCTGGCCACGCCAGGTGTGGTTCCCTCTACTTCTGCATCTCTCCCAGGGATCCTCCCTGGACCTGGGAGCTGCGCCAGACCTTCTGTCTCAGGAGGAGGGGACTTTGTGGCACCCAAACCCCAAATCCCTACATCTCAGAGCTTGGTTACTGAAGGCCTAAGTCTTCAAGACTTTAATCTTTCTCAACCTGTGACAGATATCCTTCATGCCTCTAGGAAACCTTCCACGAGGCGTTCTTATGCTTTCAAATGGAAACGTTTTTCCATTTGGTGTGCTCAGCAGGGTCTTGACCCTCTAGCACTTCCTTTGAATTCCCTCTTGGACTATCTCCTGCATCTTTCAAATGCAGGCCTTAAGACGAATTCAGTAAGGGTCCATTTGAGTGCTATTGCAGCATCCTTAAAACCTATAAATGGACAACCTGTCTCCTCTCATCCTCTTGTTTCACGTTTCATGAGAGGCCTGACTCTAACTAAACCTCCCATCCGACCTCCTCCGGTAGCATGGGATTTGAACCTAGTTCTAGGTCAGCTTATGAAGCCACCTTTTGAGCCTTTGGACTCTACCTCCTTCAAATTTCTTTCCTGGAAGGTTGTTTTCCTTATTGCAGTCACTTCGGCTCGCCGCCTCAGTGAACTGCAGGCTTTAGTGGCTCATCCACCTTATACTAGGTTTCATCATGATAAGGTGGTCCTTAGGACGAATCCCCACTTTATGCCCAAAGTGGTCTCGCCCTTTCATCTTAATCAAGAGGTATATCTACCTGTCTTTTTCCCGGCTCCTCATGCATCCAGTGCAGAGAGGAACCTTCATACTCTGGATTGTAAAAGAGCTCTTGCCTTTTACCTCAACAGGACTCAACCACATCGAAAGTCTTCCCAACTTTTCGTGGCTTTTGATCCTTCTCATTTGGGACTTCCAGTCACCAAGCGTACACTTTCCAATTGGATCGCTCAGTGTATTTCTTTTGCTTACCAGAGTAAGAACATTTCTATGGAGGGCCATGTCACAGCTCACAATGTGAGGGCCATGGCCACTTCTATGGCTCATCTTCACTCTGTGTCCATAGATCAGATCTGTCGAGCAGCCACTTGGGCCTCGGTTCATACCTTCACAGCCCATTACTGCTTGGACAAGGACTCCCGCCGGGATGCCTTGTTTGGTCAGGCTGTCCTCAAACACCTGTTCCATACTTAAACAACTCCTGCCCACCTTCCCTGGATGGATGCCTGAGATCCATGCGAAAATGGTTTACCCTTGGAGGGGGATCTCCCAGGCATCTTAGCTAGGGAGTCCCCATATGTGATGACGTATTCCTGCTTGTTCCTGGAGATAGCACAGTTACTTACCTGTAACAGGTGATCTCTGGGAACAGCAGGAATTAGTCATCACAACCCACCCACCTCCCCTAGGAGTTGTATCTCTATCTATCTTCCTGTCCTCTCTCTCTATTGTCTCAGCTTTAAACTCGAACTGACGAGAGCTGCTCAGGAAGGCGGGAAGGCAGCGCGCATGTGCAGTGGGAGGCCCCAAAAGCTTTTAATCTGAAAAGCTGGGGAGCTTTCCCGCACGGGCTCCGTCGGTACCGACGTACCCATATGTGATGACTAATTCCTGCTGTTCCCAGAGATCACCTGTTACAGGTAAGTAACTGTGCTTGATCCTTGGTATCTTGATCAGCTTGGAGATCCTGATCTTCATTCTCATCAGAAGCAGAGGTCAGAATGGACAGACAGAGAGAGCAAGAAGCCCTTTAAAAGAAGGAAGAGAAAAGCCTCTGGGAAGTCTACAGGAGTCCAGCACAGTACGTATACTGGGAGACAGACAAGAGGCCAGCATACACCATTGGACTGGGGGAGACCAGAGGAGTGGTATTGCAGAGGCAGGAATCTCCAGACGGCACCTGTGAGGGAAACAGCTGCACGTGGAAGGGACCCTAAGACCCATGCCAGAAGGTATGTGAAGAGAGATCCAGTGTCCAGGGATCTAGATTGGAAGGCTGGACACAGAAACTGGACTACATATTGGCCAGGCTATTTAAAGGGGAACTCTAACAGCAATGAAAGCTCAGGTATGAACACTGATCTATGCCCTAGCTATAACTTTGAAAGGAAGCAGGGAAATGATTATTCTCCTGGTAGTGCTCCATTGAGAAATTCCTTTGTGCCAAGCCAAGATATTGAACCTATGATTATTGAAGAAAGGGGAGAGGTCTTAGAACCAGAATGTGAATATATGGACTGCTCTCTGTCCAAACTCAAATGGTAGTTTTCTGTTACAAAGGGCAACAACCATCACAAAGAAATACCAACTTGTTCTTTAATCTTCTCAGAAAACCTTCTGAGTAAGATTTTGAGCTACACAGTGAAAGCAAGCCAGCTAAGGGGTTTCAGCTGGGTGATTGCTAGCAATTGAGCTTACCTAATTGCTTGTGTGCTCTGAAGGGAATCACTTCTGAATTTATATGTAAAGATATAAGAAGTTAACCTGAAGAAAAGAACAGTTTTCCTACTTTGTGGGTTTATTTGGTTGCTTACTGCATTGCTAAGACATTATTTGCTAAAGCCTACAAGAAAGACCAGTTTGTTGCCAACCAGGACTTTAATCCTTTGCTTTAATTATCTTACAAGTTCAGATGTTGTTTTTTTCCTGATTTTGTTTTCCTAACTTTAAAACTGCAAGCAAGTATCCTGAGTTCTGTGCTACCAAGCATTATCTGTGTTGGGAGAACCCCTCATAAATAAAAATCTTATTTGCTTTACCCTTGAGCAAGTATAATTAATTATTGGTCACGGCTGTGTCTGGAATGAATGGACTACATTGCCCACAATCCCTTGCAAATCATATAGATATATGCACTTGCCAAGACTGTGAAGATTCTCACCCAGGCAGCCATCTGACATGCTTCAACTTCTTCTTTCATCACCAATGGTTCCCGATCATAAGGTACAGGTTGAAACGGCTGTTGATCCACTTGATCTTTATCATATAAAAACTCTGTATATTCCTTCCACCTTTTCTTGATCGTCTCAGCATCATTCAACATAGAACCTTGAGCATCTTGTAACATTCCATTTCGAGGCTGGAACTTTTTCTTTAACTCTCGTAGCTTTAGGAAAGCCGATCTTGTTGTTCCTCTAATAGTTTCTGCTTCTATTTCCTTGCATGCGTCATCGTAGTACTTTTCCTTGTCCTGTCTTGCTGCACGTTGGAAATCTCTGTTGAGTTCTGTGATTGTCTTTCTTTCTCCTCTGGCTTTAGCTTCTCTGCATTTCTGGGCAATTTTCAGAGTTTCTTCTGTCATCTATTTTGGCCGTTTTTGCTTTTTCACATTTTGTAGAGACTTCTCGCTTTCTTCCAACACAACCTTCTTGATGTCATTCCATAACTCTTCTGGAGCTCTGTCATTTGTATCTAAAGCAGCAAATCGATTTTGCAGGCAGTCTTTAAATTCCAGTGGTATATTCTCAAGGTCATATTTTGCTGCATTCATGAGTGGTTTGCTCTTTTTCAACTTAAGCTTGAGTTTGCATACTAGTAGTTGATGATCTGTACCACAGTCAGCTCCAGGTTTTGTCTTTGTTGATGTTATAGAACTTTTCCATCGTTGACTTCCACAGATGTAGTCAATTTGATTTTTATACAATCCATTGGGCGAAGTCCATGTGTACAGTCTTTGCTTGTGTTGATGGAAGAAAGTGTTTGAGATGAATAGATCGTTGGTCTTGCAGAATTCTATCAGTCTTTCTCCAGCTTCATTTCTGTTGCCAAGTCCATATTTTCCAACTACTTTGCCTTCTTTGTTGCCAACTTTTGCGTTCCAGTCACCCATGACTATCAGGATATCCTGTTTGCATGTTCTGTCAATTTCAGCTTGTACTTGTTCATAGAACTCTTTAATTTCATTCTCTTCTGCAGCTGTTGTTGGGGCGTATACTTGAATTATAGTTGTGTTGATAGGCATTCCTCATAGACGAATAGAGATTAAGCATTCGCTGACTGCATTGTATTTCATCACAGTTCTTGCAAGTTTCTTCTTTATTATAAATGCAACACCAATTCTTCTTTGTCTTTCTTTTCCAGCATAATAGAGCATGTGATCATCTGATGCAAAGTGCCCGATGCCAGTCCATTTCAGTTCACTGACACCCAACAGATCAAGTTGTACACGTTCCATTTCATTCTTGACCACCTCCAACTTCCCTTGGTTCATGCTTCATACGTTCCATGTTTCAATGCGTAAGACATCTTTACAGCTTCTGACTCTCATTTCATGTGCAGCTACATCAGCAGTCAGACGTCCCGAGGACTTTGATCCAACCACATCATAAATGCTGGCTTTACTCTGAAAAGTCTTCAGCTCTTCCCCAGTAGCTAGTTGAGTGCCTTCCTACCTGGGGGTCTCATCTTCCAGCACTATAGCACAATTTGTTTTTACCCTGCCAGTAGTTAAACTACCGATAGTTTAGCTCTCAGCATCACTGATGCACACAAGCCCTCACAGCACGACAAGCTGCAAACCAAGTGAGGGGTTGTTAGTGTAGCTGGGTTTAAAAAAGGTTTGGACAGGTTCCTGGAGGAAATGTCTATAAACCATTATCAAAAAGGACCTGGGATATCCACTGCTTATCTCAGGACAAGCAACATGGAATCTGTGTACCTTTTTGGGAACCTAACAGGGACTTGTGACCTAGATTGGCCACTGTTGGAAACAAGATACTGGGTTTGATGGACCTTGGTCTAACCCAGTATGGCATCTTATGTTCTTACTATTTCAGAAATTCTTTAACTGATTTTCTTTATTTGTTCTATTAACTATGGAGAACAGAGCAGAATATAAAGGAGTCAATAGCTGGATGGGATCATGGTGCTAATGGCTTATAGATAATTTACAAATATATGCAGTCTCGTTTATCAGCTCCCCAAGTTATAGAATCTGTTCAGTGTAAGATACTGACTCAGGCACATGAATTTCTGTACCAAATATTATTTTTATCCCAGATTACTACATAAGAACATAAGATTTGCCATACTGGGTCAGACCAAGGTCCATCAAGCCCAGTATCCTGTTTCCAACAGTGGCCAATCTAGGTCATACGTACCTAGCAGTTTCCCCAAAAGACACAGGTTCCACAATGCTTGTACTGGGTCAAGCATTGATATCCTAGGTCCCTTTTTAATAATGGTTTATGGACCTTTCGTCCAGGAACTTGTCCAAACCTTTTTTAAACCCAGCTACACTAACAGTCTTTACTACATCCTCCGGTAACAAATTCCAGAGTTTGATTACACGTTGATTGAAAAAATATTTTCTTTTATTAGTCTTAAATAGTTTACCCTGTAGCTTCATTGTTCAGGAGATCAGCGAATCATGGTTTACAAGACACTTAGAAGAGGCACAGGGCATGCAGTAAGATAGCTTCAGGGGAAGCTGTAAGATAGCTTCAGGGGAAGAGATCTCAGCATGTCTTCAGTGGGGCAGCATTTAAGCAGGGAGATATGGCTAAAGGTTCTTTCTTTGTTCTCTGACCCCTTTTAACTCCTTTGGTTTTACCTAAGATCAGCTGGTTCATTGGTGTGTCTCAACATTATTGATCCTGATCCTGGTCCAGGGCCTGAGTTTCAAATTGGCTAATTCAAATACGTCCTTTGGGAGCCAGACTTTTGCATGAGGGTCCTCTGACATTGGTCAGAGATCCCATAACTCTGGAATTTATGATAGGTCTGGTTAAACTCCCAAGGTATTTGTTTTATGTTAATGTTCACAGATAAGACAATGGTTGCAGTATCTTTCTCTCTGCTCATTGTAGACACTGATGTAGGCTGTCAGCATTCTGAGGGTTCAGGCCTCTCTTTATTATGGATAAGCTTTATCAGACTCTCCATCTCATGTGGCTAACTTGTGCAGTTTGTATCCGCAGTCCCCACAGGACCATCTATGGGAAGTAGTAAAGCAGAGGACAAAACTGTGAAGGAGATATTTTAAGGGCAATAAACCCTTTTGTTAGGAAAGTAAATTAAAAATATAAATAAAAGTAAGAGAGAAAAGAAGTGACTATGTTTTTCAAAAGAGGTAGATAAAAAAGTAACAAAAAAGAGGCTAGCATTATAAATTACAAGAGATCACAGAAAAGGGAAGACAAGCAACAATATCTATAAAAGCTAGGAGAAGCTGATAAAGTAGTCATGAAAGCAAAGATGCAAATTAAATAAAAAATAGCCGGTACATTGAGAGGGGGACAAGACTTTTGTTTGTTTTTTTTAATACAAAACTGGCATTCTAGACTTGTGGAGAATGTGTGATTTTACTTGCCTGAGGGAGATTCCACAATGCCCTTCCAGGATACCAGTAATCATCTATCAGCCAGACAGCCAAGAAAAAACCTCATGTTCATAATGGTTTATTTTAAAAATAGTAATAGCAGCAAATGTAAGAATGAAGTAATTATGTTTTAGTAGTTGTAGTTATATTTTCTAGCAAAACTCTAATCCCTGTAATAAGCTAATATAAATTCTTTAGAAACCCTAAATGCTGTTATGTCGCCAAGTCAGGCCTACATTCCGCTATATAAAGAAATATCTCCCTAGATAGCCTCGAAATGCCAAAAGAAATAAATCCCAGCTTTCTAACTTGTCAGATGCAAACTCCAGTTAGGGTTTAGGAGGACCACAGAAGCTCCATGATCAGGTAGGGATTATTATACCCTGCTCTAGCTGTCTGAACTCAGCCCTTGGGACAGTTGGTGGCTTGAGAGACTAGACATAAGACTTCTATTACTTACAGAGGAGATAGCTGAAAGCACAAAATATGGATGGTGTGCTAATAAAAAATATTAGGGAGATCACTGTAAGACTAATGGCAGAAAAGCAATGTCTTTCTTCTAAACAATCATTTGTGCATATCAGTCTTGTATGACAATGTCAAGTTTTGGAAACAATCTTTCTGGTTATACCAAAGCTTACAAGTACTAGCCAAACAAATCAGAAGTCATCTTTCATAATCCATTTATGTGCATGGCGCTATCAATGATGAGAGATGGATATAGCTAATGGGATCCCGTGTACCAGAGCAAGCACCGTGTTGGTTGCTACAATGTTGTTTCTTCAAGGTTTTCAGAGGTAAGAAGCTTTTGATACCTTCATCCTCAGAATCAGCAATTTAAACAAAGAACAATGGAAGGAGATATTCAAAGTGATTTGTTTTGACTGTCATATTCAACACAGTTACTGCCACTGAATATCTGTGGGTACCATCGCTGTATGCTCTGATGCTACCCGGCAACATTGAGTTGCTGCTTGTTTATCACTGCACAAAGAAAGTCAAGAAAGGTTGGCCTAACTTTTGTCGCGAAAGCTAACTGGGCAGCAACTGAATATCGTCACTGCCTGGTTAGCTTTGCCACTATCCGGCTGATCCAGAAATTCAATGTCGGTGGCTAGATATTATCCCAGCATTGAACATCCAGGTCTTAGTTTCAGCTGTGACAGCCAGTTGCATTAGATCGACCAGCCATCGCTGCTGAATATCTGGCCCAATATCACTTTAATTTTTCTTACCCAAACAGCTTGTCAATTCTCTGCAGTGAGGTAACTCCAGAATTATTTGCTTCAGGAATTCCATGTTAGTTTGGCTCAAGCCTCATAAAAGGCTGTGTTCCCTACAGACTCAAGAGTTAACGGGAAGAATATCTAGAGCATCTTTTGTGTAAAGAGGAATTACTTAACAATTATTTCTGTACTCTGTTTTCAGGTGAAGGACCGAGTGCTGGACTTCAGAATACAAACACTAGTATGAATACATACTAGTATGAATGAGGCAGACCTTGAATGATTTTTAACAGGTTGTGATTGTCAGGAACTAGCTAAATTAAAAGTAGACAAAGTGACAGGGCCAGATGGAATACATCTGAGAATATTGAAGGAACATAGGGAATTTCTGGTGGTTCTGCTGTCTGACCATTTTAATTCTTCTTTAGAATCAGGAGTAGATTCAGAGGACAGGAGATGTGCTTCCTCTCCACAAAAGTGGAAGTATGGAAGGTGCTGGAAACTACAGGCTGGTTAGTCTGACCTTAGCAATAAATAAGTTAATATATATACTGTTAAGACAGAGGATATTTCAATTTCTGGAATCCAGTGGATTACAGGATCCAAGGCAGCATGGTTTTACTAGGAGTAGGTCTTGTTGGATGAATCTACTCAACTTCCTTGACTGGGTGACCAGAAAGTTGGGTCAGGGGAGAGCACTAGATGCAGTATACATTGGCATAGCCCTAAAGTAACTGCCTGGGTCAGAAATTGATTGTGGGAGATAATAAAGTGTAGTGCTAAATAGAGGTTACTCTGAGCATAAGGGCATTACAAGTGGTGTGCTATAAGGATAAGACTTTGGTCCAGTTCTTTTCAAGACTTTTATAATTTCCTTAATTGACCGTGGAACTATTTGTGCTAGTGCATAGCTTTAACATACCATAGTGACATGATACATTTTTGGAGATAATCAAGGGCACATCTGAAGGCACTGACATCAACCCCTGCAAAGTTGGGCCGTTATACATGTTACACAACAGGTCTGGAAATGGCTACCGTCAGTACCTCCCTCCTGTTGTGTCTCTGTATCCTACTTTCTTCAGGTGTCTGTAACCACATCCTGCTGTACCACACACCTTTTACCTGGAGACCAGTATACATCTACAACCCAGCCATACTGCCAACTATTACTCTACATAACACGGTCTTTCCTGCACGTATGGCAACAACACTACCACACAGACAAGGGACAGACACACCATCTGTCAGGAGCTCAAAGGACCAGCGCAACAGTATACCTATAAAAAAAAAGTGAAGTGGAACAAACAAAACAGGAGCAACTAAGATAAACATGATCTCCAAGTCCGATAAACCTCTGCAGGCCGAAGTCTCATTCATGCTAATCAACGCCAGATCAATACGCAACAAGACCCACATCATACACGATATCCTCACAGATGCAAAACCTGATATTCTATGCATCACGGAAACATGGATCACGGACACAGACTCAGTTATCACCAACCAAATTTGTAAACCTGGTTACAAGATCTACAATTGTCCCCGCTCCAAGAAAAGAGGAGGAGGAGTGATCATCATGGCCAAGACCTCCTTACTCTTAGCAAACACTTCTCAAAGCAATGATGACGGAATTGACATGATCAGAATAGAAAACAAAACTATATCTATCTGTCTCATCTACAGAGCCCCCTCATCCCCATACGAAACTCTGGCTTCCGCACTGGAAATCATAACTACCACAGCATGCAAAAAGCACCAGATCATCCTAGGCGATCTAAACCTTGCATCAGTCTCTCCAGCTCAAGCAGGAATATTCCATGAAGCCATGGACTAACTTGGTTACGAGCAAATAATCAGTGAGGCCACACATACCAAAGGCAACACCCTGGACATGGTGTTTCTACCCACCAAGCTCAATGGTCTCCAAAAACCCAAGATACATATAACCCCAGTGCCTTGGTCGGACCATCACCAAATTGAATTCACATTGCTTATACCCACCATGCGAGAACATGCTACACACGTCCCTTCTACAAACCTACGGAGGAGATTCCAAAAATACAACAAGGAAACACTAATAACATCAATAGCCGCGCATATGAATCTGGAACAAGACAACCTGGAGATACTGGTAAACCAATGGGACTCAGGTATCGAAGCAATCTCAATACCAACCTGGTCACCCATAAGTATCTCATCCAGAAACAGGAATGAACCATGGTACACCCCCACCCTCCGCGAACTAAAGAAGCACCTGCGGAAGCAAGAAAGGAAGTGGAGAGGGCACAAAACCGAGGAACATAGGATGGAATACGTCAAACTTCTTGCAGCTTACAAGAGTGAAATTAACCTGGCAAAGAAAACTCACCACTCCAACACGCTTAGTAAGGCCCTCAACCGGCCCAGGGAACTATTTGCATTAGTCGAATCTCTCACGAAGAATAATCAAGAACCTAATACAAATGGGGCAATGACAGCCCAAAAGTTGGCAGACCATTATGCCAACAAGCTAAACCCCCCAACCAGAAACATGAACCCTCAAGCGCCTGAACCCCCCACCCAAGACCTGTCTATGAGCTCCGCCCTGCAAACAACCAACACCTCGGAAGAAACTACCCGGTACTAAGAATGGTCCACCTTCAGGAGCATAGAAGTCAAGCAAATCATGAACATAATCTCCAGCTTAAGAACCACCACCTCCCCACTCGACCCATGCCCAGCTACCTGGGTCAAGGACATAAAACAGGAAGCTGCTCAATTCGTCACCCACATAGTGAACCAATCGCTATCGCAGGGGCTAATGCCAATGCACCTCAAAAAATCCGACCCATACTGAAGAACAAAACCCTCAACAAGAGCGACCCTACATCCTACCGCCCAGTATCAAGCATATCCTTCCTTGCCAAGATCACTGAAAAGGCAGTGCAACAACAACTGTAAGACCACATAGATGACAACAACGCCTTCGACGTCCACCAGTATGGCTTCCGACAGCATCATGGTGTAGAAACCCTCCTCTTAGCCCTACTGGACAAACTACTTAAAGGTCTGGAAGAAAGAAACAAAATGTACATGCTCATTTTCATAGACATATCAGCTGCCTTTGATACTGTACATCACCCCACACTACTAAACAGACTCGCGACAATAGGCATTAGAGGCACCCCTCTGAAATGGTTCTCCTCCTACATATCCGACAGAATGCAGCAAGTCCACTTCAACAATGAAATGGCCTCACCATTCCCGCAAACCCAAGGCATACCGCAAGGATCGGCCCTGTCTTCCCTCCTTTTCAACCTTTATCTTCGATCAGCTTGTAAAATATTCCAGGATCACATGATCAGTTATCACATCTATGCTGATGACCTAATGCTATATACTCAACTTGATGCCGACAACCCGAATCTCAGTCAACTGGAGAAATGCCTCAGTGAGCTCCAAACCTGGTTGCAACAAAATAATATGTCCATAAATCACAAAAAAACGGAAGTGATGTGTATGTCCAGAAAAACTGACTTCAATCCACCACCAACAGTCACCTTGAACAATAATGTCTACGCCACAAAGAACGAAATAAGATACCTAGGCGTGACACTGGATTGCCACCTGAAGCTGGAAAAACATCTCCGAATTACCAATCGAGCCATTTTCCACAAGCTAAAAATCGTGCAACCACTACGTAATATCATAGATCACTCTGACTTCAGGACCGTAGCACAAGCCCTCATCATTCCTCATCTGGACTATTGCAATGCCATACTACAGGGTCTGCCTAAAAAAACCCTCAATATCCTGCAAATGGCGCAAAATGTGACAGCTAGAATCATCATGGGGACCGGCCTGAAGGATCATATTACACCAATACTAATAGACCTACATTGGCTCCCAATCACTGCACGCATACAATATAAAATCATTATCACCACATTTAAGCTCATTCATAATATAGCACCCTCTTACCTCAGCACCCTTATCACTTTACAGCCAAATAACAGAAGCAGAAGATCTCCAAACCTCAATACCCTCCTGGTCCCGGGGAGCCTGAGATATGTCAAAACAAACACCAGCAACCGAGCATTTTCATTTATAGCGCCTCTGCTATGGAATCAAGTACCATGCGAACTGAGAGCAAGCAGTGACCTGATGGACTTCAGAAAAAAGCTTAAGACTCATCTTTTCCAGATGCATTTCTATCCTGCCTAATCACCATGTACTCACACTGGCTCACAACAGGCACAAAGAAAGAACTCCGTGTTCTGGCCAACAATATACACTAGCGTCATGTAAATATGTATATACATGTGAAATTACTAGCCTGCAATCAAGTGTGAATCATATAATTCGAGTGATTTGACCTGTACATTTCCACTAAATCATGTTGTATGTTTTAATTCCTGGTCTGTACAGCCGCACCTTATGTATAGCAAACCGCTGCTGATCGCTGGAAGTAGCGGGATACAAGTGTACACTAAATAAATAAATAAATAATTAAGGAAATGTTTGTCTCTTTTCTGGTCATACCAAAATCTGCAACAGGATAGATACCCTGGAAGGTGTGGATAACATGAAGAGGGATCTGGCGAAGCTTGAAAAATGGTTTAGAATTTAGCAGCCAAGGTTTAATGCTAAATGATGCAGATCTGCAAAAACCCTAGGGAATGGTACAATAGAGGGGATGAAGTACTTCTGTGAATTAAAGAAGAGCAAGACCTAGAAATGATCATATCTGATGAACATACATAAGTTAGCCAAACAGGTAGAAAAGTTGATGTCAAAAACCAGAAGGATGCTTCAGTGCACAGACAGAGAAATGGCTATTAGAAATAAAGGCGATATTAGTACCTCTGTATAAGTCTCTAGTGAGACCTCGGAGTGCTGTATAAAATTCTGGAAACCTTACCTTCTAGAGAATATAAACAAGGTAGAGTGGTCTATAATGTGTCTACCGAAATGGTCAGTGGCTTTTATCATAAAGCATATGGAGACAGACTTAGATAGCTATATTTTGGAAGAATGGCAGGAGAACAGAGATGAGACAGAAATATTTTAATGGCAGCCTAACCCCTAGTGAGAGTACCACGAAATTACTTGTAGGGGTCATCGGCAACTTTATCAATTTGGATCAGGAACATCAGAAGTGACTTGGAATCGCTCCTTCTCCTATTGGGCACCAGGGACCCTGGGACTTGGTAACAGTCAGAATAAGGGGATTGGGAAGTGGAGCTGAAGGGGGTCTTCCCAGGGACCATTGGAGGGGTTTCTTTATGCTGTGGGGAGATTGGTTCAGCAACCTTGATGCTGGGAAGGGATTCAGTGCCTTGAGGGGGTAGAGGATCAGATATCACGAGGAGATTGGAGGAGATGTCACTCCTCATTGGGGTGATGATGGGGGTTGACCTTGGTCTTTACAGTTGCCTCATCAAGCAGGTAGTTATGCATGCATTCTGCAGTCTTTTGTAAAATGCTACGGGAATCATGAATGTCCCAGTCTGCATATCCTAATTCCTTCCTCAACATCCTACGCAAAATATGGGTTTTTGTGAATTGGGTAGCAGTGCTATAATACTTTCTGATAATATTCCTGTTAAATAGAGAAAAAATGTAGCTATATTCTAATATCAGTTTGAGAAATAAATAAATTATGAGGATATTATTTTCAAAGCTATTTCCCCAGATAAAATACTGCCTTTACAAAATATACTGACATGCATGCAAGTAAACGTACTATATAGAGTGCCTCTACATGCACGGGTCTCAGGTCTACCTTCATTTCGAAGGGGCATTGGGGCGGGAGGGAGGGGTGTTGTAAGAGCAGTTTGAACTTATCTGTACATTTTTTAATTATACTATAGCTATACATATCATTTCTAAAGCGCCAGGTATATGCGGTGCTGTACTGACACCGTTTTCAAAAACAAGACAGACTTTTCTTCCAAAAGTGTCTGCACAATTTAGTAGGTATAAATGTGTGCAGGCACATTTTCCTGGGAAATTTTCAAAGTCCCCCCACCTAGCATGTTGCTTAGGGGATTGGGTGATTTTCCTATCTGGAGAGCATTTGCTGGCTTCTTAGGGCTTGGGGGCCTTCATTTTCCTGAGAGTTGGTTTGCTTGAGCTTGGGACTGATTGGGAGGGAATGTCCTTCTTGGTGGTTTCTAGGGTGTATGCTTATGTTTGTTTATTAGCTTGAAATACCACCATTCAAATAATATCATAGCAGTTTACAGAAATAAAATATACAAGGAAGGCCAGTCGGCCGGAAAAGGAAAGGAAATTACAATAAATGACTGGAAAGCACTCAAGATATTTAAACACACGTGACCAAGAGGAAAAGGAGTAAGAGAGAGGTGGAAAAAGGTAGTTTCACACAAAAGGGGAAGGGAGGTCAAAAGTGGAAGAAAAGAGGTGAGTTTTCAGGTTTCTCTTGAAGGTGGAATATTGCTGTTTGAGTCTGAGGGAGGTGGGTAGGGAGATCCAAAGTGCAGGACCGATAAAGAAGAAAGCGGAAGAGCGGGTGGATTGTAGATGAGCACGAGATGGGGAGGGGAGGTGGAGGTGGTTGATGTGCAGTGACCGAAGTGAGCGACTGGGAATATGAGATTGAATAAGGTCTGCCAGGTACTGAGGTGTGTGATTGTTCATAACTTGATGGACCAATGTGAGAATCTTAAAATAGTTATCTCCAAGCTATAATGCCCTGTTCAATGTAATTTCAGTTTGTTCAATGTAAACCGCCTTAATATCATGGAAGGCGGTATATAAGAAATGTTAAATAAATAAATTAAATAAATAAATAGTGAATACGAAATTCAATGGGAAGCCAGTGGAGGTGGAGAAAAAGAGGGGTGACGTGATCCCGATGTGAGGAGTGAAAGATAAGGCGTGCAGCTGTGTTATTGATGCATTGCAGACGATATAGTTGTGAGTGTGGAAGACCAACCAGAACAGAATTGCAGAAGTCGATGCATGACATAACCAGAGAGAGGAGAAGAGTAGTGAGAGCCTGTGGGGTGAGAAATGGACGGATGGCGCGGATCTGGTGAAGGAAGAAAAAGGAAGTCTTGGTTCACATAGAAATGTGAGCCCGAAAAGAAAGTTCTGAATCAAAAAGAACACCTAGATAACGGAAGCAAGAAACCAGGGGAATATGTAAGTCAGCAAAAGAGGGGGCAACCAGAGGGAAAGGACTACCATAAGTGAACCAAATAGCAAGTGTTTTAGTCAAGTTCAAGTGCTAACAGTTTGTGGTAAGCCAAGCAGCAACAGCAGAAAGACATGAGCTGAGGGTGGCAAGATCAGGATGAAGTGGGGAAGTGTGGTGAAGAAGGACCAGAACATCAGCATACTAGAAGGCAGAAATCCCAAACTGTTGAACCAAGAGTGCCATCTCTGCCTAGAAGATATTGAAGAGAAGAGGTGCTAGGATGAAACCTTGAGGGACACCACAGGGCAATGGAAAGGGGTCATAAGCAACTGCTGGGTTAGTTGAAGAAACAACAGTACAAGAGCGAGAGAAGAAATATGAGTGAAACCAGTGATGAACCGTGCTACAGAGGCCAGCCTCGCGTAGGCGAGAGAGAAGAAGGGAGTGGTCAACTAGGTCGAAAGCTGCAGAAAGATCTAAAGATACTGCCACTGAGAAATCACCACAGTCGTGAGCCACGTGAAGTTCATTGAGAAATGCAAGAACAGTCTCCACACTGTGACCTGGCCGAAAACCCAACTGGCGGGGGTGAAGAAAATGGGTGGAATCAAGGTGATGGAACAGTTGTGCAAAGGCCGTTTTCTCCAATATCTTTGCAAAAAAAGGGAGATTGGAGACAGGGCGATAGTGGGCAGGAATCTGAGGATCAAGTGAGGATTTCTTAAGGATGGGACGGATAAGACATGTTTCCAGGATTGGGGAAAGAACCCGTAGAAAGGCTGGTATTAACCATGCTAAGGATTGAGGGGATGAGCGCAAGGGAGGGAGCATTATGCCCCATTTCTCAACATGTTAGGTGCATAGATGGCTACTGTGGGTTGCCTCCCATTCACAGGCAGTTGTTGGCCATGGGAGTGAGTGTTCACTTCCTGTAACACCAGTTGTTTGTGGTCTAGGTGTTCTATATGACTGATCTAGGGGCTGAGTCTGGACCCCAATTAGCAGAAGGGATGGATGGCAGAGAGCACCAACCTTATATCCCCCATTTCTGTATGGTTTCTGTGGTGGACCAACACTGGACCATTCCATACATGCCCTTTCCCACATGAATGGTTCTGCAGTCCTCACAAGCAAGGGTACAGTACCAGGTATAAAAAGGGGAAGGTGCGAGGGAAGGGAAAGAAAGAGAAGAAAAGGGACCTAATACCCTCCCCTCCTCCCCTGCTCTGAGCCAGGGACTCAGACATGGTTTGGGTTACGGGCCATGGGCCCTTGGGAACACAGCCCATGGAACCAGCACATTCGCTCAGATACAAATATGCACCTATACATGAACACCCATGCAGAGGAGGTGGTGGCCGAATGGCACAATTTTATACCAGTCCTGAAAAGGCCAGTAGTTGCAGCACCTGATTTGAATGCCAAACCTTCCAACTATGTTCCAACCCTGCCTATGTGGCCCATCTCAACTTGTTTCACTGAGCACATATCTTATTTCTCAACTTCTCACTAGTGCTGTCCACCCAATTGTGAGTGTCTTGCATATGCTCTCCCCTAGCTACACCAGTGTCCATATGGAGGGCATACTCTGCCAGCCCACATGCGTTTGCCAGACTAGGAAAGGGGCAATGTATCCCCATCCCCTACTGCTGTTGGTGGTGTTGCAGAAGCCCTCCCCTCCCCACTATCAGTTTAGCACATAGGCTTAAGAAATCATCTGCCCTGCTGTAGAATTTGGCATAAGGGCAGGGTCCATAGGTGACCCTTCAACTTTATGCCTACTCCCCAGCTCATTACAATATTAGTCTTCCAAGAATTATCCTGTGCATATGCATTGAACATCATACTTTCTTTGCTTTATATGTATATTTGTGCGCACTCTCACTGCAGGTACAAGCATATGCTGTAGTTTTGTGGCTGTCAGGATCTACTGTTTTGCTTTCAAGCTGCTGCTCTTTTCTGCCCCTCATAAGTTGATGCCCTGGGTGGTTGCCTAGTTTGCCTTCTGGTTGGGCTGGCACTGGTTGTTTCGGATGACTTATGTGTGGGATTGTCCAAGGCTGTTGAGAGTATGGGGATCATGCCTGGACTGTGCATTTGGAATGTGCCAACAGGTATCAAAGGCAAGCATGTGTGGCATCTTTCATGGTCAAAAGCATCCCTAACGGGGCCGCGCTAGCTGTATACAGCTATTTCCACACACTGTCCATCCCGAACTCCACTCTAACCCTGCGGGACTTGGGTAGTGTGGGATTTTTAGCTCAGACACCTTTTTACTGCACACTGCCAACTACTGCTGGGGCCAAGACATGCATTAGTCCCATGTTAGACCTCATGCTCCTGGCTACTGCTCTTTAATAAACATGCCCGATGGAGCAGAAGTCTCATCTAGGAAATTAGCTCATTTCTTCCACAGGCAGGGCACAATCTTTGTTACTGAACCACTGTGCAGGCAGTCACAGTATTAGTATTTTAGAGAAAACATATTGCAGCAATAAATAGGGCGATCAATGTGCAATGCACTATACCACAGTATCTTACCATATAGCTTTTGTTTCAGTATTGATGATTTTTAATGCACCGAGTCTTGCCTTTAGAATCATAACAATAGAAATTAATTTTAACAACTTTTAACTCAAACTCAGCCACTTTATCATAATCTTTTTTTTTTTGCTCTTGTTTGTTGCAGCTTACTTTCATTAGGTACCTATGGCTAAGAAGGAAAAGGCATAGAAACTATTTCTAACTTTTGACTTCCACATAGGACCCGATTTTCATCTGGACGGTACTATGTACCACGTTGGCACATAGCCCGCCTGCCATCCGTCTAACCTGGATTTTCAATACCAGAGTCATATGCGGCCCCAGAATTGAAAATCAAGGTCTCGCTGCACAACCCGGAAGCCACAGGAGCAAGCTGGGTATTAAAAATTGGTGCTATCCATTTAGCTCTTTCCTCTGCCCCAGAACGCCCCTAACATGCCCCTAACACGCCCCAATGCTAACCACATAACATTTGGGTGCGTTAGGGACTTATCCGAGATTTTCAAATGGCATTACCCATGTAGGGTTGCCAACCTTTTGAAAGAGAAAAACTCGCCACCTGTGGCTAGTCACGCTCCGCCCATGCCCGCCCCAACACTGCCCCTGCCCCGCCCCCTGGCCCGCCCCATTCCACCCTTGCTCCACCCCCTGTCCCCAAAAAAATTGCAGAGAGGGCAATGTGCAAACTGAATGAGCAAGATTTCTACACATTCTTAAACTGAAATTATATACTGACAGAACACGCAGCATTGGTTGTACACACACACACACACACACACACACACAATACCGACAGGTCTTCATCAATAAATGAGCACAAAACAAAAAGAGAAATATATAGACAAAAATTAAACTGAAACCCCAAGAAGACAGACTCTGCATGCTGTGCAGTATCTGATAAATAAGAGATGTAGTTCCCTATACTGTGTAAAATATTAAGGTAGTACAAAGTCTAATTATTAAATTGAAAATAAAATTATTTTTTCTACCTTTGTTGTATGACCATTTTATTCTCTGATCATGCTGTTTCCGATCTAAGGCTTCCATTTTCCCATCTTCTCTTAGCTCGTTTTCTATGGTCTATAGTCCATCTGCCGTTTCTTGTCTCTTTTCTTCACTTCCTTCCATCAGCCTGTTTCCAGTCCCAGTAACACTCCATCCAGCCCCCTTTTCAGTCCTCCCCTACCATTACATTCCAATGCCAATCCCCTTGTGTTTCCAGTAGTGCCTATTCCCTTCTAGTCCCCCTCCTTCCTCACTGTCCAGCCCCTTGTAGTCCAAACACCATCCCAGGTATCAGCTCACTTCCACTCCCAGTGCCTTCCCCGTGTCAGCTCCCTTCCAGTCATCCTACCCTCTGTCCATCCCCCTTCCAGTGCCATACCCATGTTTCTGCTCCCTTCCAGTCCCAGTGCCCCCTCTCTTCCAGCCTCCTCCCCATTACCCAGTCACTTACCCGTACCATTCCCAGATGTCAGCTCTCTTTGAGCCCCCCTTACCCCCTCAGTCAGCTCCCTTCTAGCCACCTCCTCCCCACCTTTCAGCTCTCTTCCAGCCCTCACATTCCACCTGTCAGTCCCTTCTGCCATCTCTTTCCCCTTGCAGCCACTGCTCCTGCTTCTTACAGGGCAGCGGCTGCAATAAAGTTAAGATAAAAATAAATTTAAATCTGTGTGGAGCCCCCCCCCCCCAGTATAGCTTCATCTTCCCTCCCCAGTGCAGCTTCACCCCCCTAGTACAGCTTCACCTTCCCTCCATCCCCCTCCCCCGGTGCAGCTTCACCCCCCAGTACATATTCACCTTCCCCCCCAGTGCACCTTAACCCCCCTCCTCAGTGCAGCTTAACCCCCCTGTTCAGCTTAACCTCCCCAGTGCAGTTTAAACCCCTGCTGTGCAGCTTAACCCCACCCTGTGGAGCTTAACCTCCCCGTGCAGCTCAAACCCCCCCCCCATGCAGCTTAACACCCCCTCCATGCAACTTAACCCCCTGTGGAGCTTAAACTCCCCCCCTGTGAAGCTTAAACCCCCCCCCCCCATGCAGCTTAACCCCCCCGTGGAGCTTAACCTCCCTGTGCAGCTTAAACTCCCTCCCCCGTGCTGCTTAAACCCCTCACCCCTGTGCAGCTTACCCCCCTGTGCAGCTTAACTCCCCCCCTGTGCAGCTTAACTACCCCCCCATGCAGCCGCTGCTCCTGCTTCTTACTGAGCAGCGGCTGCAATAAAGTTAATTTAAAAGTAAGAAAACCTGTGAGGAGTCCTCCGCTCCTATGAAACTCCTTCTGCAGGGTCCCTGGTTGAAAAGGAAGTGACATCAGAGGGGCGGGCACTGCAGAAGGAGTTTCTTAGGGCTGGAAGGCCCCTCACAGGTTTCCTTACTTTTAAACTAACTTTATTGCAGCCGCTGCTCTGCAAGCAGCAGAAGCAGCGGCTGCAAGGGGGGGGGGGGCAGGACTGTAATCGCAATCGCAAAGCCGGCTTTCTGCTCTGGCCGCTCCCGATCTCGCGGCCAGAGCAAAAAGCCAGCTTTTCAATGGCCGGTTTTGGTTCTCTGCCGGCAGCCGGCCTGGCCACATGAAAACCAGCCAGGCCGGCTGAAAACCGGCCGGTTGGCAACCCTATGCTCATGTAGCTGCCTTTTGAAAATCCCAAATAAGGCATTTACCTGGGTAACTAGGGCCCCTAGTCTTTTTCCAGCCAGAAAGTGAAAAACTAAATTTTTAAGGCCTACAACTACATTTTCTACATCTAAAAAGACCAGCATATTTTAATGCCTTCAACTAAGTTTTAAGAATAGTTTAATTCTGCTGATTTCTTTCATCTCCCTTGTCATGTAAGTGTGTCTCTAGTTCACTTTCTGATGAAGTAACTATGAAATATAAGCTTAAATAAGAAATATAAAATGAGAATACAAAAACTATCTCTCTTCATCCCCCGTAGCCAGACTCCATGAAGTCAATAACTGGTAACTTGATGCGAATAAGATGTCAACAGCAATTGATCTATAAACCACTATTCAAAGCATAAAGGGTCCCAGAAAGCAAAAAAAACGTGCACAGCAATTTCTTAAACTGTAGCAGGAGCTCCACATTTTATATCTATATCAAGAAAGCATAAGGCATACACAAATACCCTAAAGGAAAGGAGCGCCCTCAGGTCATGTGATGTTGTGAATGAGAGCCTCCCATCTGGGTATGCCCTTTTCTCTCTTAACTGTCTTATTTAAGTTGTGTGTTTGGTGTTTGGTGTTTTAGAAGATTTTCATACATTTTCGGGGATGTTGAGTGTTCTCTGTTCTGTGTTCTAATGAACATGTTTCGCTGAAAAATCTAACAGATCAAAATCCAAAAGCACTTATTAGGCCAGCATAAGTACTTAAATTTTTAAAAAGTCAGTTCTGGCTAATGCATAAATTTTAACTGGACATGTCAATGTCCAGTCAAAGCTTTTCCATGTAAAATTAGAAGTGGCCGAGGCATTTCAAGAATGGAATCAAACGGGACCAATATTCATTTGGGTGGGCAATGCGCTATGAAGGGGCATAGCCCTGCCCACTATCCTCTAAACCTGGATATTCAATACTGCAGCAACATCACCAGCAGATAGCACCCAGTTAGCATCCACAGCTAGAACTAGATAAGCCAAAAGCTCACCTAGTTTTAGGTGCAGATCGCTAACTAGATAGCGGTCCAATATCGCCGCTACCCGGTTACCAGCAATCTCCGCTCCCGCTCTGCCCCAAAACACCCCAACATGCCCCAATGCTAACCAGATAGCATTGGGGCGCGTAGGGGGACATAGATGGGGATATTCGACGACACTAATCATGTAGGTGCCATCAAATATTCCGTT
The DNA here is from genome assembly GCA_033557465.1 of Ichthyophis bannanicus. Taxonomy (NCBI): domain Eukaryota; kingdom Metazoa; phylum Chordata; class Amphibia; order Gymnophiona; family Ichthyophiidae; genus Ichthyophis; species Ichthyophis bannanicus. The sequence continues at coordinate 250,924,164 of CM066039.1, read as the reverse complement.
TTAAGGCATTTACATAATTTACTGGGCTGTAAACCATGAAAATACCTTTCGAATATCGGGCCCAAACCTTTTATCAGTGGCAGCACTATATGAATAACAGTATTCATTTAGGAAATTAACACAAATTGCAGTCCTAATTTAAACTGATAAATCCACTGGATATTGGGCATGAAGGTATGTAGATAATTCATCTGCTGGTCTATATGTGGAAGCTAGGCTTCTGAACATTGCCACATAAACATTGTATTTCCTCAGTCTGAGCAGTGTCTGTCTATGTTGGCAGTGGGACGTCAACAGGAAAAGTCCACCTATAAAACAAATTTGAAAAGACAGAATTGTCTTTACATCTTACCATTTTGGGATCCTCTGCACTGCCTCCTCCTGGATAGTATTCCAGGCATCCATCCCCCCGCCCCCGCCCCCCTTGCCGTGAAAAAGCATATCCTGACATTGCCCCTGAATCTATCTCCTTACAGTTTCACACTATGTGCCCTTTTCTACAGCTTCCATTACTTTGCAAAGAGTTGCTTAATAGATGTGGTGTATTTAGATTTCAGTAAAGCCTTTGACACCGTTCCTCACAGGCAACTTATAAACAAACTGAGCACCCTAGGGATGGACCATAAAGTTACTGTTTAGGTTAGAAATTGGTTGAGTGGAAGGTGACAAAAAGTACAAGTAAACGGAGCTCACTCTGAGGATAAGGAAGTTACCAGTGGTGTGCCCCAGGGATCTGTCCTTGGTCTGATTCTTTTTAAGATCTTTGTTAGTGATATAGCGGAAGGGCTGTCGGGTAAGGTTTGCCTCTTTGCGGATGATACCAAAATCTGCAATAAAGTAGACACCCAGGAAGGTGTAGATAACATGAGGAGGTATCTAGCTAAGCCTGAAGAATGGTCTAGAATTTGGCAGCTGGGATTTAATGTTAAAAAATGCAAGGTCATGCATTTGGGCTGCAGCAATCCAAGGGAGCAATATAGTATAGGGGGCGAAGTACTTTTGTCCACTAAAGAAGTGCGGGAACTAGGCGTGTCTGATGATCTTAAAGTGGCTAAACAGGTAGAAACGGCGACAGCAAAAGCTAGAAGAATGCTTGGGTGCATATGGAGAGGAATGGCTAACAGAAAAAAGGAGGTGATAGTGCATCTGTATAAGTCTTTTGTGCGGACTCATTTGGAGTATTGTGTGCAATTTTGGAGACCGCATCTTCAAAAGGATATAAACAAGATGGAGTCAGTACAGAGGGTGGCTACTAAAATGGTTAGTGGTCTTCATTATAAAGCATATGTGGATAGACTTAAGGATCTTAATATGTACACCTTAGAGGAAAGGCGGGATAGGGGTGATATGACCGAGATGTTTAAATACCTCTGTGGCATAAATGCACAGGGGGAGAGCCTCTTTCGATTGAAAGAAAGTACTGCTACAAGGGGACATGGGGTGAGGGTGAAAGGGGATAGATTCAGGAGTGATATGCGGAAATATTTCTTTACGGAAAGCATGGTGGATCTGTGGAATAGTCTCCCAGTGGAGGTGGTGGAGATGAGGACAGTATCTGAATTCAAAAAAGCATGGGACAAACACAGAGGATCTATAAAGGAAAAAAGGGACTGTTGTAGTTGTTGATATGGAAGGACAGACTAGATAGGCCATGTGGTCTTTTTCTGTCGTCATTTTTCTGTTTCTATGTTTCTAAATGCTCAGACAGTATAATACTATATAATACTGTATCATGGAATAGTATCATATCTCCCTTGGTGCTTAAATATATTATTTATTTATTTTCAATTATTTACTTGTCACCCTTTCCAAAGAAAAAGAACATGCAGAACTATGGGACATGAAATGAAACTGTAAGGAGATATGTTTTCACTGAAAGACTGGTGGATGTCTGGAATGCTCTGCCAGATAGCGTCATGAGCACTAAGTTATAAAGTAACTAATGTGTTAAAATAACCTAAAACTAGTTATTCAAAAGGGTTCCTTTTATCTTGCCCATTTACTTTTGATATGGTATGATTGTCATTTTTTTCTCTTTACCCTTTCTAAATTTAGACCCTGATTTTTGATACAATAAATGCAAAAATATTATTTGTTTTAATGATGTATATATGTGTTTATATGCCTATAATATGTTGTACTTTATTTTGCAGAAGGTTAAATAAAAACGGAATTGAAGAAGTAGAGAATCATGCATTCAATGGCACCCACCTGGATGAACTGTAATTGTTTTTCGTCTTCTTTTCAAATCAATGAGCACTAGTCACTGTGGCAGCAGTATTTATAAGTATTTAATGTATTTTCTTATCTGGCTCTCTAGAAATCTCAGTGACAATCAGAAACTGGAAAGACTGCCTGATAACATTTTTCAAGGAGCCACTGGACCTGTTATATTGTAAGTAACTGTACTGCCTGTCACTGCTTTAATCGTTGTTAAGAACATTAAAAGCTACATTTTGTATAGGGGATGGTCACGGTTTCCCCAGTATTTTACAAAAGGCTCTGCTGGATGAGAAGCCTTTTGTAAAATATGCTTAATGATGCTGGGAAATGCATGTGCATTTCCCTATATGTTCAGATGGCTTATCTATTCTATAAAACTATACATTCAGAAAAGAGCAGCATCTCTCATCGACCTTTACGTCTAAAGGGTATGTTTACTATTCAGCGGTAGCGGCTTCCATGCAATATTGGAGCCGTGGCCCCATTGATTTCATTGGGGTCGTGGCTCCGATATCGCACAGAAGCCACTATCACCGAATAGTAAACATACTCCTAAGTGTTGACTTTCACAGCTTCCACATTTAAATGCCTGCTGTTATACCTATGAAAGCACTATCCCACAAAATTATTTCTAGAAGTACAGCTGATTAAGGAGCAAAGCTCTGAAAGGTGAAAGTTTACATTTAAAAAGGCATATAAAGTACTGGGGTACTAAGCACAAATGGACTGCTCCCTCAATCGCTTCTTTCAAACCCCAGCCAAAATGAGCACATTGATGAAACATAGGCATGGTTCAAAATCCTACATAAGGATATGGGCCTCAAATTAGATGCCCACAGTCCTGTTGCAGACACACCCTTAGAAAAAGCTGACAGATCGTATGGAGCTGCATGCTTTAAGGGGAATGAATGGGAAATAAAGGCAAAGCCTGGGTCAAATCTGTGCAGGTAACATTTTTGTTATGGCAGTTTTCAAAAGGAAAGTGTGCTCACACTACGGATGTGCACAGGACAAAACATTTTGGTTTGTTTTCTGTTCATTTGGCCTTTTATCCCTCAATTTTCAGGTATTTTCTATTCATTTCACACATTCATTTTAATAGAACAATTTTAACCTCACATCAAAACTTTCTGAGGCATGCTAATGAACTTAATACACATCGGGGCATGTTTACTAAAAGGTGCGCTGGTAGCATGCAGTCCAGCTGCAAGACCAGTTTGGGAGCCCATGCCAATGTCAGGGGGAGTGTGTGTCTATCATCCCCCTTACGCTTGGCACACTATTAATGTGCAGCACCATGGAACCCAGCACACAGGTGCACCTAATGCCGTCCATTGGGAGGTGCATTACGTGCACCCGCACTAATGGTAACAGTTGTGGTTAGTGCACACCCATCATGGCCATGTTAACCGCGATGCACTGTCAACTCCCATGATCTCCAGGAACAAGCAGGAATGTAGTCTTCACATATGGGTGCCGTCGGTACTGATGGACCCTGCGCGGGAATGCTCCCCAGCATCCATTAGGAAAACTTTTGGGAGCATCCTACTGTGCCTGCGTAGCTGCCTTCCTGCCTTTCCAGCTCTCCCTCCTCAGTTTATTTTATTTTTATTTATTTAGAAAATATTTATATACCGCAGCTTCCAGCGATCAGCAGCGGTTTGATTATAGATTGAAAATTTGCCAAATTAAGACAAAACTTTTGGAGTATCATTACATTGATTAGAAAGAAAAGCACGGCACACAGTAATAAGGTCCTAGTAGAGGAGACAGTAATTTACATATGTACATTTCACCTAACAGAATTCTTGTCACAAATTGTGACATCCTGTATTCCCTGGGATTTACATCAAGTTGTAATAGCACTGGAATAGATGGGTCTTTAGCTGTTTCCTGAACGCATTAAGGTCTTTGGTCATTCTGAGCTCAGGCGGTAGTTGGTTCCAGAGGGTCGGGGCAGAGTAAGAGTATGCTCTGCGGCTAGTACTAGATTTGACTGCTCTGATGTCAGGCGGAACGTCTAGGGTGTCTGAGTTGACAGATCTTCTGAGTTGACTCTGTTGGGTGGTTGCGTGCTGATAAGGGTGGAGAGAAAGGATGGAGCTATGTTATGTATGAGTTTATGTGTGGTTATCAATGTTTTGTATTGTATCCGGGCAGTGATAGGGAGCCAATGCAGTTCGATTAGTACAGGCGTGATGTGTTCGGCTATGCTTTTTCGCATGATGATCCTTGCGGCCACATTCTGGGCCATTTGTAGGATGTTTAGTGTTTTCTTTGGGAGACCCTGCAGGATGGCGTTGCAGTAGTCTAGGTGCGGAATGATGAGTGCTTGTGCCACAGTCCTAAAATCGTGGGGTTCGAGGATGTTCCGTAGAGGTTGTAGAACTCTAAGTTTGTGGAAAATGGCCTTGTTGGTTTTGCGTAGGTGTTTTTCCATCTTTAGGTTGTTGTCCAATGTGACTCCCGGGTATTTGATCTCTTTCTTTGTGTGGTATGTATTGTTACAGAGTGTAATTGTCGTGGGAGGTTCAAAATTTGGTTTGCTGGAGATAAACATCACCTCTGTTTTCTTATGGTTTATCGTCATGTTGTTTTGCTTTAACCATTTTAACATTGCATTCAGGCATGTTTCAAGTAGCGTATAGTTAGGGTCGACTGTATCCAGTTGCGTGTATATCATAATATCATCCGCATAGATGTGCTATTTGACATTATGCTGTTGGAAAATATCACAGAGGGGCTGCATATAAATGTTGAAAAGTAGTGCCGAGAGAGCCAATCCCTGAGGTATGCCCTGCGTCTGAGAGAAAGCTTCAGCCTTTTCGCCATTGAATTGTACCTGTGGCATTCTGTTTGATATGTAGGAGGAGAACCATTTTAGGGGGGATCCCAATATCCCTATCGATTCGAGCTTGTTTATGAGGATTCCATGATGGACCGTTTCAAAGGCAGCAGAGATGTCAATGAAGATGAGTATGAACATTTTCTTCTTATCTTCAAGGCCTTTGAGGAGGTTATTAAGGAGTGCTATTAGTAGCGTTTCTACCCCGTGATGTTGCCTGAAGCCGTATTGTTGCTCATCCAGGATTTCATGGTCATCCAGATCAGACCAGTTCTTCGTTTTCCATGGAGCCGACAAGAAGCAATTCCTGTCACCGCAGAAAATTTGATTTTTCCTTAATTTTTTTGTGGCCGCATCTGCCTTCCCGTTGACACTGGTACCGATCCCATCAGTGCTTTCTTTATTTCTTTCGTTCTTTTCTAAAAAAAAAAAGTTCTTCAGTGAAGGAAAACCTTCTTCCTTTGGGCGCATCAATGTCATTTTAGACTTAGGCCTTTCTTTTTCTCAAGATGGAGAAACCAGCAAGTGGTTTTAAGAAGTGTTCCAAGTGTGGCAGTACAATTTCGGCCACCGATACCTATGACTGGTGTCTGAAGTGCTTAGGACCAGATCACCAACCATCAGAATATCCTCTTTGTAGGAAGATGACAAAGAGAGGCCTATATAACCAAGCTGCAAAACTTGACACCCTCTTTGCCACCGATACGATGTCTGTAGCATTGATGTCATTGAGAGCTTCATCTTCCTCTCAAGAATCTCAGGTATCGAAACCTAGGTCTTCATCAAAGACTAGCCAGCCCTCCAAGGGTAGATCTACTTCTAAGCGTCGAGATGCTTTGGGCGTTGCCCTGAAGGGGGATACACTGGATCGTGGCCCGCAACTCCAGTACCGATACCCAAGCATTGGCAACCTCTATGGATCAACGTATCCTGGCCATCAAGTGGAGTTTAGCGACCTTACTGGTGGCCTCCGTACCAGTAAAGTCTTTACAGTCGATTCCTTAGGCATCACTACCGACTAAGGTACCAAAAGAACCTGCATCAACTTTTTTACCTCTTACCATGCTAACGCCCATGCCAGACCTCAAATCCGTTTCTGGTACCGAGGTTCCGGCACCGCAACCTTCATCTCTCTGGATTTGAGCGGTATTGAGTGTGTGCAGAGAGTGAGCACCCTGCCTGTCGATACTTTGAGTCTTCTGAATTGGCCGGTACCTGGGAAATGAGAACTCTCCTGGAGGACCCATCTCCATCCACAAAACGTTGCATGTCCCCACTGGAGGACATGTTTTTCCAGGACTTTATTTGTGATGTTACTCGGGGTTTGTCCATAACAGTGACTTCAGAGAAAGAACCTAGGGCTGAAGAGCTTGAAATCCTTCAATACCCTGCAGCCCTAAAAGAAGCTGCTACTCTCCCTATTCATTGAATACTTCACGACCTTATACTTCGTATGTGGGAGACACCCTTAACCATCTCGCCACATACTCGACGTCTCGATACTATGTACCAGGTACTGGACTGTCCCGGCTTCCAGAAGATGCAATTACCACACCATTCCATGGTGGTGGAATCGGCAATGCATCAAATAAAAACTGCTAAGACACATTCCTTGAACCCTCCAGGCAGAGAATTGAGAACCTTCGATGCTTTTGACTGTCGATGTTTTCAGGCCTCAATGTTATCGGCCAGAATCAGTTCCTACATACTCTATATGGGTATGTTCCTTAGGGAAGTGGCTAAGGATTTGGAGTTGATGGCTTCTCTTCTCCCTGATGATTTGAGGGCTGATTATCTCACCCCAGTGAAACATGCCCAAAATGTTTTAAAATTTGTTAACAGGGCAACTTTCAACTGTTTTGAATGCATCAGCAGAACTTCAGCTGTATGCATTGGTGCACGCAGGATTGCTTGGCTCCAAGCATCTGACCTTGAACGATAGCTTCAGGATAAGCTGGGTAATATACCTTGCACGGGTGAAAACCTTTTTTGCAAGGACTGGCAGGACAAAGCTTCTCAGCTAGAATCTGAGAGCACCACTCTTAATAGACTTTCTAGATCTACTGCCAACCCAGCTAAGAAAAAGGCATCAAAGAAAACTTTTTTCAATAAGAAAAAGAAGTACTACCCTTCTTACACCCTGCAGTGCACTGTCCAATTCATGCTCCCCAGAAGGGGCAGCAGCAACCAAAACAGAGGAAGGCGCAGACTCCCAGGTCCCAGCCACCTCAGCAGACCCAACCTCCTCAGGGTCTTTGACTCCTTTCTGGAGAGCATAGCCATACTGCCTCTGGAGATTCCAAATGCCATCCGCATTCCCGACAGATTTTGTTACTTTTCCCAAAGGTGGCATCTTGTAATATCAGAGCACTGGGCTCTCTCTCCATAGTATGGGAGGGGTACAGACTTTACTTACGAAGTCTACCCCCCCAGTTTCCTCCAAGAGATTTCTGTTCTCAACCTCCTCTCACCACTGTGTTGTTGCAAGAGGTCACCTCCCTTCTCTCACAGGTTGCAATAGAGGAGGTGCCACTCTCCCAGCAAGGTCTGGGCTTTTATTCTCCATACTACCTCATTCCAAAGAAGACAGGAGGATACAGGCCCATTCTGGACCTCAGAGAATTGAACAAGTATCTACTTCAGGAGAAATTCAAGATGATCTCCCAAGGTACTCTTTTCCCCTGTCTCCAGGATCAGGACTGGCTCTGTTCTCTAGATCTAAAGGACACACATACTCACATTCTTATTCACGCAGAACACAGAAGGTTCCTGTGTTTCCTTTTCCAGGGGAAACATTATCAATACAGAGTCCTGTCTTTCGGCCTCACCTCTGCCCCAAGAGTCTTTACAAAGTGCATGGCAGTGGGAGCTGCATTCCTAAGGACTCTAGGAATATTTGTCTTCCCCTACTTAGACGACTGGCTCATTTGAGTAAGCACATCTCTAGAGGCCAATCTTTCCCACTAGCGCACCATGCAGGTGCTGCAACACTTGGGATTTGTAATACATCTTCCAAAATCCTAAGTCATTCCCTTTCAAACTCTAGAGTTCATAGGGGCTCTCCTGGACACTCAACAATCCAGAGCTTTTCTGTCCCAAGCCCGCTGTGCTTGACTCATTCAGCTTGCATCTCAAGCATGCCTCAAGACCTTTCTCACTGCTCAAGAAATGCTGCAACGTCTGGGTCATATGGCATCAACAGTACATGTTGTTCCATATGCTCATCTGCATATGCTTGCAGCTCAATGGATCCTGGCTTCCCAGTGGTCTCAGGCATCTGGTTGCCTGAGAGACAGAATAATGCTCTCTACACATTCATCTCATCTCTCCAGTGGTGGCAATCCCAGAAAACTTGCTTGTAGGGTCACTTTTTCAGATGCCTCCACATCAATGTACCCTGACAACAGATTCGTCCAAATTGCGCTGGGAAGCTCATCTGGACAATCTCTCCACTCAGGGTCTTTGGTCTTATCAGGAGTCTCAACTCCACATAAATCTGATCGAACTCAGAGCCATCCATCAACAACCGATTTAAGATCAACAACCGATTTAAAAGACTTCTGGAAGTTGCTCAAAACCACCCTATTCATAGAACAATTCAACGAAGACCCACAATCACATTAACCACTCAACAACTAGACTCACACAAGCTATGCTATCTATTCCTATCACCCCTTCCATTACAATTTATCAAGATATTTTATGTTTAAGTGTTGTTTCAAGATACTGTTTAAATTTGAAGTTATGATGTTACTGTTTAACTTATTTTGCAAGTTGTTACTGTTTAATTTATTTTGCAAGTTCTATGCAAAATTTTAAAAGTTAAAGTTTGTAAACTGCCTTGATTAAAAGAAAAGGCGGTATAGAAAAATTGTTAAATAAAAAAATATATAAAATAAAATAAAATCCAGAGTGCCCTCAAGGTGTTCCAGAACCATCTTCGCTTCCGTACAGTTATGGTCCAGACAGACAATCAAGTAGCCATGTTCTACTTGAACAAGCAGGGCGGAACTGGCTCTTGGACGCTTTGCAATGAAGCCCTACACCTGTGATCCTTCGCCATTCAGCATCACATTCACCTACTTGCGGTGTATCTTCCAGGCAAGCAGAATCTCTTGGCGGATAAACTCAGTCGAGTCCTGCAACCCCACGAGTGGTTTCTCCATGTGGACAAGATCGCTCACATTTTTCAGATCTGGAGAACCCCAGATATAGACCTGTTCGCAGATCCTCAGAATGCCTAACTTCCCCACTTCTGTTCCAGAATACCTGCTCAGAACAACCAGGGGTTAGATGCCTTTCACCTTCACTGGGATCAAGGCTTCCTATATGCCTTCCCTCCCATTCCTCTCATTTCCAAAACTCTCTTTTCAAACTCCAGACAGGGGCTACATGATTCTTATAGCCCCACGTTGGCCACGACAACCATGGTATCCTCTGCTTCTACGTCTGTCTCAAGCTCAGCCAGTAGATTTGGGGTCTGCTCCAGATCTCCTCTCGCAGGAGGACAGGACACTGCTGCATCCCAATCAACAGTCCCTACATCTTACAGCATGGCTGCTGAGGTCATAGCCTTCCAGGACATCATCATTTCTGAACAGGTGAAAACTATCCTTTTAGCTTTTAGGAAACCTTCCATCAGGCGCTCCTACGCCTTCAAGTGGCGTAGATTCTTTCTGTGGTGTTCTGAAAGGGATCTTAACCCCTTCTCAGCTCCGGTAGAATGCGTTATTGAATATCTTCTCCACCTCTCTTTTTCTGTACTCAAAACCAATTTGTTAAGAGTACACCTAAGTGCAATTGCAGCTTCTCACATGCCCTTAGATAGTCAGTCCATCTCTTATCAGCCGCTTATAGCATGCTTCATGATGGGTCTTCTATTAACTAAGTCTCCCATTAAGCCACCCCCAGTGGCATGGGATCTCAATGTTGTTTGAACCTCTAGCCATTACTTCTCTGAAGTTTCTCACCTGGAAGGTCTCTTTCCTAATTGCCCTCACTTCAGCAAGACACATTAGTGAGCTTCAGGCTTTGGTGGCTGATCCTCCTTATACACCATTTCACCATGATAAGGTAGTCCTTAGGACTCATCCCCACTTTATGCCAAAGGTGGTCTCGCCATTCCATTTAAACCAGTCGGTTTACCTCCCTGTCTTTTTCCCTAGACCTCATTCCTCTAGAGCAGAAGCAACCCTACACACTCTGGATTGCAAACGTGCTTTGGCTTTTTATCTCCAGAGAACTCGGGAGCATAGGAAAGCTTGCCAACTTTTCTTCGAGTCACCTGGGACTGCCAGTATCCAAACAAACTCTCTCCAGATGGATAGCAGATTGTATCTCCTTTGTTTATGAAAGTTCAGGACTCTTTCTTGAGGGTCACGTCACTGCACATAATGTTCCAGCCCTGGCAACCTCTATGACAAATCTACGCTCTGTAGCTATTGATGAGATATGCAAGGCAGCAACCTGGTTCTCTGTCTATATTTTTGCTGCTCACTTTTGCCTGGACAAGGACTCCCACCGAGATGCTTCATTTGGCCAAGCTGTTCAGACTTAGATCAAATCCTACCCCCCATCCCAGGTTTTGATACCAGACATCCTTGGAGGATATATGACCCACTTACTTGTGCCTGTGTTCCACAGCTCACTCTGAGGTCATCTCTCTGGCATCTCCAAGCTAATGAGTTCCATATTTATTTATTTATTTACATTCTCTTATATACCGCGCTATTCTGCATCAGTGCGGTTTACATTGAACAAACTGAAATTACATTGAACAGGGCATTATAACTTGGAGATAACTATTTCACAGGGAACATGGGCTATGGAGGGTTAAGTGGCTTGCCCAAGACCACAAGGAGCACCTGTGTAACTAGAAACCCCAGTCCTTCCGGCCCAAGGTTGCTGTCCTCTAGTGGGATTTGAACCACCGACCTTCAGGCCTGAAGTACCTTGCCTCAACCACTAGGCCACTCTTCCACTCCATATGTGAAGACTACATTCCTGATTGTTCCTGGATATAGCGTAATTACTCACCTGCAACAGGTGATATCCGGGAGTAGCAGGAATTTAGTCTTCACAACTCACCCTCCTCCCCTAGGAGTTGTACTTTTTCTCTTCTCCTTCTCTCCTTTTATCTCAGCTACAAACTCAACTGAGGAGGGAGAGCTGGAAAGGTGGGAAGGCAACTATGCAGGTGCAGTGGGATGCTCCCAAAAGCTTTCCTATTGGATGCTGGGAAGCATTCCGGTGCGGGATCTGTTGGTACCGACATCACCCATATGTGAAGACTAAATTCCTGCTATTCCCGGAGATCACCCATTACAGGTGAGTAACTGTGCTTTCTGCCCCCATCCACCCTGTCACCATTCAATCACAAGTTAGCTAGGACCTTTTGCACTAGGCCCCATGCCAACATTTTCCCGCAGCATGCTTGCTAAATCCATGCTAACGGTTAGCATGGTTTAGTTAAAATGCCCAATTAATTTTAAGTTAACATGTTTTAAGGTTTATTTGATTACTGCAAATCATATTAACATCTAAGTAGTTTACCGTCACTAAAATCCATGAAATTCACAATCAAACAAATTAATGGGACACAAACAGATCAGTTTACAATTGCTAAACATCAATAAAATAAGCAAAGCAGTCATCAGTCGACAAACAGAAATAATGATCTGAAATGTTCAGAACATGATTTGATCCAAGATGGCGGTTTAGTGAGTGCACGCTCCTGACTGCTGTTTCTGATGGGACGGAAGAGAAAGGTGAAGCGGAGTATGCTGCCCCAGGCTTCTCCGATTACCTCGACTCCAGTGAGTGGTCCTTTGGATTCGTTTGTATTGCGACGTCAGGAGCCTTCGCAGCCTCTACCGGGAGTTGGAAGCTCGGCTGGTAGATTGCAGGGGCTGCGTAGCTCTGCGTCTCCCTCGAGCAGCGATCTTACGCCCCCAGATTTGCAACAGCCCTCTAAGCAACCACGCCCAGATTTGTCTCGGCGGGTTGTGGAGGCCACGTTATCCCCAGTGTTGGGAGTTTCTGAGGCTTCGTTGGGGTCACACCTGCCTAGCGAGTCGGAGGGAGTGGACTCTTCGATGGATCAGTGGGCTCTTGCTGGTGAGGCTGAGAACTTGTCCATGGTGGTCAACTTAGACTCCGGGATCCCTCAACAGCTCCCTGAGGTTGGTGAAGCTTTACCAGGCGAACAACCCAGGTCTATCGTTTCCTTTTCTCTGCCTAGACCTGAACAGTTTACTCTTGAGTCTATATGGACAGCTATTAACCAGTTGGGTCAAACTTTTCTTACACAAACAAATGGAATTCAATTGGAGATGACATCAAACTTGGCCAGAATTGATCAATTCGAGCAGGAGGTCTCCGGGATTAAAATTCAGCTTGAAGAGACTGTTGAAAAGACTAAACAGATGGAAACTTTGTCGGAACTCTTTATTAAGGATTCTAACCAGGCGAAAGCCCGGCTGGAACAGTTAGAAAACTTTTCTAGATTGGCAAACTTGCGTTTGGTAAATTTTCCTTTGTTACCTAATATTTCAGCGAAAGAAATGTTTAAAAAGTATCTTCTTGAAGTATTGGGGGTTTCTCTGGATTCATGCCCTCCTATTGTTAGGATTTATTATCTTCCTACAGCTTGGAAGGCTTCGGCCTCTGTTGCAGTAGGTGGGCAGGAACAATTTGATGTTTTAAATGTTTCTGCTTTATTGGAAACTTTTGATTCTGTCTCAGTTAGGACTGCGACCTGTTTAGTTACCTTTGCTTTAATATCAGACCGTGAATGGATGCTCAGGCTTTTTTTTTCATAAAAGGAACATATTGTTTAAGGGTTGTTCAGTTCGAGTTTTTCCAGATCTAGCTCGGGAAACCCGTCGGCTTAGGAGTGAGTTTCTGATCCTGCGACCGCGGGTTCTCCAGCTGGGGAGATTATTCTTCTTAAAATTTCCTTGTAAATGCCTGTTGAAACTTCATGGCAATTCCTATGTTTTTTTGTTTCCTTCGCAACTGCTCTCCTTTTTTGAATTCCCAGGGATCATTTGGGGGTGAATGAGCAAGTACTCTTTTTGTTGTAATTAAATTGTCTGCTTTGTTGCTCTCTTTTCCTTTCTTGTGTGTATCTTTATTTTCCTGTTCATCTTGGATCCAAACTATTGTGGGCTAGTGGTGGGGTTCTGCTTGTGATTGTTATTACCTTTGATTATTTTGTATTTGTTTTGTTTCTTTGGAAGCGTCCCCCTTTTCCATTGCAAGTTTGTTTATGCTTGTAATTTTTGTTAAAATTAATAAAATATAAATAATAAAAAAAAAGAAATAGTGATCTGCTGACTGAGACAAACGGAAGAGTTAAGAAAAAGGTTAAGAGGCAGTTGATTAGGCCTTTGTGTCACCAAGACTTTCCCCCAACTCAGCATACAGGATGTGCTGTGTCAAGGCAGAAGCTAAAGAAAATCAGAAATGTCATAAAAGTTGTTGTTCTATAACAAGCAATTCCTACTCTATATCATGGAGGTTCTTCTGGGTAAGAATCATTGTGAAAAGCCTGGAGAAAATAATGGGTTTAAAGTTTTTAAAAGTCATATCTATCTATTAGTTCTACCCATTGCTTACAACTGCTTCTTCGTCACCAATGCAGGGACAGCCTTTTCCCATGTTGGTCCACTTTTGTGGAATTCTCTTCCTCCTCATCTGAGGGGAGAACCAAATAGGACCCATTTTAAAGTGGAATTAAGGACATAGAGGCTTGTAAAGCAACTGGCCATCATTGTTTAAAATGAAATTCAGATATTTAATGCCGGTATTGAAAACCTTTGAAAAAATCAAAACCTTCAAAGATGTAATGACACCAAGAGACATCAATAGTAAAAAGTCAAAACATGAAAAGGTGGCCCAGGAAACAGCAATCCAAAACCCCAAAACAAAACTCAAAAACCAAAAATGCATAAAAGGTAACTTATTTTATTTTATTGTCGGAAGCCACCGGTGTAAATCACTTATCTGATAACTTGGTGAACGGGCCGCAAAAATCCAAGCAGCAACATGCATGTTTCGAGCCCCAAAAGGCCCTGTATCAAGCTGTTTTTTGAAAATGTACGCGTACATAAAAGGTCTCTACCGTCGCTGAGTGGGGAGCTTTTCCTCCTCCCCATCTCTTGCCGGTGGCTTCCGACAATAAAATAAAATAAGTTACCTTTTATGCATTTTTGGTTTTTGAGTTTTGTTTTGGGTTTTTGGATTGCTGTTTCCTGGGCCACCTTTTCATGTTTTGACTTTTTACTATTGGTATTGAAAACCTTAGCTAGCTTACGTTAACCAGCCAGTGTCTGAATATTGCCGCTGACCGATTAATGTGAGCAACGCTCCCTGAATCCCTCAATGCTACATGGTTAGTGTCAGGGCATGCTGTGAATCTGCTAATGGCATTAATCCTTTTGAATATACTCCCCATACTTTTTCTCCCTTGCTTTTAGCGGGGAGTAGTGCAGATTCAGAGATGATCCCTTTCCCTACATCTCTCTTCCCTTCTTTTAATGCTTTTTGTTTTGAATATTGCAACTTTGTTTCCTTTTTTAACCTTTTGATCTAAACCATTTTGAAAATCTTTGGACTCTAGGATGGTATATCAAATTACAACTAGTAACATGGTTGAGAGGATGTTCGCAACTATCCACAGGGTCACCAGGAGTCAGAATCCACTTGGCAGCACACAACAATGAGAACATGGTTGAAACATTTGTCTCCAAAGATTAGTTTTACTGTTGGGTTTTACTCAGTATATTTATAATAATTGTAGTTGTAGAATGGTGGAAGTCTTGAGACTTTGGAAGAGATAAGGCCTAGGATCTTAACCAATGTTTGCAGCTTTAGTTGCCCTAGTAAAGATGAATGCCGTGGATTTTCCTGGATTTAATGTAAGTCTCTTCCTATTTATCCAGTCTGATATGGTAGCGAGCTTGCTACCAATTGTTTTTGCATATTGGCTTGTTTGTTCATTGTCTAGAACGTGCACTAGCGTAAGTGTAAGGAAAAGATGGGCACTAGATGTAAAAAAACCATCAAAAAGAATCCAGAGGGATTGTTTTAAACACTGCTCAGAATTTATTTTCTTACAAATTATGCTGTAAAATTTATTGAGGTGGATATTCAGTGCCGGTGGCTCATGCTGCTAACATGGCTATCCGTTGATGCTGAAAGTTAAACCCAGAGATTCAATGTTGGGGTGATATCTGGCCTCGGCATTGAATATCTGAGTTCTTCGGATTGCCACAAGACTAACTGGGCAGTAGCGATACTGAGCCGCTGCCCAGTTAGCTAACATGGCCAAAGTTAGGCCAGGGTTTCTGCACTTGGGTTTGACCATGTATCGCTAACCAGGCAGCTGTTCAACATCACCTCTGCCCAGTTAGTGATGGGTGTTGCCTCCACTCTGCTCTGGAACACCCCAGCGCTAATTGCTTTAATGCTCCCCATTATTCTTATACCCTATTATTATCCTTCCTATACCTTTAGTAATATACAATAGCAGAAACTTCCAGATGATGGGACACTATTCTGTTATTGTTTTTGTTAAGTGCTGTCGTGTTGATGCTGACTACTGTTGACCATGTGGATAGTTGTCCATGTTATGAATATCTCTTGGGTTTTCTTGACAAGTTGCGACGAGAAGTAGATTGCCAGGTCATCTACACAGCAAGCTTATAGCACCTGATATTCCAAGGTGGCTGTCCATCCAAGTACTAACCAAGCCTGACCCTTCTTTGCATCCAAGATAAAACAATATTAGGCTTATTCAAAGTGGTGTGACTATAGATGTGATTTCTCCAGGATTTGTGATAGCATTTTATAAAGACAAATAGGAGCATATTTACTAAGCATATTTACTAGTAACACACGTGTGGGCTGTTACCAGCACAGGCCTATGAGCAAAGTCCAAGGTGGCGGGTTCATCCATCCCCCTGCAGTTAGCGTATTTAATCATAGCAAAACGGCCATGGGTGCAACCAACAACATCCATTAAGGTGGCATTAGTTGCATTCATGCTACTTGCACCAAGAGTAAGTAGTGCAGACTACAAATGTCCATGCTAGATGTGTTGCCACAGGAACACCCTGTCCAGCTTAGTTACCACCCCAATATGTGTTACTAAGATAGCCCAGGCTTAGTGTATGGCCTCGTGCTAATTTTTAGCTTTGCGCCCGAATCATGGGCTAAACCTTGTGCTACCAAGTAGTGTGCTTTAGTAAACATGTCCCATAGACTTTACAAAAGAGGCAAAAAATAGGTGCCTTTCTGCCCGATTAACTAGATGACTTGTTGTAAAACTATCCTCTAATTGCTTTGGAGAATAGGGACTTATTTAATCATCTGACCATGAACTTGGACAAAGGAGGTCCAAACTTGAAATAAGAACAATGCAACAGAAAAGGAATAATAATTGTACTGATTATATATATATTCCCTGTTGCCCCCATCAGCAGGCAGACAGGCTAATTTCTTGACTGTTCTATATAGATATGTGGTAGTCACATGCTTATATTTATTAAAAGAATATATGCTCTATTCAAACTGCAGCATGGGCAACATTTATGATCTCTACAGTGAGGCACAGTGGTTTGTCTGTTCAACCTAACAAGGTAAAAAAATAATAATAACAATAAATAAAAAAACAAAGTGCTTTACAATCTATCAAATATTAATTGGAGATGGAACAATGCAACCTGCATGTAGCTGCACAGTGAAGCGAGGCAGGGACAGAGCTGTAAAGCCTACCAGGTTCAGTGCACTTCTGACATTTGCAGACCTGATTAGACCAGCCCATGGACGAGGAGACAATAATAAATGTCACCAGGGAATGCCCTAATGATACGGTCTGCTTAGCACACGGCATCTTGATGCCGATCAGGAAAATTAGCTGAAGGCATGGCACATGGTGAGATTCGATAATGAAATTCAGTCATTTAAATTACTGCTGCCTTTCTTGCACAGGGAAGTCTGGACATTCATTCTGCAGTGATTAGTAAAGATGTATTTCTTTAAAGTTTACTTTGCAAGCAGAAGCTGTACAAATCATGGCAGAAGATTTATAATATTCCTTTGCAAAACAGACTAAAAAGCAATATAAACAGCCAAGGAGAAGAGACGAGATTATTAACTTCAGTTATAAAAGTATACAAATTTCACTAAAATATTTGCACTGGATGTTATTTTTAAAGTTATTGGTGAAGAGGGAGCCTTTACTAAGGCTATATTTTCTCCATTCTTTATATCCCTATACTTTAATCTGCATACAGAAACAGGAGAACATTGATAATAGATAAAAATGCATCAGTCCTTGAAATATTCTACAAGCCCACAGTGTAGGTTAGTGGTGTAAATTCAAATGAATGGCCCCCAAGCAAAGATTTGCAGAGGGCCCGCCCATGGCAGCGGTGGTGGTGGCAGGGTGGCCACAGAGTTGGTTCAAGATGTTGGCACCATAAGCAAACCTTGAATTTTACAACCCCCCTGGCTATCAAAATCTAATGTTTAGCCTTGAATGCCCTGCTTTTGCCACCTCCCAGATGTTGTCCTAGGCGACCACCTAGTTTGCCTAATGGTTGTGCCTTCTCTAGGAAGCAAGTACTTTACAATCATTAGATATTTGAGAGTCTCTATATGCAGTTGGGTTTTTTCTGTAGACCATACTTTGTTCATGATTGAAAAGCACCTTTCAGTTGGAGCATTGGAACCTGGCAAACATAAAATATTTCAACCAGTTTGCATACATTTTTATATGGAACCTGTCCAAGCACCCTCTTCCATTTTTCATCGAACGTGGTGTCTGTTTTTTTCCATTCTTGAACTTTCTCTTCAGAAACAAATGACTTAAGACAAGAGAACTCATCAAACAGTTCAATATCAATCATTATTCCTTATCGTCCCTCCATTCTAGTCCCGAACCTCTGGGTTGTGCTCCTCCTCCAGCAGCTTGGAGACTGAGAAACGTCATCCCCTTGATGACACTGGCATAAAGACACAGGCACCACCTCCTCGGTCCAGTTATCTCAATCTCCAAGCAGCTGGAGGGTTGTGAGCCTGGGGGTCCGGGCTCACTAGAGGAACAATTAAGGAAAATTAGATGGAATAGAGATAGATGTGGAAGAAGGATTTTTAATTTTAATTCTAATTCAACAGGATTGGTAGTATACCTTTCAATTTTGTCTGCTAGAGGCCTCCCCCCCTCCTTCTTTGGCCCGAGAGGGCAGAACTTGCTCAGCAGGATTTCGGACAAGTGGGGAAGACAAGCTCCGGTTTGGCAAGCCCACAATCTTGGGAGAGCAACCGGTAGCAGAGGCATACCGGGCGCATTGCAGAAGCATTGCCTGTCAGTGCTCAGTTGCCGATGCAAGGAGACAGCAGCCGGATCGCGGCTGCAGGTGTTGCTATGGCTCTGTGTCCGTCCGAGGGCGAGACAGTCAAACGGAGCTCAGCCAGACAGGAAGCGCTGCGGTAAGTGCTGAATTGGCTGGGGGACACAGAAGGCAGATTCACCGGAGGCCTGTAGATCTCCCCGAAGTGCCGGCATCCGCAACAGGCCCAAGCCGCGTGCGATTCGCATGGGAAATGCCGTTAGCAGCTGTGGGCCTGCAGAGGCTTCTAGATCGGCAGCAAAGCTTTGTTTTGAGATAGTTTCTTCACGGATTAGCTCAGAGAGGTTCAGGGATGAATACACATTTAAAAAAAAAATAAAAGTGACGTTACTCTCGGGAGTGGTCCAGTGGGGTTTTAGGTTAATAGCTCCTGTGGGAGACACAGTGCTTGGGCAGCGGTGGTTCCTGGTGGGCATTGGAGCATTACCGCGGGGCCAGGATGCCTTACAAGCCACAGTGTTTGCTCTGCGGTGGGAGAAAGGGTGCAGTCTCCGAAAAAGGGGTGTGTAGGGGCTGCATTCAAGCTTCAACCTCAATGGAGCAAGAATTGGATAGCGGAAATGAGAGTCAGGCTGTAGTCCTGCAGGAGCCACTTTCTCCCACGTTACCTCTGCCAGAGCTAGTAGCGGGGCCTTTTGGCGCTTCAGATTTTCCAGCCTCTCAACCGCCTTTACCAGGAGTATTGACGGCAATTTTTTCCCCAGATTTTGTTGCACTTATTCAACAAGCGTTCGGAGGCACTCAGAGAGGGTCTACAACTGGTTCCCCGGGCGTGGAGCTGGGGGAAAAAAGGCCAGGGACGCCTCTGAATACGGGGATGTCAGGGGTACTGACGAAGAAATCTAGGATAGAAAAAGAGCGGCCGGATCAATTGGTGATCTCAGAAGGGCTGCACACTGAGGATGGAGAGCAGGATCTGGAGCTAGATGAGGAGTTGGAAGAAAGTGAAATCATGGAACAGGAGGACCAGGCTAGAGTAGTTCAGGTTTTTCGGAGAGATGAATTGCCTGCACTTATTTCATAGACACCCAAAGCACTTAATATGCCGATGGCGGGGCTGGCGGAGGATTCTACATTGGAAGATCCATTATTGCAAGCATTTTGGAAGATGCAGAGGACATTTCCCATACACAGAGTTGTGAGGGAAATGATTCAAGGGGAATGGGACATGCCCGAGGCAGCGCTTAAGGGGGTCTAGGGTTATGTCTTGTCTTTACCCACTGGTTGACCAGGATAGATAATTGTTTAAGTCGCCGAGGGTGGATGCAGCCGTATCGGTGGTACCATTCCAGTAGAAGGTAGTGCAGCTCTCAAGGATACCAAGGACAGAAAACTAGATGCTTTGCTGAAGCAGGTTTTTGAGGCAAATGCACTGTCTATACAAGCATCCATTTGTGGTGCATGGGTAGCAAGAGCATGTCTTCGCTGGTCGCAACAAATTCAGGGGGAGCAGTCGGAAGAGGCGACAGGAGAAGCGGCTAGACTGGAGTCAGGAGTTGCATATCTGTCTGATATTCATTATGATCTGATTTGGGGGTTATCGAACAGTATGACTTCAGTGATAGCGGCACGACGGTATCTTTGGCTGCGCAATTGGGCAGCAGATGCTTCCTCCAAGGCAAGGCTAAGTAAGCTTCCTTTTAGGGGGGAAACTACTTTTTGGAAAGGATTTAGATAAGATAGTAAAGGATCTAGGAGAGTCCAAGGGTGGAAGACTTCCGGAGGACAAGCAGAAGCAGGGAAGATTGCCGTCAGCGACCAAGGTGCCGCAGAGAGAGTTTCGCCTTTTTCGTTCAACAAGGTTCACTCAGAGTCAAAGAGGATGTTTCCCCTATAGAAACCAGGGGTTTCAGGGGTTTCAAGGAGCAGGCAGAGGTTTTGCTTCCTCCTCCTCGAATCTTAGAAAATCGCAATGAGGTAAGGGGAACCCAGGTAGAGGTGCCTGTAGGAGGTCTGTTACGGGATTTTTACCATGCCTGGGTCCAAATTACCTCAGACCATTCGAGAAAGGTATGCTTTGGAATTTCAACAGCCGGTGACCGACTCTTTCGTACAGTCCCAGTGCAAAGCACATCTCAAGTGCAAAGCTATCAAACAGACATTGGAGAGGCTGATAGCTCTCAAAGCAGTAGTACCGATTCCTCGAGACCAATACGGTTCCAGTCGATACTCCATTTATTTCGTAGTTCCGAAAAAGGAAGGGACTTATCGGCCAATTCTGGATCTCAAAAGAGTGAATCAGTGTCTCTGACTGTCTCATTTTCGTATGGAGACCCTAAGGTCAGTCATCGTAGCGGTAAGAAAAGGGGAGTTTCTCACATCCCTAGATTTGTTAGAAGCGTACCTACACATTCCAATTCAGCAGGAACACCAAAGGTTTCTCAGATTTGCGGTTCTGATGGGACATTTTCAATTCCGGGCGTTACCATTCAGGCTGGCTACGGCACCACGAACGTTCACCAAGGTGATGGTGATGGTAGCTGCATCGCTGCGAAAGGACAGAGTGCTGGTACACCTGTATCTGGATGACTGGCTAATTCGAGCAAAGTCAAGAGCCGAGAGTGAGGAGGCTACGTCCAAGGTAGTAGCGTGCCTGTAAAGTCTAGGTTGGGTAGTCAATATGACCAAAAGCAGGTTGGTCCCGTCCCAGAGTCTGGAATACCTGGGGGCGCGGTTCGATACAGAGGCCGGCAGGGTTTTCCTTCCACAGCATCGGGCGCAAGGTTTGAGGAAATTGATCCGAGAATTTCTGAGCAGGCTGCTTCCCACGGCATGGCATTATCTACAGTTGCTCGGTACCATGGCAGCAACTCTCGAGCTGGTGCCGTGGGCAAGGGCTCATATGAGGCCTTTGCAGAAAGCGTTGCTCATGCAGTGGTCTCACCAGGATGAGCCTTTGTCCCGGAAACTACCCTGTCCGGTGGAGACGCAGAAGGTATTGCAGTGGTGGTTGCGTCCAGGGTGTCTGGAGAAGGGGATGCCCTTAGAAACTCCAGATTGGATACCCCTAACAACAGATGCAAATCTAATAGGCTGGGGGGCTCACTTCCAAGGAAGATTTGCACAAGGACAGTGGACCAATCTGGAACGGCGGTGGTCGATCAACAGGTTGGAGCTGAGAGCAATAGTGATGGCGCTGCGAGTTTTTCAGCCGTATCTACACGGAAAGGCGATACGAGTGTTTTCCGACAACGTGACCCCAGTGGCCTACATCAACAGACAGGGAGGTACCAGCAGTGTGCCTCTGGAAGCCGAGGCCGAACAGTTGTTTGATTGGGTCGAACAAAACCTAGGGGCTCTGTCAGCAGTGCATGTGGCAGGGGTGGACAATGTAGAGGCCGACTTCTTAAGTCAAGTGAAGGTAGACCCAGGCGAATGGATGCAGGACTGGCCAGTAGAGAAGCTCGTGGGTGTTAATAGGCCATGTAGTGCAACGCATCGAGCTACACAGAGGATTGGTGATATTGATCGCTCTGGATTGGCCAAGAAGGCCTTGGTATGCGGATCTGAGGAGGCTGTTAGTGGAGCAGCCTTGGCTTCTGCTGGTAAGGAGGGATCTGTTGTCGAAGGGTCCTCTGTATATGCCCCAGGTGGATCGATTCTCACCTACGGCTTGGCTCTTGAGAGGGCAAGGTTGAGAGCAAAGGGGTACTCTGCAGCAGTAATTGCTACCTTGTTGAAGACACAAAGGAGATCTACTTCATTGACGTATTTTCGCGTTTGGCGTATTTTTGAGGCTTGGTGTGTGGACAGGAAATTGGTAGCCTTGAGAGCGTCAATATTGCAGATTCTGGCATTCTTGCAGGATGGATTTCACAAAGGTTTAGCGGCCTCATCCTTAAGGGTGCAGCTGGCAGCGCTGTCCTGTTATAGAGGAAAGATCAAGGGGGAAGCGCTGGGAGTGCTGTGGGCTCACCCGGATGTTAAGCGTTTCTTATGAGGATGTTGCTTTTGAGGCCGCCATGTAGACAGGTAATTCCAACGTGGGATCTACAGTTTGCTTTGGAAGCGTTGGTGTGAGAGCCTTTTGATCCATTGTCTGGGTCTTCTTTGAAGGATCTTACTCTCAAGGTGGTCTTCCTGGTAGTGATTTCTTCGGCCAGGAGAATCTCGGAATTGCAAGCTTTATCCTGTAGGAAACCCTTTCTCTCTTTTTACGATTCAAAGGTGGTATTGAGGCCGGAGCCATCATTTTTACCTAAAGTGGTCTCAGCGTTTCACGTGAATCAGGTGGTTTCTTTGCCAGTGCTCAGTAGAGGTTCGGAGACCTCTTCCACAGGGCAGTTGCATCTATTGGATGTTCGAAGGGCATTAAAGAAATATGTTCGGCAGACAGCAGATTTACGGAAATCAGATGGACTCTTTGTACTGTTTGGTGGTTCAAGGAGAGGAGAAGCAGCATTAAAGGCGTCCATTGCCAGGTGAATTAAGGAGGCAATAGTGTCAGCGTATATGTTGAAGGGTAAGCTGGTGCCTGAAGGGCTTAAAGCTCATTCGACTAGGGCTCAAGCAGCTTCATGGGCTGAGTACAGGTTTGTACCAGTGGCAGGGATTTGTAAAGCAGTGACCTGGTCGTCTTTAAATTCCTTTGTAAAGCATTACCGTCTGGATGTCCAGGCGGGAAGGGATACCTGTTTTGGGACAGCGGTGCTTCAGGCTGGTCTAGCAGGTCCCTCCCGTTGATTTATTTCACTGCTCTGTTACATCCCCAGAGGTTCAGGACTAGACTGGAGGAAGGTGAAATTAGACTTACCTGCTAATTGTTGTTCCTTGAGGAACTCCAGTCTAGTCCTGTATCCCTCCCGGTTTTTTCTTTGGACTGGAGCCTGAAGCAAATGAGTTATCACAGGTAAGAGACGAATGGAACTGTGTGGGTTCTGGTTCATTCAGGAAGTTCTGGATAGGGGATTATAAAGGGGTTGCTTTTCTCCGTAAGAGGGGAGAGCAGGCCTTAGCAGTTCTAGCAAAAGCTAATAAGGCGTAGACAGAGATATTTCTCTCTTAAAGTTTATAGGTTAAGTTAGTTTACAGTTTGTTGATAGTGTTGACTACTTAATTGTTGCTCCGATGAGTCTGCTTTGTCAATAGGCTACTGGAGCGAGGAGGCGGTGCCTGTGTCTTTATGCCAGTGTCATCAAGGGGATGATGTTTCTCAGTCTCCAAGCTGCTGGAGGAAGAGCACAACCCAGAGGTTTGGGACTAGACTGGAGTTCCTCAAGGAACAACAATTAGCAGGTAAGTCTAATTTCACCTTACTGACTTTAGGCCGGGTCTTGTAGACAAAACGTATTCTAAAGATGACTCTAGCTCGCACCACTCTAGTTGTTTTTGAAGGAGAGTCCACTGTTGTTTCCCAGTCTCCTGGAAGTGAGTGGTCCACTGATCCAAGTAATCAATGCAAATGGTGTAGAAAGATGAGACAGATAGCTTGAAATCTACTTCATCAATACTGCCCTCTTCTTCAAGATCTTTTATCTTCTTTATGATTGTCAGAGGCAAAAACAGGTCATTCTTCCTACTGTAGTTACTAACTTGTTTCTAAGGTCACTGATTACTTCAGCCACCTCTATCATTGAGATTTTTTGAGACTCAATTTTTAAAGTCACATTTTGGAAAATCACTGTCTGACTACGCAGAAAGTACAGCCAAATTTCTGCTGATTCATTCTCAAAAATGTTTTTGATGATAAATGGGCATTTTTCGTGGCTCAGAAAATACGATTTCACTGGTTGGAACATTTTAGTTAACCTCTCTATGGCCGCTAGTAAAACCAGCCACCTAGTGTTACTGTATCCGAGGAGCTTTTGATACTCATTCTCAACAAAGTCACACATCTCTTTAAGTTCTTTAATTCTTACTGTATAAATGTGAAAATGTCTGAATATCTTGTCAACAATAACTTTAATGTCAAATGGCAGGCATTTGGCGGTAGTGCCGATACAATTATGAACAATGTGAGCTGCACAGTTTGCACCAATTAAATTCCTTCCTAAATCTTTTTGCAGCTTGTAAAGAATATTGTTACTACCCCTTCTAGTGGCCCCACCAAAATTGCATTGTCAGCACACAATGCCAAAAATTTGGATCTTAGCCTATTAGACTCAACTGTATCATGAAAGCACTTGGAAAGAATGTCTGAGTTTCGCCTTTAACTTCATGGACATCAAAAACTTTTACCTGAACCCCTTTCTCAGGAAGAAAGTACTTTACTAAAACAGGGCACACATTAATGCTTCTATGGTTTGAGCACTCACAAAAAAACTATTAAAAATCTTATCTCAGAAAGGTCTTTCTTGAGGGAATCAATAGAAGGTTTGAAAACCTTATAGACGATTGCTTCAGTTTTGGTTCACGCACAAGAGTATTTTTCATCAAAATATTTTTCAACAACTTTGAAGTACAGTCTGATGACCAAAAAGAATGGTTGTGAACAAGACAGTGATAAGCCCATGTACCCTCAGTTGTAGCCAGTGACTGAGTTTTCTCATCAAAAGTTTGATTTTTAAAAAAAGAAGTCACAATTCTACTTGAAGAAGCACTTAAATCTGTTGTCTTGTGTTTGTCTGTCCTTAGGTGCTGAACAATGTCACCCTTTCCTGCATGTGCAATTGAAAAGGAAGACTGTCATTTGTTACAAAACACTGTGCTATCACCAGAATGTTTCTTAATGAACGGGTATTCGTTTTGTAGTTGGTCATTAAAAACACACTTTGTTTTCGGCATTTTAAAATGAAAATAAAGTCTAAAGACAAAATAGAAACACGCACCCTAGGCTAAGAGCCTACACAGATGACAGAATCAACAAAATCAGCTGATCACTGACCATGATACTGATACTGATGTTGACCCCAGAATCATAGGCATCAGCTCTGTAGGTGCTGTGGGCACTTGAGCACTCCCAATAGTTTCTCCTGTAGGTCTGTATATCGTAGCAAAAAAAATACACCATACTCCAGAGCTGCAAGACAAGGGAGAAAGGAAGGTTTCTGTATCCTAGTTACTGCCCTCAACTCCCCCTGTTCCATATTGGCTGGCTTTGTCTGACTGATGGTTGCCTGGCCCTGGGGAGAAAGCAGAGCCAGATTTGTCAGATTTGCATATTCATATCTTTGCTATTTTGCAGATCTAGATGTGTGGATGCTGCTAATTAACTATAGAGGCCTCTATCTTTTTCTTGTTGCAATTAAGAGAGGGAAATAAAGGGAAGGGCAAAAGAGACA
This sequence comes from Ichthyophis bannanicus, assembly GCA_033557465.1. NCBI lineage: Eukaryota > Metazoa > Chordata > Amphibia > Gymnophiona > Ichthyophiidae > Ichthyophis > Ichthyophis bannanicus. Next base: position 250,898,458 of record CM066039.1, on the reverse strand, counting down.
GGTTTTTTTCCTACTCGTGCCGCGAGTTGGTGTAAACCCAGATGTGGACAGTTTTAATCTTACATGCGCATCACTTTATGTGAAATCGGGGATAAATGAGTAGATTTTGGTGCAACCCTGACTATGCCCCTGACCCACCCCCATGCAACATGATGATATGGACATCCACGTGTGAAATGAGCTCTTTCTAAAATGATCTTTTACATATGGATACGATTTACACATGTAAGTGGTGGGATTTACACACATAAATCTCAATGTTTCAAAAATAACTCTCATAACTTATGCTTATATAGTCAGAAATGCTTAGGCACTATGGTGTGTTAGGGGAACTGCACCAAGGAAGGGGGACAAACACAGAAAAAAACAAAACAAACAAAAAAACACAAATGCCTTGCTCTCCCTATCTTTCTGTCTCTATCCCAGTTCTATCTGTTCACAGCCACCTTGAACTACAGTCTAGTGGCAAACAAGCTAACTTTTAATTATAAGTTTAGGAATATTTAGCTAGCCTCCATTCATTGCATAACCTTTTTAAATCAGACATCTGAGTGTGCCCTCAGTCATATAAGGTTTACTGGCCAGGGGCACTTAAATTCCCGCCCGCCCTACCCTTTGCCCCACCCACCCCAGGGTTGTATTGCCTATATAGTCATCATATAGATTGACATCTATCCTCCAGTTAGGTTTAACACCCACCTTTTCCTCTTTTCTCCATGTCCTAGCACTGCTTTATTAAAGTTTTAATTTGTCCCTCATTATGTCTAAACTCAATTATTGCAATGTTATCCTTGCAGGCTTGCTGCAATACCAAATTCGCCAATTACAGTTCATCCAGAACACTGCAGCCCACCTTCTCACCCACTCCTCCCGATTTGATTATGTCACTCCCTTTCTCATACATTTCCCCTTAAATCTAGGTTCACATACAAAATACTCAACACTGTCCACAAGTTTATCCATTCTGGTACCCCTCAATAACTCACAGACCTGCTCCACCTTCACACTCCCCCGCTTCTACTTCAGTCCATCTATACAAACCGTCTTTCCCTTCCCTCTCCCGCACAAGCACATCTTGAGATGACCCGTCACATTGCCTTTTTCTTCCTGGGCCCCGCCCTCTGGAACTCCCTACCATCCACATTCCGCCCTGAACTCTCCTACCTCAGATTCAAAACCTCTTTCAAAACGCACCTCTTTCACTTTGCCTTCGACCTTGCCTTCACCCCCCCCCCCGACTGCCTCCTGCCCCCCTGCCTGGTAGTTCCCCCCCGCCCCCGCTTCTACTGCTTAGCTCTGTCCCTTTGTCCTTATCTACATGTCCCTACTCGCCGTCCTTCTCTTCCCTGTCTACAAATGGCATTCTTTTCTATGTCAATGCTTATAGCATATTTTGATTTTGTACACCGCCCTGACGCTATTGCCTGGACAATATATCAAATGATTGAAATAAAGATAAAGATGTCATGTATTCAATGCAATAGCTGTGGTGCCTTAATTCTAAGAAGAATCATTTGGAACCTAAGAACTTGCCTTATATGTCTCAAGTTATCTGCTATGCTTAAAGAATTGATTCTATTAAGGGAGGAATTAGTTGCAATTAAACACACCTCCTCTAGGGTTCAAATTGAAAAAATCCAGCACTGCTCCCACAAAGAATCAAACAGCCCAGGAACAAATGGATCACAGTGGGCTCTGGTAGGTTGCAACCTGTAACACAGAGATACCCTCTCCATCAAGAGATATCCCTGCATAATGCATTCTCTGCCTTGAAAAATGAGAGTGCCCAATTAGTGGAAACTGAAACACCCTTAAATGAGAAGGTTAATGCCCAATCTACTGATAATGTACCAAATAGAAAGAAACAAATCTCAAAATAGGAAACTGCTACTACTTGGAGATTCCATCATCAGAGGCACCAGCTTAGGAACACAGTTTAAAGGAGAAAAGATGGTCAAATGACTCCCAGACTCTTCAGCCAGCAGGAATATGAACCAAATTGTTGGTATAGTTAATGCAGAAAGTGAGCACTCCAAAATTGATGTTATCATCCACAGGTACAATTGACCTGGCTAGAAACAGTGCCTCTACAGTACAATTCAAAGGGACTTCCATATTCTGAGAGAGAAACTCAAATCCATTGTTAACATTATAGTATTCTCAGAGGTTCTACCTGTTCTCGGTAAGGGGGTAGACAGGCTGCATCATATAATCAACTTTAATATATGGCTCCAAACCTGGTGCAAACAAGAAGGATTTAGATATATAGCGACTGGTGAAATAGATGGAACAAGAAGAGACTATACTGTGTTGATGGACCACATCTCTCTGTCATGTGGAAAAGGATTCTAAGTGAAAAATTGAGGCATTATGTGGACAGGCATTTTAACTAGGAAAAGGGGTTGGCGGATGGAGAAGAACAAATTCAGGACATCACTCCCAGCAAAAACATAATAACATTTGAAGCATCCACACATCAATGGCAAGTGGGAAGAGGCATGTAGAACCAAATCCATGCAAAATACAGGCAAGCGAGTTAACAAATGCTGGAAAGCAATGAGCATAAACGCTCGAAGCCTAGCCAACAAAATTCCTGACCTGGAAGCCCTAATGATGGAAATGGACATGGACATCGTGGGCATTACAGAAACAAGGTTTAATGAGTCACATGAATGGGATATAGCTATAACTGGCTATTTAGTAGAGATAGAGAAGGCAGAAAAGGAGGAAGAGTAGCCTTATATGTCAAAAGCATTATTAATGCTGCTGAAATGTAGGGGACGTGGGGAAAAGAAGAAGCTCTCTGGATTGTGTTGGGAAGAGGAGATGGCACTGTCATCCATACTGGTGTAGTCTACAGGCCCCCAATTCAAACCAACAAAATTGATAGAGACTTGATTATTGATATTGCAAAGGTAGCCATGAAGGGGGAATTGATCATATTGGGTAACTTTAATCTACCCGATGTGGATTGGAGAATTCCTTCTGCAAATTTGAAAAGAAGTAAAAAAAATTGTGGATGCCTTCCACGATGCATTACTTAAACAAATAGTGATGGAACCTACCAGGGAAAGTTTGAAGCTGGATTTAGTACTAATCAACGGAGATAGCATATTGAATGTCCAGGTGAGTGCCCATGTGAGCAGCACTGATCATCACAGTCTGTGGTCCTAGATTTCAAAAACGCTAACTTCAGTAAAATGGCCAAGTACCTGTGGGAGGAGGTAAGGGAAGTGGAACTGCAGTGGGCTAAACTAAAGGAGGCAATAAGAGGGACAACAGATACATATGCAAGGAAAGTAAATAAAAACAAGAGGAAAAAGAAACCTATTTGGTTCTCCAAAAAAGTAGCTGCACAACTAAAGGCAAAAAACACAGTTTTCACAAAATTCAGAAGTTCGTAAACAGAGCAACATAGAAAAGAATTCAAGACAAAACTAAAAGAGACAAAAAGAGAAATAAGGATAACAAAATCAAAGGCAGAAGAAAAGATGACTAAAGATCTAAAGCGTGATGACAAAACCTTTTACAGGTATATTCAGAAGAGGAAGATCAGAGATGGAACTGCAAGACTCAAAAGTGCCAAGAATGGATTCATGGAAAGTGACATTGAAAAAGTGAAAATGCTAATTAAATACCTCTGTTCTGTTTTAACTAAAGAAAATCATAGAGAAGGACCACCTGTGATTGACAAATTTACAAATGGGAATGGTTTAGATACCGCACCATTCACAGAAGATGATGTGTTAGAACAGCTTGCAAAACTGAAAGTGGACAAGGCCATGGGACCAGATGGGATACACCCTAGGATACTGAAAGAGCTCAGAGAGGTTCTGGCAGGGCTTTTAAAGGATATTTTTAATAGATCCTTGGAGACAGAAGAAGTTCCACAGGACTGGCGAAGGGCTGATGTGGTACTTCTTCACAAAAGTGATACTAGGGAAGAAGTGACAAACTAGAAGCCAGTAAGCCTTACCTCGGTGGCAGGAAAAGTAATGGAGGCACTCCTGAAAAAGAGAATACTGGACTTTCTCAAAACCAGTAGGTTGCATGATCCAATGCAATGTGGTTTTACCAAAGGATGATCATGCCAAACAAATCTGATTGAGTTCTTTGACTGGGTGACAAGAGAACTAGATCAAGGGCATGCAATGGATGTGATCTACCTAGATTTCAGCAAAGCCTTTGATACTGTTCCTCATAGGAAGCTTATCAATATACTGAACAGCCTGGGGATGGGTCCCAAGGTGGTGATCTGAATCAGAAATTGGTTGACTGACAGACGACAGAAGATGATGGTAAATGGAACTCACTCGGATGAAAGAAAGGTGATTAGTGGCTTGCCCCAATGATTGGTCATGGGACCAGTACTGTTCAATGTATTTGTGAGTGATATTGCTGAAGGACCGAATGGAAAAATCTGTCTTTTTGAAGAAAATACAAAAATTTGCAACAGAGTGGACTCCCCTGAGGAAGTAAGTTGGAAGAATGGTCTAATACTTGGCAGTTAAGATTTAATGTGAAGAAGTGCAGTGTCATGCACTTGGGATGCAGAAATCCATGGAAATTGTATGTGATAGGGGGCGAGAGACTGGTGTGCACGGACCAGGACAAGGACCTCAGAGTGATTGTTTCTGAGGATCTCAAGGTGACGAAACAGTGTAACAAGGCCAAAAAGCCAGAAGGTTGCTGGGTTGCATACAGAGAGGAATTGCCGGTAGACAGGAGGAGGTACTAATGCCACTGTACAAGACGCTGGTGAGGGTGTAACACAACAGAAGCAGATATCACGTAAAATGCAGATACCAGTCCAAAACGTGATATTTGTGGAAAGACAGAGCTTTTATTGACCCAATGATAACCCGACACAGGCCGTGTTTCGCTACCCTTTGTCAGGGGTTTGTCTGGCATATGCTAAAAACATAAATATGTAAATACTTAAAACATAAAAGAACAAATCACTCAAAACACCAAAACTAAATCAATAATTAAACAAATTAATGATAAAAATAATAAATAATAACATCAATAAATAAAATAAAACAAATGTAACACAATACTGAAATGTTCATATGTGTAAAAAGCATTACATAAAATGCTAAAATGTTCATATGTGTAAAAACATTAAAACCACCAAAAGGATGTGACACATAAAACATAAATACCTCTGATAAAGAACGTTAGACTCAAAGGTCTCGTAACATGCTGTTATAACCTTATTAGAAATCTGTGCCCTCTAAAAGGAATATAAATAAATAAGTTAAATATGAACAATACATACAAAACTAAGTGCATAAAATATAGAGGTCAGAAAAAACTTAGAAAGTGGAAGAAATCATCTAAGGGACAAAATATTCTCTGTAATATAAAGAGGAAAAAGCATGGGTAGCAGGAGTGAGTCAGCAAGGGAGGACCTTATTATTTCAAGCCGTTAATGGCACATGTCCCACAAAATTGTACTGAAACATGCATGGAGTATATAAACTAAAAAGGGGGCTAATTCTATCTTGTATATCTACCTTAACATTAATATCAGATTAACTTCAAAACAAGTGACAATGGACAAGTGATAATAAAGGGCAAAAGGGTATATCTAATGTGAAGAGCTGAGAAAATATCAGTTATCAGAGCCATTGTTGAAATCTAAACATGGCCATGTCATCTGAATGCAGGAATCATATTTGAAAAGGGAAGATGTACTGAAGAGAAATCGCATTCTGTTCAATCGTAAAGGAGGCTCAAATGTAATCATTAATATCCAGAACCCTTGTCCGTCAATACTAGGAATACGCTCAGGGGCATTGCAAAATGAAAAAAGAAAAAAGAAAAAAATCAACTCAATCACACAGATGCCGCTCAAAGGCAGCGTGAAAGAAAAATCAGCTTAATCACACAGACGCCGCTCAAAGGCAGGCAGCAACGGATCCGTACATTTTTTTGGAATTCACCAAGGACAGGGACGTCCAGGCCGCCTGCTGCATATACTCGTGTCCTGGGGTTTGTGCATGCCATGCCAAACATGTCTATATCCCCAATTCTGGACCCGCAGACACATCTAGACCTGCACATGTGGAATTAGAGTTAAACAGGGCCGTTTTTTAAGTTAGATGTGTCTATGGGCTGAACGTGCACGTTATGAAATTGTGCTCTAAGTGTTTTATTAGATTCTACTTTGTCAATGAATCTCAGATTCTGCAAGTAGTTCAGAATGTTTATTTTTCAGACTATGCTTGGTACACAGATTGAGATCATATCTCCTTCCTGATGACTTTAAATCTGTACTGCAATCTTTGATAGTTTTCAAATTAGACTACTGTAATTCATTGTATCTGGGTTTTCCTAATAATGTCTGGAGAACCCTGCAGCCACGAAGTTGATAAAGGGGATATCACAATTCAGTTGTATATATGGTTGAACTTCATTGACTTCCAACAAAGTACAGAGTATTATATAAAATACTTTAATTGATTTTTTGTTCATTGAATGGTGATGCACCATAATATTTGATGCAGATTTTGAAGATTTATAAACCTGCTGAACTTTTGAGGTCACAGGAGGCATGTCTCCTACCAGTTCCATCACTGAAGCAATGCCATTTTGCTGAGATTCGCCCCAGGGTCTTCTCTATAGCTGACCCTGTTGAGTGGAATGAGATCCCTCAGGAAATGAGACTGATTGATGCGCTTACCATTTTAAGAAGCAATTAAAAGCTCATTTAGTTTAAGAAACTTAAAACCTTTGATGTTCTGATGGTTGATATTAAGAGTTCTCTTAGGGTCTTGTTTACTAAAAAGAGTGCCATTAGCACATGGCCGGGCTGCGAAGCAAGCACAGAGACCTGTGCCAGCTTCAGGGGCCATGTGCATCCATCCCCCTGGCTTTGGCGCTTTGCTGACATGTGGCACTGCAATAACTCAGCATGTGGGTTCCCCTAATGTCACACACTGAGGTGGCATTAAAGGCATCCACACTGATGGGAACCCTCATGGTTAGCACATGCCTATAATGCCCATTCTAACCATGATGTGCCATCAGTGTTCATGTTCTACCCCAACCTAAACTGTCTCTGCCCATTTGCATGCTGTTTCATGTAACATCCTTACCACATATTGAACTCTGCTCTAGCAGTCAGCGTGGTTTAGTAAACATGCCCCGTAGTGTGTTTTGTTACTTGCATGCTTTGTAACATGCAAGTTGCAATTATAGTTCTATATTTATGCTTGATGTCAATGATTGCCGGAGGCTGGTTCCTTGCCTGTCTGCTCGTATATTTGCAACATCTGAGATATGTAGTGCTTTGGGTCTGTAAATGTTTACTGGGATGTATGGTAAGTTATTTTCTACACTGCCTATCTAGTTAAGCAAAGTGTCTTACAAAAATTAATGAAAGTGAAATAAGAAAACGTGAAAGGAACTCCATAATCATAGGATAGGACAGAGGAAACCAGGATACAGACAGGCACACAAACAGATTTTAATCATTATGCATGTTGGTTGGAAACTGCCCAGGTCTGTGGAGGGTGCGGTTTATAAAATGTTTCAAATTAAATTTAATGTAATTAAACTATATGTATACTCCTGCATAGTCTTATGTGTATTTCACAAAAGGCTACTCATTTAGTACACCTTTTGTAAAATACCTAGGACATTTTGAATATCCCTATTTGATATTCCTTGTCTGACCTAAATATCCAGTGCATAATGGAACTTTAAACCTTATCATTTTGTTGGATTGTGGGTTATGAAATAAGGAGACCTGGGTGATTATAGTATTTTCTGACAGGCCAGGCATAGTGTATGCGGTCAGGTAGGGATTTTTCCAATTTGAGAGATTTAAAAACTGTGGGATCCTTACTGTTACAGTTACAGCTTATTTCAGTTTTATATACCGCCTATGGGGGTGGCAGCTAGGCCTGCTTAATTCAATGTCTATTTAACCTCTATTGAGAAGGAGATAGGAAGGTTGGTGTTTCATAGAGAATTTGCTGACAACATTCAGCTGTTACATTGCCCTTAAAAGTAAGCTTAGCTGGGGGAATGTAGACCATATCTGACTAAGTGCCGTGGGAGACTGTCTGCAATTCAGCAATCTTGCCTTAAAGTGGAATAAAAAAGGAGGGTAATTTGATCCCACTGTACTTTACAGTTGGAGATGATAGAAAGCTGAAGAAAGGGTGGGATCACTTTTCCTTCTTCCCTTGAAATAACAGATTTAAGAGTGAAGTTGGATGGAAAGTTCAATTTGAGATCACAGGTATATGCTATTATGCAGTCAGTAAGTCTGTACACAGGGAAAAAACTGAGTTCATTTTCAGATTTTTTGGCCTTTTTATCCAATTATCAAACTCTTTTTGGTTTGTTTGACGTGGAGTATAATTTTATAAAGGGGTGCATACTTTAAGCATGAAAAGTAGGTGCCCGCCTAGGTGCCATTCTATAAAGATATATAAGTGCCTATTTGTCTAACAAATACTGCATTGCAGGTGTGGCTGTTTACTCCTGCACTGGGGTAGGTATAAAAGCCCTCGTCTATAAGTTTTCAGTATGCACAGATTACATAGTTTAGAATCTACTTATACTTTTGTGCTGCATCCAGACTCCTCCTAAAGCAGTGCTGTACAAACACATGTAAGAGATGGTCCCTGCTTATAAGAACTTACAATCTAGTCAAAACGGACAACACAACAGCTGGGGACTAGGGTATGTCTAGGGAATGGTAAGGAAACACATAGTTGGAGAGCAGAAGACTATGTGGATCAGGATCCAAAAGCAGTCTCAAAGCAATGAGTTTTTAGCCTGGATTTGAAAAGGAGCAGAGATGAAGCCTGACATACTGACTCAGGTAGTTTCTTCCAGGCATAAGGTGGAAAGATCGAATTCTGGAATTAACAGTGTAAGAGAAGGGCACAGATAGAAGTGATCTGCCATAAGAGCGGAGTTCCCAAGGAGGGTTGTAGAGAGAGATAAGAGAAGAAAGGTAGTGAGGAGCAGCAGAATGAAGTCATGTATATGTCAGTAGTAGAAGTTTGAACTGGATATGGAATCAAATAGGGGAACCAATGAAGCGACTTGACAAGAGGGGTTACATAAGCACAGCGAGACTGGCAGAAAATTAGCAACGCAGCTGAATCTGAACAGATTGAAAGGGCGAGAGATGATTCAGAGGGAGACCAGGAAGGAGAAGGTTGCAATAGTCTAGACGGGAGGAGACTAAAGAGAGGATAAGGATCTTAATAGTGTATTCAGAAAGGAAGGGGCAAATTTGCTGATGTTGCAGAGAAAGAAATGACAGGATTTAGCTATCAGTTGGATGTGCATGCAGGAGAGGGAGGAGTCAAAGATGACCCCAAAGGTTGCCAGCCAGGAAACAGAGAGGAGCAGAGAATTATCCACAAAAATAGAGAAAAGAGGAAGGGGGGATGTGGGTTTTGGGGGACAAATAAAAAGCTCAGTTTTGGCCATGTTCAGACGGTGGTGAGACATCCAAGCATCAATGTCAGCTAGGTAGGTAGAGATACAGACCTGGACTCTCAAAGAGATTTCAGACATAGAGAGGGACATCTGAGAGTCTTCAGCAATAAATGAAGCATCATGCAAAAATGCATACTTTTACATTGATTCGTATTATTTAAGAGGCTATTTACAGCATGTGCATATGTGGTCACATGTGCATGGGAATGGCTTTAGAAAATTACCTCCAAATTACTGTATCTTCACAAGTATCTTCAGAGGGTAACGCGTTGAATCAATTATGCATACATTAAGGGGGTAATTATAGAAACCTTATTTTCAATGTACATGTGAATGTGGTGGCAGAAAATCATGCAAGCCACATCCATATGTAAAATGCAATTTTAAAAACACCAGGATATACACTTGTCTGCCCTGGCCACATTTAATTTACTAAAGAGCACTATCATATGGCAACTAACGCGCATTTAATGCTAAAAATAATGCATGGTAGTTGCAACTGCTGTGCGCTAATTGCTAGGAGTGTGGCCAGCATGTCCTAGGCAGTTACCACACAGAACGACACGCACTGCGCAATGTGCACTATTACCACAGCGAGTTGGGGAGGCAGGGGACAGAGCATTGCCATGATCTGAAAGCCTTGGCTGAGCGCAGAAGTGGCAGCAGCAAGGGATCCAGACTGTGGCAGCAACAGCAGCAGCAGTGGCACAGAAGCAGCCCTCCCCAACAGAGCTATAACAGGTTGAGTGGAGCAGCCCTCTCCCATATAGAGAGCAAAGTCAGAGAACTCTCCAATGAAGTTCAGAGACAGCAAACCAAAAAAAGAGCTCCAGATCTTCACAGAAAACTGCTGAATTTAGAGGGGTCCTCCACCCATGATTGGCCAGGCAGCTCATAACTCCATCCTTGAGGGCCAAGATGCAGGAACTGGGCCTCCATAGGCACACTAAGTGGAAGCATCCAAGGAGTTTAGCAATTCAAGCACTGGTGTCAGAAGGGACAATGTCCGGCACATGCAACAAAAGACAAAGGGAGGAGGAACGTGACCACGGTAGGGAGAAGATGAGGATGAAGAGAAGTACCAAGAAGGAGGTCAAGGTGAGAGAAAGGAGGAGGGAGTCTTGCAGTAAATACAAGAATCAGTGGTGTCAGCATCACAAAAGGATCATGGCGCCCAGATGGATGGGCTACCACTTGGCACAGATTGATTGATTTATTTAACATTTTTTTATATACCGTCTTTCAGATTCTCAAGGCGGTTTACAGTGAACATAACTTTGCTTACATGGAACCTTTCTTGGAACTATTTACAATGTCAAATATCAACAGTGTTTACAGATAACAGATAACATTTTAACTATTTACATGGGAGCCTGAGCTCTTACAGAGGCTTAGAGTTTTACCAGTTGTCTATATGCTGCAACAGCTGGTACAATTGCTTGAGTAGTATGGTATTGAAGTGCTCAGTAAATAGATGTGTTTTCAAGTATTTCCTGAAGTCTGTAATAACAGTGGTTGCTCTGAGTTGGTGTGGCAGGGCGTTCCATAGGGATGGTAAGTAGAGTTCGAACACTCTATGTAGAGCATTCTGAGAGGTGCCCATAGATATCATAGAGGTTGCAAGGGACTTTTGGTGCTGTGTTCTTGATCTGTTGTCTGGGACTCTTCTGATTGTTTTCTAAGCAGCCGGCAGATTGATTGTGAAGAATTTTGAATGTCATCATTATTGCCTTATATTTTATACGTGAACTTATGGGGAGTCAATGGAGAGATTTGAGTATGGGGGTGATGTGGGCGTGTTTATTAGTTCTGGTGATTAGTTGGTCTGCTGAATTTTGTGCCATTTGTAAGGCATGGATTGAGCATTTGGGTAAACCATGTAGGATTAGATTGCAATTGTCGAGGTGTGGTATAATTAGCGCCTGACATATAGAGCAGAAGTGGTTGTGCTCAAGTAAAGGTCGGAGGTTTTGCAGAAACTTCATTTTGTAATATACTTTTGTGGTTGTTTTGCTGATGTGGGATTGGAAAGTGAGTCTCTGATCAAGGTATATTCCTAAGTATTTTACCTCGTTCTTTACCAGGATTGATCTGTTTCCTATTGGTAAGATGTCAGGGGGGTTAAATGTGATATCTCTCGTGATTATGAGGGCTTCTGATTTCTTGTAGTTGATTTCCAGATTGTGTTGTGATAACCATTCAGTGACTGCAGTCATGCAGGCTGAGATGACGGAGTAGTCGGGATTCTTTATGTCTAGGATCATTAAGTCATCTGCATATAGATGGTAATGAATGTTTTGCTGTTGTAATATTTTGCATACTGGCTGTATGTACAGATTGAAGAGGAGAGCCAAGAGTGCAAAGCCTTGTGGAAGACCTTGTTTTGGTGGGAAAGATCTAGACGTATTGGATTTTATCTTGACTTGTGATCTTCTATCAGATAAGTAGTAATGAAACAAAGCAAGAGGTGCGTCACTTACTCCTATTTCACTTAGTCTATCCAGCAGTGTAGAGTGAATTATAGAATCAAAGACAGATGTTCTGTCTATGAAAATGATGATGAAGCCTTTCCTGATGTTTTCGATTCCTTTGAGTACAGTGTTCAGAAGGGATGTTAATAAAGTTTCCACCCTGTGAAGAGCTTGGAAACCATGTTGTTGTGGGTCGAGTGGGAAGGTAGAGTCAATATGGGTTTGTAGCTGGGGTTGGACTGTCTTTTCAATTAATTTGGATAAGAGCAGTATGCTAAACATGGGGCGATATGAGGCAGGAGAAGTTGGGTCCAAGGTGTTGTTCTTCAGTAGTGGTCTTATGGAAGAGATTTTCAGTGGCGGTGGCATGATTCCTTGTGAGAGGGATACATTTATTATTTTGCAGAGTGAAGGAGCTAATTCTTAGCCATTGCCTTTATCCAAAGGGTTGGGCATTGGTCTAGGGGGGAAAGGGGGCATGGGTCTAGGGGGGAATGTGTTCAAGGATTTCAGGAGCTTGGTGCAAAGGTCTTCAGAGACAGAGTAAAAGGATAATATCACTGCAAGCATCTCAGATACCATCACTGCAAGCATCTGAGGGAGGAGTAATCACCAATACAGCTGAGAGCAAGGCAGCAGACAAGTATCAAGATATCGGCAACCTGCTCAACAAGATGAGGGCCACAGAGCAGGATGCTTGAATATTGTGCTAGCCAAATTGCAGCAGCAAGAAATTAAGAATGGCTTGAGGATGCTGGTGACAACTATTCAAGGCAGGTGGGACACAGGAACAGTCAAGGATGCCAGTATGTCACCTGGGTGAGTACAGTGAACAGTAGGAAGGACAGTGTACAAACAGACAGGCTAATGACTTAAGAGTAGTGGGACATAATGAACCAAGGGAAGAGACTGCAGGGAAAACCAGGATCTGCTCAGCTAGTTAGTCAGATAGGGAGGGGTGCAGCACAAAAGAAAAGGGGAATCAGATGGCAGGTTACTACAAATTTTTGGTAGGCTGGAGGCCTTACTGCAGGCCAGAGAAGCCCCAACTGGTAGCATACAGAGTGATAAGGGAGAAGCAGGCACAGATCAGCGAGTGCCTAACACAAAGAAGGGGGCGGTACAGCGGAAAGCATGAAAAAGCATGGCAGCTCTAAGCCAACAGAGTATATTTTCACCACTAACATGACATATCTGCACACATTAAGGAAAAAATATTGTGGAGAGGAGACAGGGGTCTGCTTACTACTTTGCACCCTAACTTGAATAAATGTCAGGAGTTGTAGGGAAATCATTGTATATGTTAGGAATCTGGCTATAAAAGGGCTGCCTTCCTTATACTCAGTGGGAAGATGTAATGTAATATGGCTTCTAGCAGGGACTACATCTCTCAGAAGGCAATGGGACTAAACTGAGGAACTGGGTCAATGGGTGTGGCCCAGAGAGAAGGGCAGGTGCTCATTAAAATGAAATGGTTCTGAATTAAAGGGAGATTTTCTCCAGAGAGACAGATGCATGTGTCTGGTGGCACAGTAAAGCTTTTACTAGCATGGTGAACAGCTCTGAGTTGGTATCTAGAGTCCACCTAAAGAGGAGGACTTCACCATACCCTAAAAGGGCAAACAGGAGGATTGAAAGGCCCAAGAAAGTATTATGTGAGAAGAGCAGCAAGAGTGGGTTAGAATCCCACTGGCCTAAGGGCCCGCATGAATGAGCGCTAGGCAGCAGCCTCAGCCCTGTATTTTTTTTTCCTTTTTGAAACTCTATTCTAAGGACTTTTCTAATAAAGCATGGAACAGGCATCTGGTGTGTTTTGTTCACCTGAGCCCCCTGCCAGTCACAATATGGAAAAAGAATACGTAAATATATTTTCATAAAGTGCCCAAGAAACCATGTGATTGTGTGAGCTGCCAGGGGAAATATAAAGTGAATGACACAAAATCAGAAACTGTTGTAAAAAGCATTGCGAACTGCTATGCAACATTTGGGGTGATGGCAAGTATAACTGTGGAAGAGGCCCCTTAGAAATACAGGGAGCTGTTTATGAATGAAGATGTTATTTGCACGGCATATAAAACATATGGCAACCCAGCACGGTTAGATTATGACAAGACATTCCATAGGAATATGACTCAACGACACTTAACAACAACAACAACATGACAAGTAAGCTGGGATAGGAAGGATATCGATCTATGGATTGTCACTATGACACAACAGGGTGAAAGGCCAGAGCATGAGGATAGGCTATCACTTTAGCAGACAGGGGGATGGGTAGGGAGGTGAGTAAGATGCAGTTAGGATGGGTAGGCAGGAACCAAGGGACAAAGGGCTACACAGGAATGCAAGACATCTGCAGTCTTTTCAACAATGGGTACTGCAGGTTTCAGAACCAATTCAAGTTTAAGACTCATGTGTCACATGTGCAGATGATCATCCCCAGTTTTGAGGCCCCCAAATACAGGCACAGGAGAGTGGCCCCCTCATCCATTAGGATACCTCATAAGGAACTTAAAGGGCTACAATCAGAGGTAGCACAATGGTTGCAGAAAGGTTTCCAGAAAGGTTTTGTCATCCCACACTTAGGACCACAACAAATAAGCCAACAGTAGTGGGTAAGAAATTAGAGAAGGAAAGAACATTGGGGACATAAGAATATAAGATATGCCATACTGGGTCAGACCAAGGTCCATCAAGCCCAGGAGCCTGTTTCCAACAGTGGCCAGTCTAGGTCATAAGTACCTAGCAATTTCCCCAAAATACACAGGTTCCGCAATGCTTGTACTGGGTCAAGTATTGATATCCTGGGTCCCTTCTTAATAATGGTTTATGGACCTTTCCTCCAGGAACTTGTCCAAACCTTTTTTAAACCCAGCTACACTACCAGCCTTTACTACATCCTCCGGTAACAAACTCCAGAGTTTGATTACACGTTGAGTGAAAAAATATTTTCTTTTATTAGTCTTAAATAGTTTACCCTGTAGCTTCATTGCACGTCCCCTAGTCTTTTGATATTCTGATAACGTAAACAATCGATCTACTTTTATCCGTTCCACTCCGTTCATTAATTTATAGACTTCTATCATTCCACAATGTTTGTATTTCATTGAGCAGTGATATCCTGGGTCCCTTTTAATAATGGTTTATGGACCTTTCCTCCAGGAACTTTTAACCCCAGCTACACTCACAGCTTTTACTACATCCTCTGGTAACAAATTCCAGAATTTGATTACATGTTGAGTGAAAAAAATATTTTTTCTTATTAGTCTTAAATAGGTTACCCTATTGCTTCATTGCATGTCCCCTAGTCTTTCTATATTCTGATGACGTAAACAATCGATCTACATTTACCCGTTCCACTCCATTCATTAATTTATAGACCTCTATCATATCTCCCCTCAGCCGTATCTTTTCAAGGTTGGAGAGCCCTGACCTTTTCAGCCTCTCTTCATAGGGGTACCCTTCCATCCCCTTTACCATATCTCAGGCCCCTTGAAAAGAAACCCTTTATCATCTTAAAGATATTCCCCTTTGGACTAGTATGAGGACCTCACTGAAATAGAGGCTCCAGCCCTTGTGTGTATTTAAAATTGACTAATAAAGACTTACCACTTTTCAGAGGTTTCTGCTTTAAGGACACAAATCCTGACATGGGTGCTTGTTACTAGCTTTGGGAATTACAAACTTGAGCACAGAGACTGCTAACAGCAAACCCTAAAGTGGAATACAATGAGCAAATGTCTGAAAATGCCAGGACGTGCTTGATTGATTTTTGGTCAAAAAAATGGACGGTTGGCTCTTGCATCAGACTGCAGCCCTCTGTGATTGATTAAAACCTGTTGAGCTTTTGAATTGACTCAGTTGGTGGTTGGCAAGAAGCATCAAGAGGTTGCTCCTATCTTTTGGAGTGAAAAAGGCATGAGAGTTGTATTTCAGCTCTCATCAGAGTTCCAAACCATGGACTCAGACTTAAAAAAGCAAAGATTAATCTGCCCCAGCTCTGGGTCAGATTTCAGAAGGTAAAAGAGTCAGCACTTACTGTTTGCCCTACAAGTTCCAGGCTCCCTTTGGTTAAAGGTCTGTACCCAACAGATTAGCAGAACCCAGATGAATTGCCATCCTAAATGGTGAGAGCTAGCCATAAATGAAAGAACTAAAGAAAGCAGAATTTTTCCTATCAGGAAAGGTACCAAGGATTTGGATCGGACTGGGCCTATATCCGGATCTGAACAGAATTTATAGTACTTGTGGAACATTCTCAAAAATCATTGGGTTTCAGTTACCAAATTTATTTCTTTAGCTGGCTTAGCAAAAACTGCCTTAGTTTTCTGTTGTCAGTCCACGGTACAAACTGTTAATTTACATATTTTACCAGTTTACTTTAATTTAATTTTGAAAGATATTGTTATTTACTGATTTAATTTCTGTCTTTGGTTCGTTTTGGTAAATCTGTATTGGTTTTCTTTGTGAGTTGTTTCTTGTTCAAGTAGTAAATTTTTCTGTTTGCTTTTATTCTGAACACAATACATTACACCACAGGGCTCAGTATCCACTATTTCATTTAGAATTAACCAGTCTCACTATCTGACAGAAGTCCCTTGAATCTTGCACTTTTCTAGGCGTTGCAGTGCTTGTTAAAGCTTCAGAAATCTCCAGCATCTTGAAGGTGTCTGGGGACCTGTCTTCTGTAGGTTTTAAACAACTACAGAGCAGAAAGGGCAGCGACAGGTTACACTAGTACCAAAGAAGGAGCCCGGGAAATTCAGGCACATCCATCACCTGTCGTCCTTGGAAGACAAGTCAATAAACAATTTTGTGGATAAAAGCTGGTATGTAGTGCAGTATATCTCCCTAGACCAAGCACTGGAAATGATCAAGCAGTGGGTGCAGAGCAACTGGCTGGCAGCAATGGACATCGAATCAGCCTTCACGCTGTTACCAATCCACCCAACCTTCTTGTTATTAGGCTTCAAATTCCAGAGAAGGTACTATTAGGATAATTACCTTCCCATGGGATGCTCGATATCATGCTTATACTATGAACATTTTAGCACTTTCCCGCAATGTGCAGTAGAAAGGGTGCTGGGGAAAGCAGGCTCAATCACTACTGAGATGATTTCTTGATGATGGCTAGGAGCAAAAAGGAATGCGGCAACATTCTCACCACATTCCAAAACAAAGCTGTGGACATGATGGTCCTTTTAACATGAAACAAGACAGAAGGGCCAGCCCAAATCCTTGCTGTTTTGGGGATTGAAATAGATAAAATCCACATGGTCACCAAGCTACCTGAGATGAAGCTGGTGTCAGACATCATTGCAGCTAAGACGGTTATCCTGAATCAGCTTCAGGCTCTCTTGGGGCACCTCAACTTCGCATGTAAGGTGATGATCATGGGTAGGGCTTTCAACAGACATCTAGCAGCGGTGATGAAATTTTAAATGCAGCCATCATTTCATTAGAGCAACTGCCACCCGAAGGAGGATTTGGGTATATGGCTGACCTTTGTTGTAAAATACTATGCTCTAAGCATATGGCGGGACATGCCAGTCAGCAATCAGAAACTACAGCTGTTCTCGGATGCATTCAGAAGCATGGGGCTCAATATATATTTCCAAGGGAAGTGGTGTGTGAAGAAGTGGCCCCTAGAGTGGCATGAACAGGGAGTTACTAATGACATGGCATTTTTAGAGTTCTTCCCATTCATAATGGTGTTTCTCCATGACCAAGCAGGAAGTCAGTCCTCACATATGGGTGACGTTGGCGCCAACGGAGCCCCCATGCGGAGCATTTCCCCAGCTTTCAAAGAAAGCCTTTGGGAATGCAGCACGCATGCGCGGTCCCCTTCCCGCCCAAGGGTGCCATCTTGCTCAGTCTTCTTTTTTCCGCTGAGCCCAATGCAAGTGTGTCGTGGTCACCCGTGAAAAAGTTGATTTTTTCGGTGTGGATCCGTGTTTTTTCTCGGTTCGACGCTGGTTTCCCTTTCCCGCCTGGTCCCAGTACACCGGTATCGAGCCCGGACTTCATTTTTCGTTTTTTGTCCTTTGAGGCTAGCGTTCGTGCCATTTTTCTATTTTTCACTGGCAGCCCTGTCTTTTGACCTTACAGGGGCTCTTTTTCCCCAATGGCTGCCAGCGGGTTTAAAAAGTGTGATCGGTGTAAGAAACTTATGTCTCTCACCGACACACATGACTGCTGCCTCCTCTGCCTCAGGCCCGATCATGACCCGATGATCTGTGGCCCATGTGGGAAAATGTCCTCGAAGGCGTTGAGGAGCCATCAACATCAGAAGGAAAGAATCTTCTCTGACTCCGCATCCGGTCGGGCCCGGACTTCATCAGAGGCCTCGACGTCTCGGGACTCCGATCCCGAGCATCGCTGGGGATCCTCTGAAAGGGGGTCTCCCTCGCGGGAGCACCGCAGGAAGAAGAAACTCGCGAGGGCGGTGTCGGTGGATGCACTTGGCTCCTTGAGGGCCAGGTCACATAGCCATGACCGCTGTCCCGGGTCTTCGGAGTCGGAGAGGCCTGCTAAACAACCTCGTGTAGAAACGGAGGCCCCGAGCCAAGTGAGTACTGTAGTCCTCTTGGACTCTCCTCCGGCGGAGCCGACGTCAGGCCCGACACCATCGGGGCCCGAGTTGGAGACTGCTGGGTCTCCTGAGTTCGGACTCAGGTTGACGGCCTTGGAGAGCGGCTTGGCTGCCTTCATGGAACAGCAGCGGGCACTGATCACCGGTCTCACCAGTGCATCTGCCCCGACCACCGGGACCTCGAAGTCCAAGTTGACCCCGGAGGCCGAGCCGATCCTCGAGTCCATGCGGTCTCGAGTCGATCCTCAGCTAAGGTCTCCCTTGGCCTCCCGTTCGGGACCGAGGTCATCGATGCCGGCCTCAGTGTCGGGGCGGAGGGCATCGGTGCCTGCCCGTCCGGAGCCGCTCCATTCCTCCTCTGAGGGCTTGGGCTGGGAAACGGAGGACGAGGAGTCCCTGGACATGTTTCGGACCCGGTGTGTCCCTTCGGACTCACCGGAGTCTGAACCTCGGAGAAGGTCCCCTCAAGAGGATACCCGGTTCTCGGATTTTGTGAGGGACGAGGCCCTGCAGTATGACTCTCCCCCCAAGGAGGCCTTTACCGTACTGGTTCCTCCGATGCTGGAACAATTGCTCTTCCGCATGTGGGAGGCACCGGCTTCGATGCCAGTGCTGAGCAAGCGGGTCGATTCCATCTATCGAGTCCGCAAGAGCTCCGGGTTCCAGAAGGCACAACTACCGCACCATTCCATGGTTGTGGAATTGGCCATGCATCGCCTGAAGAGTGAGAAGATGCACTCCTTGGTGCTTCCCAGCCGGGAGGCCCGGAACCTGGATGCCCTCGGTAGAAAGTGCTTCCAGGGCTCTATGCTTGCTTGCCGTGTCCAGACCTACCAGCTGTACATGGGCATGTACCTTCGAGACCTGGCAAAGGAGATTGCCGGGTTCTCTGCTGGTCTCTCAGAGGAACCTTTACAGAGGTTCACAGCCTTGTCAACTGGGATCCGAGAATGCTCGAAGTTTATGTCTCGAGCAGCTTATGATGGCTTCGAGGCTTCGGCTCGCATAGCCATGGCCGGCATCGGTGCACGCCGTCAGGCCTGGCTACAGTCATCGGACCTCGAGCCATGGGTGCAGGATAAGTTGGTCAATGTCCCCTGCCGAGGTGAAAACCTCTTTGGCAAGCCCATGGCTGGAAAGGCTGCAGAGCTCGAGTCCGAGACTCTCACCAGGACAAGGCTGTCCAGGAAAACCTCTGCCCCTTCTCAAAAGAAGAAGGGCTCGGGAAAAAAGTCCTTTTACCCGAGGAAGTCATCTGCCTACAAAATGTACCCTCAGTACCAGGCCTCCACAGCTCCCCAACAGGGTCAGCAGGCCAAGGGGCAGGGACATGGGCCCCGTAGGCAGAAAACCCCCAAGCCACCAGCTCCGGCTCCTGCACAGCAGGGAGTGGGGTTTTGACTCCAGTGGTATAGCCTCTCCTCCTCAGCTGGCCCCTCTCAGCACAGGAGGCCGGCTGACCCTGTATGCCCACAGGTGGTCAGCTTTAACAAGGGATACCTGGGTGCTAAGCATAGTCCAGAGGGGCTATCTGCTCCACTTCCACCAGGTACCCCCTCCTACTTTCCAGGGGAGCCTCCAAGACTCCCTCTGCACAGGAACCTACTCCTGCAGGAGTTAGCAAGTCTTCTAAAGGAACAGGCGGTGGAACCAGTGCCCTAACACCTGAGAGGTCAAGGCTTCTATTCCAGGTACTTCCTGGTACCAAAAAGGACAGGAGGCCTCAGGCCCATCCTAGACTTGCGCAATCTAAACAGGTTCCTGGAGAGGGAAAAGTTCAAGATGCTTACCCTTGGGATACTGCTGCCCTACCTCCAGCAGGGAGATTGGCTATGCTCCTTAGACCTAAAGGATGCTTATACTCACATCCTTATTCATCCAGACCACAGGCAATATTTATTTATTTTATTTACATTCTCTTATATACTGCACTATTCTGCATCAGTGCGGTTTACATTGAACAAACTGAAATTACATTGAACAGGGCATTATAACTTGGAGAAAACTATTTTACAGGGAACATGGGCTATGGAGGGTTAAGTGGCTTGCCCAAGACCACAAGGAGCACCTGTGGGACTAGAAACCCCAGTCCTTCCGGCCCAAGGTTGCTGTCCTCTAGTGGGATTTGAACCCCTGACCTTCCGGCCTGAAGTACCTTGCCCCAACCACTAGGCCACTCCTCCACTCTAATATCTCAGATTTGTGGTGGGCGGCAACCATTTTCAGTACAGGGTTCTCCCTTTTGGCCTCACCTCCGCCCCCAGGGTTTTTACCAAGTGCTTGGCGGTAGTGGCAGCCTACCTCAGGGTTCAAGGACTCTTTGTCTTTCCATACCTGGACGACTGGCACATCAGGGGTCAGTCTCCACAGGAGACCAATCTTTCTTCTCCAGCATCTGGGGTTTGTCATAAACTTTGCAAAGTCCACTTTGCATCTCTCATAGAACATGGAGTTCATAGGAGCAAGACTCGACACCCTTCAGGCAAAGGCTTTTTTACCTGTGGACAGGGCCCACAGACTGATGGATTTGGCCAGACAATTCCACTGCAATTCTCTGGTCTCCGCCAGACAATTCCTGAGGCTCTTAAGCCACATGGCATCCACGATCCATGTAACTCCAAATGCCCATCTCCACATGAGGCCAGCTCAGTGGGGCCTCAGAACTCAGTGGCTGCAGGCCACAGGAAACCAGACGGACAAAGTGAGGGTGTTCAAGCTGCTAGCATCTTCTCTGCAGTGGTGGCTTCATCTTCCGAATCTGGTGCAAGGAGTGCCTTTTCAGGCACCTCCACACTCCCAAGAGCTGACAACCGATGCTTCTCTTGGGGTGCACATTGTCAGGGAGCATGCACTCAGGGCCTGTGGTCTCCATGGGAGGCCGCACAGCAGATCAATCTCTTGGAGCTGAGAGCTATCCGCTTAGCCCTGCGGACTTTCTCTCATGTCCTCTCTCACCAGTCCGTCTTAGTTCAGACAGACAATCAAGTTGCTATGTTCTATGTGAACAAACAGGGGGGCACAGGGTCCCGCCCTCTCTGTCAGGAAGCACAGGACCTGTGCTCCTGGGTAGTCAATCATGGCATACTTCTCAAGGCGGTCTATCTCCCTGGGCAGGAGAATTGCCTGGCAGATTGAGCAGGATCTTACAGCCACACGAATGGCAGTTGAATCCTCTGGTGGTTCAACAAATCTTCCTCAGATGGGGTCTTCCAAACATAGATCTCTTTGCCAGTCCACTGAACCGTCAACTGCCCAGGTTCTGCTCCAGACAACCGCATCCTCTCAGAGCAGCAGCGGATGCGTTTCTCATTCCGTGGTCTACAGGCCTCCTATATGCGTTTCCTCTCATGCCTCTAGTGCCCAAGACACTGTTCAAAGTGATCAGGGACAAGGCCTCGGTGATCCTGGTGGCCCCCAGGTGGCCAAGGCAACCGTGGTTCCCACTTCTTTTGCAATTGGCGGTGGACACTCCTCTTCCTCTGGGGATCTCCTGTCTCAGGAGCAGGGATCTCTCTTACACCCCAACCTCCAGTCCCTCAATCTGATGGCCTGGCTGCTGAAAGGGTAGTTCTAGCACCCTTACTGCTGCCTAGGGAAGTGGAGGACGTGGTCTTGGCCTCTAGGAGGCAGTCCACCCGGAAATCTTATGCCTTCAAGTGGCGTAGGTTCTCCACCTGGTGCGCTCAACACAAGGATCATATTGACACTACTGCCCCACTAGATCCATCCCAACATGGATTTAGAGAGTCACATGGAGTGGAAACACTACTTACAGCCCTGTTCAACAATATAATTTCAGGCGTTGACAACATACGACATGGTTTCGCACTCATCTTTTTAGATATAGCAGCAGCCTTCGACTCTGTATGCCATGAGATTCTCCTCTACTGCCTAAGAGAAAAAGGTATCAGCGGATCAGCGCTCGAATGGTGCAGATCCTACCTGTCTGGAAGATGGCAGCATGTTCGAGCAAACGGGACTACTTCGGAACCATTTCAACAAAGTCAAGGAGTGCCTCAAGGATCATCCCTATCATCCTTGATGTTTAATATATACATCCAACCCATCTGCAAAATCATTAGATCCTTCAATGTTAGTTGCATGTTATATGCTGACGATGTGCTTTTATACATGCCATTATCATTAGATAAACTAGACCTCGCCCCTCTAACTAATTGCTTCAACACTATATCTGAGTGGCTCCTATCACAAAACCTGCGAATCCAACACAAAAAGACGGAGGTTCTTTTCATCTCAAGGAACCCAAATTTCATACCACCCAGCTGCGTTAAGGTAAATGATGCCGAACTACAAGTTAAACCTGCTATACATTACCTCGGAGTGACGCTAGACCAAAATCTCAACATGAAGAAACATGTAGCCAATACCGTAAGGGCGATCTACTTTAAAATCAGATCCCTCAGACACCTACGCCCGTTACTCGAACCAGATGATTTCCGCACCATTTACCAAGCCCTGATTATTCCCCATTTCGATTATTCAAACTCCATACTACAAGGGCTCCCCCGGTCCACCCTGAATCCCCTTCAACTTGCTATGAACAGTGCAGCGCGAGTATTCTTTGGCGCATCCAGGAGAGACCATGTGACACCACTCCTGAAGCAGTTAGACTGGCTCCCCATTCAAGCCAGGATTTGTTTTAAGACCTTGCTGATGACTTTCAAAGCTGGCAATGAGCTCTCCTCCTCCTCTCTATCTGACCTCATCCAACCACTTGCACCTAACAGACCAAGAAGATCTGCAGAGTCCAACATGCTAGTAATTCCAAAAGAAGCAACTAAATGCACCAAAACAACAGCTAACAGAGCCTTCCAACTCTGTGCCCCAAGTCTATGGAATACCTTACCAGCACATATCAGAGCAATCCCCAACTTGAGCCAATTTAGAAAGGCCCTTAAACATTTCCTCTTCACCAAATATCACTGACATCTTCGATCCTCAGTCCCACTCGAATAACGAGCACCTCAACAATAATAGTAGTCAACTAGGCAAGCCCTCGCAACAGGCGTCCCCTACAATGTAAACACCAAACATTATCCTTTCTCAGTACACCTCATATGTATAGTGTACCCTTTTTCCAAGTTGCATTTCCTGTTTAATGTAATGACCAGACATATTTAAGTTGTCGGATGTTTCTGTTCCATGTGAACCACGCTGATTGCAAATAGTGCGGTATATAAGAAATATAAATAAAATAAGGAGGATCCTTTCTCATGCTTGGTACCAGTGGTGCTGCAATATTTGCTTCACCTGTCCAACCTAGGCCTTAAGTCCAACTCTGTTAGGGTCCATCTCAGTGCTCTCTCAGCACACCACTCACCAGTGGAGGGCCAGTCTCTCTCAAGCCACCCTTTGGTGACTCGCTTCCTCAGAGGCCTGCTTTTGCTTAAGCCTCCGGTTCGTCCACTTGCCCCTGAGTGGGATTTGAATGTGGTTTTGCAACAGCTTACTTGCCCACCATTTGAGCCTATGGCTACTTGCCTTTTGCACTTTCTCTCCTGGAAAGCGTTGTTTTTGGTGGCTCTTACCTCAGCAAGGCGAGTGAGCGAGCTTCAAGCTCTGGTGTCAGATGCACCATACACTAGGTTCTATAGGAACAGAGTAGTCTTGCGGACTCACCCTAAGTTCCTTCCAAAGGTTGTCTCCTCCTTCCACCTCAATCAAGAGGTGGTTCTTCTGACTTTCTTTCCCAGGACACATGCCAGCCGGGCTGAGATGGTCTTGCATACCCTGGACTGTAGGAGGGCGTTGTCCTTCTACCTTGACCGTACGCAGAGACACCGAAGGGCTGTACAGCTCTTCATCTCTTTTGACCCTAATAAGCTGGGGTTGCCTGTCTCCAAGCGTACCTTGTCCATCTGGGTGGCAGACTGTATCGCCTGGGCATAAAGGGCAGCCGGCCTCTCCTTGCAGGGCCGAGTCACGGCCCACTGTGTCAGGGCGAAGGCTGCGTCAGTGGCTCATCTCCACTCTGTTCCGTTGGCAGACATCTGCCGGGCCGCTACTTGGTCTTCAAGCCAGACCTTTGCAGCCCACTACTGCCTTGAGAGGGAGTCCCGCAGGGACAGTGCTTTCGGGAAGGCGGTACTCTGTAATCTATTTGAGGTATAGGCAACTCCTACCCTCCAACCCTGGTGTTGGGCTACCGTACGGGGGCGATATCAGAGAAGATTCTTTTCGCACATGCTGAGGCTTGTCGTCAGGTGCCCCCAGTGGCCAGTGGCTGTAAGGGCATCCTGCACATTTTTATTATTTTTAAGGAGCAATGGCTCTTTAAGGCCCAGTGCAGTTTGGTCCTTGGAGTTTTAGCTCCTTGTGAGAACAAATTATATAAGCCAAGAGTGGAGGGTAATAAGGCTTTATTTCCCCTTTAACGCAAGGGTTCATTAAGACATAAGAAAATGAAGATAGTCCTTCTTTATAAAGGGTTCCACCCAGGGGCGGCCCAAGGGGGGTGCGGGGCCATGTGCAGAGACTCGGTGCGGGGCCTCATTTGCATAAGGGACCTCATTTGCATAACTATTTGCATAATGTTACCATACACTAACTTTTAGTAAACATGCCTCTTAATGAGTGTATGGATAAAGAAAGAATAAAAGATTTCTACATTACTATAATCCAGTGATAACTGCCAGGCACATTAGGAACTACTACAAACACTGCCCATTTAGAACCAATAGCAAACCCACCGTATCATAACAGCACTACCAGGATTCACAAAGCACAAGACCCTACCTATCAAAAGGCAACACTACAAATATTAAACCAATACATTTCAGAGAACAACAATACATGACCTACTGGGGAAAGAGAACAAGTGGCAATGTCAAATAGGAATTACATAAACAGAATACCTCAGCTCAGTTACACATGCAGAACATAGACCGTCACCAAACAAGGAATCACAATTTAGAAACAGGAAGACAATAATTAAACTGGGAACCCCAAAAGCCCAACAACACTGTAGAAATAAAACTATAAATTAATTTCCTCTTGTACTAAACAAAGCGCAGACGTTAATGATGCACATTTCCCAGAGCTGGCATATTTCAGTTAATAAATTCAATAAAGAGATATTTTTCTACCTTTTGTGCATTTTTTTTCAGTTGCAGTTGCTCCAGCCACTTTCTTCTGGTTTCTTTGTGTCTTCTGCTAACTCTCCATCGTCTGCTGTCCATTTGTCCTTTCTTCACTCTTCTAGTTTTTTTCCATTCTCTCTCTACATCTGCTTTAACATACTAATCATTCTCCTTTTGCTCTTTCCTCATTCCTATTTCATCCACTCAAATTTTACCCCGCCATCCTCAATCCCCACTTACTCTCCAAATATCTGGCCAATTGTAGATTTGTCTTCCCTCCCACACAAAATATTTTTTCCCTCTCCATTTCACTCTTCCAGCTCTATCCCATTCTAATCCTCCCCCAACATCAGCTCCCTTCTAGTTCCAGCTCCACCCAGCATCCCCTCCCTTCTAGTCCCCGCATCAGCCCATTTCCAGTCCTAGCTCCGCCATCAGAGTCCCTCCATCAGCTCATTTCCAATCCCAGCCCCCCATCAGCCCATTTCTAGTCCTTTCCTAGCTCCATCAGCCCATGTCAAATCCTAGCTCCCCTCCACTCAGCCCATTTCCAATCCAAGCCCCCCATGAGCCTACTTCCAGTTCTAGCCCCTCCATGAGTCCATTTCAATCCAAGCCCCCCCAACAGCCCATTTCCAGTCCTATCCTAGCCCTCCATCAGCCCATTTCCTGTCCTAGCCCCCCCTCACTCAGCCCATTTCCAGTCCTAGCTCCCTCCCCTTACAGCTATTTGCAGTTCAAGCCCTCCTTTCACTCAGCCCATTTCCAGTCCTAGCCCCCCCAGCCCATTAGCAGTCCTAGCCCCCCAGCCCATTAGCAGTCCTAAGCCCCCCATAGCCCATTACCAGTCCTAAGCCCCCCCATCAGCCCACTTCCAGTCCTAAGCCCCCCAACACCCCATTTTCAGTCTTAGCCCCCCCATAGCCCATTACCAGTCCTAACCCCCATCAGCCCATTTCCAGTCTTAGCCTCCCCACAGCCCATTCCAGTCCTAACCCCCATCAGCCCATTTCCAGTCTTAGCACTCCCATAGCCCATTACCAGTCCTATCCCCCCATCAGCACATTTCCAGTCCTAACCCCCCCTATAGCCCATTACCAGTCCTACCCCCCCCCATCAGCCCATTTCTAGTCTTAGCCCCCCATAGCCCATTACATCCTAACCCCCCATCAGCCCATTTCCAGTCCTAATCCTCCCCCCTCAGCCAACGTCCAGTCTTTGCCCTCACTTCGCCCTTTAGTTGTCCTAACCCCCCATAGCCCATTACCAGTCCTAACCCCCTCTCCCATCAACCCACTTCCAGTCTTAGCCCCCCCCCATAGCCCATTACCAGTCCTAACCCCCCCAAAGCCCATTACCAGTCCTAACCCCCTCCCCCCATCAGCCTTGATAGATTAAAAAAAACCAAACCGGCTGATGCTGCTGCTGCCGCTGCCGCCATGGCAGCAGCAGAATCAAATGTCCCGCCGTGGGGCCCCGCCTGCCCGGCAGAGCCTCCCTTCACCATCAGCTCCCGAGTCCCTCCCAATGTGCTGGCTTTCAGAGCCACGAGAGTTTCCCTTTCTTCTCGCAGCTCCGTTAATCTCGCCGGGGCTGATGGGATTTCCCATCAGCTCCGGCGGGATTAACAGAGCCGCAAGAGGTCAGAGAAGCTCTCGCGGCTCTGAAAGCCCGCGCATTGCGAGGGACTCGGGAGCTGATGGTGAAGGGAGGCTCTTCTGGGCAGGCGGGGCCCCGCGACGGGACATTTGATTCTGCCACTGCCACGGCGGCAGCGGCAGCAGCAGCCGGTTTGGGTTTTTTTCCTACTTGTGCAATGAAGAATGTTTTTTGCGCGGGGCCCCCTGAAACGCGGGGCCCTGTGCAAAAAACATTCTTGCTCAATGGATGGGCCGGCCCTGGTTCCACCAAATAAGCAGGCAAACAGCTGTTATAAGCTTCACAATTGAATGCAGGTTTTAACTGAGGATTCTTTCATTCCAAAGTAAATTAAACAAGCAGGCAAACAAACTGTTATAAGCTTCACAATTGAATGCAGGGTTTAACTGAGGATTCTTTCATTCCAAAGTAAATTAAACAAGCAGGCAAACAAACTGTTATAAGCTTCACAATTGAATGCAGGGTTTAACTGAGGATTCTTTCATTCCAAAGTAAATTAAACAAGCAGGCAAACAAACTGTTATAAGCTTCACAATTGATTGCAGGGTTTCTTTTATATTTACAGTTCTACTAAGGACTCAAGACTAGTAGTAGCACAAAAAGTACAATCCATGGATTCATCCTGAGGAATGGGAATAGTATTCTCAAACTCTGTTTCCATGGACTCTGCGTCACTGGCTTCTCCCTCTGAATAAGTGCTTTCCCTTACGGCTACAAGTTTAGAGGTTCTGTCTCTGCTTCTTTGCTTCCAGTAAGACTCTTCTGTTAAGCCCTTAGGTATTGTTTTGAAAAGCTCTGCTTTGTTCCCTCTTCTCATATACTGAGGGTCTGCTTTATCAGGGTTTCTAGGAGCAAGGCTTTCTTTTAAAAGTAAAGAGCCACCATACCTTGGCTTCCTGCAGCTGCTACACCTGGAGCTCTCTCTCTGACGTACTTCTCTCTGGAGACAGGTTTTCTTGTGCAGTGCTTTGCCTTCCTGAAGCCCAGGAAAACCTGGTGAGGATTCCCAACCTCTGTGCTTCTGTGTAAAGGTAGCTTTGCTATAGGAACTTCTCCTCCTTGTACCTTGTAATCCTGGTCCCACGAACTCAGGTGAATGTAGGCTTCTCTTAAAGCATGGCTCCTTGGTTTTCTGTACTCCTCTTCCAGCTGTTACTGCTCTTTTTGTGCTGCTTGATCCAGCTACATTACTTGGGCTGGGAGTGTCACTCCTTCCAGCCAAACTGCTTCTCCTAGCAGCCTCTCCCTGGAATCCGTCTCTCTGTGCTCTGCCCCTCTGGACTCTATCCTTCTGGATAGTCTCCGCCTGGATTCTGTCCCTCTGGGCTTGCTCCGTGTGGACTCTCTCCTTCTCCACACTCCTTCTCCTTCCTTCTGGCTGAACTGCTGCCGACTGAGTTCCCTCCAAATGGATTCCTCCTCCACCCCTTGCACACCCCTTCCTTCTGGCAGTCTTTCCTTTATAAAGGCATTTTACCTTTGAAACTCCCGGGCTTGCCTTCAGGTGCAGCTGGTTAACACTCATACAATCAGTGGCTGGGCACGTTGACTCAGCCTCTGTAGGATTACTCTTGCCCCCTCTAGCTGTGCTGCGAGGTAATTGCATCTTCTGCATATCCACAGCTCTATGAAAAACAGGTTTTTTTTCTAAACCTGCACCTTCCATGGCTCCAGCCTCATGACAGGCTCAAGAGGGAGCTCATTTTTTCAGCTTTGGGTCCCCGGTAGCCTTAAGCTGGGGAGTCCCATATGTGAGGACTGACTTCCTGCTTGGTCCTGAAGAAAGCGTAGTTACTCACCTGTAACAGGTGTTCTCCAGGAGCAGCAGGAATCAGTACTCACAACCCTCCCTCCTCCCCTTGGAGTTGCAGTCATATAATTCATTTTGTTTTTTGCTGTCTTTAGCTATGTCATCAGACTGAGCAAGATGGCACCCTTGGGTGGGAAGGGGACCACGCATGCGTGCTGCATTCCCAAAGGCTTTCTTTGAAAGCTGGGGAAATGCTCCACATGGGGGCTCCGTCGGCGCTGATGTCACCCATATGTGAGGACTGATTCCTACTGTTCCTGGAGAACACCTGTTACAGGTGAGTAACTACACTTTACCATTTGGGGTTCCAAACTAAGGAACAGAAGGGTAATATTCTGGTCAAATAATGTAGGAATGGTGATTGCATTCCATAGGCAAACAGCGTAGGCAGATGGACTAATGAGGTTAATTTGCAGGTTAATACTGAGGAGCCTAGAATTAAATGCATACATCACTGCTAAGCATGTGCCAGGCATCAGAAATGACATAGCTGATGCTCTCTCACATTTCAGTGAGAACGCTTCAGTTGGGCAGCAGCAAGGGTGGAGGAAAAAGCTACCAAGATGCCAGAACAGTTGTGGGAGCTTGGGTCCAACACGTAGAAGAAATAGTAAGAGATTCTCTGGCTCATGTTTTCAGTGGGAATGCTTCAGGCGGGTGGCATCAAGGGTGCAGGAAAATTGGAAGGAGCCAAAGACATCACTAAAGCATTCCACCGCAAAATATGATGGCAGGATGGGGGAGGCAAGAGACTAAACACTAGACACCCAGACAAGAGATGCCCAGTTACATTGAACACCACTGAAGCAATAATGGGAGTGCTGCATAAAGAGCTGAGGGAGAGCATGGAAGTCAAGCTTTCTGCTTGTAAACATGCGTATAAATCAAGGCAATCCTTATAAAATTATCTGCATAGTGGCAATGCAGTCATCATACTATCCATATCGTCAACACTACTACCTATACGGATAATGGCACAGACTATACAAATGAAGTTAAATGGTAGTGCTGCATTTAACTTCAGCCAATGACTGCGCCAGCTGAAAATGTATCCCTATTTGCGCAGTTTGTAACACAAGATTGGCTCCTATTTAGCAGTTAAAACACTTGTGAGGGATCAGAGCAGCCTTTTTGAACCCTAGGGATCACTCCTGCCCTGCCACTGTACTACCAGGGCAACTCCCAGTAAATGTCTGTGAGTGGTTTGGGGGTCAGGTGCCTCTTCTTGAGGTGGCAGCAAGTGTATGTATGCTATCAGCACATGGTAACTTATTGTGCACTAACTCCAAATGTTGTTCATACCCATAATCCACCCACTCGCCACCCTTTTCCTGCCCATTTAGCGACATGTGGTCACTGCATATTAATTTCCATGGTAATTGCTTATTGCACTTTAGTAAAAGAGTCCCTTAGTCTATCAAATGTCATTAGCCTTTGTATTGTCATTTGTCCTCAGGCCTATATCACTGGAACAGTTTTGTGACTATTTTTCAAACTCTTAAATATTTCTTCCACAATTATCCAACATTTCTGTTGTTGTTAAGTGCCTTCGAGTCGGTGTCAACTCATAGCAACCCTCTGGATAGTTGTCCTAAACTGTGCTCACTCTTCAGTCAGGCAGCTCATTGTTGACAGAGTGGCACCCATAGCTGCTGTTATTGTATCGATCTTCTCATTGCTGGCCTTCCTCTTTTGCGTTGACCTTCTACCTTGCCAAGCATGATGTCTTTCTCTAATGATCTCTCTCTTTGCATGATGTGTCCAAAGTATGAAAGTTGAAGTCTTGTCAACTGAGCTTCTAAAGAAAGCTTAGGTTTGATCTCCTCTAGTACTGACTGGTCCTTTGGGCGGTCTAGGGTATATACAGTATTCATTGCCAGCATCAGATTTCAAAGGCATCAATTTTCTTCCTCTCTATTTTTTTCACTGTCCAACTTTTGCATCCATATGACATTATTGAAAATACCATGACTCGAACAAGTCGAATCTTAGTATGAAGAGAAACATCTCTGCTCTTGAGAATCTTGTCTAGTTCCTTCATAGCCATTCTGTCAAGAGCAATGCGTCATTGCATTTCTTCACTGCTTGTTGTTTCTTTATTGATAGTTGATCCAAGTAGGTTAAAGTTGTCCACTATTTCAATTTCTTCTCCATCAACAATAAAATTATTGATTTTGCCAGTTGTCAGGATCTTTGTCTTCTTTACATTAAGGTGTAGACCCATTTTAATACTATGTTCCTTGATCTTGAGAAGCAAATGTTTCATATCATCTTCACTTTCAGCCAGTAATGTGGTATCATCAGCATAATAAAGGTTGTTGATGAGTCTTCTACCAATCTTCACACCTCAGTTGTCTTCATACAGTCCTACTTCTTTTTGGTCTGATTTTTTCTATATATAAATTAAACAGGTAGAGGGAAAGTATGCAGCTTTGTTTAATACCTTTGCTGATTTTAAACCATTCTGTTTCTCCTTGTTCCGTTCGAACTGTTGTTTATTTAGCAATGTAAAGGATGTGCAAGAGAACTATCAGATGTTCTGGCATACCCATGCTTCTTAATGTGGCACAGAGTTTCTCATGGTTTACACAATCAAAAGCCTTGCTGTAGTCAATAAAGCACATTATAGATATCCTTTTGCTGTTCTTTAGTCTTTTCAATGGATTCATTTCACATCTGCAAAGATATCCCTCTTTCCTCGCCCTTTTCTGAACCCTGCTTGCACTTCAGGCATTTCTCCTTCCAGGTATAGTTGTAGTCTCTGCTGAATGATTTTGAGTAGAATCTTGCTGGCATGTGGTATCAGAGCATTTGTGTGATAATTTCCACAGTCAATCACCTTTCTTTAGTATTGGTATAAACACAGATCTTTTTCAGTTAGTTGGCCATGATGTTGTCTTCCAAATTTCTTGGCAGAGCTTTGTAAGTATGGTAACAGCTACATCAGATTGCTATAATACTTCAATGGGAATGCCATCAATGCCTGGTGCTTGATAAGGCTTTCAATGTTGCTTCAACTTCTTTTTTCATCACCAGTGGTTCCAGGTTTATAAGGTACAGGTTGAAATGGTTTTTGGTCCTCTTGATCTTTATCATATAATGACTCTATACTATTTTCACCTTTTCTTGATCTTCTCAGCATTATTCAACATGGATCCTTGAGCATCTTGGAACATTCCAATTCAATTCTGGAATTTTTTCTTTAACTCTTGTAGCTTTAGGGAAGCCGATCTTGTTCTTCCTCTAATAGTTTCTGCTTCTATTTCCTTGCATGCGTCATTGTAATATTTCTCCTTGTCTTGTCTTGCTGCATGATGGGAATCTCTGTTGAGTTCTGTGATTGCCTCTCTTTCTCCTCTGGATTTAGTTTCTTTGCACTTCTGGGCAATTTTCAGAGTTTCTTTGGTCATCCATTTTGGCCGTTTTTGCATTTTCACCTTTTGTAGAGACTTTTCACTTTCTTCCAACACGACCTTCTTGATGTCATTCCATAACTCTTCTGGAACTCTGTCATTTGTATCTAAAGCAGCAAAACAATTTTGCAGACAGTCTTTAAATTCCAGTGGTATATTCTAAAGGTCATATTTTGCTACATTCATGAGTGGCTTGATCTTTTTCAACTTTAGCTTGAGTTTGTATACTAATAGTTGGTGATCTGTACCACAGTCAGCTCCAGGTTTTGTCTTTGTTGATGTTATGGAGCTTTTCCATTGTTGACTTCCACCGATGTAATCAATTTGATTTTTGTACAGTCCATTGGGTAAAGTCCATATGTACAGTCGTCGCTTGTGTTGCTGGAAAAAGTGTGTTTGAGATGAATAGATTATTGGTCTTGCAGAATTCTATCAGTCTTTCTCCAGCTTCATTTCTGTTGCCAAGTCCATATTTTCCAACCACTTTGCCTTCTTCTTTGTTGCCAACTTTTCCATTCCAGTTACCCATGACTATCAGGATATCCTGTTTGCATGTTCTGTCAATTTCAGCTTGCCCTTGTTCGTAGAACTCATCAATTTCATCCTCTTCTGCCGCTGTTGTTGGGGCATATACTTGAATTATAGTTGTGTTGATGGGCATTCCTCATAGACGTATGAAAATTAAGCATTCACTGATTGCATTGTATTTCATTACAGTTCTTGCAAGTTTCTTCTTAATTGTAAATGCAACACCATTTCTTCTTTGTCGTTCATTTCCAGCATAGTAGATCATGTGATCATCAGATGCAGAGTGACCGATGACAGTCCATTTCAGTTCGCTGACATCCCACAGATCGAGTTGTACACATTTCATTTCATTCTTGACCACCTTCAACTTTCCTTGGTTCATGCTTCTTACATTCTATGTCCCAACATGCAAGACATATTTGCAGCTTCTGACTCTTATTTCATGCGCAGCTACATCAGCATTCAGACTTCCCGAGGGCTTTGAGCCAACCACATCATACTTTACTCTGAAAGGTTTTCAGTTCCTCTCCAGTAGACAGTTAAGTGCCTTCTGACTTGGGGGTCTCATCTTCCAGCACTATAGTGCAGTTTGTTTTGTGTGACTATCCATTGGGTTTAAGTGGCAAAATACGGAAGTAGATTTCCATGCCTTTCTTCCGCGCAGTTTAATTCTAGTGTTGTTGCCATTGTCACAGAAATGTGATCCTCCGCCGCCAACACTATCCCATTCTGCTGCTGCCCAGATGGGTGGTATGTCTTGTTCTGGCACCTCAGCTGAGTCCTATCCATCTTGGAAGACCTGGCCAGTAGTTAATCTACCGATACTGCTAGGTACATATGACCTAGATTGGCCACTGTTGGGAACAGAATACTGGGCTTGATGGACCTTGGTCTGACCCAGTATGGCATATATTATGTTCTTATGTTCTTATGTTCTTATACCTTAGCATCACTGATGTACACAAGCCCTCACAGCATGGCAAGCTGCAAACCTAGGAGCTTCTATATTCACCCTTTCCTGGATATGATTAATTCACAAATAGCATCAAATGCACCATATGAACCAATCGGATCCTCTTTCATATGAAATCATTTTCAACAGTGTTCCAAAGAAACACCAGTATTTTTGAAAATGATAAGAAGCATTTGAAAGATTTTCAAACATAGCATTCTACCATCATGCTGCATCTAACTGGGGACGGACTCTCACTACAGCTTACTTTAGTCAAATCATTAAAGCTATAGCCGCTGCTGAACCTAAAACCTGTATATTCAATGCCGGGACCATATCCAGCCACTGGCATTGAATATCCAGGTCAGCTGGATAGCATAGAAGCTAACCAAGCAGTGGTGAGATTCAGCTGCTGCCTGGTTAGCCTCTGTGGCAAAGGTTAGGCCACACTTTAAGGAACCTAACTTTCACTACTTAGCAATACTGCAACTTAACTGCAATTTATTTGTTTTCAAAACCAATTGTCACATTTGATAAGTCTGTTGTGTTTTATTTTTCCATCTTAACCTTGGATAGCAGTTATAGGCATTTAATAGAACTGATCTGTAATGCCTTTACTATTGTCTAGTGGATAAAGCAGAGTTACTTACCTGTAACAGGTGATCTCTGGGAACAGCAGGAATAAGTCTTCACATATGGGTATCGTCGGTACCGACGGAGCCTGCGCGGGAACGCTCCCCAGCGTCCAAAAAGAAAGATTTTGGGAGCATCCCATGCGCATGCGCACTGCCTTCCCGCCCATTTACTTCCCTCTCATCAGTTGGGTTTGTAGCTGAGACCAAAGGAGGGAAGTAGACAAATTAGAGAGAAAAAGAGAGAGAGAGAACAACTCTTAGGGGAGGTGGGTGGGTTGTGAGGACTTATTCCTGCTGTTCCCAGAGATCACCTGTTACAGGTAAGTAACTGTGCTATCTCCAGGAACAAGCAGGAATGAGTCTTCACAAATGGGGACTCCCAAGCTAAGATGCCTGGAGGAGGCCCCAGCATGTTGCAAATCTAAAGATGGGCCATGCTTATCCTCCAAACCTCAGGCATCCAAGGGATGGAAGGTAGGAGTTGAACTAGAAAAGAAAAAAGAGGTGCTGTGGAACAGCTTGACTAAACAAGGTATCCAGAGGGGAGTCCTTGTGGGTAAATCATAAATATTAGAAAAATATTGAGTCCCAATTTTCTAATGTGGATCTCACTCAAAAATATTGCAAAAATACTTGTTGAGGGTAATATGGGTCTGTGGTTGACAGCCAGTACATTATCCACAAAGAAATTCCCTCAATGTGAAGTAGAGGGGAAAAATAAATTTTGCAATACAGGAAGAGATGAGAAGCCCTCATGGCCAGAACTAACCCCAGAAGAAAGTACTGGGGGAGTTCAATGAGGTTGGACTTTGAAGAAATAGCTAAAGATTCTGTAAAGTCCAAAAAATTGAAATTCTTGTCCTCGGAGCAGAATAAGGTCCTAGGAAAGAGTGGAGATAATCTGACTGGTTTGGATGAAAAGGCAGAGATACCCTTTGCAGAAAAAAGGGGATAGGTCTTTAAGACCCCCTTTATTCCAATGAAAGACAAAGACATTTGTACTAGGCGTTGAGCCTCCAATTTCTTGAAGATCAGTAAAGGTCTTTCGTAAGTGATGTCACTTATGATGATGACCTTACATGTAGAGCTTCAGATGTGACGTAACCTAAAAGGTAATGGTAAAAGAAGGTATTTCCTAATTTACCATAGAAATTGGTTGTCCATTGAGTTTTATGGTATCCTGGGGCAGCATTAATATGGACAGTAAACAAATCTTTCAAAGTCAGATGTTGTATAGAGATTGACCCAATAACAAGAAGGATTAAGACCTACTTGAGAATATTGATGGAGAATCTCTGTCTGGTTAAATATGGAAGAACTATAGAGAAAGTTTAGTGGAAACTGGTATTATGTTCTTCACCTACAGGGATAGGACTAGACTTCTTGAAAAGATCTAGCCCCTGAATAACCAGGTCTCGAGACGTACGTGAATGAGTGCAGAGGAGATCCTTAGTCTTAAGACAGCAAGTCTGGATCCTTCTATAATTTCAAATAGTAGCTGGAGAAAAAGATGCAATATAAGGGGATACCATGTTTGCCTCTCTATGAGGGCAATATGAGTATCATGCGTTCTCTTGTTCATCATAAGCTACCATGAAGTATAGGAAATTAGAAGGAAATTAGTGAATAAGGACCAACTGCAGTGAAAAAATGCATCCCTGTTGTGGAAGATATGGAACAAACCAGGGAATTGTGCAATTTTATATGCTTTCACGTGGTCTAAACCCTGGTTACCTTTTCTTAAAAGGAAATTTTAAGGAATATGGTAAGAGTAGGAAAAAAACCAGTCATGTAGGAGCCCATAGTTGCAGAGCTTTGTTGTATAATTGCAGAGAGCATGTTGTAGGTTGCTTAGATCTGGCTGTTGAATTGCCAGTGTGCAACCTAATCTATTCTGTTGGAGCCAAAGAAAATTGAAGGTGGCTAAGAATAGTAGACAGGCCTGATGCCTGCAACAATAAATAGTCCAAATGAGTTCTGGACCTCTTTTGGAATTATCTGTTATTAAGGCAGCATAAAAAGTTAGGTCCTATAGATTGGAGAGGACCGACAGACATAATTTGGAGTAGTGATACCCAATTTCTGTCCGAAAAGCTGCCTTAAAAAAAATATCTGAAAAGAAGATGAACCGCAAAGGGGGAGAAAACTCTGTATGGAAACTACTTACTGGAGTAGGTATTGAAGAAAATCCTATGGCTTAGAGAATAAGCCCTCCAGTTGATTAGTAGTACTCTTAGAGACTGAATGTCTGGGCTAAGAGGGATAGAAGGTAATACAGAGTTGAGAAGACTTACAATTTGGTAAGTCTTTGAAGAGATAGGGTCCCCCTGTAGTTAAAAGTATGAGATATCCTCATACAGGAAACTGTCAAGTGAAGGTATAGCTCACCTTGTTGTTAGTTGTTAGTCCTCCTTTTGTTTTAAAAGGAGAAACCTGTAATCTCTGGGGTATGATAGTCCTTAATAGCTCTTAGAGCTAAAAGGATAGATTTCTCTTGTAGCAAGAGATTCATGCCGAGTCGAGGATTGAGTCAATCTATGACTGATATCTCAGCATGGATGAGATAAATTTTAGATGCTTCTGTTGAAAAGAAGTAGGCTCAAAGGTTCTAAACCTCGCACAGAAAAAGTGAATAAAATATCAGAAACCCTGTGACTGCTGGGTTTGCTGAGCCTGTTGAGGTTTTGATTTTCTTAGCCTGGTGTGATGTTGCCCATCTTTGGAAACATCTGCATAATGGGTAGAAGATGGATAAAACTTTTTCCCCTATGGGGATAAAGCTTTTTAGGAGATTTTTTATTAGCTGGGATAGAGGAAAGTTTTGACAATCCTCTGAAAGTAATATCATCAGTGTTTAATTGATTAGCTTGAAATAAAGCATCCCTGTTAAAGAGATTTTCACCAGTACAAGGAGTATTTCTCAGCCTTTCTTGTACCCATCTGTCCAAGTCTGAAGCTTGGAGCCAGGCCATGCGTCGTGCTCCTATGGCTATAGCAGAAGTTCTGCTAATAGACTCAAAACAGTCCAGGGAAGCACGATTAAGGAACCTAGAGATATTCTGAGCATGATTGACTAGTAAGAAATAGTCTGCTCTTTTATGCTCTTGAAAAGGAGGGTTCAAAAGCTTTAAGCTCTTTGTGACCTCTTCAAGAGATAATCCCATATAGAAAATATTTGAGATAATTCTTGCTGAAAGCATGGATGCCTGGAAGCATCGATGTCCAAAGGCATCTAAAGTTCCAGACTCACGACCTGGCGGATAAGAAGAGTGCTTTTTTGCACTCTTAATACGCCTCATTGCTGATTCTACAACAATAGAATGATGAGGAAGTTGAGTCTTTTGAAAACCTGGAGAAGGTGGCACCTTGTAAATGGAGTCAAGTGTCTTAGAATGTGGTGATACCGTTAAAGGAGTTTCCCACATTTTTAAAAGGAGATCTTGTAAGATCTGATGCAAAGGAAGCATGGTGACCTCCTTTGCAATCCAGGGGGATTGCAGGGTCTCTGAATCCCCTGGCAAGGACTCTTTACCAGGTATAGAAATGGCAAGTAACTTTGCCATATCAAGCAAAAAAGCTTGAAAACAAATCTCCCCTGAGGAGGATCCTCTAAAATGAGGGGTAAAGGCTAGTTTTGTGGAAAATTCAGCCTTGGTACCGAAGGATTCATCGCAGTCATCGGGATCGGAAGACTTGAAAGGATGAAGCATTGGATTTTCTTTAAAGCGATGTCTTCGATACCCGAAGTCGATACTGAGACGAGTCAGTACCGAATCCTCCATGCTAGAGATCGATTCCAGGCTCGGCATCGAAGGAAGCAAGTCTGTCGAAGCAAGCATGGACGGTACCGACACCGATGCTGATGTCGATACCGGTACCGGAGGCGATACCGATACTGGAGGAACGGTCTGCAGCAACTCCCGCGGTACCGAGATAACCGAGAGCGCTAGACTACGTTCATCGGTGAGGAGTATTTCATCCATCACCATAGTCGATGCCGGGGTGTCGGTACCGCCTGAAGCGGTCACAACCACCGAGCATGGCTCAAGTATGTTCTCCGAGGTAGGAACCCCGGGAACAACTTGAAGCCCCGTTAATGCTTTGGAGCCCAAAGACTCCCACCGGGGCTTTATTGCCAAGATGTCCTTGAGGGCAAGGCCGGAGCAATCTCGATACTGGAAAGGAGATCTACCACTCGAGGACTGGCTAGTCTTTAGAGACTTTTGTTTGGTTACCTGATCCTGTGGAGATATTCTAGCTGGTGACATCGAGAGCGATGTGAACCGGGTATCGATTTGTGCTCGATTCTGAAGATTTCTTCTGTTTGAGGTCCAGCAGGAAAGACACTCCATTGAACAGTGTTCAGGACCCAAACATTTAAGAAACCAAGTATGGGTGTCTGAAAAAATATTTGTACCGCCACACTTAGAGCATTTCTTAAGGATAGTGGCTGGCCTTTCCATAACGGAAAAATAGAGGCCCAGTGGCCTAGCAAACCATCAGACACTAAACGGGAAAAATTTCTGAAGAAAAGAAGAAATTCTTTAGAAAAAAGAAAGAAAAGCACCGGCGGTACCGGTGGCGTCGGGGGAAGGCAGACGCGACCACAAAAAACTAAGAATAAAAAGAACAATTTTCTGCGGTGACAGGAATACGTTCTGCCGGCTCCACGGAAAACGGAAAACTGATGAGAGGGAAGTAAATGGGCGGGGAGGCAGTGCGCATGCGCGTGGGATGCTCCCAAAAGCTTTCTTTTTGGACGCTGGGGAGCGTTCCTGCGCAGGCTCCATCGGTAACGACGTATCCATATGTGAAGACTCATTCCTGCTTGTTCCTGGAGATTACTGTTTCGCTCTTTTTTGAGGGCATAAATACATAGTTTGATGTGTCTCTGAAAGAGTAAAACATTTTCAAATGGAAATGAATAATAACAATCATAGATACATCTAATTGTCAAGTGAAGAGTACCACTTCCTGTTGCTTGCATTTTAAAATACAGCTCAGCCTTGCTTTATTTTCCTAACCAATACATTAAAAAATCTGCTTCAAACAAGTTTTCCAATGTAAAATAAGCTGTCATCAACTGTTATGGAATTAATTTAAAATTGGTCCTAAACCTAGAAACTTAAGTAAGGACTGTACAGGAAATGGATGTTTTAATACAAATAGACATACGTAGGTTTTTAAGTAATAAAAGTTATCATCTCCTTTCTTAGCTGAATAGACTATAAAACAGTTTCAAGAACACCATATTAGAATACCCAACTCACTCACATATGGCCTTGAATTGCACTTGAATATCGAGTTTTTAAGCTTAATTTAAGTAACAAATTGTAGCCATAATTTCCCAGCTATGATTGCATTACTTAATATATCGATCTCAAGTGAAAACATTCTATACCATGGCACAAAAAACAAGGAGGGAATTTTATGACTGTGCGGGAATGTAAAACTTCTCCAAATTGGTCCATTTGTGATTAATTTACTTTTCTACAGAGGGCATTTTATTTCTTCTTAAAGGGATATTTCAAGAACAAGAATCAGTGTTCTGCCAAGCTATGGACTAGAGAACATTAAGAAGCTAAAAGCCATGTCAGCCTACAATTTAAAAAAGCTGCCTTCGCTGGAAATGTTTTCAGGGTTGATTGAGGCTAATCTCACCTATCCTAGTCACTGTTGTGCTTTTGCAAACCGGAAAAGAATGAGGTGAGCAAATACTTTTTCTTTTTTCATTAATTATTTTGTTTGAATTTTATTAGAGGTAATTAAACTGGTAGACTAGACAATTAAGGCCCAATATTCAGCCCATGGAAGTCAGAGAGGCATGTTTCTTAAGTGCCACAATTAGCATGGTGCTGACTCATGGCTAGTGAGCGGTTTTACCATGGTGGGGGCGGTGCAGCCATAGTAGATTCAGGGACTGTGGCTGTAGTAGGGTAATGTCATCATGCTAGTTGTGTCAATAGCACAGTAGTAGGGAATGTGCAGCTATAATGCATGGGCACTGCGAAGGAACTCACTATGCATGCTTTGCTAATGTTTGCTACCTGAAATATGTGCAATTTAGTCAGTTAAACCCCTGTAGAAACAGCCATACATGACCCCCGAACTCCACAAATAGGCCATGGATATAAATGCCCAATGAAGGATAGAGAGGGATGACCTGGAGATAGACTCATCCTGCTCACAGCCCATAGCCGTAGGCCAAAGTACAAGAGGGTGGGGCATGTAAATCAGGATAGCAAATACATGCAGAGAGATTCTGCTGTGGCCCTTTCTATGGGGGATAGGGGGTCAAATGCCGTATGGGAAAGAGCACATAACCCTATTTTACCGTGATGCACCCAGGATGCCAGATTACCTAGACTACAGTGCACAGTTATCAGACCTGTGGTGTACATTGGGACCCTTCTCTGTCACTCCCCTCACACATCTGACATAGTACTCTTACCAGTGAGTAATGCTGTTGCTGGGTGGGAAAAGAGAGGGTGCTGCAACTTGGCAGGCCCAATACAGTGATCAGTGTCCACATTGTCCAGATGCAACCCCTTGGCCCATCACATACACCACTCACCCTTGTAGCCTGATCACTGCTGTGGAGTACATCCACAGCACGCACCCACCTTAAGAAACGCTCTGGGGACATACACCCATGAAAACCTAGCCAGAGTATGCTAGGATATGTTGGCTTTGTTCTGTGTGGGCATCATGCCCATACTGCTTGGTAGTATGCTGGAACAGTGTCTGAAGCTGTTTCTTGGTAGGAGACTGGCAGTAGATGCACCTCAACAGCAGTGCATTTCTAGCCCAGCAGCATGGCTGCAACCTCCCACTGTCTGCCCTAACTCCACCCTAACCCTGTCTATTCACGCACTCCTCTGGTAGGGCAACAGATTTAGTGGAGGATCCTTATGGCCATATGCTCCATGCTACTATGTGGCCAAAACACCCATTAACCCCATGCTAAACCCTGTGCACCCAGCTACTGTACTTTAGTATACCATGTGCTTTGTTGCTGCTACTAATCATCTCCAGCGAAACTGGACCAACCTGGAAGTGACATGGCCGAGTTTGACGTGACCACGTGACCTCAAGGCGAGTCTCTTGTTGACACTACTAGTCATCTCCAACAAAACCGGACCAACCCGGAAGTGACGTGGCCACGTTTGACGCGACCATGTGACCTCCAGGTGCTTCCATTGTCTTTATTCCCGCACTGCGCGGCGGATCGCACCGTCAGCGCACACCGATGGAGCGCTCCTAAGGAGCAGGTCTGCTCCTTAGGTGTGCTCCTTGGGGCGAGTCCGTGGGCGTGAGTCCAGAGCCCGGCTCTCCTGGGCCTTTCCTTCTACGGTCTGCCCTCAATTTCGTTCCTTCATCCCTTATGGCTTTTCTTCCCTGTTGCCGCTCTCCTCATGCTCCTGGTGTTCCTGCCCTTCCGTCCATTGATCTTCTGTTAGTCTGTTGTTCTTATCCATCATTTCAGTCATTCCAGCAGCCCTTCCCATCGTGTCCTTCATTCCCGTTCTTTGGCACCAGAGGCCCCCCTCCCTCTGCCCCTCCGGGCCTTGTTGCAAGGAACCTCTCCAACCTTATTGCCTGCTCCTCCTCCCTTGTTTCCCCTCCTCATTGCACTAAATGAGAGGTTAGATATGATTGGAATATCAGAGACATGGTGGAAGGAGGACAACCAGTGGGACACTGTGATACCTGGGTACAAACTATATCGTAATGATAGAGCTGATCAAATTGGTGGAGGGGTTGCGCTCTATGTTAGAGAGGGCATTGAGTCAGAAAGCATTAAAGTTTTGCAGGAAACAAAATTTGCTGTAGACTCTCTATGGATTGAAATTCCATGTAAAAAGGGGAAGGCGATGGCAGTGTGGGTGTACTATCGACCGCCTGGCCAGAATGAACAACTGGATGATGAAATGCTCAAAGAAATCAAGGAAGCTAACAAAAGTTACAGCGCAGTAATAATAATGGATGATTTCAATTACCCCGGTATCGACTGGGTCAGTGTCATGGCAGGACATGCTAGGGAGATAAAGTTCCTAGATGACATAAATGACTGCTTCTTGGAGCAGTTGGTTCATGAACCGAACAGAGGGGAAGCCATATTAGACCTAGTCTTTAGTGGAACACCAGATCTAGTGCAAGAGATAAGGGTGTTGGGGCCACTTGGCAATAGTGATCATACCATGATTGCCTTTGATTTAATTAGTGGAGGAGGGATAGTAAAGAAATCCACAGTACTACCTTTTAACTTTCGAAAGGGAGACTATGATAAAATGAGGAAAATAGTTAAGAAAAAACTAAAAGGAACAGTTGCAAAGGTTAAAGACTTACATCAAGCTTGGGTGTTGTTGAAAAATACTATCTTGGAAGCCCAGACCAGCTGTATTCCACGCTTTAACAAAAGTGGAAGGAAGTCCAAAAAACTGCCAGCATGGTTTAAAGGTGAGGTCAGAGAGGCTGTTATTGCCAAAAAAGCATCTTTCAGGAAATGGAAAAAAGAGCCCAACGACAAAACCTGGAAACAGCACAAGCACTGGCAAGTCAAATTCAAGGCACTGATAAAGCAGGCAAAGGGAGCATTTGAGAAGAAGTTTGCTGCGGAAGCAAAAACGCGAAATAAAGATTTTTTCAAGTACATTCGTAGCAAAAGACCTGTGAGAGAGTCATGGGGTCCATTAGATGATAGAGGAGTTAAAGGGGCACTAAGAGGCGACAAGGCGATAGCGGAGAGACTGAATGAATTATTTGCTTCGGTCTTTACTGAGGAAGATATAGGGATGTTACCCATGACTGAAGTGGTATTTAAAGGTGCAGAAGAATTGAAGGAAATATCGATACATCGGGAAGATGTATTACAACTATTAGATAAACTGAAGAGTAGCAAATCACCTGGGCCAGATGGCATACATCCAAGGGTGTTGAAAGAACTGAAATATGAGATTGCAGACCTGCTATTAGTAATCTGTGAACTATCATTAAAATCATCTCTAATACCTGAAGATTGGA
Source organism: Ichthyophis bannanicus (assembly GCA_033557465.1). Lineage (NCBI taxonomy): Eukaryota > Metazoa > Chordata > Amphibia > Gymnophiona > Ichthyophiidae > Ichthyophis > Ichthyophis bannanicus. Next base: position 250,854,803 of record CM066039.1, on the reverse strand, counting down.
AGATCGCCAATGTAGCACCAATTTTTAAAAAGGGTTCCAGGGGTGATCCGGGAAACTACAGACCGGTGAGCCTCACGTCAGTACTGGGAAAAATGGTAGAAACCATCATAAAGAATAAAATTACTCAGCATATAGATAGTCATGGCCTAATGGGAGACAGCCAACATGGCTTTAGACAAGGAAGATCTTGTCTTACTAATCTGTTATGTTTTTTTGAAAGTGTGAATAAACAGGTGGACAAAGGTGAGTCAGTTGATATAGTGTATCTGGACTTTCAGAAAGCCTTTGACAAGGTCCCACATCAGAGACTTTTGGCAAAACTAAAGAGTCATGGGATATGAGGCAGTGTACTACTGTGGATCAAGAACTGGTTAAAAGATAGAAAGCAGAGGGTTGGGCTAAATGGCCAATTTTCCCTATGGAGAAAGGTGAATAGTGGAGTACCCCTGGGATCTGTGCTGGGTCCGCTGCTTTTTGACATATTCATAAATGACCTGGAAAGTGGAATAACGAGTGAGGTTATCAAATTTGCAGATGACACAAAACTATTTAAAGTTGTTAAAACCCAAGAGGACTGTGGACAATTGCAAGAGGATCTTGATAAATTGGAAGATTGGGCATCAAAATGGCAGATGAAATTTAATGTGGACAGGTGCAAAGTTATGCATCTAGGGAAGAACAACCCAAACTATGGTTACACGATGCAAGGTTCCACATTAGGAACCACCACCCAGGAAAAAGATTTAGGCGTCATTGTGGATAGCATGTTAAAACCCTCGGCCCAGTGTGCAGCGGCAGCCAAGAGAGCAAATAGAATGCTAGGTATCATAAGGAAAGGAATGGAAAATAAAACAAAAGATATTATAATGCCTCTATATCGTTCCATGGTGAGACCGCACCTTGAATATTGTGTGCAATTCTGGTCACCGTATCTTAAAAAGGATATAGCGTTATTAGAAAAGGTTCAGAGAAGAGCCACCAAAATGGTAAAGGGGATGGAAGGATACTCCTATGAAGAAAGGCTAAAAAGGTTAAGGCTCTTTAACCTGGAAAAGAGACGGCTGAAGGGAGATATGATAGAAGTCTATAAATTAATGAACGGAGTGGAACGGGTAAACGTAGATCGATTGTTTACGTTATCAGAATATAGAAAGACTAGGGGACATGCAATGAAACTACAGGGTAAACTATTTAAGACTAATAAAAGAAAATATTTTTTCACTCAACGTGTAATCAAACTCTGGAATTTGTTACCGGAGGATGTACTAAAGGCTTTTAGTGTAGCTGGGTTTAAAAAAGGTTTGGACAAGTTCCTGGAGGAAAGGTCCATAAACCATTATTAAGAAGGGACCCAGGATATCAATGCTTGACCCAGTACAAGCATTGCGGAACCTGTGTCTTTTGGGGAAACTGCTAGGTATGTATGACCTAGATTGGCCACTGTTGGAAACAGGATCCTGGGCTTGATGGACCTTGGTCTGACCCAGTATGGCATATCTTATGTTCTTATGTTTTTATGCCCTATCTGCTACTTCTGCATCTGGCCCTCTTGAACTGCCGCTCACTTTACTCTAAAACCACCCTGATCCATGATCTGGTTTCCCAACATGCCCTTGACCTCTTTTTTCTGACAGAGACCTGGCTGAGGGAGGGGGAGGAACCCCTCCTCAACCGTTGCTTTCCGCCCGGCTGCTCAGCCTTTTCCACCTCTTGCCAGGGTAGGAGTGGCGGGGGTGGGGGGGTTGCCTTCCTCTTTCACTCTTCATTAGATCTCCAGGAACTGTCTTCCTCTTCTCTCGTCTATCCTGAAGCTCTCCTTCTCCGCCTTTGTTCCACCTCGCCCCCTCTTTATTTCCTTCTTCTCTATGCTCCCCCCTCTTTGTCCGCTCTTCGTTGGGACTCCCTCGTCTCAATAGAGCTGCGGAAAGTGCTGCTTTTCTGTAAATATCAAGCCACAATGTTACCTATTTAAATGTATATAGTTTCCCCCTGTTCATACCCAGTTTATATTCCCTGTTATCTGTAAAGCTATGTGAGTTTTATTCTGTCTAGGTAGTATGTTGTTTAATGTAAACCGCACTGATGATAAATAGTGCGGTATATAAAAACTGTTAAATAAATAAAATAAATAAATAAACCCTCTCGGAACTCTCCCTCCTCCATCAACACATTCTGATATTAGGGAACTTCAACATCCATGTTGATTCCCCATCCTCTGCCTGTGACTTTGCCTTCCTCTCCCTTCTTTCCGATCTTTCCCTTCATCAATTCTTTCATTTCCCCACTCACTCTGCTGGTCGCTCACTGGATCTTGTGCTCTCGCACTCCTCCTCTTCCATAATTCCCTCCTCCCTCTCTTCTTTGCCCATCCCTTGGTCGGATCCCTTCTGCTTATTTTTCTCACTCTCAGCATCCCTCCCTTCCCCTCATCCCTCATCCCCCTCCTCCTCTCAGCTTTCCAGTCCCTCTCCTTCCTGTTTCTCTCATCGCATCACCCCTAACACCCTCAGCCAGTTTCCCCCTCAGATTCCCTCTTTCCCCCTGACTTCCACCTTCTCCCTGTGGATGCTCAAGCTCAACTTTGGAACAACTCCCTCACCTATGCCCTTAATCTCCTTGCCCCCCTTCAGCCCCTTCCCCCTCCCGCATCCGTCACCGTTATCCTTGGTTCCACCCAGGTCTCCTGTTGCATCATTCCTACCTTCGTAGGGCAGAGTGCCTTTGTTGCACACATCCCTCCCCAGCCAACCGGACCCATTTTCAGTACTGTCACTCTCATTATCGCTCTCTTTTACACACCGCAAAACCCGACTACTTTTCTAATTGTATTTCCTCTTCATCCAACTCCTCTCGACAACTTTACTCAGTTCTCCGCACCCTCTCTGCCACTCATTCCCTCACTTCTTCCCCCCTTCTCCAAGTACTCCAGATCCAGCTCTTCTAGCATCCCACCGCAACCAAAATCAGCTCCCTTCGTCTTCTTTTCCCATCTTGCTCTCCCCCCCCCTCTCCTCTCCCTGAGATACTTCCCTCCCTCTCCCCCCCCCCATTCCCTCTCTTTCCCACTGCTGGTCCACTTTTCAACCCATAACCAGCTTGGACCTGACCAGGGTCTACTCCTCAATCCAAAAAACCACGTGTATTTCTGACCCCATTCCCTCTCATTGGCTCCTCGATTCCTCTCTAGCCTTTTCCCCTCTGATTCTCTCTATTTTCAAATCTAGCCTTTCCTCCGGAACGTTCCCCTCCATTTGGAAACATGCCATTATCCATCCTATTCTGAAGAAAGATTCCCTTGACACCTCTTCCCTGGCTAACTGGTGTCCCATCTCGAATCTTCCTTTTCTGTCTAAGGTTCTAGAGAAACTAGTCTTTTCACAACTGTCCTCACATTTTGAAGCCTCCCTTTTACTCCATCCCAGGCAGTCTGGTTTCCACCCCGGCCATAGCACTGAATCCATCCTTCTTTCCCTTTTCAACAAATTGCATGTATCACACGTCTGGGGTTTATCTCTATTGCTATCTCCTTGGATCTATCTGCTACCTTCGACCTAGTGGATCACCGCACCCTTCTTGCACGGCTTCCCAATACTGGGCTTTCTGTTTCTGTCCTGTAATGGTTCTGTTCCTTTCTTTCCACTAGATCATTCTCTGTCCTCTCCGGATCCTACTCCTCCCCTTCCACTCCCCTTCTCTGTGGGGTCCCCCAATGCTCCGTCCTTACCCCTCTCCTATTTAACATTTTCCTGGCTCCTCTTGCACTTCTAATTCAGCAGCACGGTATTTCAGCATACTTCTATGCCGATGATATCTTCCTTCTTTATCACACAGACTCCACCATTCCTGACATTACTTCTCATAATTCCTGTCTAGCTACTGTTGCTTCCTGGCTTGTCTCCAATTTTCTGCATGTCAATCTTTCCAAAACCTCCGCCATCTGGTTTACCTCTGGACACCCGGTTCCCCCTCTTGTTCCCCTTCTTTCCTCTGCTCCCATCCCAGTTGTTCCATCTCTGTGCTATCTTGGAGTTACCTTGGATTCTTCCCTGTCCTTCAAAGAGCACATCTCTTCGGTGGTACATCGGTCCTTTTACTCCATGAGACAGCTTTGTGCAGTTCGCCCCTTCCTCTCAGTCCCCTCCATGACCTCCCTCCTCCTGCCTCTAGTAGTGTCTCACCTGGATTACTGCAGCACCTCCCTTGCCAGCCTTCCCCAATCCCAGATTCGATGACTTCAGCTTGTTCATCACACTGCCCCCTGTATCCTGACCAACGCCTCTCGGTTTGACCATATCACCCCCATTATGATTCATCTTCACTGGCTCCCGATCCCATACAGGATTCACTACAAAATTTTCATCTTCGTTCATAAATCCATTTACACTGGTTCCCTACTTTATATATCAGACCTGATTCACCCCCACACTCCCCATCATCTCCTCAGGTCAATTCATGCCAATCGCTTATCACCCCCCTCCCCAGCCCAGGCCCATCTTGAATCCACACGTTCCTCCACCTTTTTCTTCCTGGGTCCCCAGCTCTGGAACTCGCTCCCCCTCATTTTCCATCTGGAACCCTCCCTCAAAACATTTAAATCAAGGCTCAAAACTCACCTATTTTGTAATGCCTATGACCACCCTCCTCCCTCCTCTCCCCTTTCCCCGCCCCCTTATTGATACTTTCCCTGCCCCTTCCTCCTGTATCCTCATTTCTCCTTTCTGCTTCTGCTCTTTCTTTCCTGTCTATTATAATTGGTGTTCCTTTCTTTTTTTCAGCAGTCTCATATTTTGTTTGTAAACTGCTCTGTTGCCTATAGTATGAGCGGTATATTAAATCATTAATAAAGATAAAGATAAAGACCCCTTATTCTTAAGAACTTCATTTCAAACTAGGGGAAATATATGAATGTGCTGTAGACACCTATCATAATATTTGAAAAGTGCTGCTTTCTGATAGGGTTACAAGATATTTGGTGTGCCCGGCGATAATGTGCAGGATGCCATGAAAGGAGTGGGCGTTCCGGTCTAAATGTAGCAAGCATGCGTTATCGCACGATAAAGTGCGCCGCACACAGCATCGGGCGATAGAGGGAGCTGCGCACGTTAACGCGCGTTAGTCTTAAGTAGGTGCGTTCAGCTGCAAACATAGCAGCAGAGGTGTAGCACAATGGTTAATACACTGACTGATGATGCAGGGTCAGGGGTTCAATCCCCACCAATGGGCCTAATGAATAAGGCTGTTCGCTGCATTACCCTTTACTTTAAACTAGTGCTGTGTGCATTATTTTCTTTTTTACTTTAATTAGTGCTGCCAGCAAACACACCCTCACAGTGTCGTAACCTAAAGTGCCGCAAAAGCACCCTATAGGGCACTCCAGAGGGCACATTATAAAGTGCACTGTCCACCACGGCACCCTATAATGTTCACTATAGGGCGCCTTATAAGGCACTTTATAGGGCGCCTTATAGGGTGCTTAATCGTGCGCCTTATGAGGCACCTTAAGGTTACAGCACTGTGAGTGTGTTTTTGCTAACAGCACTAATTGTAATAATAAAAAGAAAATGCCTCAGCCAGCTCTATCAAATAACCCCACTGTGGGGTCAAACCCATGACCTCTGACTCCACAAGCAGTGAAGTAAACAGTGGGCTACAACTACTAACAAACCCCTGGCTGCCTAAAGAAGGACTGCAGGTCACCACACAATCTCTGTGCCGTGGTTACCAGGATAGGGTTAACCCACCCGTACCCATGCTGCACTGCACATGCAAATCAGCAGTCTACAGATGATCACAAGATGGGTTATGCACCCCCACAGCACCTCGACTTGGTAGGCGGAACTGACCGTGTTCACCCCCACAGCACCTTAGCCTGGTAGGGGGTACTGACTGTGTGTGCTACTGGCACAGATAAGCTACAGACCATCACATTGTGTGGGTACTGTGCTCACCCTGAACCACGTCCACAGCACCTATCATGGATGAAATAGGTCATGCTGCAGGTCCCCATCAGTGCCAGTGTGTGTGATAGGTAATTCCTGCAGACACACTTAGGATACATCTGTGTCCACCTGTATTTCTCAGTCACATCTAGCCCTTATGGGCTATGATGGACCCAGAATAGAGCAAATCCTGTGTTGGTGCCATGGTCACATGATATAAGTGAAGTGGGGTATTTCAACCCATAGGCAGATTATGTACCACCACCCAACCTGCCTTTTGGGGCTACGGGTGGGAAAACAGCATCTTCCACCAACAGATCCACATTCTACCTCCCTGCAATGGTGGCAGTAGAGGGGACCATCAACCCCAGTCCTGCTGGGCAACAGACACCCTACAGGGCAGTCAATGCAGCTCTGTACACATCCATAAGGCAATGGCAGACACACAGTAGGCCTGGAAATGCTCAGCTGCCCCACACCACCATCATCTGACATTCTCCAGCAGCAAGCGCAGTGAATCTCCAGGCATAGACATATAACTGCAGACAGTCTGCTAGCTAGTTCATTGTGCATGTTCCTGGAGAAGATGTGTGCACCCAGAACTGGGATGTGAGCACACCCACCAAGCACATAAGTCAGTGATTAGGCCCCAGAAAAAAGAACCCATAAACATCACTTGAAAGAAATGCTATTTAGCACAATGGGGGAACCTAGCCATGCTGTGGTCACTGCTCAATCAGGGTGAGAGTGACCTCCCAGCAGGACATGCTGTGGCCACACTGTCTGTGCAGGTGGTGGCTGGGCACTACAATGTCCTAGCCATTGCCCTATGCCCTGTGCAGATGCATCCTGCCCAGGCCACCCTATCTGGGCTATACCCACAGTACCTTGCTCCTCATTATGCACATTGGCAGGCTAACACTGGAAACAGTGCAAGCAGTGTGGACTGAGTAAGGTGTTGCCAGCCACCACACACTGGATAGACAGACACACACTCCCACACCTATGCCAGCATTGTGCAAATAGAGAGGCTTTTGGCATGCCTGGCCACCACACCAGTCCTGAGCACAGTGTAGGCATGGCTATGGTACGCAATACTGTTGGGGTCACTCCCCGGGGTGATAAACACTGTCAGAAACCAGAACTGAAACACACTCCACAGCAATGTTCCCTCTAATTTTCTGTAGGCTGTGTGCGCATAAAATATCAGCTGTGCAGCTTTTGAAGGAAGGTTAAATTTTTGTGCGCCAAATAATGACACTCGGAGTTATATACTTTAAAATCTGACTACACGTCAGAATACAGTATGTACACCACCTTGATTGCACTAGAAAATATTGTAGAACTTGTGAAAACCGTAAATACACAACAACTTTTAAATTTTAAGACATCTGTGGTGTTTTCTATCAGAATCAGAACCGTAATTTTTGTGCGCTCTGTTGTAAAGTATGTGCGCTCACCCGGCGAGGTGTGTGCGCGCGCACACGCGCACAGCTTAGAGGGAACAGTGCTCCACAGACATCAGAAAGGTTGCTATGATGCAGCTCAATCAGCAAATTGTGCTGAACTTAGGAATTGCTATCTGCCATTAATCATAGCAACCTTTTGATATATGTGTAACGTATTCCCAGGTTTAGGGCGGCATTGCTAAGGTATGCAAGTGCTAGTATTGGGAGATGCTGCTGCGCTCAGGGTCCAACATCCTGCCTCTCCATGAGGCTTTGGATAATGGAGCCTGTGGGTGTGGGTGTTTCTGCCCCTGTTGGCCGCTGCTCTAGGGCAGAGGTTCTGAACTCTCGTCCTGGTGGGCCAAACACTGTTTGGGTTTTCATGCTGTCCCTAATGAATATGCATGAGATACATTTGCATACCATGGGGGCGGTGCATAGAAATATAGCACAGGCATCTTTATTAGAGACAGCATGAAACCTGAATGGTTTTTGGCCCTCCAGGACTGCATTTGGGAAACTCTGCTGTAGGTATTGCACATGTTTATGGTGTATGTGCTCTGTAGGGTAAAATATAGGTGTTTCAGGCATGTTTATGTTATCTGCAATAAAGGTTCCATCTTTATTACTGACCCCCAAATATGGGGACTGGGTTGGCAGGAGCCACAGCTGGGACTTGAACTTGTGACCTTCTGTTCCTAAACACACTGGCTGTGTGTACTGCACCACACTGTTGCCACAGAGACAGTTCATGCCCCGGGGATACCATGACTGTTTGTCAGACAGGGCCTGTCTGTTGCAGTGCATGGCACCCACCTAAACCGGGCTAGGCCACGGTCTGCTGTGGGCAGCAGCCACTGCCCCCTCCACCACCAGTACCCCTCCGCCACCATGCTAACGTGCCCTTATATTGGAAACAGCATGAAACCTGAATGATTTTTGGCCCTCCAGGACTGCATTTGGGAAACTCTGCTCTAGGTATTGCACATGTCTATGGTGTCTCTGCTCTGTAGGGTAAAATATAGGCGTTTCAGGCATGTTTATGTTATCTGCAATAAAGGTTCCCTCTTTATTACCACGGTTTAGTAGTGCGTAAAATATGGGGATTGGGTTGGTGGGAGCCACAACTGGGACTTCAACCTATAACCTTCTGCTCCTGAACACACTGGTTGTGTATTCTGCACCACCATGTTGCCACAGGGGCAGTTCATTCCCTGGGGATACCATGACTGTTCGTCAGACAGGGTCTGTCTGTTGCAGTGCATGGCACCCATCTAAACAGGGCTAGGCCATGGTCTGCTGTGGGCAGCTGCCACTGCCCCCTCCACCACCAGTACCCCTCCGCCACCATGCTGACATGCCCTTATGCTGGTGGTGCTGGTGGTGTGCAGTCTCAGGCCATCCAGTGTGCCGGTAGGTGGCTGCGTATGGTGCAGGTTTTGGGGTAGGGGTGCCTGCATAGACGTCCACACTTCCCCTCACCACCGCCTGCCAAGGTTCTGTGCCCTTGGGGGTACCTGCTGGGTACTATCCCCTGTGACACTGTGGGAAACACATTCGTGCCCGTGTTGGGACCTCATCAGTTGCTGTCTGGCTTCTGCACAGTTTCAGCATTCCTATGGGCCACCTAGGCATCACCCTAGTCCGCACTGTGGCCCAGCTGCACCACAGCATGTGCCACCTGCAACCCATTTTCCAGCATCAGTCCAGTTGCCCATTCCGACATGCCTACCTTGCTGTTGCAGAACATGTGCATGCCATAGGACACCTGTCCAATAAAAAGGGAAAACCCTGATCAGCGCTATTGCACTGTGGAATCATTCACCTTGTAGGGGGACAGAGCATAGACCTTCCAAAATTAATATCTTTTTTTTGGAGCTTTCTCACTAGTGTTTTTTGATGTTTCCCATTAATATCACTATTGCCCAGCTTGGTTATGTTGTTTTTACATTTTGTTCAGCTCATTTTCAATGTTTATTTGCCCTTTTTTTCCGTGCACATGTATCACACTTATCACCTTTTTTAGGTTTCCCTGGCTTTGCTGTACATTGCTGATGGAAATGGTTTCTCTTTCCTTCAAATCTGCCCTAACGCCAGGGTTTCACTGGTGTTAGTTTTCAGACCCGGCTTCCGCAGCGTTAGTGTGCAGGGAGCCTCTCCCCTCCCACTCTCCACCCATTGACCCTCTCTCTCCGTCCCTGGGGAGCCTTCCTCCGCCCTCCGGGAGCCTTTCTCCACCTTCAGCGCTCATTTGCGCTGCTGCGCACGTTATCGCGCGCTAAGGTACCTTATCGCACGATAACTTCTCAGCAGCGGACAAGCGCCCTTTAGTAAACATACCCCCAAGAGTGGGACATGGGTCCTTTGAGTGAATTTTCCCATAAAAATTATTATCTATTCAAAATATTTATTACCATCATGTCTTAAAGTACATTCTATACGTTTTTTAACACAAAATATTCAAAATCCAGTTCAAAACTTCTTCGACTGGCAGGTGTGCTCCGTATAGAAACTAATTAATTATGCATTGGAAAAGCCATATCAGCCGACAAAATCCAGCTGTTCTCAACAAGCAAATATTATGTTAGACATAGATTTATGTCCTAGGACTTTGAAATGGGTCACTGGTCAATTTACATTGAATTATATTCTATTCTTTATCAGACAATACAAACATTTTTAATCTTTAGCTCTCTTTTTCTTATTCCTTTGTGGTTTTCTCCCTCTGGTGTCCTCCTTTTTTAATTTTCTTTTTCTCTTTCAGCTCTGTTGCTTCCTTTTTTGGGGCATGTTTACTAAAGTGCTGCAGGTGGTGTGGGATGAACATATGGTTAGTGCGCATTTCTACCATGGCAGGGGCGGAGTGGCTGCAGTAAAAGCACAGGGTGAAGCCACAGCTGAGAAGCAATTCCACACTAGGTGTGTCAGCAGCACAGTAATAGTGGCTGTACATCAGGTGGGGCAGGCCATGTTTGCTGCAGTGCATGGCTTGCTGTGGGCAACAAAGACGGAATCTGCAATGGAGCATGGCACAGTGAGGTGAGCAGCAGTTCAGCATGGGGAGGGGCAGCGCAGCCAGGTCTCCTGCCTGGGGCGGCAGAAGGTACGTCATTGAAGCCACATAACTGTGCTGTGTGGAAGGTGGGAGCACACATTCCCATGGCCCCGAAGCACAGCAGTGCCACCCTGTCAACATGTGAGGAAGCTGCCCACCACACCACAGCAGAGACAATGGACAACAAAACATGGCCCCAACCCCATCAACAGAGAATAGTGTAAGTGGCCAATAAAGGACAGAGAAGGCTGATTAGGGAATATGTGCATCCTGCTGCATAGCACAGAGATGTGGACTAAAGTACAACGGGACAGGGCATGCAAATCAGGGAGGCAAACCCATATAGACTGCACTGTGGCCACGCCTGTGGGAGTTAGGGCACAAATGCTGCATCTGCATGGAGCCAGCACATGCTTCCAGGTAGGAGGGACACCTCATCCCTTCTGCAACATTTCAGTGGTGGGGGAAACACTGACTACGGAGCTCCAATGGAGTGCTAGCTGTTCCCACCGATTCTCTGCCCCATTTTTGCCATAACCTTGCCTTTTTTCAGAGTACATCAGTAATTATTATTAGCAAGACTGCCTTTTTTGCGAGACTGGGACGCAGGACTGGGATGCAGGCTAGCCAGCCTGCCCTCTCCCATCCTAAGCAGCAGGAACATGACCTGCCGCTTCTGACCCCCTGATGTTGTGTCAGAGGAGGGTCAGAGCAGCAGGCTATGTATGCCAAAACACATGGCCAGCCTTAAGGCTGCTGCCGCAGTGCAATGACACATCCCCCAACCCCACTACCAAAATCAACGGCAGCAGGGGGCAGCGGCGTGGCTCAGTACAGGGGAGGCGGTGTGGCTCAGCACATGGTGGTGGGTGCCACAGCCGTGCTTCTGCCTGGGGTGGCAGAAACCCTTAGGCCGGCCCTACTGGGAGGCATACTGGCTAGAGCCTGCACTCTTAGCTATTGCAGTTTAGTAAACATGCCCCATAGTCTCTTTCCTTCACTAGCGAATACTTTAATATTTTCTTTTCCTTTTATATCTCTCTAACTTCCCCTCTTGATTATCTCACCTTTTCTCTTTTCTCCTATAAGAAATGCCATACTGAGTCAAACCAAGATCCATCAAGCCCATTATCCTGTTTCTAACAGTGGCCAGTCCAGGTTACATGTACCTGGCAGATTCCCAAAAAGGCACACAGGTTCCACAATGCTTGTACCGGGGTGAGCAGTGGATTTCCTGTGTCCTCTTTAAAAATGGTTTATGGACTTTTCTTCCAGGAACTTGTCAAAAAAATGTTAAACCCAGCTACACTTCTACTACATCCTCCGGTAACAAATTCCAGAGTTTGTTTATGCGTTGAGTGAAAAAATATTTTCTCTTTTTATTCTTAAATGGGTTGCATTGTAGCTTCATTGCATGTACCCTAGTCTTTCTACTTTTTAATTGAGTAAACAACCAATCTATGTTCACCTGTTCTAATCCATTCATTAATTTATAGACCTCTATCATAGCTCCCCTCAGCCGTCTTTTTTCCAAGTTGAAGAGCCCTAACCTTTTAGGTCTTTCCTGATAGCGGTATCCTTCCATCCTTTTTACCATTTTGGTGGCTCTTCTCTGTTCCTTTTCTAATTTTGCTATATCCTTTTTAAGATATGGCTACCAGAATTGCACACAATATTTAAGGTGCAGTCGCACCATGGAACGATACAGAGGCATTATAATATCCTTGGTTTTATTCTCCATTCCTTTCCTTATGATTCCTAGCATTCTATTTGCTTTCTTTTTTTATATTGATTTGATTTTAATCATATTTGACATAAGTAAGGTACAAGAAATAAACAGAAATACAATAAAGAAACAATCTCAACAAAAACTATCCATAAACAAACAATTACAGCCCACATCTAGGGGAGAATTTAAAAAAAGGAAAAAGAAGAGAAAACCTGAGAAAAAAGACACCCCAAGGGCCAACATCCTCGGCCTTAGGGACTAAAAAGCTTGCCTATGCACCTGTGTTGCCCTTGAGACATCTTGAAACAACTGCACTTTAGCACCACAAAAACAAGCATCTTTATGTTTAAAGTAACTCCTAAATACCAAAACTTTATCCTGTTTAGATACAAACGAAACCACCAAGGTGGCCCTTGTTAGAATGATATCTTGAGAGTCCTCAAGAAATTGAGTAAGATTAGCTTCAAGTTGAAATTTCAAAATATCATACTCCCCAATGGACCTTTCAGATACCTTTCTAGGAGAAAGGTAAAACATTTTAGAAAAAGCAATATTATTAGCATTAGGAAGTTCTAAAACTTCCTTTATATATTTACGAAGCAATATCTCAGATGATAACAAATGAATAACAGGAAAATTAAGAAAACACATATTTTGCAACTTAAGAGAATTTTCAAAAGACTCCAGCCTATGGTGAATAACCAAATTATCCTAAACTGAAGAGACACTCATCGTCTGTAGAGAAGCATACCGGGAATCACATATCTGCACCTGAGCAGTTAAGGATTCCAACTGCTCTTCGACTGCCCCCAGCCTTGTAACAGTTTCCTGTGTAAATTTGCAAAGCTGGGACACTGTGGTTACCAAGATGGCCTCTGTCCATGTCACCATACGCCAGATATCCCCAAGGATACCTGAGACTCAGGTGTTCCTTGGGGATCAAGCTAGGGTGGTGTCAAGGTAACAGGTAATAAAGTATTCACTACGGGAACAGCATTCACTTTGCTGTACCAGCATGCCACTAGCAGTCAAGTCAGATGGGATTATCATTGATGGGGGAAGAGGCAGAGAGTGCTCAGGGGAACTTTAAGAAGCTCCCTCTGGAGTCAACAAAGGCGATACAGTACCTGCAGGGGGAAGAGACGCAACTTCCCCAATCTTCACATGCCTATCCATAGGGCCAGTTTCTTCGGGTGCCAATGGAAAAATCTTCTTTTTTCTCGTACCCATAAATGCAATAACTCCTCAAGGCTCCATGAGGGCTCCCAAAGGGCCTATCTGCCCCTTATGGCACTCTCCTCAGGGCACGCTATAACCGTGCTCCTAGCAAAGAATGAAAGTTAAAGCCCCCGGTGTCATCAGGGGCAATCCTCACCGCAGCCTGCTCACCACGGAAACTCCGACGCTTCACTGCTGGCTCAAATTCAGGTCTCCCCTTCTATTTGATTTCTTGGCTGCCACTATATTCTGGGTGGAGGATTTCAATGTATTATCTATGATGACATCTAAATCTTTTTCCTGGGTGGTGGTTCCTAGTGTGGAATCTTGCGTTGTATAACCATAGTTTAGGTTGTTCTTTCCTAGGTGCATAAATTTGCACTTGTCTACATTAAATTCCATCTGCCATTTGAATATTCAGTCTTCCAATTTATCAAGGTCCTTTTGCAATTTTTCACAATCCTCATGTGTTTTAACAACTTTCAATACTTTTGTATCATCTGCAAATTTGATCACCTCACTCGTTATTCCTATTTCCAGGTCATTTACGAATATGTTAAAAAGCAGTGGGCCCAGCACAAATCCCTGGGATACTCCACTATTCACCTTTCTCCATTGAGAAAATTGTCCAGTTAGCCCTACTCTCTGCTTTCTATCTTTTAACCAGTTCCTGATCCATAATAGTACACTGCCTACTATCCCATTAATTTCACCAAGAGTCTCTCATGAGGGACCTTGTCAAAGACTTTTTGAAAATTGAGATATACTATGGGCCCGATTCTGAGACGTCCTGCTCCCTTTCCCCCTCTGACTCTCCTCGTATGGATAGAGCTTCAGGATGGGGAGAGCTGGTGGGGGGCATGAGGGGGCGGGGTCTAGGTGGAGTGGGGATGAGCTGTGGCAACAGAACATACAGGGCAAATTCAGGTCATGGCCCTGTATGTCCTGCGGAGTGAGGGGGGGACATGCTGATTATTCTACCTCGAAGGTGGAATAATCAGCACGGACCCGAAGATCGAGGCCAGACATGACCCCCCTGGGGCTGGGGCCGGATGCGTGGAGGTCCCTGCCGCCCTATCCGGGCCCCTGCTGACCAGCAGTGAGTCAGGCGATGGGGAAGAGGGGGAGGATGTCCCTGCAGGCATGCAGGTGCACATGGGGCTGTCCTCGGGCCTGATTCTGTATGCCACAGGAACATTTTGTTTCCACAGTACAGAATCGGGGCCTAATGGGCCTGTCCTTCTCTGAGCCATCCGGATGGCCCGGACATGCCCCTGCTAGAATTTGCTCCATATCAACCAGCTCACCTTAGTCTATCTTTTTATTCACACCTTCAAAAATATATTACAGATTAGTAAAACAAGACTTTCCTTGGCTAAATCCATTTTGGCTTTCTCCCATTAAACTATGACTATGTACTGTACATGTTCAGTAACTTTATTCTTTATAATGATTTCTACCATTTTGCCTTGTAATGACGTCAGGTTTATTTGTCTGTGGTTTCCTGGATCACCTCTAAAAAGCCTTTTTAAAAATTGGTGTTTCATTTGCCATTCTCCAATCTTCTGGTACTACAGATGATTTTAATGATAGTTCACAGATTACTAAGGGGCATGTTTACTAAACTGCGTTAACGTAGCAGCAGCTACGTTAAGGCGCGTTATGTGCCATTAAGGCGCCTTAACGGCACATAACGCGCCTTAACGTTCCCGGCCGCATTAAGGCCAGAAAAGGGTGGAGAGAGGGCGGAGAGAAGGGGTCAATGGGCAGGGAGTGGGCGGGGAGAGGCCCCTTCACACTAATGCAGAGAAATTAAGGGCTGAATCCTAACGCAACTGAAAACCTGGCGTTAGCACACATTTGCAAGAGAGAGAAACCATTTAAGTGTCAGCAATGTACAGCATAGGCAGGGAGCCCAAGAAAGGTGATAGTAGTGCTTCATTTGCAGCAACAGCATAGTGCCCTGGTATGAAAGGCCACTATGGTGATGGCGCAAATGGGGCATGGGGGCTGCAGGCGCAACCTACAGTGGGGGCTACTGGGGCATAGGGTGGACTAGGCGATTGCCGAGGTGGCACATAGGAGCAAAGAAAATGGAAACCAGCAAGACAGCAACTGGCCAGGGTCAGACATGCCCATGAGTCTGTGTCCCACAGTGTCCCATCCAGGGGACATCACCCAGCAGGCACCCCAAGGGGTGCATAACATTGACAGGTGGTTCCGGGGGAGCATGGACATCTATGTAGGCACCCCTACCCCAGATCCCACACCTTAGGCAGCCGCCTACCTGCCCCCTGGATAGTCTGGGATGGCTCACCACCAGCACCAACAGCATATGGTCATGGCGGCATGGCAGAGGGTGTGGGTGATTGTGCTGGAGGGAGCAGTGGCACTCACCTGCAGTGGACCTAGGCCATGCCCTTTACCAGTACGTGTTGTGCAGTGCAACAGAAGAGATATGGCCGAGAAACGTAAGGGTAGCCCCAGGGACCACTGTGCTGCTGTGGCAACAGTGTGGTGCAGTACACTCAGCCAGCATGTCCAAGAGCAAAGAGTCAGAAGTTCAGGTCCCATCTGTGGATCCTGCAGAGCATCTCCCCATAGTTTTAGCCCACAATGCAGCCACAACAACAACATGGGCAAACCCCAATGCAGTGGTGCACGGGGGTACGGACACTCACTCACAAGGGCTCCACTATCCACAGCTTCATGGAGTGTCAGGCTGTTGGCCCCAGCACAGAGCTACAGTTATCACCAGAGCACTACTACTACCCCCTGCACAGATTAGCAATGTCGGCACTGTGATCAGGACCAGTGCAGGGGGTAGGGTTGGCAACCACCACCATTTCTGCACAATGCTGAGATAGGTGTGTGAGTGTGCGTATGTCTCTCCATTGTTTTGTGTCTGCCATCACCTCACAGAGCCCACATTGCTCACACTGCTTCCAGCATTAGCCTGCAAATGTGCATAATGAGCAGCGAGGTATTGTGGGTATGGCACAGGGTGGAGGGCAATGGCTGGGACACTGTTGTGGCTGACCACCACCTGCATGGACAGGGTGGCCACAGCATGTCACGCTGGGGGGGGGGGTCACTCTCACTCTGACCAAGCAGTGACCATGGCATGTCTACGTTCCCACATAGTGCCACACATTATTTGTTTCCAGTGATGCCTGTGTGTTCCCGGTTTTGGGGCCCAATCACAGAGATACCTGCTTGGTATCTGTGCTGTGCATCCCACTTCTGGGTGCACAGGGTTCCCCTGTGAGCATGTACTGTGGACTGGTTAGTGGGCTGTCTTTAGTTTGCCTGTGCATGGTGGGAACACCTTTTAGGATGCTGCAGGTGCAGTCTGACTGTGCTGTCTGTTGATGAATGGCAGACTGTGGCGTGGGGAAGTTGAGCCTACCCCAAGCATCATTGCTGGTCTGCAGTGGTCACAGGTATGGCACTGGCCCAGCAGCCCAGCAGGACTGTGGTTGCTAGTACTACAGCCGTTCTGCAGAATGCAGCCACCTGTCCCACCACACCCTCATCTACAAACAGGGTGATTGAGGCCCCTTGGGGCATATAGGACATACTGCTTAGACCCATAGTGGCAGTGCTACATAGCCCTCATGTGAGTCTAGAATCCCCACTGCCGATAACAGGTACCCATGGCAACCAGACCTTAACACCAGGTATGCACTAATCTGGGTGGTGTCCGGTCCCACAGGGCCACATATGACTGCAGCACACAGCTGGAACAGATGTACAATTGACTTCACTGCTGGAAACACCTGTCACACACTGGCACTGCTGGGGATGTACAGCAAAATCTATCTCTAGTACCACATGTACTGTGGACCTAGTGCTGGGCGCCCATCCTATCCCTCAGGGTGAACACGGAACCTGCACAATGGCATGGTCTGTAGCTACTCTGTGCCAGTATCACGTACTGTCAGTGCATCTTACCACGCTCGAGTCCCGGAGAGGTGCAGACCCCATTTGGTGGTCAGCTGTAGGCTGCTGTTCTGCATTTGCAATGCATCATGGGTGCTGCTGGGGTTACCCTATCCTGGCGCATGGAGCAGATGGTTTGTGCTGTGACCTGCAGTCCTTCCGTACCCAGCCATTGCTATGCAGCAAGCCATAGAGGTATAGCCTACTGGTTAGTATGCTGACATTCTAGGCAGAGGTCATGGGTTTGATTCCTTGTTGTTCCCTCCTGTCCAAGGCAGATATTTTGCTTGCCTGTGACAGTCATATCTTTGCAGATCTGTGCTGCCAGCACATAG
The DNA here is from genome assembly GCA_033557465.1 of Ichthyophis bannanicus. NCBI lineage: Eukaryota > Metazoa > Chordata > Amphibia > Gymnophiona > Ichthyophiidae > Ichthyophis > Ichthyophis bannanicus. Next base: position 250,837,137 of record CM066039.1, on the reverse strand, counting down.
TACCCTTAGCACAGTTGGCAACAATCCTTATAAGGCATTACAAGGCTCCTAATTAGGCACAGTACAAGGCGCGTTATAAGGCACCTTATGAGGCACAGTACAAGGCATGTGCCTTGTACTGCACCTAATAAGGTGCCTTCTAACATGCCTTGTACTGCGCCTCATAAGGTGCCTTCTAACGTGCCTTGTACTGCGCCTAATAAGGTGCCTTCTAACGTGCCTTCTAACGCGCCTTGTCTGACACAGCTTTAATGCTGCCCTGCCCACTCCTTTATATGGGCATCTGTATCATCAACACGGAACCTAACGTGAATGGCATTACCGCAGTTTAGTAAACATACCCCTAATAGTAGGTCTGCAATCTCATACTTCACTTCTTTCAACACCCTTGGATGTATACCACTTGGTCCAGGTGATTTGCTCTTCTTAAGTTTATCAAATGGATGTAATACATCTTCTCCAGGACCAAGCAGGAAGTCAGTCCTTACATATGGGAGACATCGGCATCGACGGAGCCCTCGTGTGGAGCAATTCCCCAGCTTTCAAAGAAAGCCTTTGGGAATGCAGCGCGCATGTGTGGTCCCTTTCCCGCCCAAAGGTGCCATCTTGCTCAGTCTTCTTTTTTCCATGGAGCCCGACGGACGTGTGTCCTAGTCACCCGCTTAAAAGTAGATTTTCCTTCGAAGATTTGTAGTTTTTTGCTGATTCGACGCCAGCTCCCCTTCCCGCCTGGGCACAGTACACCGGTATCGAGCCCGGATCTGTTTTTTTGGTTTTTGTCCTTCGAGACTAGCGTTCGTGCTCTTTTTCTTTTTCACTGGCAGCCCGGTCGTTTGACCTTGCAGGGGCCCTTTTTCCCCTGATGGCTGCCAGCGGGTTCAAGAAGTGTGATCAGTGCAAGAAACTGATGTCTCTCACTGACACACACGACTGCTGCCTATGCTGCCTCGGGCCCGATCATGACCCGATGATCTGTGGCCCATGTGGCAAAATGTCCTCGAAGGCATTGAGGAGCCATCAGCATCAGCAAGAAAGGATCTTCTCTGACTCCGCGTCCGACCGGGCCCAGACTTCGTCAGAGGCCTCGACGTCTCGGGAGTCTGACCCCGAGCATCGTCGGGGCTCCTCTGAGCAGGGGTCTCCCTCACGGGAACACAAAAGGAAGAATAAACCCATGAGGGTGGCATTGGTGGATGCTCTTGGTCCCTCGAGGGCCAGGTCGCATAGCCCCGACCGCTGTCCCGGGTCATCAGAGCCGGAGAGGCTTGCAAAATTGCCTCATGTGGAGCCGGAGTCCCTGAGTCATGTGAGTGCTGTAGTCTTCGTGGACTCTCCGGGGGAGCCGACGTCAGCCCCGATGCCGTCGGGGGCCGAGTTGGGGGCTGCTGAGTCTCCTGAGCTCGGACTCAGATTGACGGCCTTGGAGAGCAGTTTGGCTGCCTTCATGGAACAGCAGCAGGTGCTGATCGCCGGTCTGACTGGTGCATCTGCCCCGACCACCGGGACCTCGACGTCCAAGTCGACCCCGGAGGCTGAGCCGATCTTCGAGTCCATCCTCGGCCAAGGTCTCCCTCGGCCTCCTGTGTGGGGCCGAGGTCGTCGACACCGGTACCCTCAGCGTTGGGGCGGATGGCATCGGTGCCCGCCCAGCCAGAGCCGCTCGATTCCTCTTCGGAGGGGTCGGGGTGGGAGACGGAGGACGAGGAGTCCTCAGACACTTTTCGGACCTGGTGCGTCCCATCGAACTCACCGGAGTCCGAACCTCGGAGAAGGTCCCCCCCCAGAGGATACCCGGTTCTCGGACTTCATGAGGGATATGGCCAAAGCCTTGGCCTTCCCCGCGAATCCCGAGGAGGAGCCTCGAGCCGAAGAGCTCAAGGCCCTCCAGTATGACTCTCACCCAAGGGAGGCCTTTACTGTTCCAGTTCCTCCGATGCTGGAACGGCTTCTCTTCCACATGTGGGAGGCACCGGCCTCGGTGCCGGTTCTCAGCAAACGGGTCAATTCCATTTATCGAGTCCGTAAGAGCCCTGGGTTCCAGAAGGCACAGCTACCGCACCACTCCATGGTTGTGGAATTGGCCATGCATCGTCTGAAGAGTCAGAAGATGCACTCCTCAGTGCCCCCAGGCCAGGAGGCCCGGAACCTGGATGCCCTCGGTAGAAAGTGCTTCCAGGGCTCTATGCTGGCGTGCCATGTCCAGACTTACCAGCTGTACATGGGCATGTACCTCCGAGACATGGCAAAGGAGATTGCCGGGTTCTCTGCTGGCCTCTCCGAGGAACCTTTGCAGAGGTTCAAGGCTTTGTCATTGAGGATTCAAGAGTGCTCGATGTTTATATCTCGAGCAGCCTATGATGGCTTCGAGGCTTCGGCCCGAGTAGCAGCGGCTGGCATCGTTGCACGCCATCAGGCCTGGCTACAGTCATCGGACCTCGAGCCATGGGTCCAGGACAAGCTGGTCGATGTCCCTTGCCGGGGTTAGAACCTCTTTGGCAAACCCATGGCTGATAAGGCTGCAGAAATCGAGACCGAGACTCTCACCAGGACAAGGCTGTCCAGAAAGACTTCTGCCCCTTCTCAGAAGAAGAAGGGCTCGGGGAAAAAGCCCTTTTACCCGAGGAAGGCGTCTGCCTACAAATCCTACCCTCAATTCCAGGCCTCTACAGCTCCCCAACAGGGTCAGCAGGCCAAGGGGCAGGGACATGGGCCCCCTAGGCAGAAAACCTCCAAGCCACCAGCTCCAGCTCCAGCACAGCAGGGAGCGGGGTTTTGACTCCCACTGCATAGCCTCTCCTCCACAGCTGGCCCCACTCAGCACAGGAGGCCGGCTGATACTGTATGCCTACAGATGGTCAGCTGTAACAGGGGATACCTGGGTACTGAGCATAGTCCAACAGGGCTACTTGCTCCACTTCAACCAGTTACCCCCCTCCTATTTTCCAGGGGAGCCTCCAAGACTCCCTCTACACAGGAACCTCCTCCTTCAGGAGTTGGCAAGTCTTCTACAGGAGCAGGCGGTGGAACCGGTGCCTCACCACCTGATAGGAAGAGGCTTCTATTCCAGGTACTTTCTGGTACCAAAAAGGACAGGATGCCTCAGGCCCATCCTAGACTTGTGAAATCTCAACAAGTGCTTGGAGAGGGAAAAGTTCAAGATGCTTACCCTTGGAATACTGCTGCCCTACCTCCAGCAGGGAGATTGGTTATGTTCCTCAGACCTAAAGGATGCTTATACGCACATCCTCATTCATCCCGACCACAGACAATATCTCAGATTTGTAGTGGGAGGAAATCATTTCCAGTACAGGGTACATCCATTTGGCCTAACCTCCGCACCCAGGGTTTTCACAAAATGCCTGGCGGTGGTGGAGGCCTATCTCAGAAACCAGGGCATCTTTGTCTTTCCATACCTGGACGACTGGCTCATCAGGGGTCAGTCTCCACAGGAGGCCAGACAAGCCACTCTTCACACTGTCTCTCTTCTCCAGCACCTGAGCTTCGTAATAAACTTCGCAAAGTCCACTTTGCTCCCCTCACAGGACATAGAGTTCATAGGGGCAAGGTTGGATACCTTACGAGCAATGGCTTATTTGCCTGGGAACAGGGCTCACAGACTGGTGGCTCTGGCCCAGCAGTTTCGCAGTGGATCCCTGGTCTCTGCCAGACATTTCCTGAGGCTTTTGGGCCAGATGGCATCCACGGTCCATGTAACCCCAAATGCTCGTCTGCATATGCGGCCTGCTCAATGGTGCCTCAGAGCTCAGTGGATACAGGCCACAAGAAACTTACGAAACAGAATAAGAGTGTCCAAGCTACTAGCGGCCTCCCTGCAATGATGGCTTCATCTCCCAAACCTGATCAAAGGGGTACCTTTCCAGGCACCACCACCACACACACAGGTGCTGACAACCGATGCTTCTCTTCAAGGTTGGGGTGCACATTGCCAGGGGGCATGCACTCAGGGCCTCTGGTCCCCTTGAGAGGCCACACAGCAGATCAATCTGTTGGAGTTGCGAGCTACTCGATTGGCTCTACAAACTTTCTCTCATGTCCTCTCTCACCAGTCTGTCTTGATTCAGACAGACAACCAAGTAGCAATGTTCTATGTGAACAAACAAGGGGGCACAGGTTTGAGGCTTCTGTGTCAGGAAGCACAGGCCCTGTGTGCCTTTGCAGTCAAACAAGGCATGTTTCTCAAGGCAGTTTATCTACCTGGCCAAGAGAATTACCTGGCAGACAGGTGGAGCAGGATTCTACAGCCTCACGAATGGCATTTGAATCCCCTAGTGGTCCAGCAGATCTTCCTAAAATGGGGTCTTCCAACCATCGATCTCTTTGCCAGTCCACTGAACCGTCAGTTGCCCAGCTTCTGTTCCAGACAACTGCATCCTCTGCGAATAGCAGCAGATGCCTTCCTAATCTCTTGGTCTACGGTCCTCCTGTATGCATTTCCTCCAACGCCTCTAGTGGCCCGAACCCTCTTCAATGTTCTTCGGGACAGGGCCTCGCTGATCCTGGTAGCCGCCAGATGGCCGAGGCAACCGTGGTTTCCACTCCTTCTGCAGTTGGCGGTGGACACTCCACTCCCTATGGGGGTGCAACCCGATCTCCTGTCTTAGGATCAGGGATCTCTCCTGCACCCCAACCTCCAGTCCCTCCATTTGATGGCCTGGCTGCTGAAAGGGTAGTTCTAGCCCCCTTACTTCTACCTAGGGAAGTGGAGGAGGTGGTTTTGGCCTCTAGGAGACAATCCACACGGAAATCTTATGCCCTCAACTGGCGTAGGTTCTCCACCTGGTGTGCTCAGTGCCAAGAGGATCTGTTTTCGTGCCTGGTACCAGTGGTGCTGCAGTATCTGCTTCACCTGTCAGACCTAGGCCTTAAATCCAACTCTGTTCGGGTACACCACAGTGCTCTGTCAGTGCACCACTCGCCGGTGGAGGGCTAGCCTCTGTCAGTCCACCCCTTAGTGGCCCGCTTCCTCAGAGGCCTGCTTTTGTTCAAGCCTCCAATTCGTCCACCAGCCCCTGAGTGGGATATAAATGTGGTCTTGCAACAACTTACTCGCCCACCGTTTGAGCCGATGGTTACCTGTCATTTACGCTTCCTTTCCTGGAAGGCATTGTTCTTAGTGGCTCTTACCTCGGCCAGGCGTGTGAGTGAACTACAGGCTTTGGTTTCTGATAGACCATACACACGGTTCTATAAGAACAGGGTGGTCTTACGGACTCATCCTAAGTTCCTTTGAAAGGTTGCCTCCTCTTTCCACCTCAATCAGGAGGTGGTTCTTCCGACCTTTTTTCCCAGGCCGCATGCCAGCCGGGCTGAAATGGTCTTGCATACCCTGGACTGTAGGAGGGCGCTGTCTTTCTACATTGACCATATGCAGGGGCATCAAAGGGCTGTTCAGCTCTTCGTATCTTTTGACCCTAATAAAGCTGGGGTCACCTATCTCCAAGTATACACTATCCATTTGGGTAGCAGACTGTATCGCCTGGGCATACAGGGCAGCCGGCCTCTCCTTGCAGGGTCGAGTCATGGCCCACTGTGTCAGGGTGAAGGCTGCGTCAGTAGCTCATCTCCGCTCTGCTCCGTTGGCAGACATCTGCCGAGCTGCTACTTGGTCTTCAAGCCAGACTTTTGTGGCCCATTACTGCCTCGAGAGGGAGTCCCGCAGGGACAGTGCTTTCGGATAGGCGGTACTCCGTAATCTCTTTGAGGTTTAGGCAACTCCTACCCTCCGGCCCTTGTGTTGGGCTACCGTTCGGGGCGTTCTCAGAGAAGATTCTTATCTCGCATGTTGAGGCTCTAGAGGGAGCTCATTTTTCAGCTTTGGGTTCTCGGTAGCCTAGAGCTGAGGAGTCCCATATGTGAGGACTGACTTCCTGCTTGGTCCTGGAGAAAGCGTAGTTACTCACCTGTAACATGTGTTCTCCAGGAGCAGCAGGAATCAGTCCTCACGACCCTCCCTCCTCCCCTTGGAGTTGCAGTCCTATATATATATTTCATTTTGTTTTTTTGCTGTCTTTTAGCTATGTCATCAGACTGAGCAAGATGGCACCCTTGGGCTGGAAGGGGACCGCGCATGCGTGCTGCATTCCCGAAGGCTTTCTTTGAAAGCTGGGGAATTGCTCCACACGAGGGCTCCGTTGACGCCAACATCACCCATATATGAGGACTGATTCCTGCTGCTCCTGGAGAACACCTGTTACAGGTGAGTAACTACGCTTTCCTGGTTTATCAATATTTCTTTCAATTCTTCCCTACATCTTCTTCAGTAAAGACCAGAGCAAAGAATTCGTTCAGTCTCTCTATTAGAGCCTTGTCCTTCCTTAGCACCCCTTTTATCCTTCTATCATTCAATGGTCCAACTGACTCTCTCACAGGTTTTTTGCTATGAATATACTTGAAAACGTTTTTATTAAGCATTTTTGCTTCCATGGCAAGCTTTTTAAATTCTCTCTTTTCCTGCCTTATCAATGCCTTGCATCTAAGTTGCCAGTGCTTATGTTATTTCCTGTTTTTGTCATCTGGCTCCTTTTTCCATTTCCTGAAAGATGCTTTTTTGGCTACAACAGTCACTCTGATCTCACTTTTAAACCATGCTGGCAGTTTTTTGACCTTCCTTCCACTTTTCTTAAATCATTGAATAGATATGGTCTGGGCTTTAAAGATAATATTTTTAAACAACGGCCTTGCTTGATGTATATCTTTATCCTTTGCAGCTGCTCCTTTTAGTTTTTTCTTAACTATTTTCCTCATTTTATCATTGTCTCCCTTTTGAAAGTTAAAAGGTAGTACTGTGGATTTCCTTGCCGTCCTCCCTTCATTTATTAAATCAACTGCAATCATGTTATGATCACTATTGCCAAGTGGCCCCAACATTCTTAACTATTGCACCAGATCCTATGTTCCACTAAAGATTAGGTCCAAAATAGCTTCCACTCTTGTCGGTTCAAGAACCAGCTGCTACAAGAAGCAGTCATTTATTTCATATAGAAACTTATCTACCTAGCATGTCCTACTATCGCACTCATTCAATCAATACTGGAGTAATTGAAATCACCCATCGTTAATATGTGGTAACGTTTCTTAGCTTCCCTGATTTCTTTTAAAATTTCATCATCCATCTGTTTATTCTGGCCAGGCTGTCAGTAGTACATCCTTATTGCCATCGCCTTCCCCTTTTTACATGGGATTTCTATCCTTAGGGATACTAGAGTGTATTTTGTTTCCTGCAAAACTTTAATCCTATGTGACTCAATGCCCTTTCTAACATAGAGCGCAACTCCTCCACCAATATGATCTACCCTATCATTGCGATATAGTTTGTACTCAGGTATCAGTGTCCCATTAGTTGTCCTCCTTCCACCAGGTCTCTGAGATTACAATCATATCTAACCTTTCATTTAATGCATATATTCTAACTCTCCCATCTTATTTTTTAGATGTCTAGTATTTGCATACAGACATTTTAGAGGTTGTATTTTTTTCGTATTAATCTGGTTATCAGTTGATAGGGGAAATTTGGAATCTTTCAGCTCTGTACTTAAGAGAATCTGGGTTACTTTTATCTTTATTGTAACCTCTCTGTTGGTATGCTCTGACTGCCCACTTTTGCTAGTATCCTTCAAGGACACATTCTTCCAAACTATGCGTTCTTGGGCTTTTATCTGCTTTTTTTTTTCTATTATCTAGTTTAAAAGCTGCTCTATCTCCTTTTTAAAGGTTAATGCCAGCAGCCTGGTTCCATCCCATTTGCTGGAGTCCATTCCTTAAGAAAAGTCCCTCCCTTCCCCAGAATGTTGCCCAGTTCCTAATAAATCTGAAACCCTCTTCTTTGCACCATTGTCTCATCGTGCATTGAGACTCTGGAGTTCTCCCCAACTTTTGGATCCTGCATATGGAATGGGAAGCATTTCAGAGAATGCTACCCTGGAAGTTCTGGATTTCAACTTCCTATCTAAAAGCCCAAATTTGGCTTCCAGAACCTCCCTCCTACACTCCCTCCTACATTTTCCTATGTCAATGATACCAATATGCGCCAAGACAGCAGACACCTCCCCACTATCGAACCATATAACCTTGTCTAGATGGCACATGATATCCGCTATGTTCACACCAGGCAGGCATGTTACCATGCAATCCTCATGACCACCACTCACCACTCTAGCTATCTATGTGCCCAATGACCAAATCACCAACTGTAACTGCCATTCTAACCCTTCCCTCATGGGTACATGTCCCTGGAGAAACCTCCTTGTTGTGAGAGGTTTTACATAACCTGGAGGACAAGCCCTAGCTACAGGATCACTTACTGCCACATCAAGATGATGCTCTCCTTTCATGGTTGGAGGTTGCCAGACTGAAGCTGGGACTTCAGTACTATGTCCCGTCTATATACCTCTCTGTCTTCCTTATGTCCTCCAAGTCTACTACTTTAGCTTCTAGAGATCAGACTCATTCCCTGAGGGCAAAGAGCTCCTTGCACCTTGTGCACACATAAGACCTCTCACCAACTGTGAGAAAATCGTACATGCAATACTAAATGCAAACGACTTGATAGCCTCATCTCATTGCTGGACTGCTGTCTGCATCTCAATTTTAATGTTTTGTTTAGCTATTTAAGTTATCTACTTTAAGTTGCTAGGGATACCTGTACTGATAAAACTATACCTAATAGCTTAACGGACTTTGTTCACCTCAAAATTAATCAATATCTGGGCCTTTATTAATCTATTTCTGGTGAGGATAACCAGTTGAACCTGAAAGTAAATTTGACCACCTCTTCCCTTTTCATATGTTTAAGAGCTTATAAAGCTAATATTATGCCTGAGGTGTGTGGGAGGGAAAGAATACTTATTAAAAGGTGACTTGCTACAGTGTCCTTACCTGTGCTTCTAAGGTAATCTCTTAACAATTTCCTGGGTGATTCACACAGTCTTTGGTTTGATAGAGGGAACCTTTCAAATTGCCCCTTAGATCTGTCACTTGGCTTTAATACTTATTTAAAACAATTTCACAGGTTTATTGCCCCCTAACTGCAAGGCCTCTTTGTAAATCTCTCTAGAAATAATTTATTTATTTCTGCTCAAAGAATATTTACCCTATTCTTCCTTTTATGCTAAGCAATACTCTGATTTGATTTAAATTAAAAGCTCTCTGGTGCTACTAATCCCTAACTGAGTTATCAAATACACTGGGTTCTAAAATACATAGATTTATCAGCTTTAACCCAAAGAATTCCCTTTTCCTTAAGATTTAGAGAATTTCCCAGAAGAAAATGCTTACAAGTGCAGATTTCTTTCCAGCAGTATCAGTCCCTTTTGGTAGTTCTTTAAGACTATGCATCCTATGTGCTCTCGCCCTTCTCTATGTTCTTGACTTCTTATCTACTTTCTCTGGTATTCACTTCCCATATTCCTTCCATTCCTATAGTGGGTGCTCCCCTCCTCCTCCATGCCTTCTCTGCACTTGGCATAATCCCATTTTCTCCTTTCTCCCAACACTCCTGGCAAAATCACCATACCTTCCTCCTTTTCAAACAGAAAAGCCATCCTCCAAAGTAGCCCCCACTATACATGATCCGTGAACCATCATAAGTAACTGTCCTTTATAGAGCCCCCAATCATACACATGATCACTCTCATACACATCCCCTTGCCCCAGAACCACCAACTGAAAACGCAACCTTCTCCATACACATCCTTCAGTCCCAGAATCCCCAACCATACACAGTCCTCCCTATACACATCTCCCAGTGCCAGAGCCCGCAACCACACATGCCGTTCTTCCCATACACATCCTTCAGTCCTAAATGCCCCAATTATACACACAAAACCCTGATACACCTTTCTAGTCCCAGAGGCTCTAACCATACATATGCAATTATTCTCATACACGTACATCCCAGTCTCAGAACCCATAATTATATACACAGTCCCTCATATACACATTCCCCAGTCCCAGAGTCCCCCCTCCCCCTCACCAACTATACCAAGCTTAAAGACTGATGTTCTTCCTCCTGTCTGCTTTCATTTGTGAATCTTTTTGACATGTAAAACATTATAAATTTATATCTGAGACACATTGGGGGACATTTTCAAAGCATTTTAGTATGGTACCCGGGGGGTGGGGGGGGGGGGGAGAGGCCTTGAACAAAGATTATGAGGAGCAGGGTGGGAAAAAGACTGAATCTGACTGGTGAATGGAGGGGCTTGGTAGGGGCCCGCAATTATATGCTTATCTATAGTCCAATATAATGTTAATGATCACAAGTAAACATTGTAAAGGCTAATTATATTTTCAACATGGGTAAACAAGTTTGCAACGAGCATAATGCAAAATCTATGCTAATGAGTTAATGAGAGGCAAAAGATTAAAAATATCTCATTGCTTGTTACTATAGCAAAAAAGTGCACAAGTTGAAGAATCCAAATGCATTCTAGATACATTAATGCTCAAAACTGACTTCACTTCATGCAGGGGTAGTTAATGTTTTGTGATGCCATCTGCATATATATGTGCATCAAGATTAATGTGTGGCTCATTGGTATCACATAAACATTTGTTGTTTATGCACACATTAGCAACTATTTAATGCCTTACAGAATGATTCCTTTTATCTCAACAACATTTGTGCTTTACTTTATACAATAGGCCCCAAATACACATACAACAATGCCATTGACTGCATGGAAGATTATAGAGTTGCTTTCTTACAGTGCATTATTTGGCCAAAATTTTGCATTATTCCTTTAACATATGCTAGTAACTATCCCTCAAAGTCTTAGCTTCTGTCTGCACTGAAAGGATGTTGCCAAGATGCTCACAATAGAACCATTCTTTATAGGTGATGATTCAGAGGAATTGAAACAAATCATTACAAATCAGGTTGAGGTGCTAGAGAAAACTGAAAAACTGAATAGTGGAAAATCATTAAGATCTAATGGAATTCATCCTAAGGAAATTCAAATATAAAGTTGTAGACCTTATACTAGTCATCTCTAATCTGCCATTCAAATCTTCCATTTACCTGAGGACTGAAAAATAACCCATATAATACCAATATTAAAAAAGGACTCCAGGGATGACCAGGAAATTGCAGACTACTGTGACATCAGTGTCACATAAAATTGTAGAAATTTTTGTTAAGAACAGAATTAATGAGTATGTCAATATATATAACTTAATAGGGAAGTGTTAGCATGGATTATATGTGAAGGGATACCCTGTCTGTCTAATTTATCAGAATTCTTTACAGGGGTAAGTATGTTTGTAGAAGGGACGAGCCAGTCAATGTGGAGGCCAGTTCAGCACGGGACACTTTTGGCCCATCCAGACGGGCTGGTTGTGCACCTGATTCTGCTCACGTTGTATCAGAGCAGTCCATTCCCTTCTGACCACTCCTGCCTTAACCACTCTTGTCTCTCTCATTCTATCTAGACTTGACTATTGTAATGTAGCACTTGCCAGCCTCCCTCAATACTCTTTAAAGCACCTTCAACTTATTCAGCACACTGTGGCCAGATTAATTTTTCACGTATCCAGATTTGATCTCATCACCCCCTCCTCATCTGTTTAGACTGGTTTCCTGTACCATCCTGCTAAGTAATCCGGGGAACCAGTGTGAAGTGTTTCATGTGCCAAGATTCTCATCCAGATTCATAAAACACTTCACTCTAGTTCCCCAGACTACTTATCATCCTCCCTTTTTCCGCTTGCCTCACAATTCTCTCTCCGTGCAGTTCACATGAACCATCTACTCCTACCCTCTTCCTTTTTGGCCCATCTTCAATCTACTGACCATTCAGCATTTTATTTCCTCGGACCCTCCCTTTGGAATTATCTTCCTCCACATCTCCAGTTAGAGTCTTCTTTTACAAAGTTCAAAGCACAACTTAAAACCCACCTTTTCTGCACAGTTTTTGGCTTCCCACTGGATTCCCTCAGTTGGCTTCCTTATGTTTCCTACCCGCCCCCTTCCTCCTCTTTCATAAGCCTCCTTTAGCCCTACCTTGTCATGTCTTATTTTCCTGTCTGTCCTATACATATTGGCATTTTTTTCATTTTCCTACTTCAGTTTTTATTGTATTCTATTGTAAATCACTTTACTGCACCGACATTATGCGGTATATCAAATCTTAAATAAATGAAATGAAAAATGAACGGGTGCAACAGGCCTGGATGGGCAGGACGTGCCCCGAATCTGGCCCATTGTATGTCTGGCCTGATCCCCGTACAAATCAACCAGGGCTCCTGCATGGAGCCCGGTGTCGTGGTGTCCCGTCGCCATGGCACCAGGACGCCATGCAGGAGCCCTGATTGCCTGCATGCCAACAGATGTTCAATTTCCCTGCCACCTGACCCCGGAGCAGCCTGCCATGGCAGGACTTGGGCGGCGGGGAAATCCTCTTGCACCTCATCTGCTTTTTGGCAGCCTGAGGGGGGGGGTGGTACCCTACCTCCAGGGGGACTTATTCCACCTCAGAGGTGGAATGAGTCCCTTGTCTAAGTCGGCAGCCCTGGACGTCCAGGGTTGCAATTGGAATCAGCCCTGTACGTCCAGGGTCAGGGTCATGCGTCCGGCCCGCCCCCTCCCGCACCCATCCTGAGTTCCCCTCACAACTCTTCTATATGTGTGGGGAGCTCAGGATTGGGAATCAGCCCCTGGCGTTTAGTGGAGATGTATGTCCAAACCGAACGTACATCCCCGCTAAAAGCTGCTCTGAATGACCCCCCCCCCATAGTGTATTTAGATTTTCAAAAGACATGTAATAAAATCCCTTATAAGATTCCCAATGAAAGTAAAATGTCATGAGCTAAGAGTAATATTCAACTGTGGATCATTAACTAATTAATGAAAAGGAAGCAAAGGTTCATTTTTCCAGTGGAGATAGTTAAATAGTTTAGTACCCCGGGGATCTCTACTGGGACCAGCGTTGTTTAACATATTTATTAATGTTAAGCTTGAAGAATGGTCCAGAATTTGGCAGCTGGGATTTAATGTTAAAAAATGTAAGGTCATGCATTTGGGCTGCAGCAATCCAAGGGAGCAATACAGTATAGGAGGTGAAGTACTTTTGTCCACTAAAGAAGAGCAGGACCTAGGCGTGGTTGTGTCTGATGATCTTAAAGTAGCTAAACAGGTAGAAAAGGCGACGGCAAAAGCTAGAAGGATGCTTGGGTGCATACGGAGAGGAATGGCTAGCAGAAAAAAGGAGGTGATAATGCCTCTGTATAAGTCTTTGGTGCGACCTCATTTGGAGTATAGTGTGCAATTCTGGAGACCGCACCTTCAAAAGGATGTGAACAGGATGGAGTCGGTGCAGAGGGTGGCTACTAAAATGATTAGCGGGCTTCATTATAAAGCATATGAGGACAGACTTAAGGATCTTAATATGTACACCTTAGAGGAAAGGCGCGATAGAGGTGATATGATTGAGATGTTTAAATACCTCCATGGCATAAATGTTCAGGGAGAGAGCCTCTTTCAATTGAAAGCAAGTTCTGCTACGAGGGGACATGGGATGAGGGTGAAGGGAGATAGATTCAGGAGTGATATGCAGAAATATTTCTTTATGGAAAGTAGTGGATCCATGGAATAGTCTCCCAATGGAGGTGGTAGAGATGAGGACAGTAACTGAATTTAAAAAAGCATGGGACCAACACAGAGGATCTCTAAAGGTAAAAAGTGGACTGTTGTAGTTGTTGATATGGAAGGACAGACTAGATAGGCCATGTGGTCTTTTTCTGTCATCATTTTTCTATGTTTCTATGATTTAAAAAGCAACCAGGTCTTCAATGAAATGGTGAAGGTGGCAAGATTGTTTTTTTGATGAAGGTAAGAGGGCATGGATTTCCAGAGAAAAGAAGCCCTATAGCTGAAGGCCAAATGTCTTGTCCATTCTAAATGAATCTTAGAAGGTGGTAGCAATGTCAGAATGTTGGCCTGGAAGGATCACAAGCATCTAGATGGACAATAGGGAATCAACACATTAAATAGATATTTAGGCCAACTGCAGATATAAATCTTAACATCTAGAAGTAGAACTTAAAATCTATCATACAATTTATTGGAAGTCATTGGTGAACAAAGAGTAATAGTTCCCATGATCAAATTGCCAAGCTAAGTAGAGGACTTAAATGGTGGTATTCTGTATGAGCTGTACTTGCTTTAAGAAGATGTTGGACATGCCCACAAAGGTTTTCCTCTAAGACAGGCATGTCAGCATTAATGTATGGAGCAGTATTTACACACCAGTACAAAAACGTGGAAAACTCAGGAGGGAACCGTATTTTATTAAGAAACAATTGCCACTGGCCCGACACAGGCCGTGTTTCGCTGCCTTCCTCAGGGGCTAATAGTGGACTTAAAAGCTAAAAACATAAATATACATATTAAAAACATCATAGAAATACATAAAGATACATAAATATATGTTGACCTTAGAATGATATCCAATGTATGCATAAATAAATAACTAAATAAACATACATTAAAAGATAAACCCACATGTATAATTAAAAATCAGTTGTATATGCAGAAAATTAATATAAATATAAAATCATAAATGTCATTATAAAACACATAAAAATTATAAATCAAATAAATATCAAATGTGTATATCAAATAATTATTAAAATAATTATTAAAAAATTCTTATTTAAAAGTGGCACATACCTGCTTAAAATCTTGGAAATAAACCTAATGTTACACCTTATAGGGAGAGGAAGAGAACATGTATAGATTAAAAACATAATTAACCATTAAATTAGAAAGTAAGCGCACATAAATAAGGAAAAGAAGTGTATCAGAGGAGTACACCCTAAAACAACTTTGGAAATTTGCAAATGTTGGCCCTTTACTGAGTTTCCAATTAAGCTGCATAGTGTATAGGATTGGTTTCCTATTTCACACGCATGGGAAAATAACAAACTAAAGGTAAACATTTATGAATTCAATTGTTTTGAAATTCAATACACTTGGGAATGAAAATTTCCAAAGTTGTTTTAGGGTGTACTCCTCTGATACACTTCTTTTCCTTATTTATCTGCGCTTACTTTCTAATTATTTAGTTATTTATTTATGCATACATTGGATATCATTCTAAGGTGTGTTCCTTGTGACGTGGGTTCGTGCCTGAGTGTTGGACTGGAGCAGTATTTATACATCTTTTAACTCTAAGGGCATAGAAATCAAATTTTATGCAGAAAAGAATGATCTTTTCATCAGCACGTTAACATGGCTTTTAAAGTTTAAAGTTGAATCAAGAGAAACCAAAGTGGTAACTTTGTTTTTGTAAGAAGTTCCCATAATACAAGGTGCCAATGTTGAGGGCAGTGTTTTCCTACTAAGCCAAATGGCTTCTGACTTCTGGGGATTGAGCTTCAATTTGTGAGAGCCTAGGACAGTTGTTCAGACAACTTGGGTTAGGGACAGTTACCACCAAAGAATCAGCATTGGCAACAAGTAGAACGCCCTCTGCGTAAAAAGAGCAGGTACTACTGAAACTCTGTCTAGACTAGAGGTAGCTAATGGGGCCATAAAGATGTACAAAAAGAATGTAAGGAAGGAACACAAAAAGCAAGAGGTATGGTGGTCACAAGCGCTTTATTAATAAAGAAACGCCCCAATGCGTTTCGGCAATGCTTTATCAGGGGGCTGAGAACTGCAAACAAACAGTAATAAATAAATAAAAACATCAACATAACCGAGCATATGAAATAAATATAACAATTATAAAAATAACCTTAAAAACATCAAAACATCAAAATTAAAAGTACATTTGTGTAACAAAATATAATAAATTAATGCATAAAAATGATAATGAACACAAGTTAAAATTAAAAGATAAAAAGATAAAAAGGGACAAACACTAGCTAGATAAACACAAAAGGGAAGAATGATATCGTCTCAAGATATATCAATTTGTAAAAGTACTTACGGTTATAGATATCAATAAGATCATGGAGCGCACAGAGGGAAACAATTGCGTGGAAATGAATCAATCATTGTGTCCGAATGTTATCCTACATGCTAATTGTGACATTATAATTTTTAGCTCAATCACTATAGGACTGATTCATTTCCACGCAATTGTTTCCCTCTGTGCGCTCCATGATCTTATTGATATCTTTAACCGTAAGTACTTTTACAAATTGATATATCTTGGGATGATATCATTCTTTCCTTTTGTGTTTATCTAGCTAGTGTCTGTCCTTTTTTATCTTTTAATTTTAACTTGTGTTGTGATGCAGCAAGGGGTACACAGCCTATGCAACTTCAGGTAAAAGAAAGACTTACCTCAGAGTCAGCTTTAGAAAGTAGCACTAGGCACTCTGATTCACCGGAGCAAGGGAAATTCTTGCTACGTAGCAAACAAAAATCCCATCAGGAACACCTGAGTGAAAATCCCCAGGTCACGTGCAGAGCTAGGGATTACTTAAGGCAAGGTTCCAGTCAGTGGAGTAGATGGGGAGTGGCAAGATGGGGAGTGGCAAGAGGAGGAGCAAGAACACGAACACCAAAGGGAACTGCAGAGAGTAGGACTGCAGGTCGGGTTGCAGAGAATAGCAGGAGGTGTGGCTCTCATCAGCTGAGCAGAAACCCCAGGGGATTGCTGGGAGGAAACTCTTCTCACGGAGAACCAGGAAGTGAGTCTGACTCCAGCTCTCGAGAAGAGAGGTTCAAGGCAAGCTGTTCCAAGAGTAAACCTGCTACCAGAAATAACCTGAAAGAGAAGCTAGGAGGATCCCACTACACTAGAGACCGGTATGTGCCAGCTCAAGGCAGAGGTCACTGTGAGAGGAAAGTGTTGGGGGATGGGAACTCCAAGCACGTCTGCAGCCTAAGAAGTAGGTGTAAAACTAAGTCTAATTATACTCCTCCCCAACCAGCCTGGAAGGCAAAAGCCATAAGGTATAGGGAGCCAAGTATTAAGGCAGTCCCTGCAGAGAGAAGGAATCTTCCTTATGATTATAGGGAGAAGTTTAAAACCCCTAAGTACCGAGGGCGTGGTCCTGAATATAACTACAAGCAGCAAGGTGGTTCAGAACTGTTATTCTGGGAGGAGAGCCCAAGCAGAAGATACCACAGGTCAGAGAGGTATAGCCCTGAAGGGAGAAGAGCCTCTTTTGATTATTACAGTGATTTATCACAGGACACTGTGTCTGAGCGCCATTTGTATGAGGAGTCTGACACAGGGAGTTTGGGCACTGCTGAAGAGAATATGATATGGGAAGACGCTAGCAATCTTCCGGAGCCCATTCCCATGGAATGCAGCATGTGTTACAAACGCAGCCTTGCTATGTGAATGAATGCAAAGAGAACTTTGTACAGGAAATAAGGATTATTTGTTTGCCATTTTTTTGTTGCTCTTTTCATCTTTGAGTTTCTGTTTTCTTGACAAGTCCGAGCGGGACGGGGAATAAAACCCACTTTAAGTTTCATTCAAAAGTTGCTCTGAAAGACTCTTTTATTTAACAAGCCAGAGCAATTACTTGTTCATAGGCCCTGGGCAACCGCCTATACAGGGCAATAAGGGCTCTAACCACGGGCCCCATCACAGTGTTCATTATCATTTTTATACATTCATTTATTATATTTTGTTACACATATGTACTTTTAATTTTGATGTTTTGATGTTTTTAAGGTTATTTTTATAATTGTTATATTATTTCATATGCTCGCTTATGTTGATGTTTTTTTATTTATTACTGTTTGTTTGCAGTTCTCAGACCCCTGATGAAGGCATTGCCGAAATGCATTGTGGCGTTTCTTTATTAATAAAGCGCATGTGACCACCATACCTCTTGCTTTTTGGGTAACCGAGGTTATCTGCAAGTAGGTGCTCTTTTGTTTGGTTTTCTTTTCCAAAAAGAATGGAAGCCAGGATGGATCTTTGGGGGATCTTTCATGGGACATTTTCATCTTATTCCACAACACACGAGCAGCTGGACGAGAATAGCTAAAATAAGTCTAAGGCTACATCCTGGAGACCAACATTAACTGCTGAATAAAGCTCTAATAATTGACAAGATCAAATGTAGCACTCATGTCTAAGAGAATAGGAATGGCTTCTCTGCCATAATCTATATTAATAGCAATCTCATTGGTGAAGGCTACTAGTGCTGAGCTCGTATTACTCCCTGTATGAAATCTGGTTGGATGAGGGTATAGAAAGTAATTTAATAAAGTCCTGTGTAGTTAATGCACATTTTTTCTGCATGTATTTCATGCCCATTTTATAAAGTAAACGATGTGCATACTTTAACTTATAATATAGGGGATAAGTGGTTGAAAACGTGTGTTAAATCTAGAACCAATCACTTAGGGGTATGTTTACTAAAACCCAGGTAAGGTGCGGGCCCCGGGAGTGTGCGGGTGCCATATAAGGAGTGGGTGTTCCGTCCTGAAAAAGAAAAGGTGGAATTTACATATGCGCTAAGGTGTGCGGCGCCCATGTGCGCCCCGCACCTTAGCACATGAGATAGCTGCGCGGGAGGCATAAGTGGCGCGCTGAAGTGCAAGAAAAAGAGCAGAGCCACAGCACAATGGTTAAGACACTGACCAAGAGTGCAGGGATCAGGGGTTCAATCCCCTGCAGTGCCCAATGAAGATGGCTGGCTGAGGTGTTAATTTATGAGGCGCATAAAGCAGCGCGCTGATGTTTATGGAGGCATTATAATACTGGGCGGTATAAGTGGCACGCTGATGTGCAGGAAGAAGAGCAGAGCCACAGCACAATGGTTAAGACACTAACCAATGGTGCAGAGATCAGGGGTTCAACCCCCACAGTGCCCAATGAAGACAGCTAGCAGAGACATTACTTTAGGAGCCAGTGTAATATTGTGCGGTATAAGGCGGTGCGCTGATGGCCATAAGGTGGTGCGCTAGTGATTTTGGAGGCATTTTAATGTTGGCAGGCATATGGCGGTGCGCTGATGCATAAGCACAGGAACAGAACCACAGCACAATGGTTAAGGCACTGACCAATGGTACAGGGATCAGGGGTTCAATCCTCCACAGTGCCCAATGAAGACAGCTGGCTGAGGCATTTAAATGATGGGCAGTATAAGGCTGCACGCTGATGGGCATAATGCGGTGCGCTAATGTTTTAGGAAGCTTTCTTAATACTGGGCAGCATAAGGCGGCGCGCTGATGTGCAATTACAAGAACAGAGCCACAGCACAATGGTTAAGACACTGACCAACAGTGCAGGGATCAGTGGTTAAGTGCCCAATGAACAAGGCTGGCTGAGACATAACATATTAAGGGGAAGATTGCTTTAGGAGGCATTTTATTCATATTTTAATTATCACTACTAGCAAATGCACTCCCAAAGCGTGTTAACATAAGGTGCTCTATAAGGCACATTTTAAAGTGCACTGTCAGCCAAGGCACCCTAGAATGTTGCTTATAGGGCGCTTTAGAGGGTGCCGTATGAGGTACCGCAAGGTCAGTGTACTGTTTGTTATGGCAGCACTGTGCAGTTTAAGGAATGAAAAGCATAAGTAGGTGCGCTGACAGACAAAGAGGAGCAGCAGTGGAGCACAATGGTTAAGGCACTGACTGCTGATACAGGGGTCATGAGTTTTCTCCCCAGTGTGCCTAATACATAAGGCTGGCTGTGGCATCAGCTTTGCATTGTACATATTTTGTCCTGCAGCACTTTATTTTTATGTTATTAATTGCTGCCAGCAAACACGCCCTCACGTGCAGTAATTGAAGGTGCCGTATAAGGCACCCTATAAGGCACTCCATAGGGCACATTATAAATTGAACTGTCCGCCACAGCACCCTAAAATGTCCCCTATAGGGCACCCTATAGGTTGCCTCACAGGAGAATGTATAGTGCACCTTATATGGACGGGAACCATAAGGTGCCCTATAGGGCACCCTATAGAGCACCCTCAGAGGCACCTTATGGGTACAGTACGCTGAGGGTGTTTTTGCTGGCATCAAAATATGTACATTAACAAAAGGTAATGCATTGGACAACCCCACTGTGGGTTTGAACCCACATTATATACCAAATATGGTATATAATAAAAGCATATTCATAGTATAATGTTGACTGTACATAGTTATCCCTGTTATTCCATGTTATATATTCCCTTGTTCTCTGTAAACTCGATGTTACCTGTACACATTGCAGTATATTTTGTTCAATGTACACCGCACTGATTTTAATAGCGCGGTATATAAGAGATGTTAAATAAATAAATAAATGACCTCTGGCTTCAGAGGCAGTGAAGTAACCATTGGGCTACAGCTTTATATCTGATAGCAGGCCCCTGGCTGGCTGCAGAGAGCATGCACGTCACCACACAGACATTCTGCTGTGGTCACCAGGATAGGGTTAGCCCACCCATACCCATGATGCACTGCACATGCAAATCAGCTGTCCACAGATGAACACAAGATGGGCAATGCACCCCCACAGCACCTTGGCCTGGTAGAGGGAAGTGACCATGTCCACCCACACACCACCTCGGCCTGGTAGGGGGTACTGACCGTGTGTTTTACTGGCACAGAGTAGCTACACACCATCACATTGTGCGGGTACTGTGCTCACCCTGAGGGTGCGGTGAGGCGCCCAGGACCAGGTCCACAACACCTACCATGGCTGAATGAGGCCATGCCGGAGGTCCAAAGCAGTGTTAATGTGTGAGATAGATAGTTTCTGCACAAACACCTTGGATAATCTCTTTCTGTTTCAGTCAGGTGTAGCCCCCATGGATCCCCAGGTGGGCCATGCACCACCTCCTCCCCCAGGGCGGCAAACAGGGTCTCCTATCAATAGATCCACATTCTACCTCACTGCAAAGGTGGCAGTAGAGGGGACCACCAACCTGGGTCCTGCTGAGGAACATACACCCCACAGGGCAGTCAATGCAACTGTATACACATCCATAACACAATAGCAGACAGATATTAGGCCTGGATATGGTGAGCTGCACCCCACCACTATCTGATATTCTCCTACAGCAAATCATCAGCCACTGCACCCTGCAAGCCACTCCATCAAGACACATACCAGCTGCAGTGTGCTAGTTAGTCCACAGTACATGTTCCCATTGGAGATGCATACACAGCAAGCAGTTAAATCAGTGACTGGGCCCCAAAAGAAAACCCATATCCATCACATGAGAAGAATACAATATGGCACTATGGGGGTGCCTAGCCATGCTGTGGTCACTGCACAGTCAGGGTGAGAGTGATCTCTCAGCAGGACATACTGAGGTCACCCTGTCTGTGTAGGTGGTGGCCGGGCACAAAAATGTCCTAGTCAGTGCCCTATGCCCTGTGCAGATGCACCCTGTCCAGGCCACCCTGTCCGGCCTATACCCATGGTACCTTGCTCCTCATTATGCACATTGGCAGCCCAATACTGGCAACATTGCTGGCAGTGTGGGCTGTGGAAGGTGTTTGCAGCCACCACACACTGGATAGACAGACAGCCACCCCCACACCTATGCCAGCATTGTGCTACTATAGAGGAGTCCAGCAGCCGTACCCACCACACCAGTCCTGGGCACAGTACAGGCATGGATATGGTACGCAATACTGTTGGGGGTCACTCCCCAGGGTGGTAAACACTGTCAGAGACCAGACCTGCAGCACACACCGCAGACATCACAATGATTGTTATGGTGGAGATCAATGAGCAAAATGTGCTTAATGTAGGAATTGATATCTGCCAGTTATCATGGGCAACGTTTGATAGCTGTGTACCATATACCCAGGTGTAGGGTCGCATTGCTAAGGTATGCAACTGCTAGTATTGGGAGATACAGGCAGGGCCCAATGTCCTGCCTCTCCACGAGGCACTGGCCAATGGGGCCTGTGTGTGTGTGTGTGGGTGTGTCTGGCCCTGTTGGCTGCTGCTTTACGGCAGAGTGTCGCAACTCCAGTCCTGGTGTTCCAACCACTGTTCGGGTTTTCATGCTGTCCCTCATAAATATGCATGAGCTACATCAGCATACCATGGGGGTGGTGCATAGATATGCAGCACAGGCATCTTTATTAGAGGCAGAATGGATCCTGAATGGTGTGGGGCCCTCCAGGACTGCATTTGGAAGACTCTGCTCTAGGTAATGCGGCTATTTATGGTTTCTGTGTTTGGTGTGGTAAAATATAGGCGTATGAACCATGTGTATGTTCTCAGCAATAAAGGTCTGTCCTTACTATCATGGTTTAGTTGTAGAAAAAATGTGGACTGGATTGGCAGTAGCCCCAGCTGGGCTTTGAACCTGTGACCTTCTGTTCCTGTACATGCTGTCTGTGTGCACTGCACCACCTTGTTGCCACAAATATGCTGTATTCCCTGGGGAGTCCATGACTGTACATCCGACAGAGCCTGTCTGTTGCGGTGGACGGTGCCAGCCTGCACAGGCCTAGGCCACTGTCTGCTGTGGTTTGCAGCCACTGCCCCCTCCACCACCTGTACCCTTCCGCCAACATGCAGACATGTCCCTATCTGGGAAAAAGCATATGACCTGATTGAGTTGTGGCACTCCAGGACTGAATTTGGGGGACTCGGCTGTAGGTAATGCCCATTGTTATGGTTTGTGTGCGGTGTAGGGTAAAATATAGGTGTTGGAACCATGCTTATGTTCTCTTCCATAAAGGAGTGTCTGTACTATCACTGTTTAGTGGTGGGTAAAACTATGGGGATTGGGTTGGCAGGAGCCCCAGCTGGGGTTTGAACCTGTAACCCTCTGGTTCTACAGGCATTGGCTGTGTCCGCTGCACCACACTGTGGTCACAGAGACAGTGCAGTCTCTGGAGATAGGAAACCTGGCCGCACGAGTGACACCCTGCTCTGCACAATTTTACTGTGGGCTCGTTTACCTTGTATGGGGACAAAGGTGCAATTAAACCTCAAAAATGACCTCCAAAAAAGGGGAAAAAAACTAAAACCAAGCTGGGCAACAGTGATATCAATGCGCAACATGCAGGGGCGGCCCAAGGGGGGTGCGGGGCCATGTGCGGAGACACGGTGCGGGGCCTCATTTGCATAAGTGGCCTTATTTGCATAAATATTTGCATAATGCTAACATACACTAACTTTTAGTAAACATGTCTCTTAATGAGTGTATGGATAAAGACAGACTAAAAGATTTCTACATTACTATAATCCAGTGCCAACCGCCAGGCACATTAGGAACTACTACAAACACTGCCCATTTAGAACCCTTAGCAAACCCACCGTATCCTGACAGCACTACCAGGACTCACAAAGCACCATACCCTACCTATCAAAAGGCAACACTGCAAATATTAAACCAATACATTTCAGAGAATAACAATACATGACCTACTGGGGAAAGAGAACAAGTGGCAATGTCAAATAGGAATTACATAAACAGAATACCTCAGCTCAGTTACACATGCAGAACATAGACCATCACCAAACAAGGAATCACAATTTAGAAACAGGAAGGCAATAATTAAACTGGGAACCCTAAAAGCCAAACTTGGAATGTACAACAACACTGCAGAAATAAAACTATAAATTAATTTCCTCTTGTACCAAAGCGTAGACGTTAATGATGCACATTTCCTAGAGCTTTCATATTCCAGTTAATAAATTCAAAATAAAGAGATATCTTTCTACCTTTTGTGCATTTTTTTTCAGTTGCAATTGCTCCAGCCACTTTCTTCTGGTTTCTTCATGTTTTCTGCTAACTCTCCATCATCTGCTGTCCATTTGTCCTTTCTTCTCTCTTCTAGTTTTTTTTTCCATTCTCTCTCTCTACATCCGCTTTAACATACTAATCTTTCTCCTTTTGCTCTTTCCTCATTCCTATTTCATCCACTCAAATTTTACCCCTCCATCCTCAATCCCCACTTACTCTCCCAATACCCGGCCAATTGTAGATTTTTTATCCCTCCCACACAAAATATTTTTCCCCTCTCCATTTTACTCTCCCAGCCCCATCCCATTCTAATCCTCCCCCAACATCAGCTCCCTTCTAGTTCCAGCCTCACCTAGCATCCATTCCCTTCTAGTCCCTGCATCAGCCCATTTCCAGTCCTAGCCCCCCATCAGCCCATTTCCAGTCCTAGCAACCCCCAACCCAATACCAGTCCTAGCCCCCCCCCCATCAACCCACTTCCAGTCCTAACCCCATCAACCCATTTCCAGTCAGCCCCCCATAGCCCATTGCCAGTCCTAACCCCCCCATCAGCCCACAGCCCATTACCAGTCCTAACCCCATCAGCCCACCTCAAGTCCTAACCCCTCCCTATCAGCCCATTTCCTGTCCTAGCCCCCCCCATAGCCCATTATCAGTCCTAACCCCCCATAGCCCATTACCAGACAGCCAACATCAGCCAACAGCCCATTATCCGTCTTTACCCCCCCATAGCCCATTACCAGTCCTAACCCCCCCCAACAGCCCACAGCCCATTACCAGTCCTAACCCCATCAACCCACCTCAAGTCCTAACCCCTCCCCATCAGCCCATTTCCTGTCCTAGCCCCCCCATAGCCCATTATCAGTCCTACCCCCCATAGCCCATTACCAGTCCTAACCCCATCAGCCCACCTCCAGTGTTAACCCCCCATCAGCCTATTTCATCCTAATCCACATCACCCAATTTTCAGTTTAAGCCCCCCCATACCCCATTACTAGTCCTAACCTCTCCATCAGCCCACTCCCAGTCCTAATCCCACTAGCCCATTTCCAGTCCTAATCCCCCATCACCCAATTTTTAGTTTAAGCCCCCCCATAGCCCATTACGTCCTAACCCCCCATCAACCCACTTCCAGTCCTAATCCCATCAGCCCATATACGTAGCGCCCCCTAGCCCCTCACCACTCCTAACCCCCCCCCTCAGCCCCCCATAGCCCATCACCACTCCTAGCCCCCCCAGCCCATCACCACTCCTAGCCCCCCCATAGCCCATCACCACTCCTAACCCCCCCAGCCCCCCATAGCCCATCAGCACTCCTAATCCCCCCCATAGCCCATCAGAACTCCTAACCCCCCCAGCCCATCAGCACTCCTTACCCCCCCCTGCCCCCCCCTATCCCATCAGCACTCCTAACCCCCCCCACCCCCCCCCATAGCCCATCAGCACTCCTAACCCCCCAGCCCATCAGCACTCCTAACCCCCCCAGCCCATCAGCAATCCTACCCCCCCAGCAGCAATCCTAACCCCCCCAGCCCATCACCACTCCTAATCCCCCAGCCCAGCCCAGCCGAGGGAATTTTTTTTTTTTTAAAAGCTGTCTTCTCCCGCTGCTGGGGCCGCCGCGGCAGAATCGAGTGTGCCGCGGGGCCCCCCCTGCCCAGCACAGCCTGCCCTCTCCCCCTCTATCCACTCTCTCGTCGCAGCTCACAGTCACACGCGCCGGCTTTCAGAGCACGAAGGGATTAGTTTCCCTTTCGCGGCTCTGTTAAGCCCGCGGGGGCTGATGGGAACTTCCCATCAGCCCCTGCGGGCTTAACAGAGCAGCGAGGGAGAAACTCTTCCCTCGCTCTCTGAAAGCCGGTGCGTGTGACTGTGAGCTGCGACGAGAGAGCGGATAGAGGGGGAGAGGGCAGGCTGTGCTGTGCAGGGGGGGCCCCGCGGCACACTCGATTCTGCCGCGGCGGCCCCGGCAGTGGGAGAAGACAGCTTTTTTTTTTTTAAAAATTTTACTTTAGTAGGATCAGAATGTTTTTTGCGCGGGGCCCCCTGAAACGCGGGGCCCTGTGCAAAAAACATTCTCGCTCAATGGACGGGCCGGCCCTGGCAACATGACAAACACTCCCAGAAAGGCTCCATTAAAATGCAGTGCTTTTTGAACGAGTCTACGGAGCGTAGACCCTTCCAAAAATCATTTCTTTTTTTTGGAGCTTTCCTGGGAGTGTTTTTTATGGTTGCCCATTAATATCACTGTTGCCCAGCTGGATTATAATTTATTTGGAATTTGTTGTGGTCATTTTCAATTTATATTTGCTATTTTGTTCTGTGCACATGTATCACACTGCTCACGTTTTGCAGGTTTCCCCGGTTTTGCTGTACATTACTGAGGGAAATGGTTTCTCTTCCCTTTAAATCGGCTCTAACGCAAGGGTTTCACTCGCGGTATTTTTTTTGCCGAGATTCAGCCCCGCTCCTGTGCGGGGAGCCTCTCCCCTCCCACTCTCCACCCATTGACCCCGTCCCTCCGCCCCTCGGGGGCCTTCCTCCGCCCTCCATACGCCTTTCCCCGCCTCTATCGCACATCAGCGCCCCGCACACGTGCGCGGGCCCGTTAATGTGACGCGCACGCGTGCGCGGCACTTAAGAGCACATAAGTGCATCATTAGCATGCGCTATTGTGCGCCGCGCACGTGTGCGCGGTTTAGTAAACATACCCCTTAGACTAGCCTTATGGCTGGTGTAAAGTCCTGCACCTAGCTTTGTAAAGAATGTGCTAAGTATGTGTGTAAATGCCCATTAATGTATGTAAATCACTAAAACAGCATGATTTACAGGCATAGATGTGCGTAACTTTACAAGGCTCCTTATAATATTACCTCATAATGCATTGACTTTATCTGGAAAATCTGATAGCTACAAGAGAACGGCCTTCTCTACAACTATAACACTGAATGATAGCTTGTGAATGAGCTGGAAGTGAGAAATCTCTGCTGGATTTAAAGTGAGTTTTCTGCAGCAGAGATCACATCGTTGATTCCTTCTAGATGTCAACAAAAGTGCCTTGGGCTAGATTTAAATCAACTATTAAACAGAGATGATGGTTAGGTTAGAACAAGATTCTTAACTAATCTAGCTGGTAAAAGATTAGTTGAAGAGGTTATAGGATTCATGGAGGACACAATTTTGACTATATAGTCAGAGGATATAGGCTAGTTAAAATGTATCCTGATAAAAGGAGACATAAACAGAGGCATTCATAGGATGTGATTTCATGTTAACCAGAGAGTGGAAATATGCAGCCACTGTCCAGTTCACTTTATCCAGACAGCTTGGCCACAGCTATAGCAGGGCTAGGATCATCAGATAATGATATCCTCCTATCTTTAATCATTATTCAGTGGTGTCACGATAACCAGATATCTCACTTAATTCTCTTTAACCAAATATAGCTCCAATGAAACTTTTTAACTGCATTATGATGTTACTGCAATGATTAAAGTCCAAATTATTTATTATTTGGAGCTAAAATGTACTACAGAAAGAAGGATTGCACAGCTGCTATTAGAGTATTTCAGAAGTCTTTGTAGTTTGCAAACTCTTTCAAAAGGTCACCTGAAATAACTGTACACCCTTTCAGAAAGAACCACAAATTTCAGGAAAAAAACTTTTGTATTCAGAGAATGTTATGTTGTGGAAATCCCCACAAAAGAGATTATTATTTCTACCTGATATTACATTTCGTCAATATTTTTTACATGTTATTATTATTGACCCAGTTCTATTCTGGACTACCTTGTTTTCCTCTTTTTAGTTCAGAACTGCATCCTATATGTACAAAATCTTTTGAACATCAAGACTCTAATGAAAATCCTGCAGAGAGGATAAGGAAAAGGTCTGCAAGCGAAGGCTATGTATCAAACTATGAAGAGGATATTGATTGGACAAATAGTAGAGATGAATTTCACTTTGACTATTTCTTATGCAACGTAGTACCAGATGTGGCCTGCTTCCCTCAACCTGATGCATTTAATCCTTGCGAAGACATCATGGGATACAATACTCTCAGAGTCCTTATATGGTTTATTAACATTCTAGCTATCACTGGGAACATCATTGTCCTGGTTATTTTAATAAGTAGTCAGTATAAATTCACTGTTCCCCGATTTCTAATGTGTAATCTTGCATTTGCTGACTTGTGTATGGGCATCTATCTATTAGTGATTGCATCTGTAGATATCCAGACTAAAAGTCAGTACTACAACTATGCCATAGACTGGCAGACTGGAGCAGGGTGTGATGCTGCAGGTTTCTTGACGGTGTTTGCAAGCGAACTCTCAGTCTACACTTTGACGATAATCACCCTGGAAAGATGGCATACAATAACATATGCAATGCAGATAGATCGCAAAGTTCGATTCTGGCACGCAACCGTTGTCATGATAATTGGATGGATTTTTTCCTTCACGATGGCTCTTCTTCCCATCCTTGGAGTCAGCAGCTATATGAAAGTTAGCATCTGTTTGCCTATGGATATCGAAACTCCACTGTCTCAGGGTTATATCATATTTATTTTAGTATTGAATGTCTTTGCATTTTTAGTCATCTGCTCCTGCTACACACGAATATACCTTACAGTTAGAAATCCTGATGTTGTCTTTTCAAACAGTGACACCAAAATCGCCAAGCGCATGGCCATATTGATCTTTACCAATTTTCTTTGCATGGCTCCAATATCCTTTTTTGCAATTTCAGCATCACTCAAGATACCTCTTATCACAGTATCAAAATCCAAGATCCTTCTCGTTTTATTCTACCCAATCAATTCATGTGCCAATCCCTTCCTTTATGCAATTTTTACAAAGACTTTCCGCAGAGATTTTTTCATTTTGATGAGTAAATTTGGTTGCTGTCAAATGCAAGCCCAGATCTGCCGAACAGAAACTTCTTCCTCTGTTCATAATTCCCATATGAGAAATAGCCATTATGTTCCATCTCCAAAAAGTAGTGCTGGATCTGTTTATACATTAGTGCCCTTGAATAACTTGAGCTGAAGCACAAGTGCATAGTTTTACCTGTAGATGCAATAAAAATGGTTTTTACTGTGAATTTCAAAAGAGAATGTTTGTGGTATAAACTAATACTTTCATGAAACCCATCATTTTTTCCTTTCTGAACAAAAAAGCATTTTGTTCAAATTGTGTATTTGGATTCTAAGTATTGACAGGCCATTACCCATTACAGCTTGAAGAGCAGCAAGCAAAGGAATCATTTGCCGATATTCATTACCTAGCACTTTAAACCATGCAAATATGAATTAACACACATTAAATAACACACTTAATTCAAATTAATGCACGTTGGTGCAACGAGGTCCAAAAGCAAATTTCTCAGCAAACATTATCAGCACTACAGTTTTTTCTGGGATCTGACTTTACAGCCCCCCTTGTTATAAATGAAAGAGAAAACACAGCATCATTATTAGTTTATTATTTAACATGTGGAGACATATGAAAAGTTTGTTGCAAATGGAGATAAGGAAGGCTTAAACACTACATGATTAAGCAAAATTAAAGTTGTAAGGCAAAGCAATATGTATACTAGGATAGCAAATTTTTTCTCTCTTGCTCTGTTGAATGTTATTTTTATGATCAATGAAAGGAATCTCATTAGAACTTGATTTTATTTAATACCAAATGAAAACTTTCTAGTAAATATATCACCTGTACCTTACTACTCTGTTGATTTGTACTGTAGTGTATTATAATTCATTAAATCTTTTGTCTCATTCTGTGTCAATGGGACTAAAAAGCTTGAGGGCCTATTATCAGTGGCATAAGTTACAATGAGAGACCCCCAAGCAAAAGTTTGCTGAAGGTTCCCCGTTGTCACAGCGGTGGTGCATTCCCGTGTGGGCCCCCTTTTGTGCAGTGGGCTCCCTACACAACGGTGGCGACAGCAGCAGCAGCGCAGCAAACATACTTTATCATGTTTGCTGCACTGCTCCGCTCTTGTAAGTTTGCTGCAGGAAACGCAGGCTCAGTGGCTGTTCCCCATGATGAACTTACAAGAATGGAGCAGCGTGGTAAATATATTAAGATACATTTGCCATGCTGCTGCTGCTGCCACCGCTGTGTGGTCCCCCACATTGCAGTGGCTGCTTGGGCAGAATTTACACAAACTCCTACTTTTAAGCTACTATTAGGGGCTCGATATTCAAAAGGCATTTACATGGTTTACAGCCCAGTAAACCATGTAAATGCCTTAGATGGGGATATTGAATGGCACCTACATGGTTAGTGCCATTGAATATCCCCATTTGAGTCCCCTACTTGCCTCAAATGCTATCGGGTCAGCATCGGGGCGTGTTATGGGTATTCCAGAGCGGAGCGGAGGAGGAGGCAGGTAATGGCGCTAACCGGGCAGCAACGATATTGGCTGCTTCCTGATTAGCGATCTGCACCTTAAAGTAAGTGAGGAAAACCCTCACCTATCTTTAAGGTGCAGGAGCTAACCAGGTAGCATCCAATATCACTGCTGCCTGGTTAGCTTTGGCAGCTCCCAGCTTTTGCGGCGATCCGGATATTCAATACTGTCGCTGCGGCATTGAATATCTGGGTTTAAGGGTCAGCGGGCAGGGCTACATGCCATAGTGGTGCATAGTCTGCCCATTTGGAAATCAGGCCCTAGGTGTCTAGTGTGACTTTTAATGCATGTTAACAGTATGGCACTGTATTGATAGAATGTGTTATCAATACAGAACATTAATTGTTAACACATTCTAAGTGGTGATCATTTTAAAAACCTTAGTCATAATCTGGACATCATAAACATGCATGTGGACATCCACATCATGGAGACGCCCCTGGAGCCATTTCACAAATGGAATTTAAAGATGTCTCTGATACAGGGATGGTCAAGTAGGAAGGGGGCATGGCAGAGGCGTGTCTGGACTGATGCAATGGACTTAGACATCCCTGATTGATTTCAGAAACTTTGGAAATATCTGCAACCCCATCCAAGTTTAGACCTGCTCCAAGTGCAAATAGGCCTCGGGAAAGTGCTTGTTTTGGCTGTAAAACATCCAGAGGGTATAGATAAGAGGGCTTACAATCTAAGTTTATATGTGAGGCAATGGAGGGTTAAGGGAGTTGCCCAAGATCACAAGGAGCAGCAGTGGGATTTGAACCTTGTCCCTACTGCAGGACTCTAACCATTAAGCTATTCTTAGACATTCCTGGTCTTAAATATTATTCTGGGGATATCTATGTAGATGGCCCTGCAAATATTCATATTGGGTACGTCCCTGTTTGTGAAATCATGCTTCAACTTGGAAATGCCTTTTTTTTTGCACATTTGGCTTGGACGTCCCAGATTACACTTGGATATCATTCGTAAAATGTGCCTTTAAACACCTATTTATTTATTTATTTATTTAACTGTATTTATATCCCGCTTTTCTTACTGGGGTATGGTAGGGGCAGGAGTTGGCTTGGATTGTGCCTTTCTGTTAACACGTTTAGTAGTTAATGCATATTAACCACGTTGGTGATTAATAATGCATTAACTGCTAAATTCAGCAGGTAAGACAGTGCATTTGCTACATCTCCAAAGGTGTATCTAATTGCATTCTGCATTATTGGCAGTGATATTAACATGGTACTACTGGTCATTGCTCTGCATTAACTGCACAGCAACCATCCCCGATGTGCTAGATATGCCCCTAATATAATTATAATTACTGCTGAGGTTTTGCACTTAATACACCTTAACTTTGACTGATAAAGCTTGATAGGTGGTCCCTTAGGGATTCAAGTCCTATATTTTGCCATGTTAATATGATGCTCCATTTCTACTCCAAGGGGTATGTTTACTAAACCGTCTTAATGTTACCGGCGTTAGTTGCAGTCTTACTGTGACGAATGCCATATAAGGTAATGGGCGTTCCGGTCTTAAGGTAGCATTTCGGGTTATCGCGCGATAGAGGGAGCCATGGCACGTTAACGCACGTTAGCCTTAATTAGGCGCGCTGACCCGGCAACAAAGCAATAGAGGTGTAGCACAATGGTTAATACATTGACTTTTGATACAGTGGTTATGAGTTTGATTCCCCAGTGGGCTTAATGAGTCAGGCTGTCTGAGGCATTTTCTTTTTAAATTTAAATTAGTGCTGCCAGCAAACACACCCTGACAGTACCTTAACCTAAGGTGCCGCATAAGGCGCCCTATAAGGCACTCCAGAGGGCACATTATAAAGTGCACTGTCCGCCAAGGCACCTTATAATGTTCCCTATAGGGCACCTTATAAGGCGCCTTATAGGGCTCTTTATGCGGAACCTTAAGGTTACAGCACTGTGATAGTGTTTTTGCTGACAGCACTAATTTAAATTAAAATAGGAAATGCCTCAGACAGCCCTATCAAATAACAACACTGTGGGATCAAACCCATGACCTCTGCCTCCACAGTCAATGAAGTAACCAGTGGGCTAGTTCTCTATAGCCACTAACAAGCCCCTGGCTGGCTAAAGAAGGACTGCAGGTCACCACACAAACTGTCTGCTGTGGTTACAAGGATAGGGTTAACCCACCTGTACCCATGAGGCACTGCACATGCAGATCAGCAGTCTACAGATGATCACAAGATGGGGTATGCACCCCCACAGCACCTCAGCCTGGTAGGGGGAACTGACCGTGTGTGTTACTGGCACAGAGTAGCTACAGACCGACACATTATGGGGGTACTGTGCTCACCCTGAGGGCAAGGTGGGGCACCCAGCACCAGGTCCGCAGCACCTGGCTTAGCTGAGATAGGCTATGCTACAAGTTGCCATCAGTACCAGCGTGTGATAGATAGTCCTTGCAGACACTTGTGTCCAGCCCTTGTGTGACTATGATGCACCCAGAATAATGCATATCCTGTGTGGGTGCCATGGTCACATGATTTAAGTGAAGGGGGGGTGTTTGGACCCATAGGCAGGTTATGTAGCACCACCCAACCCACCCTCTGGGGCTCAAGGTGGGGGAAAGAATCTCCCACCAACAGATCCATATTCTACATCCCTGCAATGGTGGCAGTAGCGGGTACCATCAACCCCAGTCCTGCTGTGGAACAGGCACCCTACAGGGCAGTCAGTGCAGATCTGTACACATCCATAAGGCAATGCCAGACAGACAGCAGGCATGGAAATGCTCCCCCACTACTATCTGACATTCTCCAGCAACAAGAACAATGAGTCTCCAGCCGCTGCACTCTGCAAGGTGTTCCAGCCATACACATACTAACTGCAGACAGTCTGCTAGCTAGTCCATAGTGCATGTTCCAGGAGGAGATGTGAGCACACCCACCAAGAAGATCAGTCAGTGATTGGGCCCCAGAAAAAGAACCCATAAATTTCACTTGAGAAAAATACTATACATCACTATGGGGGAACCTAGCCATGCTGTGGTCACTGAACAGTCAGGGTGAGAGTGACCTCCCAGCAGGACATGCTGTGGCCACCCTGTCCATGCAGGTGGTGGCCAGGCACTAAATGTCCCAGCCATTGCCCTATGCCCTGTGCAGATGCATCCTGTCCGGGCCATACGCACAGTACCTTGCTCCTCATTATGCACATTGGCAGGCTAACACTGGAAGCAGTGCAAGCAGTGTGGGCTGAGTAAGGTGTAGGCAGCCACAACACACTGGATGGACAGACACACACTCCCACACCTATGCTAGCATTGTGCAAATATAGAGGCTTTTGGCAGCCCTGGCCACCACACCAGTCCTGGGCACAGTGCAGGTATGGCTATGTTATGCAATATTGTTGGGGTCACTCCCCGGGGTGGTAAACACTGTCAGAAACCAAACCTTCACCTTCCAGCACCTTCCAAAGCCCATCTGCAATCTACCAGGAAATCAGCATTCTACTATTTAGGACCCTCTCTCTGGAACTCCCTTCCCACCAACCTCCGTACAGAAGAATCATATCCCAAATTCCGCTCTTTCCTTAAGACTCATCTGTTCTCCCTAGCTTTCCGCCCCTGACTTTTCATTTCTCTGTCTCCTATCTTATGGTCTATCTGTTGTTCTGTCCTTACTTTCTTCTCTTTCTATCATTTATTGTAACTTCTTTTTCTCTTTCTATAATTAGTAATTTTATTTTGTAAACCGCCCCGATGTTATGGGGGGCGGTATATTAAGTGTGAAATAAACAATAAACAATAAAACTGAAACACACTCCACAGATATCAGAAAGGTTGCTATGATGCAGCTCGATCAGCAAATTGTGCTTAACTTAGGAATTGTTATCTGCCATTAATCATAGCAACCTTTTGATATATGTGTAACGTATTCCCAAGTTTAGGGTGGCATTGCTAAGGTATGCAAGTGCTAGTATTGGGAGATGCTGCTGCGCGCAGGGCCCAACAGCCTGACTCTCCATGAGGCTTTGGATAGTGGAGCCTGTGGGTGTGGGTGTTTATGCCCCTATTGGCCGCCACTCTAGGGCAGAGGTTCCCAACTCCGGTCCTGGTGGGCCAAACACTGTTCAGGTTTTCATGCTGTCCCTAATGAATATGCATGAGATACATTTGCATACAATGGGGCGGCGCATACTAATGCAGCACAGGCATATTTATTAGGGACAGCATGAAACCTGAATGGTGTTTGTCCCTCCAGGACTGCTGTTGGGAAACTCTGCTCTAGGGATTGCACATGTTTATGGTGTCTGTGCTCTGTAGGGTAAAATATAGGTGTTTCAGGCATGTTTATTTTATCTGCAATAAAGGTTCCGTCTTTATTACTACTGTTTAGTACTGGGTAAAATATGGGGAAAGGGTTGGCAGGAGCCACAGCTGGGACTTGAACTTGTGACCTTCTGCTCTTGGACACACTGGCTGCAGGGGCGGCTCAAGGCAGTCTGCTGCCTGAGGTGAAGAATGAGATGGTGCCCCCCCCCCGACTACCTTAGAGGGGGCGAGGCTTTTTTCAGAAATCCAATCAGAGACTGAACCAAACCAAAATGCCGTTTAGATTATATGGAGGAAATGCAAGATGTCTGCACACAGGGCCGTATCGAGCTGCAATCGTACCCTGTGCGACTTGCAGCTCGGATGCACACCCCCCCCCCTCGCCCCCATACCTCCATCAAGCGCTGCCTGCTCTTTCCCTGCTACTGCCGCCCTCTGTTTTTTTCACGGCGGCGCCAGCAGCAGGGAAAGAGCAGGCAGCGCTGGACGGAGGTATAGGGAGGAGGAGGAGGGGGAGCATGTGCCTGATCTTAAAGGTGCCAGCATTCTAAGCAGATCTGTCCCTCCCTGCTCTTACATCCTGTCAGAGGAGGGAGGGACCAGACCTGCTTAAAGTGCTGCGGAAAGGCTTGGGGGCGCATTTTAACTGCCTACTATTGTCCTGCCAGCGGTGGCAGGGCAACAGCAGAGAGCCGAAATGCGCCCCCCCCAAGCCTTTGCACCCTGTGCTGCTGCACTGCTTGCAAAGGGCTAGGTACGGTCCTGTTTGCACACCAAGGAACTAAAAGACAGCAAGAATCAATAGCACAGTTTATAAAACTAAATTATAACCCATTGTTATTTTGTTATAAACTGCGTTATAGTTCTCACTTTTTCTTTTTAGTAGGTGCAGAGCAGAATCAGGACATTCACCCTCAGAACTCAATATTTAAAAAAAAAATTCTGATTCTGATCATCTCACTAACAACAACAACCACTATTCTCCAGTACCAGGCATATTGTGAACTAATAAAAAACCCTTCAACAAAGAGCAAACCTACCATACCATACCATATCAGCACAAACTTCCAAAACTCACATAAGGAGCCCATCAAAAAAAAGCGTCACTGTAAATACTACAGTGGGCCCTGGAACATCCATACACTTATTTGAAAAGCTGAACAAGTTAAATTACTACAGTATAGTATAGATCTTTATATACAAACTCCATGTTAACAGAACACCTGACCTCATTCACACACGCACAGCATCGACCCTCACTAAGTACAGAATAAGTAACCACAATCTAAAGTAAAAATAAAAATATGTAGACAAAATTTAAACTGAAACCCCAAGAAGCCAGAGTCCACATGCAGTGCAACATCAGATAAATAAGAGATGCAGTTCCCCAGTGCTGTGTAAAATATAAAAATAGCACAAAGTCCAATCAACAAAATTAAATAAAATTATTTTTTCTACCTTTGTTGTCTGACCATTTTATTCTCTGATCATGCTGGTCCCGATCTGAGGCTTCTGCTTTCCTGTCTTCTCTTAGCTCTCTTTCTGTGGTCTATGGTCCATGGTCCATCTGCCATTTCTTATCTCTTCTTTTGTTTTCTTCACTTCCTTCCATCAGCCCATTTCTAGTTCCAGTAACCTTCCCCAGTATCAGTCCCCTTTCCAGTCCTCCCCTCCCAGTACCTTCCAATGTCAACCACCTTGCATTCCCATGACTGCCACTGGTGTCCATTCCCTTCCAGTCTCCCTCCTTTCCTACTGTCCAGCCCTTTCTAGTCCAAATACCATCCCAGGTATCAGCTCAGGTCCACTCTCAGTGCCACCCCCCAGTCAGCTCCCTTCCAGCCTCCTCCCTATTACCCAGCCACCTACCACTCACATCCCCAAGTGTCAGCTCCCTTCCAGTCCCCCTTCGGTACATCCCAGGTGTCAGCTTCTTTCCAGCCCCCTCCTTCCCTTTCTGCCCCATCCTTCCCCTGGCAGACCCTCTCAATATCCGCTCCCTTCCAGTCCTATTCTACCATCCCCCCGCATCAGCCCATTTGTAGCCCTAGCCCCTAGTATTCTTCCAGGGCCAGCAGCACTCTCTTCTCCCCTCACCTATTAGCCCATTTCCTATCCCAACCCATTTCTAGTCCTATTCCCTTTATCAACCCACCCCAGTCCTAGCCCCCCAATCAGCCCATTACCAGTTGTAACCCTCCAATAAGTCCATTTCAGTCCTAGCACCCCAATCAGCCTATTTCCTGCCCTAGTCTCCCCCCATAGCCCATTACCAGTCCTAACCCCCCCATCAGCCCATTTCAAGTTCTAAACCCCCATCAGTCCATTTCCAGTTCTAACCCCCCCCCTGATAGCCCATTACCAGTCCTAGCCCCCCTCCTGATCAGTCCATTTCCAGTTCTAACCCCCCCATAGCACATTACCAGTCCTAGCCCCCTCTCCTGATCAGCCCATTTCCAGTACTAACCCCCATCAGCCCGTTTCCAGTTCTAAGCCCCCCATAGCCCATTACCAGTACTAACCCCCCCTTCGCCCATTTCCAGTTTTAACCCCCCCATAGCCCATTACCAGTCCTAGCCCCCCTCCTGATCAGCCCATTTCCAGTGCCACCCCCCATCAGCCCATTTCCAGTTCTAACCCTCCCCATAGCCCATTACCAGTCCACTCTTAACCCCCAATCAGCCCATTTTCTTACCTCCGGCATAAGAAGCAACTGCCGCTGCTGCTGTTGTTGTTTTTTTTTTTTGAAGGCCGAGTGAGGCGGTCTTTTTGGGGGCAATTTTGCTGCCCCCAAAAAGTTGCTGCCTGAGGCCACCGCCTCACTTGGCCTCATTATAGAGCCGCTCCTGACTGGCTGTGTGTACTGCACCACACTGTTGCCACAGGGACAGTTCATTCCCTGGGGATACCATGACTGTTCATCAGACAGACCCTGTCTGTTGCATTGCATGGCACCCACCTAAACGGGGCTAGGCCATGGTCTGCTGTGGGCAGATGCCACTGCCCCCTCCACCACCATGCTGCCATGCCATTATGCCGGTGGTGCTGGTGGTGCGCAGTCCCAGGCCATCCAGTATGCTGGTAGGCAGCTGCCTATGGTGTGGGTTCTCGAGTAGGGGTGCCTACATGGACATGCGCACTCCCCCCCCCCCCCCGCACCGTCTGCCAATGTTATGTGCCCTTGGGGGTACCTGCTGGGTAATCTCCCCTGTGACACTGTGGGACACACACTCGTACCCATGTTGGACCCTCGTCAGTTGCTGTCTTGCTGCTTTACAGTTTCGGCATTCCTATGTGCCACCTAGGCATCTGCCTAGCCCACACTGTGCCCCAGATGGACCACAGCATGTGCCGCCTGCAGCCCCCTGAGTCCCATTTACAGCATCAGTACAGTTTCCGTTTCCTATGTGCCCACTCTGCTGTTGCTGCATATGTGCACGCCATAACAAACCTGCCCAATCTAAATGGCAGAAACCTTGATCAGCGCTATTTCAATGTGGGATCATTCACTTTGTAGGGGGACAGAGCATAGACCCTTCCAAACATGATATCTTAATTTATATGCTTTGTCAGTAGTGTTGCTTATGTTTATCATTAATATCACTATTGGCCAGCTTGGTTATTGGGCTTTTAGATGTGGTTCTAGTCCTTTTATATGTTTATTTGCCTTTTTGGTCCCTGCACATGTATCACAACTATCATTTTTCTGGGTTTCCCTGCCTTTGCTGCACATTGCTGATTTAAATGGTTTCTCTTTCCTGCAAATGTGCCTTAATGCGAGGGTTTCACTGGCGTTAGTGTTCAGACCCGGATTTCACAGCGTTAGTGTGCCTGGAGCCTCTCCCCTCCCACATTCCGTCCATTGACCCCTTCTCTCCGCCCTCTGAGAAGCCTTACTCCACCCTTCAGACCCGGATTTCATAGCGTTAGTGTGCCTTAACGCCGCTGCTGCGTTATTGCGCGATAACGTTACATTATCACGCGATAGCATCACTTATCGCACAATAATACCACCGCTGTGACGTTAAGACGGTTTAGTAAACATACCCCTAAGTATAAAATTAGGTACTATGCATTCAATAAAGTCAAAGTAATACATTCAAACACAAATGTTGCTTCTGTTTTTATTGCGTAAATACATAATAGACTACACTTTTAATTTGGTACTGTTCTTCTTCCCAAAGGCTACCATTGGGTTATTTTCTTCCTATGGCATTGATGAAAAACTGGATTAATATTTCCTGGAAAGACAATCATTGACTGATATACATGTTTTCAATATGAAAAAACAGCTTGCCACTGCTGATACTTACTGTAAAGGGGATTGATTCAAAGAAATGAACATGTTATATGGCTTTCATATTAAAGAAACTTTGGATTATACTTATGTAGAGCTATTTTCTGTAGTGCACTATTAGCTCTATATAAAACGTAACGGAATTAATCTCATTAGGTGCCAGACCAAGACAAACCACCCATCTGGGCAGCAGCAGAATGGGATAGTGTTGACGGCGGAGGATCACATTTTTGTGACAACGACAACAACACCAAACTTAAACTGCGCGGAAGAAAGGCCCGGCAATCTACTTCTGTATCTTGCCATGAAAACCCAATGGATAGTTACAACAAAACAAATTGTGCTATGGTGCTGGAAGATGAGACCCCCAGGTCGGAAAGCACTCAACTAGCTACTGGGGAAGAGCTGAAGACTTTTCAGAGTAAAGCCAGCATTTATGATGTGGTTGGATCAAAGCCCTCGGGAAGTCTGACTGCTGATGTAGCTGCACATGAAATGAGAGTCAGAAGCTGTAAAGATGTCTTACACATTGGAACATGGAACGTACGAAGCATGAACCAAGGGAAGTTGGAGGTGGTCAAGAATTAAATGGAACGTGTACAACTTGATCTGTTGGGTGTCAGCGAACTGAAATGGACTGGCATCGGGCACTTTGCATCAGATGATCACATGGTCTACTATGCTGGAAATGAAAGACAAAGAAGAAATGGTGTTGCATTTATAATAAAGAAGAAATTTGCAAGAACTGTAATGAAACACAATGCAGTCAGCGAACACTTAATCTCTATTCGTCTACGAGGATTGCCTATCAACACAACTATAATTCAAGTATATGCCCCAACAACAGCTGCAGAAGAGAATGAATTTGAAGAGTTCTATGAACAAGTACAAGCTGAAATTGACAGAACATGCAAACAGGATATCCTGATAGTCATGGGTGACTGGAATGCAAAAGTTGGCAACAAAGAAGAAGGCAAAGTAGTTGGAAAATATGGACTTGGCAATAGAAATGAAGCTGGAGAAAGACTGATAGAATTCTGCAAGACCAATGATCTATTCATCTCAAACACCTTCTTCCAGCAACACAAGCGGCGACTGTACACATGGACTTCACCCAATGGATTGTATAAAAATCAAATTGACTACATCTGTGGAAGTCAACGATGGAAAAGCTCTATAACATCAACCAAGACAAAACCTGGAGCTGACTGTGGTACAGATCATGAACTACTAGTATGCAAACTCAAGCTAAAGTTGAAAAGAGCAAACCACTCATGAATGCAGCAAAATATGACCTTGAGAATATATCACTGGAATTTAAAGACTGCCTGCAAAATCGATTTGCTGCTTTAGATACAATGACAGAGCTCCGGAAGAGTTATGGAATGACATCAAGAAGGTTGTGTTGGAAGAAAGCGAGAAGTCTCTACAAAAGGTGAAAAAGCAAAAACGGCCAAAATGGATGACGGAAGAAACTCTGAAAATTGCCCAGAAATGCAGAGAAGCTAAAGCCAGAGGAGAAAGAAAGACAATTGCAGA
The DNA here is from genome assembly GCA_033557465.1 of Ichthyophis bannanicus. Taxonomy (NCBI): domain Eukaryota; kingdom Metazoa; phylum Chordata; class Amphibia; order Gymnophiona; family Ichthyophiidae; genus Ichthyophis; species Ichthyophis bannanicus. The sequence continues at coordinate 250,796,927 of CM066039.1, read as the reverse complement.
ACTCAACAGAGATTTCCAACATGCAGCAAGACAGGACAAGGAAAAGTACTACAACGACACATGCAAGGAAATAGAAGCAGAAACTATTAGAGGAATAACAAGATCGGCTTTCCTAAAGCTAAGAGAGTTAAAGAAAAAGTTCCAGCCTCGAATTGGAATGTTACAAGATGCACAAGGTTCTATGTTGAATGATGCTGAGAAGATCAAGAAAAGGTGGAAGGAATATACAGAGTTTTTATATGATAAAGATCAAGTGGACCAACAGCTGTTTCAACCTGTACCTTATGATCGGGAACCATTGGTGATGAAAGAAGAAGTTGAAGCAGCATTGAAAGCCTTATCAAAGAACAAAGCACCAGGCATTGATGGCATTCCTATAGAGGTATTGCAGCAATCTGATGCAGCTGTTACCATACTTACAAGGCTCTGCCAAGAAATATGGAAGACAACATCATGGCCAACTGACTGGAAAAGATCTGTGTTTATACCAATACTAAAGAAAGGTGATCCAACTGACTGTGGAAATTATCGAACAATCGCTCTGATCCCACAAGCCAGCAAGATTCTACTGAAGATTATTCAAAAGAGACTACAACCATACCTGGAACAAGAACTACCTGAAGTGCAAGCAGGGTTCAGGAAAGGGCGAGGAACGAGAGACATCATTGCGGATGTGAGATGGATCCTTGAAAAGACTAAAGAATACAAAAAGGATATCTATTTGTGCTTTATCGACTATAGCAAGGCTTTTGACTGTGTAAACCATGAGAAACTCTGGGCCACATTAAGAAGCATGGGTATACCAGAACACCTGATCGTTCTCTTGCGCAATTTGTACATTGATCAAGAAGCAACAGTTTGAACTGAACAAGGAGAAACAGAATGGTTTAAAATAAGCAAAGGTGTAAGACAAGGTTGCATACTTTCCCCCTACCTGTTTAATTTATATGCAGAACAAATCATCAGAGAAGCAGGATTGTATGAAGACAACAGAGGTGTGAAGATTGGTGGAAGACTCATCAACAACCTTCGCTATGCTGATGATAACACATTACTGGCTGAAAGTGAAGATGATCTGAAACATTTGCTTCTCACAATCAAAGAACATAGTCTCAAAATGGGCCTGCACCTTAATGTAAAGAAGACAAAGATCATGACAACTGGCATAATCAACAGGTTCATCGTTGAAGGAGAAGAAATTGAAATTGTGAACAACTTTAACCTACTTGGATCAACTATCAATAAAGAAGCAACAAGCACTCAAGAAATCAGAGGACGCATTGCTCTTGGCAGAATGGCTATGAAAGACCTAGATAAGATTCTCAAGAGCAGAGATGTCTCTCTCCATACAAAGATTTGGCTTCTTCAAGCCATGGTATTTTCAATAACATCATATGGATGTGAAAGCTGGACAGTGAAAAAGACAGACAGGAAGAAAATTGATGCCTTTGAATTATGATGCTGGCGGCGAATACTGTGTATACCATGGACTGCCCGAAGAACAAACCAGTCGGTACTAGAGGAGATCAAACCTAAGCTTTCTTTAGAAGCTCAGATGACAAGACTTCGACTTTCATACTTTGGACACATCATGCGAAGAGAGAGATCATTAGAGAAAGACATCATGCTTGGTAAGATAGAAGGTCAACGCAAAAGAGGAAGGCCAGCAATGAGATGGATCGATACAATAACAGCAGCTACGGGTACCAGTCTGTCAACAATGAGCTGCCTGACTGAAGACCGAACACAATTTAGGATAGCTATCCAGAGGGTCGCCATGAGTCGACTCCGACTCGACTGCACTTAACAACAACAACAAGAAATTATTCATTAATATTTGATTATCTGATTCTGTTTGACACCTGATGGAAAGAATGAAAATAAAACATTTTGTAAATTTTATTAGCCAAAAAGTAATGTCTTATATTTTGTTTTAGTACTTCCTGCTACTGTAATTCCTATGTAACCTGAAGTTCATCTGCTACAATATTTTTGAACCAGTGAAAGTCTGGCTAGATCGAAATGCCTAAAGCCTAAATTTTTTGATGGATTTTATATAAACTTAAATCTATGTATATTTTTTTCAACATTAATTTATTTGTTCTTATGCATTTGGACAGCATTCAAGTAAATGCAACCAAACATAACAGAGGATACCTTTCCATCTAAAAGAAAGTCATGGACTGCTTTTCAGACCGACATGTCCATGTTCTCCAAGCTAAATGTTTCTAATCTTCTTTCACTTTTTGAAAAATATATTCTTACTGTATCTCTCTGTCTGTCTGTCTCTCTCTCTTTTTCCTCTTCTCTTTGAGAAGCATATGCAATCTCTCTCTTTCTTGGACATGTGTTACTAAAGTGCATTAGCCGATTGCACGAGTTTACGGACAGTTGGCACATGGTTGGGCCATGCAGCAGCAAGGAGCATGCGTGGCAAATGTTACCACACTAAAAATCCTGTGCTATTGGAGCAATGTATTAGTAGTCAGGGTGAGGGCAGAGACTGGACATTGACATGGTGTGCACCAGGGGCGGGTGCATTACTTGCACATTAAATGTGAATTGACTGCTCTAGCATGGGGCAACTAACCCCTGCCTCTGACTAGGTGCTAGCTGCACACACCATGCTCCTGGGTACCAACCATGCGGTTGAGATGCGTGGTTCATACGCAAGTGTTAAGAAATAGGAAGGGCAGGTGCAGGGCAAACACATTGGAACAATAGGGGGCCAATGGGAGATGAAAACTAAGGTACACACCTGGCCATTGTTTTGGGAGTGTTGCATGGTATGCTGACATGGTTTTGGAACACACCAGCCTGACAACCTCGACACCAGGGCCCACAGTTCTGCAATCACACTGTTGGTACAGTGGGCAAACATCCATGGACACAGCAAAAGCTGTTGTGACTTACTGCTGTTCACATCTGCCTATGCATTTGATAGTTTCAGAGAGCTGCTGGTGTTCTGTTCTGTGGAGCTGATGTGCTCTGTGCTGCAATCAGTACATGCCTCAGAGGCAGAGGTTGAGCCAAAAGGATACTATAGGGGAAGGGGCATGCAACTTTAGCGATGCACTTTATGGCTGAATGACGGTGTGGCAGCACAGGAGCTGTCTGACTCCTGGCCCTTGTGCGTGGGGGTGCATGTGGCAGTGAATATAGGCACCTGGTGGGGCCATGGCACTGATATGGGTCATGTACCTCTGGGATGAGGGCCCCTCACCTTGATTGAATGAGGATGTGGCTGAGGCCTACCAGCTCTTAGCAATAGGCATACATTAAGGAGCTGAGATTAATTAAGCTTCAGGTGGAGTGGCCTAGTGGTTAGGACACAGTACCTCAGACCGGGGGTTCAAGTCTCACCTGGGAACAGCAATCTCAGGCCAGAAGGACTGGGGATTCTAGTCCTATAGGCACTCCTAGAGGCCTTGGACAAGCCACTTAATCCTCTGTTGCCTCAGGTATACATAGAATGTGAGCCCTTTGGGGAGAAGGGAATGTACCCAGTACCTATTTATAGTGATTACATAATGTAAGCCACTTTGATTGAAGGATAAGGTGGTATAGAAACTGGTTAAATAAATAAATTAAGTATAGCTTTATTAGTATATGTATCCCTAGCAACCCTTTGTAAGTTAAGAACTTAAATATCTAAATATAACCTTAAAATTAAGATGCAAACAGCAGTCCAGCAGCGAGATGGGGGTTTTCCAGTCTTTTGCATTGAGTGTCATATGTATGATTTTCTCCCAGTTGGTGAGGGGTCTTACGTGTGCAATAGGTGCAAGGAGCTCTTTGCTCTCAGGGAACGAGTCTGATCTCTGGAGGCTAGAATAACAGACTTGGAGGATATAAGGAAGACAAAAAGGTACATAAACGAGATCTACATGGATATAGTTATGAAGTCCCACCTCCAGTCTGGTAGCATCCCTGTTGCCATAGAGGAGAGAGGTCACGTGAGAGGAGAGCATCGCCCTGGTGCAGCAGGAAGTGATCCTGTAGCTAGGATCTGTCCTCCAGGTGATGTAAAACCCTCTCGCACCGAGGAGGCATCTCCAGTGCCATGTGCCCACGAGGGAAGGGTTAGGACAGATGTTATAGTTGGTGATTCGATCATTAGGCATGTAGATAGATGAGTGTCTGGTGAATGTGAGGATTGCCTGGTAACATGCCTGCCTAGTGTAAAGGTAGCGGACCTCACGTGCCACCTAGACAAGGTCTTAGATAGTGTTGGGGAGGATTCTGCTGTCTTGGTACATATCGGTACCAATGACATAACAAAGTGTGGTAGGGAGGTTCTGGAGGCTAAATGTATGTTTTTAGATAGGAAGTTGAAACCCAGAATTTCCAGTGTAGCATTCTCCGAAATGTTTCCCGTTCCAAGCGCAGGATCCAAAACCCAGGCAGAGCTCCAGAGTCTCAATGTGTGTATGAGACGATGGTACAAGGATGAGGGTTTTGGATTTGTTAGGAACTGGGGTACATTCTGGGGAAAGGAGGGCCTCTTCTGAAGAGATGGGCTCCATTTTAATTGGGATGGAACCAGCCTGCAGGTATTAATCTTTAAAAAGGAGATAGACTAACTTTTAAACAATATAATAGGGGAAAGCCGACAGTCGCGCAAGAGCACATGGTTCGGAACAATGTATCCTTGAAGGATACTAGCAAAAGAATAAAGTTAGGGCATATCAGCAGGGAGATTCCAATAAAGACAAAAGTAGCCCAAATGCCCTTGAGTACAGAGCAGACAGAGCTTAAAAATTACAAATTACCCCTGCCTACTGATAATCAGATTAATATGAATAAAATACAGCCTCTAAAATGCTTGTATGCAAATGCCAGAAGTCTAAAAAATAAGATGGACGAGTTAGAATATATAGCACTAAATGAGAGGTTAGATATGATTGGTATCACAGAGACATGGTGGAAGGAGGACAACCAGTGGGACACTGTGATTCCTGGGTACAAACTATATCATAACGATAGAGCAGAGCAGATTGGTGGAGGGCTTGCACTCTGTGTTACAGAGGGCATTGAGTCACAAATGATTAAAGTTTTGCAGGAAAAAAAATTCACTATAGAATCTATGGATTGAAATTCCATGTAAAAAGGGGTAGGGCAAGGCAATGGCAGTGAGGGTGTACTATCGACCACCTGGCCAGAATGAACAAATGGATGATGAAATACTCAAGGAAATCAGGGAAGCTAACAAAAGTTACAGCACAGTAGTAATAATTTTAATGGGTGATTTCAATTACCCCAGTATCAACTGGGTCAGTGTCATGGCAGGACATGCTAGGGAGATAAAGTTTCCAGATGAAATAAATGACTGCTTCTTGGAGCAGTTGGTTCATGATCCAACCAGAGGGGAAGCCATTTTAGACTTAGTCCTTAGTGGAACACAAGATCTGATGCAAGAAATAAGGGAGTTGGGGCCACTTGGCAAGAGTGATCATAGCATGACCGCGTTTGATTTAATAAATGGAGGATGGAGGGTAAGGAAATCCACAGTACTACCTTTTAACTTTTAAAAGGGAGACTGTGACAAAATGAGGAAAATAGTTAAGAAAAAACTAAGAGGAGCAGTTTCAAAGGTTAAAGATTTACATTAAGATTGGGTGTTGTTTAAAAATACTATTTTTGAAGCCCAGACCAACTGTATTACACACTTTAAGAAAAGTGGAAGTAAGTCCAAAAAAACTGCCAACATGGTATAAAGGTTAGGTCAGAGAGGCTGTTGTTGCCAAAAAAGCATCTTTCAAGAAATGGAAAAAGGAGACAAATGACGAAAACTGGAAACAACACAAGCATTGGCAAGTTAGATGCAAAGCATTGATAAGACAGGCAAAGACAGAATTTGAGAAGAAGCTTGCTGTGGAAGCAAAAACCCCGTGAGAGAGTCAGTTGGACCATTAGATGGGCACTAAGAGGGGACAAGGCCATAGCAGAGAGACTGAATGAATTCTTTGCTTCGGTCTTTACTGAGGAAAGATGTAAGGGTTTTACCCATGACTGAAATGGTATTCAAAGGTGATGCTGTGGAAGAGTTGAAAGAAATATTGATACACCGGGGAAATGTATTACAGCTATTTGATAAACTGAAGAGTAGCAAATCACCTAGACCAGATGATATACATAGGGTGTTGAAAGAACTGAAATATGAGATTGCAGACCTTCTATTAGTAATTTGTGAACTATCATTAAAATCATCTGTAATACCTGAAGAATGGAGGATGGCCAATGTAACGCCAATGGGTGATCCAGAAAACTACAGACCGCTGAGCCTGATGTCAGTACCAGGAAAAATGGTAGAAACCATCATAAAGAATAAAATTACTGAATATGTAGTCATGGCTTAATGGGAGACAGTCAACATTGCTTTAGCCAAAGAAAGTCTTGTCTTACTAATCTGTTATGTTTTTTTGAAGGTGTGAATAAACAAGTAGACAAAGGTGAGTCAATTGATATAGTGTACCTGGATTTTCATAAAGCCTTTGACATGGTCCCTCATGAGAGATTCTTGGTGAAATTAAAAGTCATGTGATTGGATGAAGTGTTGAATTGTGGATCAGGAACTGGTTAAAAAATAGAAAGCAGAGGGTAGGGCTGAATGGCCAATTTTTCCAATGGAGAAAGATGAATAGTGGATCTTTGCTGAGTCTGCTGCTTTTTAACATATTCATAAATGACCTGGAAATGGGAATAATGAGTTAGGTTATCAAATTTGCAGATGACACAAAACTATTCAAAGGATTGTGGAAAATTGCAAGAGGATCTTAATAAATTGGAAGACTGGGCATCCAAATGGCAGATGAAATTTAATGTGGACAAGTTCAAAGTTATGCACCTAGGAAAGAAAAACCCAAACTATGGTTACATGATGCAAGGTTCCACATTAGGAACCACCACCCAGGAAAAAGATTTAGGCGTCATCATGGATAACATGTGTAGCTGTGGCCAAGAGAGCAAATAGAATGCTAGGTATCATAAGGAAAGGAATGGAGAATAAAACAAAGTATATTATAATGCCTCTGTATCGTTCCATGGTGTGACCACACCTTGAATATTGTGTGCAATTCTGGTTGCCGTATGTTAAAAAGGATATAGCCTTATTAGAAAAAGTATAGAGAAGAGCCACCAAAATGGTAAAAGGGATGCAAGGATACCCCATAAAGAGAGGCTATAAAGGTTAGGGCTCTTCAACCTGGAAAAGAGACGGCTGAGGGGAAATATGATAGAGGTCTATAAATTAATGAACGGAGTGGAACGGGTAAACGTAGATCAATTGTTTATGCCATCAAAATATAGAAAGATTAGGGGACATGCAATGAAGCTACAGGGTAACCTATTTAAGACTAATAAGAGAAAATATTTTTTCACTCAACGTATAATCAAACTCTGGAATTTGCTACAGGAGGATGTTGTAAAAGCTGGTACTGTAATGGGTTTAAAAAAGGTTTGGACAAGTTCCTGGAGGAAAGGTCCATAAACTATTATTAAAGGGACCCAGAATATCCACTGCTTGGCCCAATACAAGCATTGTGAAACCTGTGTCTTTTGGGGAAACTGCTAGGTACTTATGACCAAGATTGGCTATTGTTGGAAACAGGATACTGGGGTTGATGGACCTTGGTCTGACCCATTATGGCATATCTTATATCTTATGGCATATCTTATGTTCTTATTTTCTTAATAGCATAATATTTGTATAACTGATTGTAGGCCTCCAGTGTTGGAACTTTCTGATTGGTGTTCCTTGCCTGTCTCCCTTGAACTGGGGGACTTTTTTGATCTTGCCAAATCTGATGAGCCTTGACGGCTAGGGTCCCCATCCTGTGGGCTTTGTGGGATTGTTCACCTTCATATGGTGTCCTCCTAAAACCCCTCCTAGAAAGAGGGGGCATGGAGGGCTCTTTGAGGGTGGCTGGCTGTGATCCCTCTCCCCCTCTTTGTAGCTGTTTGAACACAGGGGTAGGTGTTCTATATAGTGGACCATGGGGGTGGTCTTATATGCTATGGCCCTCGTGCAGGCTGCCCTAAGCAAGTGTGCTTATTATGCTTGATCTCCAGCTCCTTTTTGGCCCTTGCACCCTCCACGCAACAGTGGGGAACTCACTCCCAATGGTTAAGGTGCTACCCAAGCCATGATTAGAGAGGAATGAACTGTGGGGCCCATCCCCCACAAAAGGCCTTGTACTGTGGTCCCTGCAGCCTAGATGAACAGCCACCTTTGTTGCCTCTGAGTGAGAGTCCATATCCCTGTTCCCCCTAATGGACACTGTGGACACCCTGCCTTATCCCATACATGGCCCTTGCATCTCCAGGTCCCACGCTTGCACCCCATCACCTACGGTTTGAGATGCAGCACATACTCTCTGCATGTGTTTGCTGTTCTGATTTTCATGCCCCTCCCTCTTGTACTTAGCCCCTATGCTGGCTGTTCAGCCCACTCCCTGTCATCACTCTATTCTAGACTGGCCAGTTGCTTCCTTTCCTGTATGGGTGCTAGGGGCACAGTTCTCACTATCCACAGTGAATCGAAGGCCCACAGATGCCCCAGTATTTTGCTTGTAACATTCTATTTTCTGCCGCATGTGGAGACCATGCACAGTGTGTGCATGCGCTGGGTCATGTGCACACGGTGTGCGCATGCCCTGGCCATGCATTCGCTACTACCGCACTAGTGAAACAGTTTGCAAAGTGGTAGTAGTGTATCATGGCCATGCCTAATGTGTTTACGGCAGTCGCTCCAGCGCAATAATAACACACGAATTCTATGCATTAATCCTGTGCTCCCTACCACACTAAGTAAACATGCCCCTCTGTGAGATACACACACACTCTCTCTTTCTTGATGAGAAACTCTTAGGGTCCTGTTTACTGAAGGTCTTCTCCCATTTTTTGTCTGTGGAAACAGGGCCCATAAACTCATTCTCTCTCTTTTTTTTTGTTCTCTGTCTATGGGGTATGTTTACTAAACTGCGTTAGTGCAATTCGCGTTAGGAGCCGCGGTAGTGACAGAAACCCCAAATAAGGACATGGGCGGTACATCGTTACCACTAACGCGCGTTCCAAAAACTAACGAGCGTTACAGGGCGCCGTGGCGCGTTACTGCGCGTTAATCGTAAGAAGGCGTACAGACACAAAGCACGGAAACAGAGCTGTAGCACAATGGTTACTGTACTGATCGCTGTTACAGGCAGCATGGGTTCGAGTTCCCAGTGTGCCTAATGCAGAAGGCTGGCCCAGGCATCACCCTGTACATTACATAGGGAATGAGGAGGCATGTTTTTCTTTACGTGGAGTTGTGGTGTCAGAAACACACCCTCGGAGTGTGCCTAGCCACGTACGTTGGTGCGTGCGAGGCTGCGTGCGTTGGTACGGGCGTAGCCCCGTGCGTTGGTGCGTGCGTACAATCGTGCGTGGGTACGTGTGTTTTTACCATCGTGGGCACCTTATATTACAGACTCTTTAGGGTGTCCTGCACCTATGCATTATGCTAACAGATGTATGTGTGATGGCCTATGGTTTATCAGAGCCTGTGAGCAGGTGCTGGATTTTCCCAGGGTTGGATTGTGCCAGTCACACCCATGATGCACTGCACATGCAAATCAGCTGTCCACAGATGCACACCATGGGGAATGCACCCCCACAGCACCTCGGCCTTGTAGGGGGAAGTGACCATGTGCCCCCCCACAGCACCTCGGCCTTGTAGGGGGTACTGACCGTGTGTTGTACTGGCACAGAGTAGCTACACACCGTCACATTGTGCGGGTACTGTGCTCATGCTGAGGGTGCAGTGAGGCGCCCAGCACCAGGTCCACAGCACCGTCCATGGCAGAAAGAGGCCATGGCGCAGGTCCAAAGCAGTGTTAATGTGTGAGATAGGCAGTTTCTGCAGAAACACCTTGGATATCTCTGTCTGTTTCAGTCAGGTGTAGCCCCCATGGACCCCCTAGGTGGCCCATGTACCACCACCCCACCCCCCCACAGCCGAGGGGGGCAAACAGGGTCTCCTAACAATAGATCCACATTCTACCTCCCTGCAAAGGTGGCAGTAGAGGGGAACATCAACCCTTGTCCTGCTGAGGAACAGACACCCCACAGGGCAGTCAATGCAGCTCTGTACACATCCATAACACAATAGCAGACAGACATTAGGCCTGGATATGGTAAGCTGCACCCCACCACTATCTGATATGCTCCTGCTGCAAGCCATCAGCCACTGCACCCTGCAAGCCACTCCATCAAGACACATACCAGCTGCAAACAGCCTGCTAGTTAGTCCATAGTGCATGTGCCCAGTGGAGATGCATGCACCCAGAACTGGGATGTCAGCATACACAGCAAGCAGATAAATCAGTGACTGGGCCCCAAAAGGAAACCCATATCTATCACATGAGAGAAATACTATATAGCAATATGGGGGTGCCTAGCCATGCTGTGGTCACTGCACAGTCAGGGTGAGAGTGATCTCTCAGCAGGACATACTGAGGTCACCCTGTCTGTGTAGGTGGTGGCCGGGCACTAAAATGTCCCAGTGAGTGCCCTATGCCCTGTGCAGATGCACCCTGGCCAGGCCACCCTGTCCGGCCTATACCCATGGTACCTTGCTCCTCATTATGCACATTGGCAGCCCAATACTGGCAACATTGCTGGCAGTGTGGGCTGTGGAAGGTGTTTGCAGCCACCACACACTGGATAGATAGACAGCCACCCCCACACCTATGCCAGCATTGTGCTACTATAGAGGTGTTCAGCAGCCATACCCACCACACCAGTCCTGGGCACAGTACAGGCATGGATATGGTACGCAAGACTGTTGGGGGTCACTCCCCAGGTTGGTAAACACTATCAGAGACCAGACCTGCAGCACACACCGCAGACATCAGAATGATTGTTATGGTGGGGCTCAATGAGCAAAATGTGCTTAACGTAGGAATTGATATCTGCCAGTTATCATAGGAAACGTTTGATAGCTGTGTACCATATACCCAGGTGTAGGGTGGCATTGCTAAGGTATGCAACTGCTAGTATTGGGAGATACAGGCAGGGCCCAATGTCCTGCCTCTCCAGGAGGCATTGGCCAATGGGGCCTGGGTGTGTGGGTGTGTCTGCCCCTGTTGGCTGCTGCTTTACGGCAGAGTTTCACAACTCCAGTCCTGGTGTTCCAAACACTGTTCGTGTTTTCATGCTGTCCCTCATAAATATGCATGAACTACATCTGCATACCATGGGGGTGGTGCATAGATATGCAGCACAGGCATCTTTATTAGAGGCAGCATGGAACCTGAATGGTGTGGGGCCCTCCAGGACTGCAATTGCGGGACTCTGCTCTAGGTAATGCGCCTGTTTATGGTGTCTGTGTTTGGTGTGGTAAAATATAGGCGTATTAACCATGCGTGTGTTCTCTGCAATAAAGGAGTGTCTTTACTATCACTGTTTAGTGGTGGGTAAAACTATGGAGACTGGGATGACAGGAGCCCCAGCTGGGATTTGAACCTGTGACCCTCTGGTCTTACAGGTACTGGCTGTGTCTGTTGCACCACACTGTGGCCACAGAGATAGTGCAGTCCCTGGAGATAGGACAACTGGCCTGACGAGCCAGAAACCCTGCTCTGCACAATTGCACTGTGGGATCATTTACCTTGTATGGAGACAAAAGGGCACATAAACCTCAAAAAAGACCTCGAAAAAAGGGGCAAACACCCATAACCAAGCTGGGCAACAATGATATCATTGGGCAACATTAACAAACACTCCCAGGAAAGCTCCAATAAAATGAAATGATTTTTGAAAGGGTCTATGGAGCGTAGACCCTTCCAAACATCATTTCTTTTTTTGGAGCTTTCCTGGGAGTGTTTTTTATTGTTTCCCATTGCTATCACTGTTGCCCAGCTGAATTATAGTTTTTACACTGTTTCTTGTGGTCATTTTAAAGTTTCATTTGACATTTTGTTCTGTGCACATGTATCACACTGCTCACGTTTTGTAGGTTTCCCCGGTTTTGCTGTACATTGCTGACGGAAATGGTTTCTCTTCCCTTTAATATGCTTTTAACGACAGGTTTTCATTCACGTTGGAATTGAGCTCTGAAATTCAGCGCGTTAGTGTGAGGGGAGCCTTTTCCCGCCCACTCTCCGCCCATTGACCCCTTCTCTCCGCCCACTCTCCACCTTCTGCGCTGTTTTAACGCGCCGCGGGGGTTTATGATCGTTAACTGCGTTATGACTTGCGAACGATCGTTAAGTGTATGTTACGCGCGTTATTCACGATTACCGCAGCTTAGTAAACATACCCCTATGTCTCTGAATATTTGAAAATTGTTTTGCATATAAATGCAACAGAAATATATAAAACAATGAACTGTATGGATGTGAAATATGGAATTCTATGACTGCATAGGAGTACCTTCATGAGAATTTGGAAAGATACCCATATCCTATATTAAAAGCTGCTAAATTTTGTAAGGAAGATGTTCAATTGCTGTTTTTGGTAATTCTATCAATAAAGTTCTTACAAGATGATAATCCTAGCCATGATGAGTCAAAGAAGTTGAGGGTTCAATTTTGAGATGCAGAACTGGATGCCTTGAATAAATATGCAATCTCTTCTTGTAGCTCTGTGGTTCTTTGCCCTCTCTCTCTCTCTCGTTCTCTCTCTCTCTCCCACATTCAGGGTAGCATCTTATAGCTAAGAATGTTTTCACTCTTTATCACTGCATTATATATGTGTGTTTGTGTGAGTCTATACATGTATAAAACAGCGCACTGGTTCTGTGTGACTGCAAAAATACTAGAACACTATACCCTTCTCTTCCATGTTAAGGATATGTTTATTATGCGTTATTCTGGATGTTTGGCTAGCATCCAGCTTTTTTTGTAGTAAATAAGATACAGGTACAGACAGTTTGTTTGCTTTTATTTATTTATTGTTCTTTCTTTTATACTGCCTTTTACAATATACCCAAAAAGCAATAAGTTCAGACATTATCTCTAGATCAAGAAGAAACTGTTCCAGAGCACAGGCCCACACAGGAAAAAAGTTCTACTTTTCGCTGACCTTAATATTTGAAGGTATATCTAATAATGCCTGATTTGGGGATTGTAAGCATCAAGTAGGAACACATTGATGAATCTGTAAATCTAGGGGCCAACCCACGTAAGCTCTTAAACATCAAAAAAGCATTTTAAATTCTATGTGCTCATTTATAGGGAGCCAGTGTAGATCTACCAACATTATCTTCATGTTTGTGAATTTTTCTATTGGCCACAAGATGGACTGCTGCATTCTGCACCAGTTGAAATCTGTGCAGTTGCGTTTTCAGCAGACCCAATAGAAGAGAATTGCAGTATCCCAACCTAATTGTTATTAAAGCATCCACTACAAGAATCTATTCAGAAAGTTCCAGATAGGAACAAAGGTGTTTAATGTTCCATAAATGATAAAAGTAGGATTTCACCATCACACCTTTCTGAAGATGCATCAATAAAAATGAATCAAAGCAAATATCCCAAGTCCTGACTTAATCTGAGGGACACAAAGATCAATCATGCAACATAATTTTAGGATACAAAAGTGACATTATAGGAAGATGGATCCATAAAACTGTTGGTTTTTGATGGATTCATTTTAACTTTATTAGCAGTAGCTGATGAGCTGATGTTCAACTTCTACAAAATATCGATTCACTTTATCAATAGTGGAAAATATGATTGAATATCATCTATGTAAAGCATCTATATTTAACATCTGCTTTGTCCAAAATTTGTATCAAAGGCTGAATATAAAGGGTGAGCCAGTCAAACCTGCATTTTTGAAAAGGGCGGGAGAGCCGTGAAAGTGGGCGGAGCGAGTTAGCAAGGTTACCATTGTGTCCCCCACAATTAAGCATTTCAGTCGCCATGGAGCAGTGGTCTAAACAACAACGTTCATTCGCTGTGAAAGTGTTTTACCAAAGTGGTAGTTATGCAGCCGCTCAGTGTCGTTTCCGGACGAATTTTCAAATTAATCGAAATAAGCCAGTGCCGTCTGTTAATTCAATCAAATTGTGGGTGACAAACTTTGAAGCAATTGGTGAAACGAGAAGCAGAAGGGGTGGCAGTGCAAGATCAGTGTGAACTCCCGCGAATATTGACCGCGTGAGAGTTTGCTGTGGAAAGAAGCCCTCGGAGATCGGCGCGTCGACAGAGTGCTGCGCTTGGCATGGCAAACACGAGCGTCCGAAGAATCTTGAGGTTAGATTTACACCATCACCCGTACAAAATTCAGGTTGTTCAGGCTATGAATGAAAACGATTTTGCAGCTCGACGGCGTTTTTGTCAAACGTTGTTGGACATGTTTGATGAAAACGAGGACCTTGTTCACAACCTGTGGATGAGCGATGAGGCACATTTCCATCTCTCTGGTTTTGTGAATAAACAAAAATTTCCGATATTGGAGTGATGAAAACCCTCAACAACTCCATCAAAAACCACTCCATTCAAGCAAGGTAACAGTTTTGGTGCGCAATGTCCTCATTGGGAATCATAGGCCCGTATGTTTTTGAAAATGACAGGGAGCAAGCAGTTACTGTGAATGCACAACGCTATTCGGAAATGTTGCATTCGTTCTTCATTCCTCAGCTTCGTCAACATGGAATGAACAATGAAACCTTATTCCAGCAAGACGGTGCCACAAGTCATACAGCCCGTGTGAGCATGAATGTTCTCAACAATGTTTTCCAAATCGGGTGATATCCCGAAATGGAGCAATTTCTTGGCCTCCCCGATCGCCCGACTCACAGTGTGCGATTTTTTCTTGTGGGGGTACCTGAAGAGTAAAGTCTTTGAACAACGACCTCCAACGCTTGGGGAACTCAAGAGGAGAAATCCGGTTGGAAATCGAGAGAATTCCTCAGCGTATGCTCCGTGATGTGATGGGCAGTTTCAGAAATCGCCTACAAGAATGTCTCAATCGGGAAGGACACCATCTTACTGGCGTTATTTTTAAACAGTGAATGTTGTTTCTTAAATGCTTTTTAATGTACATTAAGATAGTAACAATAAAATTTTGAAATATCCATCCGTTTATTTTTTACAGTCATTTCAAAAATGCAGGTTTGACTGGCTCACCCTGTATAAGTTAAACAGAAGTGAGGAGAGAATGGACCACTTGGTTAACCTGGAACTTAACGGCCGGAGGAGGAAACCATAGAACACCATTTTCACCTGCTTAGTCCTTCCTGTTTGAAAGAAGGAGAACTATTTCAAAGCTTTATCTGTCATTTCACAAAACTGGTGCTTCTCAAGCACCAAGATGCAATCCACCATATCAAATACAATAAAACAACTGCACATCAAAACCAGCATCCAGACTTCTACAGTATATAGGTCATCCATCAAAACAAGAAGGGCAGTTTCCGTGTTATATTTCTTGTGAAAACCAGATGATTGATCCACCAAAAAATGAGTGTCCTCCAAATAGTACACAGATTGCATGATTGCCACCTTCTTTATCAACTTACCAATGAATGGTAACTATGCCAGAGGTCTGAAAACCTGAGGACCATGCTTTTTTTTATCATCTTTTCTCTAGATCAGTACAACATGTATTTCATTCCGAGAATATAGAAATACACCTTTACCATGAGAGGAACAAACTATATGAAGGAGCAATGGAGCCAAGGTGAATTTATGTTCCTTAATAACAGTATCTGAAACTACATCATTGGGAGACTAACCAGGGTCCAGAAGTGAAAGTTGTTGTTATGTTGTTAAGTGCCATTGAGTTGGTGTCGACTCCTGATGACCCTCTGGATAGTTGACCTAAACTTTGTTCGGTCTTCAGCCAAACGGCTCATTTGTGAGAGTGGTATCCATAGCCGCTGTTATTGTCAATCCATCTCATTGTCGGCCTTCCTCTTTTATGGTGACCTTCTACCTTGCCAAGCATTTCTCCAATGATCTCTCTCTTCACGTGATTTGTCCAAAGTATGAAAGTCAAAGTCTTGTCATCTGAGCTTCTAAGGAAAGCTTAGGTTTGATCTCTTCTAGTACAGACTGGTCCATGATATACACAGTATTCATCGCCAACACCATAATTCAAAGGCATCAATTTTCTTCCTGTCTATCTTTTTCACTGTCCAACTTTTGCATCCATATGACACTATTGAAAATACCATGGCCTGAACAAGTCGAATCTTTGAATGGAGAGAGAATCTGTACTCTTGAGAATCTTGTCTAGGTCCTTCAGAGCCATTCAACCAAGAGCAATACATCATCAGATTTCTTGACTGCTAGTCCTTTCTTTATTGATTGTTGATCCAAGTAAGTTAAAGCTGTCAACTATTTCAATTTCTTCTCCATCAATGATAAACTTATTGATTATGCCAGTTGTCAGGATCTTCTTAACATTAAGGTGCAGACCTATATTAAGACTATATTCCTTGATCTTGAGAAGCAAATGTTTCAAATAGTCTTCACTTTCAGCCAGTAATGTGGTATCATCAGCACAGTGAAGGCTGTTGATGAGTCTTCCACCAATCTTCACACCTCGGTTGTCTTCATACAGTCCTGCTTCTCTGATTATTTGTTCTGCATATAAATTAAACATGCAGGAGGAAGGTAGGCAGCCTTGTTGTACACCTTTGCTGATTTTAAACCATTCTGTTTCTCCTAGTTCTATTCAAACTGTTGCTTCTTGATCATTGTAAAGGCTGTGCAAGAGAATGATCAGGTGTTCTTGTATACCCATGCTTCTTAATGTGGCCCAGAATTTCTCATGGTTTACACAGACAAAAGCCTTGCTGTAGTCAATAAAACACATATGGATATGCTTTTAGTATTCTTTTGTCTTTTCAATGATCCATCTCACATCTGTGATAATGTCTCTCGTTCTTTGCCCTTTCCTGAACCCTGCTTGCACTTCAGACAGTTCTTGTTCTAGGTATGATTGTAGTTGCTACTGAATGATCTTGAGTAGAATCTTATGAAAGTAGGTATGTAGCAGCTGATAAGCATGCAATAAATAAAACCAGTTCAAAGATCCAAGCCAATTTATCATGCACAAGGCTCAGTTAGTCAAAGCTTCAAAAAGATTGAGCAAAGGTCTTACAGAAACATATTCATTTATACATTTCTTTTCAGTTTGATCATGCAAACTTTCTATTGGTCCCAACGCCCCCTGCACTTGTCCAATCAGAGATCCTTTCTGGGCCTAGCTCCCTGCTCCCCCTTCCCGGACTGTTCTAACAAAGGTGCAGTTTCTAGGCATTGATACTATCCTGCTCCGAGGTCGTTTCTAGCTCTAGGAATGCATGTATTGAAACATTTCTATCATCAGAACACAAAAGAATAATGGAAGATTTATGCACTCATGAAAACTTCTTATTAAGCAATTTTAAAACAGTTTTCTCAAACTTTTACAGACTTTGGTTCTTTCTCTTAGATGAGGGTTGGGATCAGGGCCTAACTTACAGGCCTTTCATATTTGCAGACTATTATAGGCCATAGCCTACCACATTCCCCCCTTTGATTATTCTCACCCACAAGTGAGAAAGGGTGAGAATTAAATCACATATTATACTTGCGTAAAAGCATCATTTTGGGGTATAGGGTAATATTGCCACATAGCTAATACTTTTCATAGCTGCCTTCCATTCTACAGTGCTATCAATGGCTGCTGACTTTACTCGACTATGATGAATCCAGGGTTCGAGTTCTGCAACTTTAACTGCTGTTGGGGTTAATAAGATTGTATGGTCTGGTAGCAGAGCAATTTCTCACTGAAGAAAAACAATAAACCTATGCTCAAATGCACTGCATTATCTATGTCCTTGAATCCAAAACATGGGGTATGTTTTACTTGGGTCTCAGACTACTCCACGGCATCAAAACCTGGGTATTTAAAAGTCCCCAGTGATATGCCTCTTAGCATCAATGACCTGGTCAGTTTTACTAATCCTCCCCTCTTATATTTCAACGAACTGAACACCTTTGTTAGAACAGTCCTCTACAAGGCTGTGACTTGTTGCATGCTTTTCAGGTGTACTGTAGAGTTACTTAGCTGATCCACTCAGTCTCTAAGTCACATGCGCCATGCGCGGCGTCTTGAGACCGTTTGGCATTCTGAGAGCGTAGTGGTCTGTAAGGTATTAGCGGGCAGCATCAGAGTCTCAGATATTAGTCCCCTGAAGAACCTCACCAGTGAAACGTGGGGGCGCTTGGACAGCAGCGTTGGGACTTAGAGACCATGAGCGGCGTCTGAGACCTAAGGCTGGTGATGACATCAGAGCACTTTTCAGAGATTGGAATGCTGCATCCTGTTCAGGTCCCCACTCCAATGGAGACTTTTCCATTCCTTTGGTAGCTTGATACAATGGTTTTGCAACCAGCGCAAAATTGGGGATCCATATACGACAGTACCCTGCGACACCCAAGAAAGCTCTCACTTGCCTCCTGGTGGTTGGAGTAGGAATACTGCATACAGCTTCTTTGCATTCTGGTCCCAAGCGTCGTATTCCGCTGGACAACTGGAACCCAGATATTTAACTTTAGTTTGACATAATTGTGCCTTGGCTCTTGAGACTTTGTATCCAGCCTCATTTAAAAGGTGCAAGAGTTCACTGGTGGCTTGTAGACATTCACTTTCTGAATTTGTGGCTATGAGCAAGTTGTCCACATACTGAAGAAGAACCCTTCATCCTGGGTTCACATAGTAACTTGAAAGATCCTGATTTAAAACAGCACTCAAGAGAGTAGGTGAATTCTTAAATCCTTGGGGTAATCGAGTCCAGGTAAGCTGACCCCGCCTCCCTGTTGTGGGGTATTGCCATTCAAAAGCAAACAAAAGTTGTCTGGTAGGGGCTAGGTGTATACAGAAGAAGGCCTCTTTCAGGTCCAGGATGGTGAAATGAGTAGCCTCAGCGGGGATCAGTCCCAAGAGAATATAAGGATTTGGTACCACTGGGTATATAGTTTCAGCTGCATCATTCACTCGCCTCAGATCTTGTACTGGGCGGTAATCCCCTGTCCCAGGTTTCTTGACTGGGAGAAGAGGGGTGTTCCAAGGTGACTGGCACTCCTTGAGAAGTCCATACTTCAGCAGTTTCATTAAATGGCAGTGGATGCCTTCAATGGCTGGTCGGGGAAGAGGATACTGCTTCACATGCACTGGTTCCGCTCCTGGCTTGAGGGTGACAATGACAGGGCTATGTTCTTTGCTAGGCCAGGTGGATTATCTTCTGCCCATACTTCAGGCGGTGCTATAAGGTTGGTGGGTATATAGGAACTAGCTGGCTTGGTTGGAGATATGCTGTAAAATCGCCATTCTTCTTCTCGGGGAACAGTCAGCACCATCAATCCAGCAGGCTTTGGGTTCACAGTCATTTGCATTACTCCCCCTTCAGCAAAGGATATCTGTGCCTGGAGCTTTGCAAGCAGATCTCGGCCCAAAAGTGGAATAGGGCATTCAGGCATATACAAGAACTGGTGCGTTATTTTCTGTCTCCCTAGTTCACACATGCGGTTCTTCAGGAAAGGCTTTGTGGCCTTAGCCCCAATAGCTCTGACAATGGTGATGCATCGAGAAGACAAAGGGGCTACTGGCTTTGCCACCACTGAGTGTTCAGCTCCTGTATCCACCATAAAGTCCATATATTGGTCCCCTACTTTCAGACTGACCATAGGCTCCTGGGGACCCAGAGTGAACTTGGAGTCCGGTCTGGCCTAGTCTTCATCCATCTCATAGCCCGTTTCAACTGCCACTCCCTCAATAGCTTCTTCCCTCTCTTGCTGAAACTGTGCTTGGTTTATTTTTCCACGACTCTGAAATCAACCTCCTGTTCTCCAAGTGCTCCCTCCTCCCCTCCTGGGGGTGGAGTCAAAATACGGGCATTCACTTCTCTAATGTCCTTCTTCTCTGCAATGGGTGCATTGATTCGCACCCAGTGGGGGCCGATTATTTTCACGACCCCTTCCACTTCCTCTGCTCCTTCGATTAGGAAAACCTCCTCCACGTCATTCAACTAAAGCAGCAGCAAGAAGATCTGCTTTCTTCTTCATCTTACGTTCACTTTCTCTGTCACATTCATTTTCACGATTCACAAATACTTTCTGAGCAACTTCCATTAACTGTCATGCCCGCAAATCCATTCAGTTTCTGCAATTTCTGTTTTATATCTCTCTGGGACTGACTGACAAAAACTGCATCTACCATACGCAAATTCTCCTGGGCTGCTGGATCGCATGGGGTATATAGTGAGGGCTGCCTGCACTATTTGGATCCCACTTGGGGTTATCAAGGCTGATGGGTCTGCATA
The DNA here is from genome assembly GCA_033557465.1 of Ichthyophis bannanicus. Classification (NCBI taxonomy): domain Eukaryota; kingdom Metazoa; phylum Chordata; class Amphibia; order Gymnophiona; family Ichthyophiidae; genus Ichthyophis; species Ichthyophis bannanicus. The sequence continues at coordinate 250,776,628 of CM066039.1, read as the reverse complement.
ATACTGTTCATTAGTTCAATCAAATCCTAAGGCTTCTCAGTGTAGGAGGCATAATGCATCTTTCAGTTCAGTAAATCAGTGGCAGAAACAAGGCTGGTTGGCTGGCTTTCGGTATTAAGGGTGGGTAGGCCCTGGACCTGGCACAATGGTATAACATGACCATCCCTTTTACTGGTAGTTGTACTTCTGAAGGCATACGGCAATCGGGACTGTCTGGGTTCCACTTCATGTTCTCGGGCGCTGGCTGTGAGTGACCCTGAACTGGCAAATGAATCCCTGCTTGTAGTGTCATCAATGGACTGTGGCCCACTCAGAGTACTTTAAACTGAGCCGGGGCTTTCGGTCAAGAGGGGGTGCATGTCCTCCTGCTGCAGAGGTGGCTGGTGAACTACTTGGGGTACATCTGCAGGGAGGTGTCCCCCCCCTGCCCCAGGCTCTGCCCGGGGTGGTGGCAGAGCTGAGGGAACTGGCCTATAAAGATAATAAACGGGCAGGGTATTTTTTTTTCAAACTTCCAGGCCCCCCCTCCCTTGTGTTTGCTACTAATCTCCCACACTGTTTCTCATAGCAACGCTTTATCCAGGAGGGCTTTTTTTTTTTTTCTCACATACATTTAACCAGGAGTCTATGTAGGGGAACTGATCAGGAAACATTTTTTGCACAATCTGATGAATACGGGAAACTACATTAACATCAAAGGTGCCCTCACGGGGCCATGAAGTAGCTAACACTGGCCACTCCCTTTCACTGGCCACTCCCTTTCACAGAGCATTTCTAATAGAGACGGAGACATTTTAAGTCCGTAGTCTCCAGCAAATCCCTTGCTAAAATTCCTAGTCATACATTTCAACAAAATCTGCGTGGACTCCAAACCCCCCCCCCCCCATGGTGACATACTTGACAACAGACAGAAGGGGCGGGCAGTCAGGCTGCATTTTCTTGTGGACTAAACATAATGGATGTGTGTGCTCATTCTAAATAGGAACAATTTAGATAAAGTCCTTAAAATATAAAACTATCATTTTGCAACATGTTATAACAACAATCCCAATAGAAAGAACTATGGCTCCTAACATGACAGCCACATATCTGTTACGTATGACTGGAATAAAAATACTTGGCATGGAAACTAACTGCCAGCCGTAATCAGCACTTAAGCTGAACAATGTCTCTGCAAAAGAAATTACTTTAAATCTTACAGTTCAGAAAGCAGACATTCAAAGGACATGTACATTCCCTTAGGATTTAAATCATTTTCAAGTCGCGATCTGGTACTACGGGCTCGGGATGCTTCATAGTCCTGTCAGGGTTCTTAACCTCTACTTCAAAGGTCAAAGAAAAAACAAAAGCAGTTTCCTTAATTTCTCTATCATTTCTATTTAAACCATTACAGTGCTTGCTGAAAATTGGAACATAAAAAGACACAAGACAAGGCTAAGCCCACAAATGCATTATACCTATTGCTCTACAGAAATCCTCCTCACTTGGTCCGTACAAGAATAGTTGAGGAACTCGAACGGGGTTAATAAGAACTTAACCCTTTCCAGGCTGAGCCCAAAACTGTCGGGATCCAAAATTCTGACTAAACATTCTTATTAAATGATATATAATACATGACCATAGCAGAAGGAACATCACTATTAGAACATATTGAATAAAACAGGTACAATTTTCCTGAAATAAGCACAAATTAACCCAGCTGCAGAATGTTGAAAATAAGCCTTCACAGGGTTAAAAGATACTAAACATTCCTATGTACAGACACGCCCCTTCTCTCTCTGCTTGCCAGTCTCACGCTGTGCTGAAGAAAAACCTGGAATTAGTAGTGAGACAGTTGTCTTTGTACGTCTTTTGACCCGGTGAAAAGCGGGATATAAATACAGTCAAATAAATAAAAGTGACTCCTGAGTTGGTTTTTTCTTCTTTTTTCTTCTCCTCTTAATACTATTCCTTAATCGGTAAACTGTTTCACAAATTACCCAACAGAATAATCTTACATTATACCAGAAGGGAAACTCGCAGTTTCAACAGATAAGAACAATGGAACAACGGGGGAGACAAACACCAAACGCTTCCTCCTTTTCGCGACCTGGGCACAGTCGCCTGGTCAGGAACTGCGCTACTCAGGAGTCCGCTCTCACTTAGTCTTATTCAAGACCTCTCAGTCACACAAACATTCATACCAGCAACAAGAAATCATTTTTCAAATGCCCAAGGTTTTCTGACTAACTGACTATTCCCAACCAAAGAGTCGATGGCTTCTGCTCCGCTAACCCTTATGCGGAGCGTACTAGGACCACCCTTATGAGAGGTGATCAGGCTCTCTTGTCTCGCGTACCCATGCAAGACTTTCCCAGTTAGTCTATACCAATTCAGTCTCGTGCACTCATGCAAGACTTTTTCCCCAGGCTTCACTGACTTTTAAACAAGAAAATGTCTACTCACTGGATCCGGATACCACACCAGTTCTTGGGTTGCATCCTGGACTCCCCTCGGGTTCGGAGGTGTTGGCCAGCTGGACCCAGTGGCCCGCAGAGGCAAGGCGGATCCCTCTCTGATATAATAAGACCGGTGGCGCCAGAGAATTCCCCTGCGGTCGGACAGACATGGTTCCAACCGGACCAAACCTTTGAGGCGAGAAGTCGTGGTATATTCACTTGCATACCATCCACTACTCGCACATTCCGGCCAACGCAACAAGAATATGTAGCAGCTGATAAGCATGCAATAAATAAAACCAGGAGTCAGTTCAAAGATCCAAGCAAATTTATCGTGCACAAGGCTCAGTTAGTCAAAGCTTCAAAAAGACTGAGCAAAGTTCTTACAGAAACATATTCATTTATACATTTCTTTTCAGTTTGATACATGCAAAATTTCTATTGATCCCAACGCCCCCTGCACTTGTCCAATCAGAGATCCTTTCTGGGCCTAGCTCCCTGCTCCCCCTTTCCGGACTGTTCTAACAAAGGTGCAGTTTCTAGGCATTGATACTATCCTGCTCCGAGGTCGTTTCTAGCTCTAGGAATGCATGTATTGAAACATTTCTATCATCAGAACACAAAAGAATAATGGAAGATTTATGCACTCATGAAAACTTCTTATTAAGCAATTTTAAAACAGTTTTCTCAAACTTTTACAGACTTTGGTTCTTTCTCATAGATGGGGGTTGGGATCAGGGCCTAACTTACAGGCCTTTCGTATTTGCAGACTATTATAGGCCATAGCCTACCACAGATACAGTATATCAGTTGCTTCTCTGAAGATAACACAAAAGAATCTGTATTAATTATTCCATTCTCCACACTCTTTCTCTGATCACTCATCATAACCATACAAGGTACAGACATAACAGTAGGATGTAAGGGCACCACTAACGAGTGCCTAATATAATGACTTTAAACATGAAAATATTTAACTGAGTGAAATGCACCTAAATGGATCACTAAGTTTTCATCTTCATCCATATCACTGGCAATATGGAATATTTCTCTAGACTTATTCTCAGCTTGTCCTATCCATTGGCAAAAGTATTTTTTCTTACTTTCCCTAACTTTCATTTTATTTATTTTATTATTTATTTATTTATTAACAATTCTTATATACCGCACTATTAGACATCAGCGCGGTTTACATTGAACAAAAACCTCCGACAATTTACATATGTCTGGTCAATTACATTTAACAGGAGATATAAACTTGGGAAATAGGGGAAACTATATACAAAGGTGTGTTATCTGACAAGAGATATCATAGTTAACTATATACAAAGGTGGTGCAATAGTATATGGAACTGTTTGTATTTACGTTGTGCAGTTGGCCTGTTGCGATGGTCTGTCTGTTTGGCCACTCCTGCTATTCACCTGGAGGTTATGTTCTGAGCTGTCATTGAGATATTTAAGGAAGAGGAAATGTTTCAGTGACTTTCTGAACTGACTCAAATTTGGTACTGATCTGATTTGTGCTGGTAAGGTGTTCCATAAAGTGGGGGCACAGAGTCGGAATGCTCTGTTGGCTGTTGATCTGGCACATCTTGTGGTGTCGTTTGGGATAGCTAGTGTGTTCATTTCTGCTGTTCTTCTTGGCCTGTTTGGTGCAAGTGGTAGTATGAGGTTGGAGAGAGAAGAAGAGGTGAGCCCCTTGGTCGCTTTAAATGTTAGCAGTACAGTCTTGAAACTGATCCTTGCTTGAATGGGAAGCACATGCATGTTGTAATTCCCCCTTTCCCTTATAACTTCTGTTTTCTGCCATTGGCATTCAAGTCTTCTTGCTTTACACTTTATCTCTCTTAATTCTTCATAAGCCAAGAGGGGGGAGGGCGGGTCTTCATGAAAGTTCTACTAATAGGAGAATTTCATCTACCAACCAACCTAATTCTACATTCTAATAATTTAAATTATCCTCTACAGATCCAGTGATTGGTACAGGCAAATTCTAAAGCTGTTAAATCTCTCTTCCTCTGACATATCCAAATAGATGCTACTTTTCAGGTCATCACAGAACTTTAGAACGATGCAGTTTGTAATGGAGTCTATAGAATGTTACCCATCCTTCTCAAAAGGGATTATCAACAGTTCCCTTTAAGAGAGCCTGCAGCCCAGATTTCAGGGCTGGGAGGGTATGGCTCAGAGGAGAGGGAGAATAAAATCTGTTTTTGTTTTCCCTGAATTGCGGTCTGGCTTGTAATGTAAAGGAAATCCTTTCCCACTGCATGCCATACTACCACACAATGATTTTAAAAAATGATTTGACCATACCACTGGGTTTTTATGGCTATTTTTCACATTTACCTCACAAATACTCATATTTTGAAAAAAAAAACCCTATAAAACACCCTCCTTAGGGGTATGTTTACTAATGGCGGTAGTGGACTTCGTGCAAAATCGGAGCCGCGGCCAAATTGATTTCAGAGGGGCCGCGGCTCCGATATCGCACGGAGTCCGCTACCGCCGTTTAGTAAACATACCCCTTTGAATGGGTAGGAGAAGGCAATAACTGCTGAAAATGCTTAGGACCCATTTTTAAAAGGGTGTATGCAGTTAGCAGGTCCTGTGAACCGCATAAGCCCTGCTGAGCCTTTCATTTATTTAACATTTCTTATATACCGCCTTTCATGATATCAAGGTGGTTTACATTGAACAAACTGAAATTACATTGAACAGGGCATTATAACTTGGAGATAACTATATTACAGGGAACATGGGCAATGGAGGGTTAAGTGGCTTGCCCGAGACCACAAGGAGCACCTGTGGGATTAGAAACCCCAGTCCTTCCGGCCCAAGGTTGCTGTCCTCTAGTGGGATATGAGCCCCCAACCTTCTGGCCTGAGGTACCTTGCCCCAACCACTAGGCCACGCCTCCACTCCTATTCAGTGGTTCTGGCCAGTGCCACTGAATATCCACACAGACCACTTTGGCACAATCCATATATTGCCAAATCTGTCTGTAGGCAGAGGTGGAGCCATCCTGGCATCTATTTGGTCTGCAGTGATTTTCATCCACTAACCGGATAGCTAGCCACCTAATGTTCTATGACAGTCCTAACTTTATACGGTTTTGCTGTCTGTTGCATGCATGCAATGTGCTGTCGATTAGTGGCTGAATATTGCCACTGACCAGACAGCAATGGAGATTGGCAGCACTGGTGGATATCCAGCATCTGGTGCCAAATATCCAGTTTCATTTTTGCCCATGGAGACCAGGTGCATTATAAGCACTAACTACTATGAGCTGAATATTGGGCCCACGGAACTCAAAAAATTCAGAACATCTATTGTAATATCATCAGATCCATTTAAAATTGGTAAGTTAAAATCACCTAAAACTATTAAATCGGGGGATGCAAACTAACATTTAAAATTAATTACAGAAGTTCACGAAGGGTTGACAAATTTACCTCTTTAGGATCTGTACAAAAGAAGAATGGGCAAATTCTTAACATTTCATAATTTAATCAATATTGTATCTGCCCATGTCACCTTTGCCACAGCACTACCATTTTTATGTCTCCTCCACGGTTCTGATGTGTCTGAGAAAATTTAATCCACTGGACAAAGTTCTTCCACTGTCATGAATCTCCGTAGACAAGCAAGAGAGTGCAGGTAATGTTAAATGACCAAGACAGTGTGCCCAGAGACCTCCTCCAGCTTATGGGAAGTCTTTTGGGCTTCTCTAGGCATGTGCCATCCTTTCTGTGTTCTCTGCTATTGCTGCTAATGCCCAGTTTGTTCTTGTGTGGATGCAGCCCTCCTTCACTCCTCCTCAAGATAGCATGCCTCACTAAAAAAAAAAAAACAAGAGAAAAAAACATCATCAGGAAAGTGAGAGACACCAAAGGAAAGCATACTTCTTGAAGAGACAGTAAAATAGAAATCTCTTCTGCAGCATCTGCAATGCCAACCCTAACAGCTTAGCACATTTCTTCCATTTCACAGTTCTGCTGCTTAGAAAATGGACTTGTAGTCCCAAATTGCTGGTGTTGCATCAGAGCATTCCTCACAGGGTTCAGCTCTAGAATCTCTCCTTCATCAAACTTGGACAAGCATTCTGACAACAGAAAGAATGAGTGAGAATTCACAAACCCACACAGGAAAGAAAGCAACATAATTTACAAAACAAGAGGAAAAATTCTTCAAAGAATTAGATCAGCAAACAAGAAAAAATAAGTGGCAAATACACAAATACAGTGGGAAATACAGAGTGTTGCTCTTGGAACCCTTTGTCGATCAAGAACGGACATGTGAATGGAAAAACTGAAACCAAATAATGAGAGATTGATAATTGCAGACAAGGACAGCAGATTATGGATGAGATGATTTATAGCAAACATTGAAAAAACTGATAAAATAGATATATGTAGATTTTGTAAGAAAGATCTGAAAACAGTGACTCACCTCATAGTTGGCTGTGATGTTCATCAAATTAGCATGTCTCATCCACTGGAAATTCTGTAAGCACTACAACATCACTGTGCTTGAAAAACACTGGGATCATGACCCTAAGAGAATTACAGAGAATGAGGAGGTAATGATCATCTGGGATATTCCCAACTGATAAAAATCTGGATGCAAGGAAGCTGGACATAATGGTAAAGGAACATCAGAACGGCATTGATTATAGAGATGTCAGTCTCAAGCGACTATTTTGTGAATTGGGTTGAGACAGGGGCGGCCCAAGGGGGTTGCGGGGCCATGTGCAGAGACTCGGTGTGGGGCCTCATTTGCATAAGGGGCCTCATTTGCATAAATATTTGCATAATGTTACCTTACATCAACTTTTAGTAAACATGCCTCTTAATGAGTGTATGGATAAAGAAAGACTAAAAGATTTCTACATTACTATAATCCAGTGCCAACTGCCAAGCACATTAGGAACTACTACAAACACTGCCCATTTAGAACCAATAGCAAACCCGCCGTATCCTAACAGCACTACCAGGACTCACAAAGCACAAGACCCTACCTATCAAAAGGCTACAATAAAAATATTAAACCAATACATTTCAGAGAATAACAATACATGACCTACTGGGGAAAGAGAACAAGTGGCAATGTCAAATAGGAATTACATAAACAGAATACCTCAGCTCAGTTACACATGCAGAACATAGACCATCACCAAACAAGGAATCACAATTTAGAAACAGGAAGACAATAATTAAACTGGGAACCCCAAAAGCCCAACAACACTGTAGAAATAAAACTATAAATTAATTTCCTCTTGTACTAAACAAAGCACAGACGTTAATGATGCACATTTCCCAGAGCTGGCATATTTCAGTTAATAAATTCAATAAAGAGATATTTTTCTACCTTATGTGCATTTTTTTTCAGTTGCAATTGCTCCAGCCACTTTCTTCTGATTTCTTCGTGTCTTCTGCTAACTCTCCATCATCTGTTGTCCATTTGTCCTTTCTTCACTCTTCTAGTTTTTTTCCATTCTCTCTCTACATCTGCTTTAACATACTAATCTTTCTCCTTTTGCTCTTTCCTCATTCCTATTTCATCCACTCAAATTTTACCCCTCCATCCTCAATCCCCACTTACTCTCCCAATATCCGGCCAATTGTAGATTTGTCTTCCCTCCCACACAAAATATTTTTCCACTCTCCCAGCTCTATCCCATTCTAATCCTTCCCCAACATCAGCTCCCTTCTAGTTCCAGCCCCACCCAGCATCTGCTCCCTTCTAGTCCACGCATCAGCCCATTTCCAGTCCTAGCCCCCCATAAGCCCATTTCTAGTCCTATCCTAGCCCCACCATCAGCCCATTTCCAGTCCTAGCTCCCCCATCCGAGTCCCTCCATCAGCTCATTTCCAATCCCAGCCCCCCATCAGCCCATTTCTACTCCTTTCCTAGCCCCACCATCAGCCCATGTCAAATCCTAGCTCCCCTCCATTCAGCCCATTTCCAATCCAAGCCCCCCATGAGCCTACTTCCAGTTCTAACCCCTCCATGAGTCCATTTCAATCCAAGCCCCCCCAACAGCCCATTTCCAGTCCTATCCTAGCCCTCCATCAGCCCATTTCCTGTCCTAGCCCCCCTCACTCAGCCCATTTCCAGTCCTAGCTCCCTCCCCTCACAGCCCATTTCCATTCCAAGCCTCCGTCCCCATCAGCTATTTGCAGTTCAAGCCCCCCTTCCACTCAGCCCATTTCCAGTCCTAGTAACCCCCAGCCCATTACCAGTCCTAGCCCCCCATAGCCCATTACCAGTCCTAAGCCCCCCATAACCCATTACCAGTCCTAAGCCCCCATCACCCCATTTTGTCTTAGCCCCTCCATAGCCCATTACCATTCCTAACCCCCATCAGCCCATTTCCAGTCTTAGCCTCCCCACAGCCCATTCTAGTCCTAACCCCCCCCCATTAGCACATTTCCAGTCCTAGCAACCCCCAGCCCATTACCAGTCCTAGCCCCCCATAGCCCATTACCAGTCCTAAGCCCCCCATAACACATTACCAGTCCTAAGCCCCCATCACCCCATTTTGTCTTAGCCCCCACATAGCCCATTACATCCTAACCCCATCAGCCTATTTCCAGTCTTAGCCTCCCCACAGCCCATTCCAGTCCTAACCCCCCCATTAGCCCATTTCCAGTCCTAGCCCTCCCTATAGCCCATTACCAGTCCTAACACCGCCCCATCAGCCCATTTCCTGTCTTAACAAGCCAATAGCCCATTACCAGTCCTAACCCCCCATCAGCACATTTCCAGTCCTAGCCCCCCCTATAGCCCATTACCAGTCCTACCCCCATCAGCCCATTTCCAGTCTTAGCCCCCCCATAGCCCATTACATCCTAACCCTCCCCATCAGCCTATTTCCAGTTTTAGCCCCCCCATAGCCCATTACCTGTCCTAACCCCCATCAGCCCACTTCCAGTCTTAATCCCCACATAGCCCATTAGTAGTCCTTACCCCCCATAGCCCATTACCAGTCCTAACCCCCTCCCCCATCATCCCACCTCCAGTCTTAGTCCCCCCCATAGCTCATTAGTAGTCTTAATCCCCCCATAGCCCATTACCAGTCCTAACCCCCTCCCCCATCAGCCTATTTCCAGTCTTAGTCCCCCCATAGCTCATTCGTAGTCCTAACCCCCCCATAGCCCTTTACCAGTCCTAACCCCTCCCCCATCAGCCCACTTCCAGTCTTAGTCCCCCCCATAGCTCATTAGTAGTCCTAACCCCCCTCCCCCCACCAGCCCAGATAGATTTAAAAAAAAAACCGGCTGCTGCTGCTGCCGCCGTGGCAGCGGCAAAATCAAACGTCCACGCCGCAGGGCCCCGACTGCCCGGCAGAACCTCCCTGGAGCATCAGCTCCCGAATTCCTCCCAAAGCGCGGGCTTTCAGAGCCGCGAGAGTTTCCCTTTCTTCTCGTGGCTCTGTTAATCTCGCCGGGGCTGATGGGATTTCCCATCAACCCCGGTGGAATTAACAGAGCCGCGAGAGGTCAGAGAAGCTCTCGCGGCTCTGAAAGCCCACGCTTTGGGAGGGATTTGGGAGCTGATGCTCGAGGGAGGTTCCATCCGCCTCATCTTTAAGAAAGCCTCCCATATTCTCAGTTATTACGATGTCGTCGAATCTGTTCTTCGCATCAAGAATTTGAAGTGCAAGCTGGTGTGATGCTGTCTAAATTTCGTGAAAGAGGATATCCCTCTTCGGTATTAAAGAAGGCCTACAAAAGAGCCAAATTTAATCATCGAGAGTGGCTCCTACGTCCGAGTGTGCCGGATGTTGACTCTGCAGTGTCTACTGTATCATCTACTGTAACATGTGTTCTTCCTTTTTCTAGTCTGTCTAATCGCATTGTCTCTGCTCTGTATAAACGATGGAAGTTACTTACGGCTCATCCTTTATTGGCCGGTAGCTCCCTTAGGGTGGCTTATCAAAGGGGCAGAAATATGCGAGACCAGCTCTGCTCGGCAGTTCCTCGAACTTCAATTAGAGTGAAAGAGTTTTCTCATATGTGTTGTGGTCGTTGCTCTTTTTGTAAATATATGACTAACGCGACTCACCTTGCATCAGTGCTTAAGTCTCGACGTCTCTGCCAAGATACTAACTGCAACACTTCCTTTGTTATCTATGCCTTGTGGTGCCCATGTTTTAAAACCTATGTGGGCAAAACAACTCGCCCTTTGCGAACTAGATTGGCGGAGCATAAGTATAGTATATCTAAAGCTCAGCTGGAGACCCCTCTTGTGCAGCACTGGCTTACTTTTCATCATACTTTTGAAGATATTCGATGTACGGTTCTGGAGGTGGTGCCTTCTAATATTCGAAGGGGTGATAGAGGACTTCAATTGCTCCAGAAAGAACAGAAATGGATTTATACCTTACATACATTAGACCCGGGAGGGTTGAACGACAAAATAGACTGGACATTATTTTTTTAGATGAGATTTTTGTTCAGATTTATTTTGACTGGTGCAGTTCCTGCTTATCTTCTCCTTGGCTATATTCATTCATGTTAGTGTGTTATTATGTGTTGTGGTATGTATAAAGTTGTTGAGAGTTGTGATGTGGCCAGTACAAGTAAGCCGATTGGTTACCGGTTATTTAAAGTTGCTGACATCAGATGCCAGTGAGAGCTAATGTTTGAGGAGGCACTGTTTGTGTCTGAATATGGAAGAGCTTATGTTAGCTTTGTACTTTATTAAATCTCTTTAACTCCGGTTCCTGATGAAGCCTGGTGGCGAAACGGAAGCTTTCGTTGGACAACGGATGGTGACCCTTGGGGGAGCTTGTTAGTGCTACGATGAAGTGCCGATATTTGACTTTTAGCAGATAAGTACAGACTGCTCTTTATTTTGATGGGGAAGGTTATATTTTAGCTAACAGAATTTTGTTCATTTATTTTTTCAGCATTTTCTGTGGACATCGTAATTGAGTATATCTGCATCTGAACGCTTCAGTTTTGAATTGCATGATTTGAAGGGCATTGACTTTTCCTGTCTGTTGCTTTCTGCTTTCTGTAACAATATTGGACACTATTATAGCAGTATTGGATATTTTGTGGATGTGATATGTGATAATGAATGTGGATTTTGATATGTTTGTGTGAATGGTTGAGTGAATCTCTGTATAATATATTTGGTAGGAGAGGTTTCTTAAATTATAAGGTTGAAGAGTTATTGGTGATATATATTTAATAAGTTATTGAGGTTAAGGACCTATGATGTAAGTGTCCACCATTTCCCTATGGTGATAAATTTCGCCAGATGGAGGGTGTATAAATCCTGAGGTCCGGTGAGAGCCTATTGTTGATGTTTATAGTAGTGATTGAGTATTTGATATGAATGTTTGGTAGAAGTAGGTCTTTGTAGTGGTGGGTTACTGAGGGGTATTGTTTTTGATTAGTAGAGTTAGTATTTACCTCAGGCGGTAATTTCTTTGTATGTAATAAATTAACCCATTTGGAGAAATTGCCCCTCAGTTCCAGCAGCACTGGGCAGAGGCAACCAGAACTTCAGCTGTTTGCGCGTGAACAGCTTCCCTCCCTACTGTGGATATTTAATTGTTTTTGACATAGAACAGTCTTCCCCTTTTTTTCGTGTTCCATATGAGATATACCTATACTAGATGGAGTCTATTCCGGAAGGATAGGGAAGGAAGAAAGGGAGGAGGAATGATGCAATAAATACTAAATAATATTAAAGCAACAGAACTGCAGGGCTTATGACATAAGGAAAAAGCACTATGGATAAGAAAATAAGAATATAAGATATGCCATACTGGGTCAGACCAAGGTCCATCAAGTCCAGTATTCTGTTTCCAACAGTGGCCAATCTAGGTCATACGTACCTAGCAGTTTCCCCAAAAGACACAGGTTCCACAATGCTTGTATTGGGTCAAGCATTTATATCCTGGGTCCCTTTTTAATAATGGTTTATGGATCTTTACTCCAGGAACTTATCCAAACCTTTTTTAAACTCAGTTACACTAACAGCCTTTACTACATCCTCCAGTAACAAATTCCAGAGTTTGATTACACGTTGAGTGAAAAAATATTTTCTCGTATTAGTCTTAAATAGTTTATCCTGTAGCTTCATTGCATGCCCCCTAGTCTTTCTATATTCTGATAACGTAAACAATCGATCAACATTTATCCGTTCAACTCCGTTGATTAATTTACAGACTTCTATCATATCTCCCCTCAGCCGTCTCCTTTCCAGGATAAAGCCCTAACCTTTTTAGCCTTTTTTCATAGGGGTATTCTTCCATCCCCTTTAGTGTTGTGGTGGCTCTTCTCTGAACCTTTTCTAATAACGCTATATCCTTTTTAAGATACGGCGACCAGAAATGCACACAATACTCAAGGTGCGGTCGCACCATGGAATGATACAGAGGCATTATAATATCCTTTGTTTTATTTTCCATTCCTTTCCTTATAATACCTAGCATTCTATTTGCTCTCTTGGCCGCCGCTGCACACTGGGCCAAGGGTTTTAACATGCTATCTACAATGACGCATAAATATTTTTCCTAGTGGGGGTTCCTAATGTGGAACCTTGCATCGTGTAACCATAGCTTGGGTTGTTCTTCCCTAGGTGCATAACTTTGCACTTGTCCACATTAAATTTCATCTGCCATTTTGATGCCCAGTCTTCCAGTTTATCAAGATCCTTTTGCAATTTTCCACAATCCTCATGTGTTTTAACAACTTTAAATAGTTTTGTGTCATGTAGGGGTTAAGTGCTTGTAGAGGTAGAGGTTAAGTATGATACATTTGGGATTTAGTATGATAGATTTGCTTTTAATTTTTAAGTGCTAAGGATTAATAATGTTCCTGATTCATAATCACTTACTGGCTGCCCTGAATCTCACAAAATAGTTAAAGCACAGTCATTCTGCTATAACATGTGAGCCAAGAATACAGGCCTTAGCAAGAAGAGATCCAGCACCGGAAAGAACCATATAAGGAGATATCATGAGCCTTGTGAGGTGCCAGTTTGGGCTGGAGAGTCTAGACTAGGACCTGCAAGGGGATATCAGATATAGGCCTGTAAGGTCTATGTGTCAAGATATGCATACACAGGAAACCACAAAGCTACCAACATATATGCTGGGCCCGGCTCTGAAGAAAGCAGATTAGCTGGATCATGGTGAGTATGGGAAGAGGGGGGCCAGGGGGATTTTGCAACAGGAACTAAGGGGAGTAAAGGGTAATAATAGGAAATAAGGTAGGGGAGGGGGAGAGAACACAAAGGAATAGCTCTGGGGACTGGACTGTATGTAAAAATGCGGAAGAGAAAAAGGTATAAATTGTAATATGCTTTCTATATTCTATGGGGGAGAGTTGCATTCTTGAGGTGCCTAGTGCCCGATAGAACTCTCTTCCCCACTTCGCTGCCTGTATTTGGTCATCAGTTATCTAATAAACAGAGACTCTGATTGCACCTGTACTGACTTTTCGGATCTGATCATTTCAGGTAATAATAATAATTATAATAATTAGGTGGTGGTCTATTTTTGTACGAAACAGGGCCGTACAAAATTGGTGCCAAACGCCCGGGATTGGCCTACGGGTGGGTCTTTATGGCCAAGATATAAATTTAAAGATTTGGATTCCCCTCAAGAAAAAGAGGGAGGTACGTAAAGATTTGGATTCCCCTCAAAAGGTTGAGGGAGGTGTGTTCCCGGTGCTGAGTGAAGACCGGAGAAGAAGTGAGTGATTGATTCCCTAGGATGACGGCGGCCTGTAATGATGGCGTCGTGAGTATATTTTTAACCAAGCTTGGTATGTGTTGTTTAATTTTTGTTGTTGTTATATGCATAAAGTGTAAGAATAATTTGCTGTTATAAACTGGGACTGAATGATAAGTGATTGAGACAGTACGTGTCGTCTGACACGAAGCGTGTGTGTGTTCTTGCTCATGGTTCCATACCTCCGTGAGGAGATTGGCTGGGCTTGAACGAAGCGAATTCTTGTTTGAAAGGTGTCCTGGACATTTCGTGCACTTCCTTCCTCTGTAAATAAAGAGGGTGGGTATTGAGACCCTTAAATAAAAGGTTGCACGTAGGAATCATGTCTCTGTTTAGGAGAGAGAAAGATGACAATCAGGGAATAATGATAAATCAGGTTTCCCCAATGACTCCGGTCGAACGGATGATGAGAGATAATCCCTTATTAGGAAAGGAAATAGAGAAAGTTTTTGTCTATTTTCACCCCCACACAGTGAAAACAACAGGTTTACTGATTTATAGGCTGAGGGACAGTGAAGGAGAATAAAAGATTGTTCTAAAAGAAAACAATGGAAGAAATCTCCTTATCTGGGATCAGACCAGAGAGGGTGACAATTAGATCAATTGAAAGAATCAGTCTAGTTACATAACAATGTAAACAAGATACACATCAATTGTAATTATGGAGTTCTGAACTTTGAGGTTTATTCTTTGAACATTGCCAGTACCTGGCCAGTGCTTGGTTGTGTTTATTGAATAATTGCTCCTATATGTCGTCTGATGAAAGATAGCTAATTGCCTGCAGCAGGATAAGATGGTTGCCTGTTTTTAGCTAGAAAGAGGGAGGGGGACTGCTGGGGGATTTTCTTCTGGTGATGGACGCATTACCTAGAGGAAACTCTCGATTGAGCAGTCTTTCTTGTTTGTTTAAATAAAGGATTTATTCAGTGTGACAGGAGTTGAAGTTCAGAACTCGGTGAAGTATTTTTTCCTCTGTAATTAGCTTGCTAGCTTTCTAGGTACGGAAATGACACTGAAAAAAAAAACTGTTTTTAGAAAAACTTAGGGACCTGATTCTGTTCTATGTGTGATAGTTATAATTGTTGTGAATGAATGGGAAGATCTTCCATGCTTTGATATATGATTATTGTTTTGTGGTATATTCTGGAAACAAAATTAGTAATAGAGGAACAATAACAGCTATGATATCTGCAGAGTGTGATTCAAAAGTTACTTTGCTTTTGAAGCAAAAATTACCAGTGCAGCCGTTTCCCTTCTGGAAGTTCTGTATAACACTCACGCAATCAACGCTTTCTTAATTAGATTTTATGATCTCTGAAATTGAACTGCTTAGAATTCTTTGCTACTGGTGCAACAGAAGAAAACTGTTTCCTTTTTCCATTTGACCTTCAAAGTAGAGATTAAGATCCCTGCAGGATTATGTGGTATTCTGAGCAGATTGCAACTTGAGAATGATTTAAATCCTGAATGAATAAAATGTTAACCATGTTTGGATTTTGTTCTGATTGTATTAAGCAAAATTAAAAGTTAAACAGGGATTTTATATATTGTGGCAAGGTCGAGGTTAGCTGTAACTCTCAGTGATTGAAATAACTTAAAAAAAGGGAAGTGTTTGCATTCTAGATGTCCACCAGTCTTTTCATGAAAAGAGTATCAGTTTCGCTTCCCCGAACTGTAAGAATTACTGTGTAAGTCTTTTGAATTTCAGTTCCAGGAGTTCTGTCTTTAGTTGCTGTTTAGAATGAGCACATATATCCATTCAAAACTACACCAATTAAGTTAGTGGGACTGAGACACTGTTTAACAATCTAAATTTATATTTTCTGCCTCCCATTTGTTTGACTTTTAACAATTGTTTTAGAAGCAGGATTAGCTGTTGTGTGCGAGCAGCAATCCCAGAAAGCAATCCAAGAAGAGGAAAGGGGGAGGGGAAACAGCATTCTCTCTTTTGTTTGTACCTGTAGAATTTCAGGCAACTGAATTGGTGGAGCGAGTGACAGACATTCTGATAAGAAGTTATTTCAGATCTAATGCAGCACACCTGTGGACAACAGCGACCCCTACTGCAACTACATAATGCTGACTTTTGTGTGACCTTTTGAACTGGTTCAAGCTTGATTGAAATTTATATAGAATGGTATAATGGTATAAACAGTATGGTGTGTTCTCTCCTTCTGCTCTCTCTGAAGAATGGCAAGTGTTTGCTGCATTGTGTTTTAAATGCTGTCATGTATCAAAGTTTCACTGCTGTTGTACTTAATCCTTTTTATGCCTGGAAGCTAGTGTATCAGGCTGTATTTCTGCTCTTTTCTAAGCCATGCTTTAAGCTTACCTCTTTAGGGCTACTTTTGAATATGTGATCCAGCTCACCATTGTCACCGTTACTTCCCCCTTTGTTGCCCACTTGAATGATACTGACACTTGGACTCTTGAAGGTTTCTTCAACTGTCACCTCTGCTTGATCTACTTCCTTCCTGTATGAACTGTTGCTGACCAAGATAATTGCTGCCAAACCTGCTCCTTGGGACACCATCTGTTTCCTTCATCCTGATGGACAATTAGTTTTACTTCTGCGAGTTCACAGTACAACCCACATCTCCAAAGAGGTTCTCAATCACCCCCTGCCTTGAACTGAAATCGGGACAGTCTGTTGAACTTTTTGCTCCATTGCTATTACACGTAGGTTAGATGCTGGACTTCCTTGATATCTTTCTAGACCCCTGCCATAACTGCTGGACTTGGTATGGCTATCTGCCGTCTACAATGCTTACTGTATGTTCAAATGAAAGCTGTTATTGATTCTATAACTAAGTTGTCAGAGTCCCTAGAGCAGAATACACAAATGACTCTGCAAAATAGACAAGCCCTAGATTTGCTCCTTGCTTCTGAATGAGGCCTTTTGTTCTTTTATTAATGCCACTATCTGTTGTATAGTCATAGCGAATCATTCAGTGTTTGTGCTTAATGCTATGGATAAAATACGTCACTTGTCAGAACTACATATTGATGATTTTAAGGGTGGTTTCCAGATTGGAGATTGGTTTTCATCTCTCTCCTCCTGGTTCCACTCCCTTGGCTCTGGCTTGAAAGGTTTATTGATTTCTGCTGGCTTTATTTTAATCATTGCTTTACTCTTCTGTTGTTTGTTTCTATGTTTATATCCTGCTGTAAGAAAAATTGCACCAAAGTATCTACCTCTTTTTTGCCTGTTCAGACTAGCCCTACTCTTGTCAATGTTTCTTATGCAGCCGTCCCCATGTCAGACTATTCAGACTTGGATTTCTCCCATTCCCCAGCCGAATAAAAAAAAATAAATAAAAAATGGGGGAGTTGTAGGGGTTAAGTGCTTGTAGAGGTAGAGGTTAAGTATGATACATTTGGGATTTAGTATGATAGATTTGCTTTTAATTTTTAAGTGCTAAGGATTAATAATGTTCCTGATTCATAATCACTTACTGGCTGCCCTGAATCTCACAAAATAGTTAAAGCACAGTCATTCTGCTATAACATGTGAGCCAAGAATACAGGCCTTAGCAAGAAGAGATCCAGCACCGGAAAGAACCATATAAGGAGATATCATGAGCCTTGTGAGGTGCCAGTTTGGGCTGGAGAGTCTAGACTAGGACCTGCAAGGGGATATCAGATATAGGCCTGTAAGGTCTATGTGTCAAGATATGCATACACAGGAAACCACAAAGCTACCAACATATATGCTGGGCCCGGCTCTGAAGAAAGCAGATTAGCTGGATCATGGTGAGTATGGGAAGAGGGGGGCCAGGGGGATTTTGCAACAGGAACTAAGGGGAGTAAAGGGTAATAATAGGAAATAAGGTAGGGGAGGGGGAGAGAACACAAAGGAATAGCTCTGGGGACTGGACTGTATGTAAAAATGCGGAAGAGAAAAAGGTATAAATTGTAATATGCTTTCTATATTCTATGGGGGAGAGTTGCATTCTTGAGGTGCCTAGTGCCCGATAGAACTCTCTTCCCCACTTCGCTGCCTGTATTTGGTCATCAGTTATCTAATAAACAGAGACTCTGATTGCACCTGTACTGACTTTTCGGATCTGATCATTTCAGGTAATAATAATAATTATAATAATTAGGTGGTGGTCTATTTTTGTACGAAACAGGGCCGTACAGTCATCTGCAAATTTGATAACCTCACTCCTTATTCCCTTTTCCAGATCATTTATGAATATGTCAAAAAGCAGCAGACCCAGCACAGATCCCTAGGGTACACCACTATTCACCTTTCTCCATTGGGAAAATTGGCCATTTAGCCCTACCCTCTGCTTTCTATCTTTTAACCAGTTCCTGATCCACAATAGTACACTCTCTCATATCCCATGACTCTTTAGGCTTTCTGAAAGTCCAAATACACTATATCAACCGATTCACCTTTGTCTACCTGTTTATTCACACCTTCAAAAAAACATAACAGATTAGTAAGACAAGATCTTCCTTGTCTAAAGCCATGTTGGCTGTCTCCCATTAAGCCATGACTATCTACATGTTCAACAATTTTTTTCTTTATGATGGTTTCTACCATTTTTCCCGGTACTGATGTCAGGCTCACCGGTCTGTAGTTTCCTGGATCACCCCTGGAACCCTTTTTAAAAATTGGCATTACGTTGGCCATCCTCCAATCTTCAGGTATTACAGATGATTTTATTGATAGTTCACAGATTACTAATAGCAGGTCTGCAATCTCATATTTCAGTTCTTTCAACACCCTTGGATGTATATCATCCGGTCCAGGTGATTTGCTACTCTTCAGTTTATCAAATAGTTGTAATACATCTTCCCGATGTATCGATATTTCCTTGAATTCTTCCCCACCTTTAAACACCACTTCAATCATGGCTAACATCCCTACATCTTCCTCAGTAAAGACCGAAGTAAAGGATTCATTCAGTCTCTCCACTATCGCCTTGTCGCCTCTTAGTGCCCCTTTAACCACTCTATCATCTAATGGACCAACTAACTCTCTCACAGGTTTTTTGCTACAAATGTACTTGAAAAAGTCTTTATTACGCATTTTTGCTTCCGCAGCAAGCTTCTTCTCAAATTCTCCCTTTGCCTGCCTTATTAATGCCTTGCATTTAACTTGCCTGTGCTTGTGCTGTTTCCAGTTTTCGTCATTTGGTTCTTTTTTCCATTTCCTGAAAGATGCTTTTTTGGCAACAACAGCCTCTATGACCTCACCTTTAAACCAAACTGGCAGTTTTTTGGACTTACTTCCACTTTTCTTAAAGCATGGAATACAGCTGGTCTGGGCTTCCAAGATAGTATTTTTCAACAACACCCATGCTTGATGTAAGTCTTTAATCTTTGTAACTGCTCCTTTTAGTTTTTTCTTAACTATTTTCCTCATTTTATCATAGTCTCCCTTTTGAAAGTTAAAAGGTAGTACTGTGGATTTCCTTATCATCCCTCCACCACTAATTGAATCAAATGTGATCATGCTATGATCAATATTGCCAAGTGGCCCCAACACCCTTATCTCTTGCATCAGAATTGGTGTTCCACTAAGGACCAGGTCCAATATGGCTTCCCTTCTAGCCGGTTCATGAACGAGCTGCTCCAAGAAGCAGTCATTTATTTCATCTAGGAACTTTATCTCCCTAGCATGTCCTGCCGTGACACTGACCCAGTCGATACTGGGGTAATTGAAATCACCCATTATTATTACTGTTCTGCAACTTTTATTAGCTTCCTTGATTTCTTTGAGCATTTCATCATCCATTTGTTTATTCTGGCCAGGCGGTCGATAGTACATCCCCACTGCCATCGCCTTCCCCTTTTTACATGGAATTTCAATCCATAGAGATTCTACAGCAAATTTTGTTTCCTGCAAAACTTTAATACTTTCCGACTCAATGCCCTCTCTAACATAGAGCGCAACCCCTCCACCAATTTGATCAGCTCTATCATTACGATATAGTTTGTATCCAGGTATCACAGTGTCCTTCTGGTTGTCCTCCTTCCACCATGTCTCTGAAATTCCAATCATATCTAACCTCTCATTTAGTGCTATATATTCTAACTCTCCCATCTTATTTTTTAGACTTCTAGTATTTGCATGCAAACATTTTAGAGATTGTATTTTATTCATATTAATTTGGCTATTGGTAGGCATGGGTAATTTGGAATCTTTAAGCTCTGTCTGCTCCATACTCAAGGACATTTGGGCTACTTTGCTCTTTTTTAGAACTTCTCTGCTTTTGGTAGTATCCTTCAAGGATACATTCTTCTGAACCATGCACTCTTGTGTGACTGTCGGCTTTCCCCTATTATCTAGTTTAAAAGCTGCTCTATCTCCTTTTTAAAGGTTAGTGCCAGCAGCCTGGTTCCATCCCGGTTAAAGTGAAGCCCATCCCTTCGGAAGAGCCCCTCCTTTCCCCCAGAATGTTCCCCAGTTCCTAACAAATCCAAAACCCTCATCCTTGCACCATCGTCTCATCCACGCATTGAGACTCCGGAGCTCTGCCTGCCTTTTGGGTCCTGTGGAACGGGAAGCATTTTGGAGAATGCTAACCTGGAAGTTCTGGATTTCAACTTCCTACCTAAAAGCCTAAATTTAGCCTCCAGAACCTCCCTACCACATTTTCCTACTTCATTGGTACCGACATGTACCAAAACAGCAGACTCCTACCCAGCACTATCTAAGACCTTATCTAAGTGGCACGTGAGGTCTGTTACCTTCGTATCAGGCAGGCATGTTACCAGGCAATCCTCCCGTCCACCAGCCACCCAGCTATCTACATGCCTAATGATCGAATCACCATCTGTAACGGCTGTCCTAACCCTTCCCTCATGGGCACATGGTCCTGGAGAAACGTCCTCGGTGTGAGAGGGTTTTACATCACCTGGAGGACAGGTCCTAGTTACAAGATCACTTCCCGCCACACCAGGGTGATGCTCTCCTGTCAGGTGACCTCTCTGCTCCATGGCAACAGGGATGCTGCCAGACTGGAGGTGGGACTTCAGGACTATATCCCTGTAGGTCTCGTCTATGTACCTCTCTGTCTTTCTTATGTCTTCCAAGTGTGCTACTCTAGCCTCTAGAGAATGGACTCGTTCCCTGAGAGCAAAGAGCTACTTGTACCTAGTGCACACGTAAGACCTCTCACCAACTGGCAGAAAATCATACATATGACACTCAAAGCAAAAGATTGGAAAGTCCCCATCTCGCTGCTGGACTGCTGTCTGCATCTTAGTTTTAAGCTTGTGTTTATATTTTTAAGTTTTTTACTTACTAAGGGTTGCTGTGGATACTTATACTAATAAAAGTGTATCTAATACATTTAATATACCTTGTTCACCTGAAGCTTAATTAAGCTCAGGTCCTTGGTGTATGACTGATTTGGATAACGAGCTGCACCTGAGAGTACCTCCTTTCCTTTAAGATGTGTAAGTACCTATAAAGCTACGATTATCCCAGGGGTGGGTGGGTGTTAGTGAGGGAGGGAGGGAAAGAAAACTTATTAAAAGAGAGCTGCTACACAGTACCCAGTCCTGTACTTCTAAAGTAAGCTGTGACCAACTTCCTGGGTGATTAACAGTCCTTGCCTGGATAGAAGGAGTCTTTCAAAATGGCTTTTTGACCTGCCACCTGGCTTTAACACCTATTTAAAGAGTTTCACAGGTCTCTTGTCCCCTAGGTAGAAGGCCTCTTTGTAAAGGTCTCTAGAAGACTTTATATGTTGCTCAAAGAATACTGACCCTGTTTTGCCTTTTATGCTAAGTTATATTCTGATTTGATTTAAATTAAAGCTCTTTGCTGCTGCTAGGCTCTGACTTAGTATGAAATTTAAACCAGAAGCTCTCTGCTGGGTTCTAATTTAACCAGAATGCTCTCTTCTGTGTTTTAAATTTAAACTTAAACTGCTGCTACTAGGCCCTGACTGATTTAACAAATACACTGGGTTCACAGATTAATCAGCTTTCAAAGAATTCCCTTCAGAAAAATCCACAGAAGTATATATCCAGAATTGCAGATCTCTCTTCAGAAGTAGCAGTCCCCTTTTGTAGTCCTTCAAGGATCAAAAAAGAAATGCAAAAAAGGAACATCTATTTATACTCTGCAATTTACAGAACATCTTTGGAGGAAGATAAAATAAACAGATACTATTCAGACATTCAGTCTTTGCCATAAAAACAGTCCTCAAAATCCAGAGGAGGTGTACCTATAATCTTTTCTAAATATCTTCCAGTTACCTTAATTGCACATGACTCCCTGAAATAGCTGGAAGCTTTGCAAGTAAGGATTAACTCTGCAACTACTATCTATTGTGGTAAGGAGAGTGCAGCTCAGCATGGAAATAAAAGAGAAAGAAGAACTTTTTCTTCTTTTCGGGGGATGGGTGCACTAGAACACATACACCACAGCAAAATCCCTGAGAGAAACCAAGAGGGTAGAGCTAGGTTTAAGCCACTCCCAGACTCCATGACAACCTCAGGTAAGAGTAGGAGGTACAAGTGGGTGGAGTCAGAGAGGGAGGTGCCCTGCTCAACGTTTAAGTTTGAGAAAACAAACAAAGTTGAGAGAAGCAGCCAAGGGAGAAACAGCCAAGCAAGAAGCAGCCAAGAGAGAAGCAGCCACAAAGAGAGCAGCAGCAGAGACAAGAGCAGCCAGCACTGCAGCCAAGGAAGCTACAGAGAAGGTTCCAGGCAGAGGACCAAACAGACTGGCAAAAGGTTGGCTTTGAGAAGGCTAAGGCAAGAGTGCTTAGACTCCTCTGATGAAGGGTCTGTCTGCAGGCAGCAGAAGCCCCAGGAAGGGAAGTGGAGATCTTACCCTGATTCCCTGTCTAGCTCAGAGGCAGAGAGAGTCACAAGCCATAGAAGCCTCAGCCAGGAAGGTGCTGCAACAAGACTCCAAAGTAGGAGAAAGAAAACAGTAAAGCCAAAACCCTGTGTTTCTTGCTCTGACTCTGAAGAGAGGTTTAGGCCTGAGAAAACCCGGATTAGGAAGAAGGGGTTTTCAGGAGAAACTGAACAGGAGAAGCCCGTTGAACTCCTACCTAGAGGAGAAGGGGCCATTCAGTGGAATAGGCTGTTTAACCTGTTAAAGAACATTAAGCATAAAGTGCCCGAGCGTTTTCAAACTTTGCCAAGATACAGCTCAGCAGAAAGCATGGAGGTAGAAGGTAAAGAAAGTGACCTGACTTCAGCTTGTTCTGAGATGGACTGTGATATGTGCATTGTGGCTAAGTAATGAAAGCCTGAGAGCAGTAAGAAGTTAGGAATTGTAAATACATGTGCTTTATGATTACGGAATTGAGAAGCATCATAAAGGGAAAAGAAAAGAAAGCCTGTGTAAATAATTCTACTACAACACTGGTTGTAAGCTTTGCTTTAATGGGAGAAGATTATCCTTTATTTTCTTTGACTTGAGTGTACAACTGCTTTAAAGATTTGTTACCCGCTTGCCACGGAAGCTAATAAAATTCCTGTGTGCTTTGAAACAACCACTTGGTTCATTTATCTCTATACACAACTACAATCCTTGGTAAAGAGGAATTCAAGATGGCTTCCCGTCCCTACTAGGCGACCGCCTGGTAGGGGCGTGACCGCCACACTATCTACTACTTTTTTATTGTCTCCCACCCTAGACATTTCAGCTTGGGGTGCTTTCTATTCTGCCATAGTGGCAGTAACAGATTATTTTCATAAAATCATTAAGGGATTTCAATATTTAGTTTGCCATCCCACCAGACCCTGTGATTCTTCTTTTGTGACTTTTACCACTGACCTAGGTTTCATTCAGCATATTTCTTTTTTAGTTCATGATGCCTGACACACTGGATTTACTGCTTTCCCTAACTGGATCCCTGTTTCAGCTTGCCAAGTTTGGTGGCATATCCATGTCCTAGTCTGACAACTAAATCATCACATTCATCTTGGTTAAGCTCCATGTTCCACCTCCATCAAATTACTATGCTTGTTATAGGAATCTTGACCAAATAAATGTGGGCATCTTAGCACCACTATGCTGTATTCGAAAGGGATTTGACTGCTTATCCCTACACAAATAAATCGCCCTCTGGGACCTAACTCTTTTTATATTGAAAGTATCTATAAACCTACACAGAAAAATATAGAATTATTCAATAAAAAAACTAAATTAAATAATAAAATATTTCCACATTTAACAAAATATTATCCAATGTCAAGGAGAGAGAAGTCACGAATACCATGATACCATAATAAAACGAAAGACCATATTTAGATATTGTTTAGACCCTTATCAACCAAACCTCATTAATTCTACAAATCCAGAAATTAGCCTTCTTATTTGACTTTCAAGAAATCCTCTAAGGGGGTTATTCTGTGCCACGAATAGTGGGGATGGATATCCATCCCCGCTATTTGTGCCTACCCCCACCGCGTCTAACCTCTCCACCGGTTGTGCAGGGAAGTTAGATGGGGGCGGAGTCTGGGCGGGCGGTGGGTGATTGCTGGCCCTGGACATACAGGGCCGATTCTGATTTCGGCTCTGTACGTCCAGGCCGGCAACTTGTATGGGGAAGTTATTCTAATGTCAGCCCTGTACGTCCAGGCTTGGCAGCCCGGAGTGCAGATGGGGTAGGGGGGCCCAAAGACATTCTCCGCAGCCTGACCCTGGCCTTAGGAGGCCAGATTGGGGGTCGGGCTGCGAGAAATGCAGCATTGGAGTCCTGCGGTTGGCATTGTAGCTCTTCAATGGAGCCGCGGTGCCAAGGCAACATGATGCCATTGCACCGCGACTCCATTGAAGAGCCTTGACTGAGTTAGCCAGGAAGGTCCTGAAGTGCAGGCCGGGCTGAATTTTAGTCTCAGCCTGCACGTACAGGACTGTTCGCGATTCTGATCCCGCGGGGTTAGATTTGTCTACCCCCGCCACGTCTAACCTCTCCAACGGTTGTGTGGGGAAGTTAGATGGGGATGGGGAAGGGGCAACTCGGGGGTGGAGTCTGGGCGGGCAGTGGGCAGTTGCTGGCCCTGGATGTACAGGGCCGATTCTAATGTTGAGTGGATCTTGGATAAGCTCCAAGCTTGGGTGGATTTAGAACATCAGTTCTTTGACCACAAAAGGAATATCTTTTTTCTGAGAAAATAACTTAAAAATCTTAAATGTATAATCTTCTTTAATAAATGCAACAAGAAGAGTTGATGCAGTGGCAATCTCATAATGAGAAGATTCTAGGAAAACTGTTAAATTCCCTTCATTGGTATTAATCACTCACTCAGTTCCATTCATATTCCTCCTCATTTGTCAGAGTTGTAGTCACAGGAACATATAAAATTCTGGAAATTAAAACAGAGTCCAGATCCATGATACTAAGTGCTTCAAGAAAATACATTTTAAGGAAAAATATAGGGGAAGAGCAAGTGAGCCTTGGAAAATTCAAGAAACATAAATATTTTGCTCCTATCCTATTCTCCATTTTGTCTATGAAGTAACATTTATTTATAATATGCAAAACCTCTACATTATGCAATGTTGAAAACTGCATGTCTGAGTGAGACATATGACTCTCAAGTTAGTAACATAGTAACATAGTAGTTGACGGCAGATAAAGACCAGCATGGTCCATCCAGTCTGCCCAGCAAGATGGCAAGAGTAGGTACACCTGTCGCTCCGCGCAGGCCACCCCTCCCCATATCCTTGTTCAGGGGTAAACCCACCACTCCATGTAGGACACCCCTATTTGTTGAGACGTTATATGGTTCAGAAGTTAGATGGTACCATTTATTTTGTTTTTATCCTATTTCTGTAAAGGGATCCTCTGTGTTTGTCCCATGCCTTTTTGAATTCCGTCACCGTGTTCGCCCCCACCACTTCCATCGGGAGGGCATTCCAAGCATCCACCACCCTTTCAGTGAAAAAATATTTCCTGACATTGCCTTTCAATTTACCCCCTTGCAGTTTCATGTTATGCCCTCTAGTTTTACAGGTTCCCCGTCTTTGGAAGAGGTTTGTTTGTTCATCATTTCTCTTTAAGTATTTAAAGGTCTGAATCATATCTCCCCTGTCCCTCCTTTCCTCCAAAGTGTACATATTTAGGTCTTCAAGTCTCTTCTCATAAGGCTTCTGACGCAGGCTCCAAATCATTTTGGTCGCCTTCCTCTGAACAGTCTCCAGTCTTTTTACATCCTTTGCAAGATATGGTCTCCAAAACTGAACACAGTATTCCAAGTGAGGCCTCACCAGAGACCTATACAGTGGCATAAGTACCACCTCTTCTTTTCTGCTGGTAATCCCTCTTTGTATGCAACCCAACATCCTCCTGGCTTTTGCCACCGCCTTGTCGCACTGTTTTGCCACCTTGAGATCAGCAGAGATAATCACACCAAGGTCTTTTTCCTGAACTGTGCATACCAACCTTTCTCCCCCTATCGCGTACATTTCTCTTGGATTTCTGCTACCCAAGTGCATGACACTGCACTTTTTGCATTAAATCGTAGTTGCCAAGCTTTAGACCAGTCTTCCAGCTTTTGTAGATCTTTCTTCATGTTAACCACTCCCTTGGGGGAGTCCACTCTGTTGCAGATTTTTGTGTCGTCTGCAAAAAGACAGACTTTTCCATTCAGTCCTTCAGCAATATCACTCACAAATACATTGAACAGTGCCGGGCCCAGGACCGAACCCTGGGGCACCCCGCTAATCACCTTCCTCTCAGTTGAGCTACTCTAACCTCTTGTTTCAATAGCTTATTAACAATATCTTGAGAGATAGCGGGAACTTGTTGAGCAAAAGATTTAGTTGCAGAAACTATATTCTAAATATCCTTAAGTGATTATCTTGATAGAGCTTATTGTCAAAAGTCATTGACCTGACTCCAGAAACCCAGTAGAGTGAATCACCTTAGGGAAAGGGGCCACTATGCTGGGTAAGGAATAAATAGAGGCCATAAACACAGAAGCAGTGAGAGAGTTAAGGTCCACATCATATCTTGGGGCGAACCTTGCTTCTTTTCCAACATCTGAGCAGGGGTCTTGGCAAGGGCCCTCAAAACAGGGTTCATCAAGGCTTTTGAGAGAGAGGAAGACAACTCTAATGTCTGACCTGAGATCTTAATTTCCAAAGAAGCCAAATGCTCCACATGCATATTCATCAGGCTAGTTTTAATCACATGTAGTGATAGGGATACACTTTCATTCCAAATGAAAGCTGGGATCTCAATAGTGCACACACGTGAAGGAGGGCGCACTATTTAAAAATAAAACAAAACTATATGAAACCAAATTTTTGGGCCTACACATCCCTATGCCCTTATGCTCAATTTTGCGCTTACTTCTTCTTGACAGCATCTTCCCAAAACTTTCAGGAATCCTTGACTCCAGTGCGCCTTGTAGCCCCTCAGTGGCACCAAAGGGGAGCATTCCCCTTGGTCACATCCCTCAGCTACAGTTCAGGGAGATTTGCTCATTTTTAAGGAAATGGAGTGCTTTAGATGATATCAGGCAGAGGCAATAGTCTCTCTGCAGCAGTCCCAATTCTCACCCTCCTCCTCCAACCAACCTGACAGCAACTGCAATACATCCCAGTCTGGTTCCTCACTGCAGAATCAATATTCAGACTACACACAGGTCAAAAACCTCCTCGCACTCACATCAGGGAAACATGCTCTTTTCATAGAGAAAAGTCAGCGTGCTTTAGATGATCTTAGGCAGGGACAGCAGTCTCTCCACAGTAAGCCCAGTCCTCCAACCAACTTCATTAGTAGCTGCAAAACACCCTGGTCTGGCTCCTTATTATGGCACCAATACCAGTATCTACCCAGAGTAGAAATCTCTTCTCAGACTCAACTTTGATCCTCAGCTTACATACTGTAGCCTCCTTAAGAGTCAGCTGCCCTCATAGACACTATCAACCCTTGTACCACAGTGGTTTGCTGCATCTTAAGCAGCTGAAAGAATCTGGAGAAAAATAAAAACCCCTTCTGCATCTTCTTTTTGTAGACATTGCCACCACACATGCACTTCTGAATTGAGAATAGCCAAGATGTCCTATTGGGAAGGTCTTGCCATAGTATCAAGTCTGCCAGAAAATCATCATCTGATTTGAGTTGTGCACCACCTGCTAATAAACTTTCTCTAATTTAACTCGAAGGTGGCTGATATTTTCAAGACCTTTTCTGCATCTCCAGCTAAGTCTGTTTCCACTAATGATTTTTCATTGTTAGCAAAGTGGCTGAATCTGCCAGGAATGTAGATGGGATCTGGAATCTCCAGAGGCAGAATGGCTATGTTCTCCAGAAAGGAGTCAAAGACCCTGAGGAGGCTGGGTCTGTTAAGGTGGTTGAGACTTAGGAGTCTGAGCCATCAAAACAGCAAAAGAAGGCTCCGACTCTTAAGTCTCAACCACCTCAACAGACCCAGCCTCCTCAGGGTTTTTGACTCCTTTCTGGAGAACATAGCTGTTCTGCCTCTGGAGATTCCAGATCCCATCCACATTCCCAGCAGATTCAGCCACTTTGCCCACAGGTGGCACCTTGTCACATCAGAGCAGTGGATAGTACGGGAGGGGTACAGGCTTCATCTACGAAGTCTGCCTCCCCTGACTCCTCCAAGAGAGTTCCACTCTGAGCCCCCTCTCACTGCTCTGTTGTTGCACAATAGAGGAAGTTCCACCATCCCAGCAGGGAATGGGCTTCTATTCTTCATACTTCCTCATTCCAAAGAAAACAGGAGGGTACAGGCCCATTCTGGACCTCAGAGAATTGAACAAGTACCTACTATGGGAGAAATGATCTCCCTAGGCACCCTTCTCCCCTATCTCCAGAGTCAGGATTGGCTCTGTTCTCTAGATCTAAAGGAGGCATATACTCACATACTTATTCACTCACAGCACAGAAAGTTCCTGTGCTTCGTTTCAAGGGAGACATTATCTTTTTTTTTTAAATTTATACTTTATTAAATTTTACAAAAAACTCCAGAAAACAATTCTGAATAAGAATTTAGAATACAAAAGAGATATACATTTATTATCTAAACAGAAAAGTAATAAAGAAAAACCACCCAATCTGGAAAAGACCACAATAATGCCCCACAATAAGATCCAAGAAAAAAGAAATCATACTTAGGTAAAACTACCATACAATAACAAATTAATCACAGGAGCAAAGCTAGTATTACATGGCAGCCGATATGGGACTCACCCCCACCCCCCATCTCCCCTACTTCATATAAATTGTAACAATTGTTGGGACTTAAAAAAACATATACTGTTTAGCCTGATAGTTAACCACACATTTACATGGATATCTTAATTTAAATTGTGCTTCCAAGGAGAGTGTTTTCTGGCATAAAGCCAAAAGAGATCTTCTCCTCTTCTGGGTATCTCTAGCGAGGTCAGGAAAAATTTGTATTTTTGAACCCATAAATTGAGAAACAGACATTTTACAGAAATATAATTTAAGTACAGTTTTCCTGTCTGATTCAAAGGCAAAATTAACCACCAAAGTAGCCCGACTTGTCATCACCTCTAAGGAACTCTCAAGAAATTCAGAAAGGTCCATATGAGGGGAAGCAGTTATCACAGCCGAACCCTGCTGTTCAACAGCTTCCACTGAAGAAATAGACACATATTGAGCCCTTACCACCGGCGGCAAAGAGTCAATGAGCATCTGCAGGACATCAACAAAGTACTTACGGACCAAGTCCAAGGGTGCCATCAAAGGAGACCGAGGAAAATTCAGGAATCTCAAGTTATTCCTCCTCAACTGATTATCAAGATATTCTATTTTCCCTGCCCGAATCAACCGGTCCTTTGAATTAGAAGCTCCGAAGGACTGCAGCTCTTCCACCTTGACTTCCACTTGAGAAATTCTTTTAGCCTGAAAAGCCACCTCTGTAACCATTGAAGAACACTGGGCTTTCATCTCCAAAAGTCCCTGTGAAACAGCACCCACCAAAGGTAGAAGGGACTGTTGAAGGGTAGAGATAGCTTCCCACAAGCTATCAAGTGTAACAAGAGTTGGTTTCACCACACTCCCAGGAAGCCGGATTGCTGATATACTAGGGGAGCTACTACCACCATGCTCCACCCCAGTAGTCCTGCCGCGGGGAGACACTCCAACTCAACCTCCGACTGCGCCACTTTCTGTCAAAACCTTTGAGGGGGAACCCTCCACAGCTGCTGTTGCCTCCTGCCCCGGTGGTACACCACTAAGCTGCCCCACCTCGAAGAGGCAGCCGGGTTGTGCTGGGGATGCTTGTACGGGGCTCAAGGAAACCCCTTCTATGCTCATATCTGCCTGCGATAGCGGCAGATCTCTCGAAGCCATGCTACCCGAGGCAGTACAGAAGCCGGCAATTGATAACTGCACCAGCTGATCCACTGGAGAAGAAGATCCGGAGGGTTTCTGTGAGTGTTGTTTCCTCTTTCTCCCCATTAGAACGCTAGTACAGGAACCTGCTTTGGACCGTCAATCTCAGCGTTCTACTCCATTGCCATCTTGGATTCGGCTTCTAAGGGAGACATTATCAATACAGAGTCCTGCCTTTCAGCCTCGCCTCTACCCCAAGAGTCTTCACAAAGTGCATGGCGGTAGTAGCCGCATTCCTAAGGACTTGTGGGATATTTGTCTTCCCTTACATAGATGACTGGCTCATTCGAGCAAACACCTCTCTAGAGGCCAGTCTGTCCCTATCGTGCACCATGCAAGTGCTGCAACATTTGGGATTTGTAATAAATCTTCCAAAGTCCCAACTCATTCCCTCTCAAACGCTGTAGTTCATAGGGACTCTCCTAGACACTCAGCAATCAACGGCATTTCTGCCCCAACTCCTCTGTGCTTGACTCATTCAGTTAGCATCTCAGGCGTGCCTCAAGAACTTTCTCACGACTCGAAAACTGCTACGGCTTCTGGGTCATATGGCATCAACAGTGCATGTTGTTCCATATGCTTGTCTACATATGTGCGCAGCTCAATGGACACTGGCTTACCAGTGGTCTCAGGCATCGGGTCGCCTGAGAGACAAGATAATGGTCTCTATCCAACTAATCTAATCTCTCCAGTGGTTGCAATCCCCAGAAAACCTCCGGATAGGATCACCTTTTCAGATGCCAGCACATCAATGTACCCCGACGACAGATGTGTCCAAATTGGGCTGGGGACTCATCTGGACAATCTCTCCACTCAGTGGCTTTGGTCTCATCAGGAGTCACAACTCCACATAAACCTGCTGGAACTCAGAGCCATCCATAATGCTCTCAAGGTATTCCAGGACCATCTTCGATGCCACACAGTTCTAGTTCAGACGGACAATCAAGTAGCCATCTTCTACTTGAACAAGCAGGGCAGAACAGGCTCTTGGACCCTCTGCAACGAGGCCCTGCATCTGTGGTCTTTTGCCATACAGCACCACATTTACCTTCTTGTGGTATATCTTCCAGGCAAACACAATGTCTCGGTGGACAAACTGAGTTAAGTCTTTCTACCCCACAAGTGTTCTCTCCATGCAGACAAGGTCGCTCACGTTTTTTAGATCTGGGGTATCCCAGAGATAGACCTGTTCATGAGTCCTCAGAATGCCAAGCTTCCTCGCTTCTGCTCCAGGACTCCTGTACCAGATGGCCAGCAGGTGGATGCTTTTCACCTCCACTGGAGTCAAGACTTCCTTTATGCCTTCCCACCCATTCCCCTCATTCCCAAGACTCTCTTCAAACTCCAGAGAGACAAGGGCTATATGATATTCAGCCCCATGCTGGCCATGACAACCATGGTATCCTCTCCTTTTACGTCTGTCTCGGGCTCAACCCGTAGATCTGGGGTCTGCTCCAGATCTCCTCTCTCAGGGGGAGGGGACACTGCTCCATCCCAATCTGCAGTCCCTACATTTTACAGCATGGCTGCTGAAGGCATAGCCTTCCAGGACATTAACCTCTCTCGACATGTAAAAAATATCCTTGTAGCTTCTAGGAAGCCTTTCACCAGGCACTCCTATGCCTTCAAGTGGCATAGATTCTCTCTCTGGTGTTTGCAGAGGGCACTTAACCCCTTCTCAGCTCCAGTGGATGCATTACTTGAATATCTGCTCCACCTGTCTTCCTCTGGACTCAAATGCAATTGCGGCTTCCCCTTATATGGCCAGCCCATCTCTTCTCAGCCACTTGTAGCACACTTCATGAGGGGCCTTCTATTAACCAAACCTCCCATAAAGCCCCCTCCAGTGGCATGGGATCTTAATGTTGTTTTAGGACAGCTTCTCAAGCCATCCTTTGAACCTCTAGCCACTACCTCTCTGAAGTTTCTCACGTGGAAGGTTGGCTTCCTTGCTGCCCTCACTTCAGCAAGATGCATTAGTGAGCTCTGGGCTTTGGTGGCTGACCCTCCTTATACACGTTCCACCATGATAAGGCTGTCCTTAGAACTCATCCTCACTTTATGCCAAAGGTGGTCTCACCCTTCCATTTAAACCAGTCTACCTCCCTGTCTTTTACCCTAGACCTCATTCCTCTAGGGCTGAAGCAACCCTTCACACTCTGGATTGCAAATGTGCCTTAGCTTTTTATCTCCAGAGAACTCGAGAGCAGAGGAAAGCTTCCCAGATTTTCATTGCCTTTGACTCGAGTCGCCTGGGTTTGCCAGTATCCAAGCGTACTCTCTCCAGAGGGATCGTGGATTGCATCTCCTTTGCGTACAAAAGTGCAGGACTCTCTCTCGAGGGTCACATCACTACACATAATGTTTGCACCATGACTACCTCTATGGCAAATCTGTGCTCTGTAGTGATTGATGAGATATGCAAAGCAGCAATTTGGTCTGTCCACACTTTTGCTGTTCACTATTGCCTAGACAAGGACTCCCACTGGGATGCCTTGTTTGGCCAAGCTGTTCTCCAGCATCTCTTTCAAACTTAGAACAATGCCTACCCTTCGTCCCGGGTTTTATTTATTTGCAAAACTTTTATATACCGCCAATTCCCAGGATCAGTGGCGGTTTACATCAAACAATGTTAAAGTACATGAAACAATGTGCAACTATATAACAGATACATGGAACTGTAAACAACTATATACAAGTAGTATAACAAATTTAGAACTAATTACAAGTTACTATATAGTTTTTACATATATACATATTTAAAGAATCGTCTTAAGTTCTGTAATCAAAATTGTAGTGAGTCAATTTGAATGAGTGTATTAATGTCGAGTTATGGAGGTTGGGAGGCCATACTCAAGTCACGAACTGTGTTGGAGTAGTGTTGGGTAAACAGATATGTTTTTAAGTCTTTTCGGAATTTTTGTAGATCTTTTATCTCTCTTATTTGATCTGGGAGGTTGTTCCATTAGGTTGGTGCTACAAATGAGAAGGCGCTGTTGCTTGTTGTATGTTTTGTCTTCCTTATCAGGTCAGGCACTATGATGGTATTAAGGTTCCTTCTTCGTCTTATTCTGTTTTCAGGAGGGCTATGAATAAGAGTGGATAGGTATGATGGGGCAATCTTATTAATTAATTTGAAAGTGGTCAACAGTATTTTATATTGGATCCTGCTGGAGATAGGTAGCCAATGTAGAGAGAATAGAATCGGGGTAATGTGATCAGTTAACTTGGCTTTGAAAATTATTCTTGCAGTGACATTTTGGGCCATTTGAAGAATTTTTAGATTTTCCTTTGTTATGCCTTGTAGTATGCCATTACAAAAGTCAAAGTGTGGGGTTATTAAGGCTTGTGTGATTGTTCTAAAATCATCATTTTCTAAAAGAGGCCTCAGTTGTTGAACGGAATGGAGCTTGTAATAAATTGTTTTTGTTATTTTCTTAATGTGAGTTGTGAAACCAAGGGGCATGTTTACTAAAGTGCGTTAAACGTGAATAACGCGCGTAGTATGACGTTAACAACCGTAAGTGCAGTGTAACGCGCGTAAACACGCACCAACGACCGTTAACGTCGTACTACGCGCGGTAACCGCGCTTAACGATCGTAAAGCCCCGCGGCGCGTTAAAACAGCGCAGAAGGTGGAGAGTGGGCGGAGAGAAGGGGTCAATGGGCGGAGAGTGGGCGGGGAGAGGCTCCCCTCACACTAACGCGCTGAATTTCTGAGCTCAATTCCAACGCGAATGAAAACCTGCCGTTAAAGGCATTTAAAGGGAAGAGAAACTATTTCCGTCAGCAATGTATAGAAAAACCGGGGAAACCCACAAAACGTGAGCAGTGTGATACATGTGCCCTGAACAAAATAACACATAAAACGTTAAAAATGACCACAGGAAACATTTTAAAAAGCATAATACAGCTGGGCAACAGTGATAGCAATGGGCAACAAGGAACAACACTGCCTGGAAAGCACCAAATAAAAATGAAATGATGTGTGGAAGGGTCTACGCTTCACAGACCCTTTTAATTATCATTTCATTGTAATGGATTGTCGTGTAATGTTTCCCAATGATATCATTGTTGCCCAGCTTGGTTATGGGTGTGTGCCCCTTTTGTGAGGTATTCTCTGAGGTTTATGTGCACCGTTGTCTGCATACAAGGTAAATGAGGTCACAATAAACCTGTTGCAGAGCAGGGTTTCTGACTCGTCAGGCCGGTTTAACTAACTCCAGGGACTGCACTGTCTCTGTGGCTACAGTGTGGTGCAACAGACACAGCCAGTGCCTGTAAGACCAGAGGGTCACAGGTTCAAATCCCAGCTGGGGCTCTTGGCAACCCAGACCCCATAGCTTCACCCACTACTAAACATTGATAGTAAAGACACACCTTTATTGCAGAGAACATACGCATGGCCTATATTTTACCACACCAGAAACAGGCACATTACCGTAAAGCAGAGTTTCGCAAATGTAGTCCTGGAGGGCCCCACAACATTCCGGTTTCATGCTGCCTCCAATAAAGATGCCTGTGCTGCATAGCTATGCACCACCCCCATGTTATGCAGATGTAGCTCATGCATATTATGAGGGACAGCATGAAAACCCGAACAGTGTTTGGAACACCAGGACTGGAGTTGGGGAACTCTGCCGTAAAGCAGCAGCCAACAGGGCCACACACCCACCCACAGGCCCCATTGGCCAATGCCACCTGGAGAGGCAAGAAATTGGGTCCTGCCTGTATCTCCCAATACTAGCAGTTGCATACCTTAGCAATGCCACCCTACACCTGGGTATATGGTACACAGCTATCAAACGTTTGCTATGAGAACTGGCAGATATCAATTCCTCTGTTAAGCACATTTTGCTCATTGAGCTCCACCATAACAATCATTCTGATGTCTGCGATGTGTGCTGCAGGTCTGGTCTCTGACAGTGTTCACCACCCTGGGGAGTGACCCCCCAACAGTCTTGTGTACCATATCCATGCCTGTACCATGCCCAGGACTGGTGTGGTGTGTATGGCTGCTGACCACCTCTATAGTAGCACAATGGTGACATCGGTGTGGGGGTGGTTGTCTGTCTATCCAGTGTGTGGTGGCTGCAAACACCTTCCACAGGCCACACTGCCAGCAATGTTGCCAGTATTGGGCTGCCAATGTGCATAATGAGGAGCAAGGTACCATGGGTAGAGGCCGGACAGGGTGGCCTGGCCAGGGCGCATCTGCACAGGGCATAGGGCAATGACAGGCACATTGTAGTGGCTGGCCACCACCTACACAGACAGGGTGACCTCAGTATGTGCTGCTGAGAGATCACTCTCACCCTGACTGTGCAGTGACCACAGCATGGCTAGGCACCCCCATAGTGCTATCTAGTATTTCTCTCATGTGATATATATGGGTTGCCTTATGGGGCCCTGTCACTGATTTGACTGTGTATGCTGACATCCCAGTTCTGGGTGCAGGCATCTCCACTGGGCACTAGCAGACTATTTGCAGCTGGTATGTGTTGTGATGGAGTGGCTTGCAGGGTGCAGTGGCTGATGGCTTGCACCAGGGGAATATCAGATAGTGGTGGGGTGCAGCATGCCATATCTAGGCCTAATGTCTGTCTGCTATTGTGTTCTGGATGTGTACAGAGCTGCATTGACTGCTCTGTGGGGTGTGTGTCCCTCAGCAGGACTGGGGGTTGATGTTCCCCTCTATGTCCACCTTGCAGGGAGGTAGATGTTGTATCTTTTGATAGGAGACCCTGTTTGCCGCCCTGGGGGAGGGAGTGGTGGTGCATGGGCCCTCCTGGGGGGGTCCATGGGGGCTACACCTGACTGATACAGACAGAGATGTCCAAGGTGTTACTGCAGAAACTACCTGTCTCACACTATAACACTGCTGTGGACCTGCACCATGGCCTCTTTCAGCCATGGACGTTGCTGTGGACCTGGTGCTTGGCGCCTCACTGCACCCTCAGGGTGAGCACAGTACCCGCACGCTGTGACGGTGTGTGGCCACCCTGTGCCGGTACAACACACGGTCAGTACCCCCTTCCCGGCCGAGGTGCTGTGGGGGTGCACATGGTCGCTTCCCCCCTACCAGGCCGAGGTGCTGTGGGTGTGCATTCCCCATCTTGTGTTTATCTGTGGACAGCTGATTTGCATGTGCAGTGCATCATGGGTGTGACTGGCGCAACCCAACCCTGGGGAATCCAGCGCCTGCTCACAGGCTTTGATAACCCATAGGCCATCCCACGTACATCTGTTAGCATTGTGCATAGGTGCAGGACACCCTACCGAGTCTGTCATATATGATACCCACACAGGTAAAAACACACATACCCACGCACGATTGTACGCGTGACGCTACGCGTGACGCTACGCACACCCCAACGTACATTGTTACACACACTGCGAGGGTCTCTTTCTGTATGGAGTACTCGACGTAAAGGAAAACATGCCCTCTCACAGCACACTGGGGACTCGAACCCATGCTGCCTGTAACAGTGGTCAGTACACTAACCATTGTGCTATAGCTCTGTGTTAGTGCTCTGTCTCTGTACATCTTCCTACGATGTACGTCCGCAGCAACGCACGCACGTACGCCCACAGCAACGCACGTGGCCACGCCCCCAGCAACGCACGTGGCCACGCCCCCAGCAACGCACGTGGCTATGCACCGAGCAACGCACGTGGCTAAGCAGCAAAGGCATTTGGAAGAAATGGCATCTATGTCGAGGAAGCCTCCCTTCAGCCAGCGTGACATATACCTGCTGACAGAGCTGTTCTGCCTCCGCCAGCAGAGGCTCTTCCCTGGCTCATCCAGGAGGCAGAACCTGGCAAGGGTCAGGAGGGCCTGGGAGCGCCTGGCCCATAGGTTCAACAGGAGCTCAGACTACCCACGTGAGGTAAGTGCATGGGGACATGTCCCCCAAATGATGAGACAAAACAAAACACACCCAGTAACATCAGCACAAATACACAATGCACTGACAGGGAATAGCAGGTGCTGACACATCCTGCGGCTAGCAAAGTCTGCCACACACCCCTGAAAAAGGCACCCCTGCCCCAAGGGGGTAGCTGCAACCATGGCAGAGCAGCACCACAGATCACAGAGGTATGGTATAGGGTGCCTTTGCAGGCCAGGGATGTCCCCCATCCACAAGACACCCCAGTCCCACCTCTCAGGCCAACAGGAAAGGAAGGGGTCTGCACCATGTCTCCTTTAACCAACACATTTGCAAACTGCATCCTCTGATGCTGCAAGCCCCAAATGAGGGCATCTCTCCCCCACCCTGCCCACTGTCTGCTGGTGCCTTCTGTGATCACAAAACACAAACCCCAGCTCCAAGCAGATATAGGCCCCACATGAGGGCAACTCCCCTCCACCCTGCCCACTGTCTGCTGGTGCACTGTGTGATTAAACAATACAAACCCCAGCTCCAAGCAGATGTAGGCCCCAAATGAGGGAATCCCCCCTCCACCCTGCCCACTGTCTGCTGGTGCCTTCTGTGAGCACAAAACACAAACCCCAGCTCCAAGCAGATGTAGGCTCCTAAAGGGGTCCCCAGCACCGACCCTGTTCCCTGGGAAACAGGCCCTGTATGGGATCACAAAGGAAAAACCACAGCCTAAGGGCATCCTAGTGAGGACTGTAGGTGACAACCTCCCACCCAAAATGTGGCTGATTGGCACATGCAGATGTGTGTAGGTGGCACACACAGCTGTGATGTGTTATGTACGTGGGCCGCACATACAGTGCACATGGTGCACCGACCAGGGTGATGTGTGTGTGGCCCACACATGGGGCTGTCACACATTAACGCAAGGGGGCATGAGCGCCCACCCAATAGGGGCAGGCGCTTGTTGTTTGCAATGAGAGTGGTAGATGCAGAGGCAGGGACCCACCACGTGTCCCCACGGTAGCTAAGGGCAATGTTCGTTGTCACCCCTACAGGTGGAGGACCTTCGAAAGAAGGCTCGCGAGCTGAGGGCCCGGTACCCCCGCTTCATTGCCAGGGTGCAGCGCGAGAGGATGGCACAGCAGAATGGTGAGTACCGCGACATGGACATGTAGGGAAACGAGTGGTGTAACCACAGGTCCACAGTGACAGGGGAAGAGGATGTTTCCCCAGGGGATGACATGTGTTATCTCTCCCACAGCTGATGCACGTGCAGCCAACGTGGACGAGGGGCCGGAGGAGCCCCCAGACGTTGCAGCCCGGGAGGGAGACCAGGAGCAGCATGAGGATGAGGATGGCGGACCAGAGCGGGGAGCCGAGGATGGGAATGAGCGCGCATCCCCACGCCATGATGAGGGGGAGGAGGGGGGTGATGATGGGGGCCAGATGGGAGGGACTGTGGGGGATGCTAGGGAAATGGGGACTGATGGTGTGGAGCCTGGGGAGCAGGATGAGGAGGGGGGGATGTGAGTGGAAGGGAAGAGGAATGGGGGGAGGTGGGAGGCAGGGAGAGGGAGGGGGAGGCAGGGGGGAGGGGGATGGGGTTGTGGGGAGGGTGTTGGAGGCAGGGGGGAGGGAGGGGATGTCCAGCGGAGGGGTGGGGCGAGGGCAGTTCCCCAATGGCACGCTCCGCCACAGGGCACTGGGGGCCCCAGCCACCTGCCCATTGATCCGGGCGCGGCAGGCCCTCTGGACGTGTGCCTGCCACACATGGCCGCAGGCAGGTCTGCTGTCCATGCAGCCACACAGACACGGGGAGATGTGTGTCTGTGCGGCTGCATGTGCGGCCTGCGCCTGGCTGCAGCTGTGCGTGCCCAGGCACAAGCCCAGAGGCAGTTCGCCCTAATCCAGGGCCAGGTGCTGGCAACCCTGTCCATGGTGGCTGACCGTCTGCGGGAGCGGGATGACCACCCTGGCCGTTCCGCAGACGGTCAGCCACCATCCAACAGGGGTCCCCAGGGTGTGTAATGTGTGGGGACACATGGCACACCCACCCTGTGACGCACCGTGCCATTGAATGTCCACCACATTGGCCACAGGGATGGGAGCGGACACTGCAATTTGCAGTGGCATGCGTGTTTGGCCATGCCGGCCATCAACTGACAGCATGGGCCATGTCAGCCGGATGTCACGTGTCTGTGTAACTGTAAATAATGTAAATATGTTTTAAAAAAGAGTTATAAATGTTGGTTGAAACATATGTACCTGTTGGTCAGATGTCCCTCATTGCCTGATGACAGTGGTGTGCTAGTGATGGGTGTGGCAGTGGGCACTACTGGGGCCAAGGGTGGACGTCGAACAGGTAAGGTATGTGGCGTGGGCACCCCCCACAGACATGTCACAGCTACGTTGCTGTGTGGGTGGCCCACCAAGAGGGGTGGGGAGTGGCGTGCCTGACTGACGTGCAACAGCATGTGTGTTGGTAGGTGCGGGGCAGACAGCACAGAGTGACAATGGGACATATGGCAGGGGGAAGTGGATGGCCTGTGTATCCTATCCAGCCGTGTCCCATATTGGTGGCCTGTGGTGGCAAGGGAAGGGCGGCTGAGGTGTGTATGTACCGGTGGGGTTAGGGGGTAACACAGAGGGTGCACCCAGGGCCGGCCCGTCCATTGAGCAGGAATGTGTTTTGCACAGGGCCCAGCGTTTCGGGGGGCCCCGCGCAAAGAACATTCTTCCCTTTCGTAATTGGTAGAAATAAAATAAAAGTGGCCGCTGCTGCCGCGGCGGCGGTATGGTGTGTCCCGCGGGGCTCCCTCTGCCCGGCGGGACTCTCCCGGCGCGGTTCAGCCCCTCTCTGCCGGCTTGCAGATACGCGAAGGAGAGAGTCTCCCTTGCGTCTGTTAAGCCCGCAGGGGCAGATGGAAGATTTCCCATCAGCACCTGCGGGCTTAACAGAGACGCGAGGGTGACTCTCTCTCCCTTCGCGTATCTGCAAGCCGGCAGAGAGGGGCTGAGCCGCGCCGGGAGAGTCCCGCCGGGCAGAGGGAGCCCCGCGGGACACTCCATGCCGCCACCGTGGCAGTGGCAAGCGTTATTTGGTTTTTAAATTGCCATCAGCCGAGGGGGGGGGGGCCAGTAGGACTGGCAAAGGGCTAGGGAGGGAGGGGGGTTGAGACTGGCAATGGGCGAGGGAGGGAGGGAGGGAGGGAGGTTAGGACTGGCAATGAGGGAGGGAGGGAGGGAGGGGGGTTAAGACAGGCAATTGGCTGGGGGGGGATAATACTGGCAGTGGGCTGATGGGGGGTAGGACTGGTAATGGGTTATAGGGGGGCTAGGACAGAAAATGGGCTGATGGGGAGGGGTTGGGACCTGAGGTGGGCTGATGTGGTCAGGACTGGTAATGGGTTATAGGGGGGGCTTCAACTGAAAATGGGGTGATGGGGGTTAAGACTGGGAGGTGATTGACGGGGGGCTAGGACTGGTAATGGGTTGGGGGGTTGCTAGGGCTGGAACTGGGCTGATGGAACAGCTAGGATAGGACTGGTAATGGGCTGAGTGGAGGGGAGCTATGCCTTGACATGGGCTGATGGTGGGGCTAGGAAATGACTAGAGATGGGCTGATGGGGGGGGGGGCTAGGATTGACAATGAGCTGTGGCACCAGTAGTCATGGGTTCAGACCCACAATGGACTCCTTTTATAGGGGTGTCTGCCGCATTATATCTTTTACATACGCAGGACTACTACCAGCGACAGCCTCTCAAGCGTGATATTACCGTACTGAGCGTCATAGGGTGCGCCATGTGTCACCTTATCTGGCTCCCTTTATGTTCCCTTATGGACTGCTCTATGGGGGACATTTTGATGTGCCTCTGTGGACACTCCACTTTATAGTGTGGCCTATGTTGTGCGTTATGGAGTGCCTTCTGCAGCAACTTTGTGGACACCACTGTGTGGGTGTGTTTGCTAGCAACCTTGCAGCACATACATGAAAAATAATATAGGGCCCCTCACTCACTATCTGATGTGTGGGTGTGTTTGCTTGCACCCCTCCAAAAGGAAACAAATAAATGCCCCTTCCCTCACTGTATCATATACAGGTTACTATATCAGCCAGCCTTTTGCATCTGGCACCCTGGGGACTCGAACCCATGCTGCCCGTATCAGCAGTCACTGCAGTAACCATTATGCTACAGCTCTGTATGGGTCAGGTATGTCTACGAGGCTTCTTATGCTTAACGCGCGGTGACTCCTCTAACGCGCCACGTAGCGCTCGTTAGTTCTGTACCGCGCGTTAGATCTTCTGTTGTCCCGCCCATCTCCTTATTTGGAGGTTTGTCTTCTTAACGCGAATACTAACGCGAACTGCACTAACGCGATTTAGTAAACATCCCCCCAAGGGTCTTGTCAAGGGTGACTCCTAAGTATTTAATCTCTTCTTTAACTGGTAGAGTAAAATTCATAAGTTTGATGTCAGTTGGTGGTGTAAAAGTCTTGTTTCTTGTTGTAAATAGAACTTCAGTTTTTTTTTAAATTAATGGTCAAATTGTTTGATCGAAGCCATTTTTCAGCTTCTATAAGGCAGGTTGTTAATTTATCATAGTTGGGATCAAGTATGTTGATTGAGGAGAACAACATTATGTCGTCTGCATATATGTGGTAGTTTATCTTATATTTTTGGAATATGGTACATATTGGCTGTAGATAAAGGTTAAATAGAAGGGCAGATAGTGCGGAGCCTTGGGGTATTCCTTGTTCTTGAGGAAATGGGGGTGATGAAGTTTGGTTAAGTTGTACATATTGTGATCGATCAGATATGTATGATTTAAACCAATCTAGAGTAGTTTTCTGCAAACCTATCTGGTTGAGTCTTGAAATGAGTATATTATGGTTTACACTGTCGAATGCCGCGGATATATCAAGAAATACTAGGATGAAGGCTTGTTTTGTGTTGTCTAAGCCCTTAATGAGAGTATCAAGAAGTGCAAGAAGTAAGGTTTCAACACCGTGGAAAGGGCGGAACCCGTATTGGTGATCATCAAGGGGAGCGGATGTGTCTATATAATCTTGGAGTTGAAGTTGCACAGTTTTTTCAATGATTTTGGTCAAGAAAGGAATACTAGCAATCGGGGGAT
Organism: Ichthyophis bannanicus; assembly: GCA_033557465.1. Taxonomy (NCBI): domain Eukaryota; kingdom Metazoa; phylum Chordata; class Amphibia; order Gymnophiona; family Ichthyophiidae; genus Ichthyophis; species Ichthyophis bannanicus. Next base: position 250,734,090 of record CM066039.1, on the reverse strand, counting down.
ATGATGATGGGTCACTTTCATTTAGAGCTTTGTTTTTTAAAATTGGACGGATTGCAGAGAATTTGAGTTCTTTAGGCAGCACACCTTGCTGAAGGGATTGATTTACTATATTCAATATAAATGGGGCAAGTACTTGTTTTGTTGTCTTAATCCAAGAAACTGGGCAGGGATCAAGCAAGGATGTGGTTGTGTTGAATGTAGATATTATATTGAGTAATTGCTTTTTGTCAATAACATGGAAGGAGTTCCATGCCTTGTTATTGTTTGTTGAGTTTGGGGCGTCAGGTATTGGTATTAAAGATAGTTTAAGTTTGCTAGCAAAATAGTTTGCTAGATCTTGTAGGTTGATAGGGACTAGTTGATATTTATCATTGGAGGCTTTAGATAAAGATTTTACCATTTCAAACAACTCCCTTGGACGGTTTATAGCTTTAGATAGGATTATTGCATGATATTGTCTTTTGGCGTTGTTAGTTGCTGATCTGTAGGTATTAAGAGTTGAAAAGTATAAATCCCTGAGTTCTGGTGTTTTTCTTGTTCGCCATTTGTTTTCTATTTTTCAGAGTTTTCTTTTAATTGAAGCTAGTTCCTGTGTGTATCATTTTTCTGATGTTCTTTTATAGTGCTTTTTAGGTTTAGTAGATAAAGGTTTGGAAGCTATTTTTATTACAGAGTTCCAATTAGCAATGGCTTTGTCAAGGTTGTTAGTGTCTGTATCAAGCTGAGGTACAATTGTATCAAGGAAATCTTCTGATACAAATGGGCGAAATCTAGGCCCTTGGTGTGTCTTCAGTTGATGAGGAGAGGAGGTGGAAGGGATAGGAATAGTAAATTGAATCATAAAATGGTCAGACCATGGGATTTGTGTTATGGTAGGAGGAGTACATTGAGGTATTTTGATCATATGGTCAGGTTTTGATACCAGATATCCCTGGAGGACAAATGATCTACTCAGTTATGCCTGTTATCCACAGCTCACTTTGAGGTCATCTCTCTGGCATCTCTGAGCTAGGGAGTCCCATATGTGAAGACTACATTCCTGCTTGCTCCTGGAGAAAGTGTAGTTACTCACCTGTAACAGATGATCTCCGGGAACAGCGGGAATTTAGTCTTCACAACCCACTCTCCTCCCCTAAGAGTTGTACTTTTCCTCTTCTTTTCCTTCTCTCCTTTTATCTCAGCTAGAAACTCAACTGAAGAGGGAGAGCGGGAAAGGTGGGAAGGCAGCTATGCAGGTGCAGTGGGTGCTCCCAAAAACACCCCTGAACTTCCTCCTACCTTATAGTAATATTCTCATTGAATCTGTAGAAATGCTACTTGCCCAATAAGCTGAGACATTAAGCCAAGAAGGAGGAGTAGCCTAATGGTTAGTGCACTGGATTAGTGACCAAGAGAGCAGGGTTTGAGTCCTACTAGCTATCCTTGTGGTCTTGGACAAGCTATTTAACCCTCCATTGCCTTTATCTTTATTATATCACTTGCTTGCCTGCCCAGGCCAAGGCGTCAGGGTGGTTTACAATAGTAAAAAGTAGGCTGCAGTTGGAAAAAGATAATGAATATCAAATATGTGACAGGAAAGGCAAGATAAGAGACAGTTAGAAGGAGAGAGTAGACAGACTAACATCGACAAGTTAAATGGGAGTGGAGGGTAGGTCAAATGCCTGACAGAAGAGGTGAGTTTTCAACAGTAACTTAAACCGGGGATATGAGTGCTCAGAACGGAGAGAGGGGAGAAGGGAATTCCACAGGGCTGGTCCAAGGAAAAAGAAAGTAGCATGGTGGGTGTGTTTGAGACGGGCCTGGGCAGAAGGGAGGGCCAGACGATCGTTATGGATGGAATGAAGGGTGCAGGGAGAGAGGTGAGTGTGGACCAGATCAGCGAGGTATTGGAGTGGCTGGTTTGGATTGTTTTATGGACAGTGATGAGAACTTGTATTGATAACGATAGTGCACCGGAAGTCAGTGGAGCTGAACCAGAAGAGGGGTGACGTGATCTCTGTGGTTGGCTTGGGTGAGGAGGCAGGCAGTGGTGTTTTGGACAAGTTGTAGATGATGAAGCTGATATAGAGGGCCTAGACAACGTTGCCGTAGTCAAGGTGGGATAAGAGGAGTGATACTGTGAGCGTGAGCAGGGAAGCGGGAGGAAGGAAGGAACATACGACATGAAGTTGACGAAGAATGCAGAAGGAATGTCAGATAAGGGAGGAAATATGTTGGTGAAATGTAAGGGCAGAGTCAAGGGTGATCCCCTGTTGCTGAAAGACAGAATCATTGAGGAGCAATCCAGGGACCGATCACAAGGGCGGGAGGGGAAGTGGAAACAGCATTGAAATCACCCAAGACCATCAGTTGGGGGTAGGCAAGGGCTGCTTCGGAGAAGGCAAGGAGGAAGGCATCTCAAAGTTCTGGTTGCATGAAGGGGGGTGGTGTACACTAGAAGGAAAGGCAAAGGTGGGGCAATATCCAGATGAAGGAGGGATTTAGGATAGGGGAGAGGGGATGAGTTACCAATAAAGGGAGGGAAGAACGGAACAAGACAGCTACACCACCCCCGGACCTCCTGGAGCAGGGTGTGTGGGCAGCTGAGAAGCCCGGTGATAGACACTGATGCAGAGGGTTTTCTTCTTTTAGAAGAAAGACCTGGAAATCGACTTCCTGTCACACTGCTAAGAAAACCCAGGAGCTGCTGAGTCTTCAAGAATCAGCATTGACTTGAAGGCACACATTGTATTGCAAGATATGAAAGTCACAGGACATTTGTATATTTGAAAGTAGTAGCCACGGGACAAAACCAAAAGGCAGTTTTTCAAATCGATATTTACCGTGGAAAGTAATTTTAAAGTGGCAAAGAAATAGCATAAAAAAATTAAGGAAAACACTTCTTCCTTTTCTTTTTTACTAACATTTCCTTACCAAATTGCATTTATTTATTTTTACTTTGGCTCCCACCCCCAACAAAAGGAAATAGGCAGAGTTGTGTTCTAACAGTAATAATTTAACAACCTCCTGCTAAGTCACCGAATAATTTGAAACAAAAATGAACTCCACCCTACATGTTTTGAACATTTCAAACTAAATTTTACATGTTGAAAGGGCATAAATATTTATTTTTGAGGGACACAATTATAAATGAGCCTTACAATAACACATTTCCTGAAAGCTGAAAGAAACACATAGGGGCATGTTTACTAAAACCCCAGTAAAGTGCGGGCCGCGCTAGTGTGCGGGTGTCATATAAGGAGTGGGCGTTTCTCGCTGAAAAAGAAAAAACGGAATTTACATATGCGCTAAGGTGCGCGGCGCCCATGTGCGCCCCGCACATTAGCGCATGAGATAGCTGCGCGGGAGGCATAAGTGGCGCGCTGATGTGCAAGCAAAAGAGCAGAGCCACAGCACAATGGTTAAGGCACTTACCAATGGTGCAAGGATCACAGGTTCAATCCCCCACAGTGCCCAATGAAAACAGCTGGCTGAGGCATTACTTTAGGAGGCATTTAAATAATGCCAGCTGCAGAGTGCTGCCCAATCAGGGCAGACTCTGGGCAATATAAAGAACAGCACCTGAGGGCCCTTCAGCATGGCCCTTAGGCAGAGGCCAATCTACAAGCAGATCTTTGAGGATTGGATTCCCCAAACCGACTTGTTAACAAGACAGCATTCATCCATCAAGGCTTGAGCTCCCTCCACAGGTTGAGCTTGCCAGAATTCTCAGACACCCTTTGGAATATAGCCAAACTCAGGATAAAACCCCTACAATACGAGGTCATAACAGACTGAACTTATCACAGCGTTTGCATGTCATTTCGGGTCGCACAGGAATGTAAATTGGTAATCTCTCTATATTTGTTGGTAATCTCTCCTTACTTGTTTAGACCCTATGTGTATAACAGTAGATACATAATTGTAAGATAAGAATATCCCCATTTGTAATCTCTCTCTTGCTATACTCCCTGAGGGTTTAATTTACAAATCTCCCAGGTCACATTAGACAGAATTCAATCCACCAATAGTAATTTGCTCTTTACAATTACCCTCACTCTGACTGTTTTAAGGATCTGATTCCACAATAACAGGGAATAAGTCTCCCCCCTAAGCAAACAACTTTTATTTCAAAGCTTCTACGAGATAAGTATCGGAAGCCCGAACCAGCCTGGGGCAACAGAGCAGACAAGAACCCTCACTCAATAGCTCTAACATGTGACTCCCTCAGTCTCAATACCACAATGTGGCTCATAAGATATCTGATTATAATATATCTTTGCTTTGCAATTTCATTGTCTGTATCTGATGTTATCCACAATCAAATCCGACCATACTACACCCATTGGTCATCGTACCCAATGTACTTCTATGTAACACTCTCTGTCCCTACACTCTTTACACTCGCTCATATCAACACAGTCACACCACAATACAACGTGAAACCGCCCAACACGACACCTAGCTCCTGCACCACCTTACAAACTAAACCCACTAAGGCTAGGTATAAAATAAAGCGTAATTCGCTCCTCCAACCTAGCACCCCACGGAAGTCCCGCATCTCCTGTATTCTAATAAATGCAAGATCTGTAAGAAATAAGACCCATATCATACACAATATCATCACTGACGACAAGCCTGACCTCCTGTGCATCACAGAAACGTGGCTATCAAACACAGACGCCGCTATAATAAACCAAATCAACAAGCCAGGATACATGCTATTCAACTGCCCACGCACACACAAAAAGGGAGGGGGAGTCCTAATCATGGCTAAGGCCTCCCTTGGGTTAACAACCACATCAACAGTTTCCACACAGGAAATCGATATCCTCCGAGTGGAGAATCGGTCCTTGTCGATATGCCTTTTGTATAGACACCCATCAATGCACCATGAAGCCCTTGCTGACGCTCTGGGAACCCTCTCCTCCACTGCAACAAAGAAATACCAGATAATTCTGGGAGATTTCAATCTCAACTCCATTCCACACATTCAGGCAACCTCCTTCCTAGAAGCCATGGACCAGCTCGGATATAATCAACTAATACAAGAGGAGACCCACTACAAAGGAAATACCTTAGACCTGATATTCCTTCCCAAGGAGTCTCAGCATCTAGAAATTGGGCAACCTGAAATCCTCATTACACAAGTCCCATGGACTGATCACCATCAAATTCAGGTCACCATCTATCTATCCTCTGAAACATGCAAGCTAGACTCCATCACACCTAATCAACAAAGGAGAAAATTCCAACAGCTAAACAAAGAAGACCTAATAAGCGCACTTGAGGAACACATAACCCTTGACAACACCAACATTGAAGACCTCACACACCAATGGTTCTCTACAATCGAAGCCAACTCTAAACCAACATGGAAGTCAAAAACCCGACCGATGAACACAAAAACGGAACCGTGGTACACTCCACTGCTACACAAAATAAAAAAGGAGTTGAGAAAATTGGAAAGAAGATGGAGACAAACAAAGGAGGACCTTCGCAAGATGGAATACCTAGAGCTCCTCACCAAATATAAAAGTGAGACCAGCAAGGCCAAGAAAGCTCATCACACAAACATACTCAATAAGGCCATTAACAGACCCAGAGAGCTGTTTGAGCTAGTCAAGTCTCTCACAAAGCCACTACCTGAACCTAACTGCAATGGGAAGATAAAGGCCCAAGACCTGGCCGATTACTATTCTAGCAAACTCAATCCACCTAATCTTCCCCGCCAAACGCAGAATTCAATTGATATCATCCCAAAGCAGCTGGACAGTCAGAATGCAAGCTCGCAACCAAATGATAGATGGTCCTCTTTCCAGACAATTAACAAAAAGCTCATCTTAAATACAATCTCAAACCTCCACACAACAACATCTCTCCTAGATCCATGCCCAGCAGAATGGATCAAATCAACTAAAAATGAAATTTCACACTTGTTAACTCACATAGTCAATCAGTCCCTGCAGCAAGGTATCATGCCTGCTCAACTTAAAAGATCGCTAAATAGGCCTATATTAAAAAATAAAGCGCTTAACAAAGAAGACCCCACCTCTTACCGGCCTATTTCAAGCATATCCTTTCTGGCAAAGATTATCGAGAAGGTAACTCAGCAGCAACTACAAGACCACCTAGACGAGAACAAAATACTTGACGAGCATCAATATGGTTTTAGACCACACCACGGTGTCGAAACCCTACTGATAGCCCTCCTAGACAACCTCATCAAGGGACTGGAGAACAAGAGCAAGATGTCTTTACTAATATTCATAGATATATCAGCTGCGTTCTACACAATACACCATCAAATTCTATTGCGTAGACTGGAATCTATAGGGATAGCAGGTACTCCCTTAAAATGGTTCAAGTCATACCTCACAAATAGAATGCAGCAGGTTCGATTCAATAACGAGCAAGCAAAGCCATTCCCCCAAACCCAAGGGATACCACAGGGCTCAGCCATCTCCTCCCTGTTGTTTAACATCTATATCCAGCCAGTATGTACAATATTTCAGAAGCATAATATCAGCTACCACCTATATGCTGATGATATCATGCTTTACACACAACTCGATACAAACAACCCCAATCTTAACCAATTAGAAGAATGCCTTCACAAACTGCAAGACTGGCTCCAATGCAACAACATGTCGATAAATCACAAGAAAACTGAAGTGATGTTCATATCAGGAAAACAAGATTTCAAACCCCCTGCATCAATCACCCTGAACGGACACACCTATCTCTCTAAAAATGAGATCAAATACTTAGGGGTTCTAATCGATGCGAACCTAAAAATGGAAAAACATCTCCGGATAACTAACAGAGCCATTTTTCACAAGCTGAGAGTGCTGCAATCCATACGCTGCATCATTGACCACTCGGACTTTAGAACAGTTGCACAGGCTCTCATCATTCCGCACCTTGATTACTGTAATGCAATTTTGCAAGGGCTACCGAAAAAAACATTAAGCATCATACAAATGGCGCAAAATGTTTCAGCTAGAATTATCATGAACAAGAGCCTGTCTGACCACATCACCCCAGTTCTCATAGAGCTCCACTGGCTCCCCATACCTGCAAGGATAATATACAAATTGCTGATAACCACTTTTAAAATTATCAACAAATTATCTCCCTCCTTTCTTGATAACCTTATCACCATTCAGCCAGCCAACAGATGCCGACGCACTCCTAACCTAAACACTCTCTGCGTACCCAGCAGCATTAGGCTAGTCAAAGAACGGACCAGCAACCGGGCATTCTCATACTCTGCACCCATGCTCTGGAACCAACTACCACACGAGCTACGTCTGACCAAAGACCTACAGGTCTTCAAAAAAGAGCTTAAAACTCACCTATTCCAAATACACTACGGCATCACATAGCAGGTTTCCAACTCTCCCCCCCAGGCTGCCCACCTACCTCAAGAGACCAAGCTTCATATGAACCTAATGCTCATTTGATGTCCGCTTCCACAATGATCAAAATTGTAGATATGTATGCCTATTTCCCCTATCATAACCCTATCTACTGCGTCTCTGTTGTATAGTATATAAATATGTATAGATATTATGATCCAACTGACTCTCTCACAGGTTTTTTGCTACAAATGTACTTGAAAAAATCTTTATTATACATTTTTGCTTCCACAGCAAGCTTCTCAAATTCTCTCTTTGCCTGCCTTGCATCTAACTTGCCAGTGCTTATGTTGTTTCCAGTTTTTGTCATTTGGCTCTTTTTTCCATCTCCTGAAAGATGCTTTTTTGGCTACAACAGCCTCTGTGTCCTCACCTTTAAGCCATGCTGGCAGTTTTCTAGACTTCCTTCCACCTTTCTTAAACATGGAATACAGCTGGTCTGGGTTTCAAAGATAGTATTTATAAACAACGCCCATGCTTGATGTAAATTTTTAATATTTGCAGCTGCTCCTTTTAGTTCCTTCTTAACGGTTTTCCTCATTTTATCATAGTCTCCCTTTTGAGAGCTAAAAGGGATTACTGTAGATTTCTTTGCTGTTCTTCCTCCATTTATTAACTCAAATGCGATCATGCTGTGATCGCTATTACCAAGTGGATCCAACACCCTTATCTCTTGCACCAGATCTTGTATACCACTAAGGACTGGGTACAAAATGGCTTCCTCTCTTGTTGGTTCATGATCCAGCTGCTCCAAGAAGTAGTCATTTATTTCATCTAGAAACTTTATCTCCCTAGCATGTCCTGCCATGGCACTGACCCAATCGATAGTGGGGTAATTGAAATCACCCATTATTAATACTCTATTGCAACTTTTGTTAGCTTCACTGATTTCTTTGAGTATTTCACCATCCATCTGTTCATTCTGGCCATCACCTTCCCCTTTTTACATGGAATTTCAATCCATAGAGATTCTACCATTTATTTTGTTTCCTGCAACATTTTGACTCAATGCCCTCTCTAACATAGAGCGCAACCCCTCGACCAATCTGATCTACTATATCATTGCGATATAATTCGTACCCAGGCATCACAATGTCCCACTGGTTGTCCTCCTTTCACTAGATCTCTGAGATACCAATCATATCTAACCTCTCATTTAGTGCTATATATTCTAACTCTCCCACCTTATTTTTTGGACGTCTAGCATTTGCATACATGCATTTCAGAGGTCGTATTTTATTCATATTAATCTGGTTATTGGTAGGCAGGGGTAATTTGGAATCTTTGAGCTCTGTCTACTCTGTACTTAAGGGCATTTGGGTTATTTTTGTCTTTTTTGGAACCTCTCTGTCCATATGCACTAACTTCAATCTTTTGCTAGTATCCTTCATGGATACATCCTTCCAAACCATGCACTTTTGGGCGACTGTCAGCTTTCCCATATTATCTAGTTTAAAAGCTGCTCTATATTCTTTTTAAAGGTTAATGCCAGCAGCCTGGTTCTGTTCCAGTTAAGGTGGAGCCCATCCCTTTGGAAAATCCCCTCCTTTCCCCAGAATATTTCCCAGTTACTAACAAATCTAAAACCCTCTTCTTTGTAACATCGCCTCATCCACACATTTAGAATACGGAACTCTGCCTGCCTTTTGGATCCTGCACATAGAACAGGAAGCATTTCAGAGAATGCTACCCTGGAAGTTCTGGATTTCAACTTCCTACCTAGAAGCCTACATTTGGCCCCCAGAACCTCCCTATCACACTTTCCTATGTCATTTGTACCAACATGTACCAAAACAGCAGACTCCTCCCCAGCGCTATCTTGTCTAGGTGGCGTGGGAGGTCTGCTACCTTCAGACCAGGCAGGCATGTTACCAAGGGATCCTCTTGTCCACCAGCCAGCCAGTTATCTACATGCCTAATGATCGAATCACCAACTATAACGGTCCTCTTAACCCTCCCCTCATGGGCATATGACCCTGGAGAAACCTCCTAGTTGTGAGAGGGTTTTACATCCCCTGGAAGACAGGTCCTAGCTACAGGATCACTTCCTGCCACACCTGGGTGATGCTCTCCTGTCATGTGACCTCTCTCCTCCATGGAAACAGGGAGATTGCCAGACTGGAGGTAGGACTTCAGAACTACATCCCTGTAGGTCTTGTCTATATACTTCTCTGTCCTCCTTATGTCTTCCAAATCTGCTACTTTAGCCTCCAGAGATCAAACTCGTTCCCTAAGAGCAAAGAGCTCTTTGCACCTAGTGCACATGTAAGACCCCTCACCAACTGGGAAAAAATCATACTTGTGACACTCAATGCAAAAGACTGGAAAATCCCCATCTCGTTGCTGGACCCTGTCTGCATCTTAGTTTTAAGGTTTTATTCAGATATTAAAGTTGTTTATGTACTTGGGTTTGCAGGGGATACTTATACTAATACAACTATACTTTATATGTTAAATGGACTTTGTGCACCTTAAGAATAATTTATCTCAGGTCCTTAAAAAGCTTCACAGATCTTTTGCATCCTAACTGGAAGGCCTCTTTGTAAAGGTCACTAGAAACAAGTTTAGTTCTTTGTACTCTGAGACTATTTATTCTACTTGTATGCTAAGCTATACTCTGACTTGATTTAAATAAAAAAGCTCTCTAGAAACAAAGTTATTTCAGTAACTATTTACTCTATTTTTCTTTCTATGCTAACTACCTAACTTCAGAAACTGAAATAGAAATCCTGATATATTACTTTTCCTTTGGACCCTAAAGAACAGACAAAAGCAAGTGATATGTGATAGCTGTTATTAACAGCCCAACCATGGCATACATACCATGACAGAACACTATCTATACTAAAACCAAAGTTTTGTTTAAAGAGAGTGCCAAAATAGGACCATGCTGGAACTTCTGTTTTAATTTCTTGTGCATGATTGCTTTACTCTTTTCCGTATATTTCATGTTTATGTAATGTGGCTGTCCTTGTCTTAGGGGTATGTTTACTAAACCTTCTTAATGTGCACCAAGAGTTAGTGTGCAGGATGCCATATAAGGAGTGGGTGTTTCAGTTTAAAGTAGCAAAACGGGATTAGCGTGCGATAACGTGCGCTGCTGCGCACATTATCGGGCAAAGCGCCGCTAAGCGCATTACCGCGTGGTAATCTTAAGTAGGCGCACAGACATCCAAACATAGCAACAGAAGTGTAGCACAATGGTTAATACACTGACTGATAATACAGGGGTCATGAGTTTGATCCCCTAGTGTGCCTAATACATAAGGCTGGCTGAGGCATCAGCTTTGACATGTAAGTATTGTTTCCTGAGGCATTTTATGCGTATTTTAATTATTGCTGCCAGCAAACACACCCTCACGTGCCGTAACCTAAGGTGCCGCATAAGGCACCCTATAAGGCACCCCATAGGGCACATTATAAAGTGCACTGTCCGCCACGGCACCCTATAATGTCCCCTATAGGGCACCCTATAAGGCGCTCCATAGGACACCTTATACAGACTGTAACCATAAGGTGCCTCAGAAGGCGCTTTATAGGGTGCCCTATAAGGCGCCTTATAGGGCGCCTTCTGAGGCACCTTATGGTTACAGTACCCTGAGGGTGTTTTGCTGGCAGCACTAATGTACATTAAAAAAAGACAATGCTTTGGACAGCCCTATCAAATAACCCCTACTGTGGTTTTGAACCCATGACCTCTGGCTCCACAAGTAGTGAAGTAACCAGTGGGCTACAGCTCCATAGCTGCTAGCAAACCCCTGGCTGGCTGCAGAAGGACTGCACATCACCACACAAACAGTCTGCTGTGGTCACCAGGATAGGGTTAACCCACCCATACCCATGATGCACTGCACATGCAAATCAGCAGTCTACAGATGATCACAAGATGAGGTATGCACCCCCACAGCACCTCGGCCTGGTAGGGGGAACTGACCGTGTGTGGTACTGGCACAGAGTAGCTACACACCGTCACATTGTGCAGGTACTGCACTCACCCTGAGGGTGAGGTGGGGCGCCCAGCACCAGGTCCATATCAGAGATAGGCTATGCTGCAGGTCCCCAGCAGTGCTAATGTGTGAGATAGGTAGTTTTTGCAGACACACCTTGGATATATCTGTATTTCTCAGTCAGGTTTAGCCCCTATGGACCCCTAGGAGGATTATGTACCACCACCCTCCTCCTCCAGGGCTGAGGGTGGTAAACAGGGTCTCCCACTAACAGATCCACATTCTACCTCCCTGCAATGGGGGCAGTAGAGAGGACCATCAACCCCAGGCCTGCTGGGGAACAGACACCCTACAGGGCAGTCAATGCAGCTCTGTACACATCCATAAGGCAATAGCAGACAGACATTAGGTCTGGATATGCTAAGCTGCACCCCACCACTATCTGATACTCTCCTGCAGCAAGCCTTCAGCTGCTGCACCCTGCAAGGCATTCCATCAAGACACATACCAGCTGCAGACAGTCTGCTAGTTAGTCCATAGTGCATGTTCCTTGTGGAAATGCGTGCACCCAGAACTAGAATGTCAGCATACACACCAAGCAGATAAATCAGTGACTGGGCCCCAAAAGAGAACCCATAAATATCACATGCGAAAAATACTATATAGCACTATGGGGGTGCCTAGCCATGCTGTCGTCACTGCACAGTCAGGGTGAGAATGATCTCCCAGCAGGACATAGTGAGGTCACCCTGTCTGTGTAGGTGGTGGTCAGGCACTACAATGTCCCAGCCAGTGCCCTATGCCCTGTGCAGATGCATCCTGGCCAGGCCACCCTGTCCGGGCTATACCCATGGTACCTTGCTCCTCATTATACACATTGGCAGACCAATACTGGCAACAGTGCTGGCAGTGTGGGCTGTGGAGGGTGTTTGCAGCCACCACACACTGGATAGACAGACACACCCTCCCACACCTATGCCAGCATTGTGCTACTATAGAGGAGTTTAGCAGTCCTGGCCACCACACCAGTCCTGGGCACAGTGCAGGCATGGATATGGTACGCAATACTGTTGGGGGTCACTCCCCAGGGTGGTAAACACTGTCAGAGACCAGACCTGAAGCACACTCCACAGACATCAGAAAGGTTGCTATGATGGAGCTTAACGTAGGAATTGCTATCTGCCAGTAATCATAGCAAACATTTGATAGCTGTGTACCATATTCCCAGGTGTAGGGTGGCATTGCTAAGGTATGCAAGTGCTAGTATTGGGAGATGCATGCAGGGCCCAATGTCCTGCCTCTCCAGGAGGCATTGGCTAATGGAGCCTGTGGGTGTGGGTGTGGGTGTGTCTGCCCCTGTTGGCTGCTGCTTTATGGCAGAGGTTCCCAACTCCAGTCCTGGTGTGCCAAACACTGTTTGGGTTTTCATGCTGTCCCTCATGAATATGCATGAGATACATCTGCATACCATGGGGGTGGTGCATAGATATGCAGCACAGGCATCTTTATTAGAGGCAGCATGGAACCTGAATGGTGTTTGGCCCTCCAGGACTGCATTTGGGAGACTCTGCTCTAGGTAATGCACCTGTTTATGGTATCTTTGCTCTGTAGGGTAAAATGTAGGTGTTTTGGGCATGTTTACGTCATCTGCAATAAAGGTTCTGTCTGTATTAGCACTTAGCACGTTGTAGTAGTGAGTAAAATATGGGGACTGGGTTGGCAGGCACCCATAGCTGGGGCTTGAACCTGTGACTTTCTGCCTCCAAACACACTGGTTGTGTGCACTGCACCACCGTGTTGCCACAGAGACAGTGTATTCCCTGGTGATACCATGACTGTTTGTCCGGCAGGGCCTGTCTGTTGCAGTGCATGGCACCCACCTACACAGGGCTAGGCCATGGTCTGCTCTGGGCAGCTGCCACTGCCCCCCTCCACCACCAGTACCCCTCTGCCACCATGCTGACATGCCCTTCTGCTGGTGGTGCTGGTGGTGTGCAGTCTCAAGTCATCCAGTGTGCAGATAAGTGGCTGCCTATGGTGGGTGTTCTGGGGGAGGGGTGCCTGCATAGACATCCACGCTTCCCCCCAACACCGTCTGCCAATGTTCTTTGCCCTTGGAGGTACCTGCTGGGTACTATCCCCTGTGACACTGTGATAAACACTTTCATGCCCATGTTGGGCCTTCATCAGTTGCTGTCTGGCTGCTGTACAGTTTCAGCATTCCTAAGTGCCACCTAGGCATCTGCCTAGTCCGCACTGTGCCCCAGCTGCACCACAGCATGTGCCGCCTGCAGCCCTCTGTATTCCCCTTTCCCAGCATCTGTCCAGTTGCCCATTCCGATATGCCCACCCTGCTGTTGTGGAACATGTGCATGCCATAGGAAACCTGTCCAATGGAGAGGGAAACCCTGATCAGTGCTATTTCACTGTGGGATCATTCACCTTGTATGGGGACGGAGCGTAGACCCTTCCAAAATTCATATCTTTTTTTTGGGGCTTTCTTGGGAGTGTTTTTTGATGTTTCCCATTACTATCACTATTGCCCAGCTTGATTATGTTTTTTGTATATTTTGTTGGGATCCTTTTCAATGTTTATTTGTACTTTTGTTCCGTGCACATGTATCACACTTATCACTTTTTTGTAGGTTTCCCTGGTTTTGCTGTACATTGCTGACAGAAATGGTTTCTTTTCCCTTTAAATCAGCTCTAACGCGAGGTTTTCACTTGTGTTAGTTTTGGCCTCGGATTTCACATCTTTAGTGTGCGGGGAGCCTCTCCCCTCCCACTCTCCACCCATTGACCCCTTCTCTCCGCCCCTGGGGAGCTTTCCTCCACCCTCCGGGAGCCTTTCCCCGCCTTCAGCGCTTGTTTGCGCCGCTGCGCGTGTTAGCGCACGCTAAGGCATATTTGTGCCCCGTAAAGCGCCATTATCGCGCGCTAAGGTACCTTAGCGCGTGATAATTGCACAGCGCGCACGTTAAGAAGGTTTAGTAAACATACCCCTTAGTGTTTCATAAAGGGGTATGTTTACTAAACTGCGTTAGTGCAAATCGCGTTAGGAGCCGCGTTAGTGAAAGGAAAGCCAAAAAAGGACATGGGCGGGACATCGTAACGACTAACGCGCGTTTCAAAAACTAACGAGCGTTACAGGGCGCCGTTGCGCGTTAAGCATATGAAGGCGTACAGACACAAATCATTGAAACAGAGCTGTAGCACAATGGTTAGTGCACTCACCGCTGTTACAGGCAGCATGGGTTTGAGTCCCCAGTGTGCCTAACGCAGAATGCTGTCCCAGGCAGCACCCTGTACATTACATAGGGAATGAGAAGGCATATTTTTCTTTACGTTCAGTAGTTGTTAGTGAAACACACTCTCGCAGTGCGCATAGCCATGTACGTTGGTACGTGCGTGGCTGCATGCGTTGTTACGGGCGTAGCCCCGTGCGTTGGTACGTGCGTGGCTGCATGCGTTGTTACGGGCGTAGCCCCGTGCGTTGGTACGTGCGTACAATCGTGCGTGGGTACATGTGTTTTTACCAGCGTGGGCACCTTATAGTACAGACACTTTAGGGTGTCTTGCACTTATGCACTATGCTAACAGATGTACGTGTGATGGCCTATGGTTTATCAGAGCCTGAGAGCAGGCGCTGGATCTTCCCAGGGTTGGATCGTGCCAGTCACACCCATGATGCACTGCACATGCAAATCAGCTGTGCACAGATACACACCATGGGGATTGCACCCCCACAGCACCTCGGCCTGGTAGGGGGAAGTGACCATGTGCACCCCCACAGCACCTCGGCCTGGTAGGGGGTACTGACCGTGTATTGTACTGGCACAGAGTAGCTACACACATCACATTGTGCTGGTACTGTGCTCACCCTGAGGGTGCAGTGAGGCGCCCAGCACCAGGTCCACAGCACCAGCCATGGCTGAAAGAGGCCATGGTGCAGGTCCAAAGCAGTGTTAATGTGCAAGATAGGTAGTTTCTGCACAAACACTTTGCAGTCAGGTGTGGCATGTACCACCCCCCCAAGTGCCAAGGGTGGCAAACAGGGTCTCTTAACAATAGATCCACCTTCTACCTCCCTGCAAAGGTGGCAGTAGAGAGGAACATCAACCCCAGTTCTGGTGGGGAACAGACATCCCACAGGACAGGCACCACAGCTCTGTACACAGACAGACATCAGGCCTGGATATGGTAAGCTGCACCCCACCACTATCTGATATACTCCTGCAGCAAGCCATCAGCCACTGCACCCTGCAAGCAACTCCATCAAGACACATACCAGCTGCAAACAGTCTGCTAGTTAGTCCATAATGCATGTGCCCAGTGGATATGCATGCACCCAGAACTGGGATGTCAGCATACACAGCAAGCAGATAAATCAGTGACTGGGCCCCAAAAGGAAACCCATATCTATCACATGAGAAAAATACTATATAGCATTATGGGGGTGCCTAGCCATGCTGTGATCTCTCAGCAGGACATACTGAGGTCACCCTGTCTGTGTAGGTGGTGGCCGGGCACTAAAATGTGCCTGTCACTGCCCTATGCCCTGTGCAGATGCACCCTGGCCAGGCCACCCTGTCCGGCCTATACCCATGGTACCTTGCTCCTCATTATGCACATTGGCAGCTCAATACTGGCAACATTGCTGGCAGTGTGCCCCGTAAAGCGCCATTATCGCACGCTAAGGTACCTTAGCGTGCGATAATTGCACAGCGCGCACGGTAAGAAGGTTTAGTAAACATACCCCTTAGTGTTTCATAATGGGGTATGTTTACTAAACTGCGTTAGTGCAAATCGCGTTAGGAGCCGCGTTAGTGAAAGGAAAGCCAAAAAAGGACATGGGCGGGACATCGTTGCAGCCACCACACACTGGATAGACAGACAGACACCCCCACACCTATGCCAGCATTGTGCAACTATAGAGGTGTTCAGCAGCCATACCCACCACACCAGTCCTGGGCACAGTTCAGGCATGGATATTGTACGCAAGACTGTTGGGGGTCACTCCCCATGGTGGTACGCACTGTCAGAGTCCAGATCTGCAGCACACACCACAGACAGCAGAATGATTGTTATGGTGGAGCTCACTGAGCAAACTGTGCTTAATGTAGGAATTGATATCTGCCAGTTATCACAGGAAACGTTTCATAGCTGTGTACCATATACCCAGGTGTAGGGTGGCATTGCTATGGTATGCAACTGCTAGTATTGGGAGATACAGGCAGGGCCCAATGTCCTGCTTCTCCAGGAGGCATTGGCCAATGGGGCCTGTGGGTGTGTCTGGCCCTGTTGGCTGCTGCTTTACGGCAGAGTTCCCCAACTCCAGTCCTGCTGTTCCAAACCTGTTCGGGTTTTCATGCTGTCCCTCATAAATATTCATGAGCTACATCTGCATACCATGGGGGTGGTGCATAGATATGCAGCACAGGCATCTTTATTAGAGGCAGCATGGAACCTGAATGGTGTGGGACCCTCCAGGACTGCAATTGCGAGACTCTGTTCTGGGTAATGTGCCTGTTTCTGATGTCTGTGTTTGGTGTGGTATAATATAGGCGTATTAACCATGCGTATGTTCTCTGCAATAAAGGAGTGTCTTTACTATCACTGTTTAGTGGTGGGTAAAACTATGGGGACTGGGTTGGCAGGAGCCCCAGCTGAGATTTGAACCTATGACCCTCTGGTCTTACAGGCACTGGCTGTGTCTGTTGCACCACACTGTGGCCACAGAGATGTTGCAGTCCCTGGAGTTAGTTAAAGCGGCCTGACGAGTCAGAAACCCTGCTCTGCACAGGTTTACTGTGGGCTCATTTACCTTGTATGGAGACAAAGCTGCACATAAACCTCAAAACAGACCTCAAAAAAAGGGGCAAACACCCATAACCAAGCTGGGCAACAATGATATCATTGGGTAACATTACACACCACTCCCAGGAAAGCTCCATCACAATGAAATGATCTTTGAAAGGGTCTACGGAGCATAGACCCTTCCAAACATCATTTCTTTCTTTGGTGCTTTCCAGGGAGTGTTGTTCATTGTTGCTCATTGCTATCACTGTTGCCCAGCTGAATTGTGCTTTTTACAATGTTTCTTGTGGTCATTCTTAAGGTTTTATGTGAACTTTTGGTCTTTGCACATGTATCACACTGCTCACGTTTTGTAGGTTTCCCCGGTTTTGCTGTACATTGCTGACGGAAATGGTTTCTCTTCCCTTTAATATGCCTTTAACGACAGGTTTTCATTCGCGTTGGAATTGAGCTCAGAAATTCAGCGCGTTAGTATGAGGGGAGCCTCTCCCCGCCCACTCTCCGCCCATTGACCCCTTCTCTCCGCCCACTCTCCACCTTCTGCGCTGTTTTAACGCGCCTCGGAGGGTTACGATCGTTAACTGCGGTTAACGCGCGTAAAGTATGTTTAACGATCGTTAGCACGTCAGAACGTGCGTTCGGACATGCTAATGATCGTTAAACGTACTTTACGCGCGTTAATCACGATTACCACACTTTAGTAAACATCCCCCAAAGTGTCATATACCTTTAAACCTTGCAGTTGAATCTGGAAATCCCTGGCATGTAGATGAGTGGTGAAACTTCTAAGAGGTGTCACAGTTTTTCATTGAGACAAGTTCTGTAAGAGCTGGATAAAAAGAGCTGGATAGTGTATGTTTCTTTTTGTGTTTTTATATGGCAGTTATCAGCTTTCCCTTGAAGCATCATTTGTGAAACGCGTATTTGGTGCTGAAGAGTACGGCGTTGGGATAAAGAGTTTCATCGAGTCTCATCGAGCTAAAGAGACTCATTCCCTGATAATAAGAATGTATTTGTTAGATGTGATTTTTTTATTCTTTTTATGCGGTTTGAAAAATGATTTTTTGCCATAAGATGTTTTGAGTAAAAACATTCTGGGAGAGTGGTGGGTTGATCATTGATGTGAGAGGGCAGAAGCTTGGAGGTTTCCTTCAGCTTATGTAGTTGCCCAGTGTTCTGAGACCTTCCCTCCTCTTTCGGATATGTTTGTCTTCTAATGGAATTTTTGCTCTGGACATTTCTTATAACATTTGTTTTGTTTTTAGTGGAGTGTTTTTTTTATTTTAGTTAAGTTCTGTAGGAGGCAGTTCAGTAGTGAGCGCCTGCTTTGTTCTGCTTTTGGAATATTCCCAACATGACAAGTTTCCAATTACTATCCAGCTCCCAGATTCTGGTCTACAACAAGAGCCACTAGGAAGGTCACTCACAATGTCACCTGGGCAGGTCTTCCTGACGTCTACTAAAAAAATGAAGAAACAAGAAAAGATTTGTTTGAGGATTCATGCTCATAGGGACTTTTGCCCTTGAGTTCTGAAATCCTCTACCTGCTGCTGAGACGTTGTTCTTCTCTTTGGTCTACTCTCGTCTCAGGATAGCTTAAGAAGTAATACCTAGAAACATAGAAACATGACAATAGAAAAAGACCACATGGCCTTTCTAGTCTGCCCTTCCATATCAACTACAATAGTCCCCTTTTTTCCTTTAGAGATCTGTGTTTGTCTCATACTTTTCTGAATTCAGATACTGTCCTCATCTCTACTCCCTCCACTGGAAGATTATTCCATGCATTTACCACTCTTTCCGTAAAGAAATATTTCTGTATATTACTCTGAGTCTATCCCCTTTCACCTTCATCCTATATCCCCATGTAGCAGAGCTTGCTTTCAATCAAAAGATTATCTCCTCTTGTGCATTTACAGTATATCACAAAGGTATTTAAACGTCTCTACCATATCTCCTCTATCCCGCCTATCCTCTAAAGTATACATATTAAGATCCTTAAATCTGTCCTTATATGCTTTATAATGAAGAGCACTAACCATTTTAGTAGCCACTTTCTGCACTAACACCATCCTATTTATATCTTTTTGAAGGCGTGGTCTCCAGAATTGCACACAGTATTCCAAATGAAGTCGCACCAGGGACTTATACAGATGCACTATCACCTCCTTTTTTCTACTGCTACTACTGAGCATTTGTATAGTGCTACAAGACATACCCAGTACTGCACAGACACATGTAAAAGATGGTTCCTTCTCATCAGAGCTTACAATCTAGTCAAGACAGACAACACAGTAGCTGTAAACATGGGATACATCTAGGAGGAATGCTAAGGGAACAGAAAAGAGACCAGGCAAATCAAGATCCGAAAGCAGTAGCGAAGAAGTGAGTTTTCAGTCTGGATTTGAAAAAGGCCAGAGGAGGCGCGCTTTTCTGGTCTCTATGCATCCAAGCATCCTTCTGGCTTTCGCCATCACCTTTTCTACCGGTTTAGCCACTTTAAGAGAATCAGAAACAATCACGCCCATGTTCGCTCTTCTTTCGTGAACAGAAGTACTTCGCCCCTACACTGTACTGCTCCCTTGGATTTTTGCAGCCCAAATTCAAGACCCTGTATTTTTTAGCATTAAATTTCAGCTGCCAAATTCTCAAGTATTCATCAAGCTTAGCTAGATCCCTCCACATATTATCTACTCCTTCTTGGGTGTCTACTCTATTGCAGATTTTGGTATCAGTCGTAAAGAGGCAAACCTTACCCAACAGCCCTTCCACAATATCACTAACAAAGATATTAAAAAGAATTGGACCAAGCACAGATGCCTGCAGCACACCATTGGTAGCCTCCTTCTCCTCAGAGTGAGCTCCATTTACCTGTATACTTTGTCACCACCCACTCAGCCAATTTCTAACCCAGTCAGTCACTTTATGGTTCATCCCTAAGGTGCTCAGTTTGCTAATATGTCATCTGTGTGGAACGGTGTCAAAGGTTTTACTGAAATCTAAGTACACGACATCTCAGGCTCTCCCTCGGTCCAACTCCCTGGTCACCCAGTCAAAAAAATTCTATCAGATTTGTCTGACAAGACTTGCCTCTGGTAAACCCATGCTGCCTCAGATCCTACAATCCATTGGACTCCAGAAACCTCACTATTCTTTCTTAGAGCAGAGGTTAGACTAACTGGCCTGTAGTTTTCAACCTCATCCTTACTTCTGCTTTGTGTAAAAAGACCACATGTGCCTTTTTCCACTCCTCTGGGACCACTCCCAACTCCAAAGAAGCATTGACAAGGTCAGTCAGTGGAGCCACTAGAACATTTCCAAGTTCCTTCAATATTCTCGGACGTTGCTTTGTCAACTTTAGTTTAGCTAGTTCCTCATGAGAACAGTCTTCTGAAAATCGTTTAAGATCCCCTTCACTTCTGTTCCTATTTGTGGGTGTTTTCTGAGCTCCCACTTCTGGCCCTTCATCTGTGAACACAGAACAAAAATATTTATTAAGCAATTGTGCTTTATCCTCATCAGCTTCTACATATCCCCCCCTTTCACCCTTGAGTCTGACAATACCACTTTTGCCCTTCCTCCTCTCACTAACATATCTGAAAAATGTCTTAGCCCCCCCCCCTCCCCATTTTATTGCACTGGCTATTTCTTCTTCTTTTTATATCTTTGCTTTCCTGACTACTTTTCTGTAGCAGCAGAGCGCAGACAAACCAATGATACCAGGAGTCTGTTCAGAAGGTCCAAATCATTTATTTGTGCACAAGTCTCAAGCAGAATCAAATTCAAAATGGCTGAGCAAAGTTCTCTGGCAATACAACAACTTTTATAGACTTTAGCTTCATTCTAGGTATAGAAAAACATTTCATTGGTCCCGGTAGCCTCCCGTACCTCCCGTACCTCTTCTATTGGTCCCGGTACTGATATGATTATCCAATTATGTTCTTTCAGTGGGCTCAGCACCTGCTTACCCCCCTTCTAGTCCCAATTACAATGGTCAGTTCACTAACTTGTTACTTTCCTACTTTCAAGGCTATTGGGCTAGTTTGTACGTGCAGGGAAGCAGGGCTCTATAACTTCTCTGTCAGCAGTTTTGAACATGAATTTCTGTATTTTTCCATCTGTTCTGCTTGTCTAAGCTAATTCAATACTTTTACTGAGTTCTTAGTTCTATAGCAGCATATTGGGGGATGTGCAATTCCTATGGGCCTCTTCACAAGCTTCATTTACAGGTCAAGCTAGTTAGGCTTGCTTATGTCAGACACTGTGGATCACAGGCCTACATCTGCCACATTCCCCCCTTTGATTAATCTCACCCTATTAGTTAATAAGGTGTGAGAATTAAATCACTTCAAAGTAATTATACTACAGTTAGAGGAGTCCGGCTATATCCAGGAGGATGAGGTTGGTATAAAGCCATTATCTTAGTTGCGGTCTTCCGCTCTACTGTACTATCAATAGCACTGTATATGGAACGCATACAGCATGGGATTATACATGGCAATAGGAAAATAACAACAACAATCAGTAATACTAGTATTAGAAAAGTCTTCAGTCCTCCTAGCCATGAGAAAAGGTTAGCAAACCAGTTAGGTAATCTTAGGGGGTGCCAAGTCTGTACTGGCACATAAGCATGTTTACGCATATCTTCAGCAATTTCTTCAACTACTTGACCTTTGTCATCTATCTTCAAACAGCAATTGGTTAGATTCAGTTTACCACATACTCCTCCTTCAGCTGCTAACAAATAATCAAGTGCTAGACGATTCTGGTATATGGCAGTGCACATTTGGGTGCTTTGTCTAGCTAAAAGTGTGAGAGCATGGCTAGTTTCATTAGTTATTATTTCAACTACTGCTTGTAAACGAATAATACGATTAATCATATAGATTGGTGTTCGATAACCATACATACCATCATCATTCCAAGTGGCAGGCCCATAATACTCAATAATTCTTTCTGGTGGCCAATCATCACCCTTCCACTTCTCCCATTTACCTACTTGAAGGGGTGATCTTTTCTGTCGCAATGCTCTTTTGTGTCTGTGAGTAGTGTATACTGGGTATCCTAATTGTTCTCCATGTTCTGTGGGTAGGAGAAAGAAAGAAGTTCTGATGGTCCCTAAGACACATGCTCCTCCCCAATGTGATGGGAGTTGAGCATACGCTCGGTTTCCACAGATCCAATACAGGCCAGGTGGGGCTTGCCAAGCATGAGTTTTGGCAAGGTTAGTCCATAAACTAGCAAGTTCAGGAAATCTGGCTAATGGGTTAGGAGGTTCAGGTTCTTTACTTCCTGACCACCATGATGTCTTCTTGGTAGTGGCATTATAGAACTTCTGGCTAAGACAGACCAGCTGTCCTACCTGTTGGGTGAACTGAGGTCCAGTTCTGGCATAGCAAAGACGTCCAACAATTGAGTGCGCTAACACCCATTCGCTAGTAGTCTTGTGTAATTTAGTCTGATTGTAAGTCAGAGAATAATTCAATTCTTGGGCCTCCCATGGCCATTGGTCACCCATCTGGGTTCCGCCACAGAAATAACAATCTGAGATCTTTAGACTGGATACTACTGCTCCAGCTAATTCTAGAAACAAATTCTGGGATGGATGGGGAATTTCAAACTTATTTACATGCATAGCTTCATAGAAAGTGTTATGGATGTGATATTTAGATGACTTGTAGGCTTGGGTATTCAATCTTATATACACAATGGTTCCTGGATCTACTGCTCCACCTGCAATACGTAAACCAAACTTGTATCCTTGTTTCCATGCATTAGGATTACGGATCCGTAATTGCAAAGGGTTACAAGCACCTTTCTTACATTTGTCATCTGTTTTCGACTTAGTCAAAGTGGCAACTCGATTATCTCTCTGTTCATCTGTGATACCAGCATTCCATGTAGCATAAAAAACACACTCCCAGTTTGGGCAATAGTAATCTGCAGCTGGGGCAGTACTATATGACCCTTTCTTACCAGTACACTTTCTCCATCCCGTGGCACCTTCTGGGCACATATACTTATGATCATTGCGATAGGCTTTTTCCCAGGTACCACATCTGGAACGACTATCTCTATTTATAACATCACATGCATCAAAATATAAAACAGCAGGTATACTAGCATTTTTAAGTGGTCGTGTAGCATTAATTATAGGTCCGTCTGCATCATTCCATCGTATTTCCAACGTATAATATGATGGGTTCTGATGCGGGTTATAGCATACTCTGGAGTTACCTTTAATGCAAACATTTAGTTCAGTGGTGTTATAAATACACCGAGTCACTTTACCAGTGCATTTATAGTGAGAATGATAAATCAAAGTCTGAGTTACTTTCAGTCCAGTTCGAGTAGAAGTAACGCAAGCAGTGCATGGAGGTAAAGCATGAGTCAGTTCAAAACCTCCAAAACAGGCAACCAGGGCCAAGCACAGATAAAAATACATGTTGATTGGAGTTCTTCTGAATCCTCAGCTTGCAAATCTTGACCACGACGATCTTTTCTTCGTCCCGTGCGCTAATAAAGCAATTTCAACGGGTGCTGAGTGTTGATTGAAGATCCTCAAGTTGTCCATCACACAGTAACCAACTTAGCAATTTCAGTTGGCTTTTGAAGTATGGTTAATCAATGTCGTATCAAAGTAGTGTGCAAAATCACACGCAGATTGGGTTCGTTGAAACACAACTGTTGCTGCATGGAAAACAGCAATCCTCTTCGAAAGACTTGGCTACTGCAAGGCACTGTGACAAAGTGTCTACGCTGCTGGTTGCCGTCTCAGAGTAACTCGTAAAGGTGCATCGTGATGCTGCTCCGCTGTCCATTGCTCAGGTTCTGGAGCTGCTGCGGGCTTGACTCTGCTGTGGTGGATCCAGGCGTCGATCTCCACTACCTTTACTGCAGTTGGGGTAGACAGGATGACGGTGTATGGTCCCTTCCAATGGGGTTCCAGCGATGTCTTCTTCCAATCTTTGATCCACACCGAGGTACCAGGCTGGTAGGGATGCAGGGGTTCAGTCAAGTTGATAGGCAACTGGTCTTGGATCCACACATGGAGAGTCTGCAGAACAAAACTAAGAGCTAGGAGTTCTTGCCTGGTTATTTCTGAACCAATTTGGGCAAGACTTCCTTTAATTCCTTGCACTATTGGTGGAGGTTTACCATACAGAACTTCAAAAGGGGAAAAACCTGTTGACTTCACAGGAGCTGAGCGTATTCTGAGTAAAGCTATTGGGAGCACTTGGGGCCACTTCAAGTGTGTCTCCTGGCAAAGCTTAGACATTTGGGCTTTTAAGGTACGATTCATTCGCTCAACTTTCCCTGAACTCTGGGGTCTGTATGCAGTGTGGAGTTTCCATTGTATCTGTAGGGCTTTTGCTAACTGTTGAGTAACCTGGGAAACAAATGAGGGTCCATTGTCTGACCCTATTACTGCTGGAATTCCAAATCTAGGGACAATCTCTCTCAATAAAACTTTGGTGACTTCTCTGGCTTTTTCGGTTCTGGTTGGGAAGGCTTCTACCCACCCAGAGAAAGTACAAACTAATACTAATAGGTAGTGGTATCCACTGGCTTTTGGCATTTCAGTAAAATCAATCTGCAGGTGGTGCATGGGGGTTACACCTCCTGACTGAACTCGAGGTGGTGGTGTGGGACCTTGCTTGGCATTGTTTTTGGCACAAATTTGACACTGGCGTGCTACTGAGGCTGATAGAGCTGGTAACATGGCAATGTAGAAATGTGGTCTAAGTGCTTTTTCCATAGCGGTCTTCCCATAATGTGTGGCTTCATGGAAAGCTTTGACAAAGGCTGGTCCTAACAATTCGGGAATTACTATTTGTCCTGGGGGTTGACTGCCCTCTGCTGGTGGCAGTTCAATCCACCCATCTTTCAGTACTCCATCTTCTCTGTCACAGTAGTAGTTTAATTCTTTGGTGGTATATCGTGGTGTCCATGAGTTCAAGGGTACTGGAAACAATGCTGCCTGCATCGGCGTGGCTTGTGGCGAAATTTGTCCTGTCATAGCTGCTTGTCGTGCTGAGGCATCTGCAAATCTGTTTCCTCGGGCAATTTCTCCTTTTCCTGCTTGATGTCCTCTGCAATGCATGACAGCTACACGAGTTGGGGCCCATACTGCATCAAGTAGCATCAGTATCTCGGGGCCATACTTAACTGATTTTCCTCCGGATGTGATGAGTCCTCTTTCTTTGTAGAGAGCTCCATGGGCATGTAAGGTGGTGAAGGCATACTTAGAGTCTGTATATACATTCAACACAAGTTTTTCACCTAGTAGTAGTGCTCGGGTGAGTGCTATCAATTCTGCTTTCTGGGCTGATGTGCCTGAGGCTAAGGCTGATGATTCAACAACTTCATGTTGAGTGACTACTGCATATCCGGCACAGCATCGTCCATTGATGATGAGACTGCTTCCATCAACATAATAGATTTGGTCAGGATTGTCTATGGGCACATCTGTCAGATCAGGTCGGCTTGAGAATACAGTGTCCATGACTTCTATACAGTCATGCTCTGGAAGTTCTTCACTAATAGGTATCAATGTGGCTGGATTCAAGGCATGGCTCACTTCCAGTTGTATCTGTGGGTTTTCACATAGCATGCTCTGATATTTCAACATTCGGGAATTGGTGAGCCAATGATTTGCTTTCTGTTCCATAAGGGCAAGGACTGCATGTGGCACAGTGACTCGTATATTCTGTCCTAGTGTGAGCTTGTCTGCTTCACTCACCAACAAGGCTGTAGCTGCAACTGCTCTCAGGCAGGGTGGCCATCCTTTGGCCACAGTGTCCAATTGTTTCGATAGGTATGCTACAGGTCGTTCCCAATTTCCCAATTTCTGAGTCAACATGCCTAAGGCATTTCCTTGTGCTTCATGTACAAACAAGTGGAAAGGTTTGTGAACATCTGGTAGTCCAAGGGCTGGTGATGACATCAATTCTTCCTTCAACGTCTTGAAGGCTGTATCTTGCTCAGGTCCCCACTCCAGTGGCGACTTTTCTTCTCCTCTTGTGGCTTCATACAGTGGCTTAGCAATTTGGGCAAAGTTGGGAACCAGATTCGGCAATATCCTGCCGCTCCCAGAAAGGCTCTGACTTGCTTTCTGGTTGTTGGGGTTGGAATTCTACATACTGCTTCTTTTCTTTCTCTGCCTAATTTTCGGCTTCCTTGGGTTATGCGAAAGCCCAAGTATTTCACTTCTTTTTGGCATAGTTGTGCTTTTGCTCTGGAAACTTTGTATCCAGCTTCATCTAGTAACTGCAAGAGGTCTTTGGTGGCTTGTATACATTCACTCTCTGATACAGCAGCTATCAGCAGATCGTCCACGTATTGGAGAAGCACTCTCTTCCCCGGGGCCACTGGATAGCTGGAAAGGTCTTGATTCAGTGCAGCACTAAAGATGGTAGGCGAATTCTTGAATCCTTGGGGTAATCGTGTCCAGGTAAGTTGGCCCCCTCTTCCAGAGATGGGGTCCTGCCATTCAAATGCAAATAATATCTGACTCACGGGGGCTAATCTTATGCAAAAGAATGCATCTTTCAAATCTAGAACAGTAAAGTGGGTGGCTTCAGCAGGAATTAGTCCTAGAAGAGTGTAAGGATTGGGTACAACTGGATGTATAGTTTCAACTGCTTCATTCACTCTTCTTAGATCTTGCACTGGGCGGTAGTCATCTGTTCCAGGCTTTTTCACTGGCAGAAGTGGGGTGTTCCATGGGGATTGACATACTTTCAGTAGGCCATGTTCCAGTAATCTTTGCAAGTGGCGGTGGATGCCTTCAATTGCAGCTCTAGGGAGAGGGTATTGTTTGACATGTACTGGTGTAGCACTAGGCTTGAGAATCACAATTACTGGAGCTATATGTTTGGCTAGGCCTGGAGGACTGCCTTCTGCCCATACTCCAGGTGGGGCATCAATACTTTTCAAGGTTTGTTCGAAATAGGTGTCTTGGACAGAATCATCACTGTAATATCTCCATTCTTCTTCTCGGGGAACTGTGAGCAGCATTATTCCTGCTGGTTTGGCTTGCGAATTTACTGTCATTTGCATTTCTCCTCTTTCAGTGAAGGATATTTGGGCCTGTAGCTTGGCTAACATATCTCGTCCCAGTAGTGGCACTGGACATTCTGGCATGTAAAGGAATTGATGAGTTATTTGCTGTCCTCCTAGACTGCATATGCGATTCTGAAGAAAAGGTTTTGTAGCTTTGGCACCAGTTGCTCCTATAATGGTGACTGCTTTTGTAGAAAATGGGGCTATCTTCTTGTCCACTACTGAATGTTCTGCTCCAGTATCAACCATAAAGTTCACAACTTGGTCTCCTATTTGTATTCCGACCATAGGCTCCTGGAGACCTAAAGCAAATTCGGAGCCCGGTCTGTCCTAATCCACGTCATCTTCATCATAGGCTGTTGCCGCCAATGCTTGCACGGCTTCTCCTCTTTCACGCTGATGTTGCTCTCGATTGGCTCCTCCGCGATGTCGGGGACGGCCCCGTTTTTCTCCTCTCCATTGATGATTGTTTTCGTCATCTTCGTGGGCGTCTTCGAGTTGCGGGCATGCCTCTCTCCAATGTCCTTCCTCCCTGCAGTAGGCGCATTGGTTTGCGCCTAATTGGAGCCGGCTTCCAACTCGGCTCCGCCCCCTTCCTCTGCTCCTTCGACTAGGGACACCTCCCCTTTTCTGTTCAACTATGGCCGCAGCCAAAAAATCAGCTTTCTTCTTCATCTTTTGATCACATTCTTTCTGTCTTTCATTATCACGATTCACATACACTTTATGAGCGACTTCCAATAGCTGTGTTGCATTCATGCCCGCAAACCCCTCTAATTTCTGTAATTTACGTCTAATGTCTGGTTGAGACTGATTTACAAAAGCAGAATTCACCATGCATAAACTTCCTGGTGCATCGGGATCATAGGGAGTATACATTCTGTATGCTTCAGTTAACCTTTCATAAAACACTGCTGGACTCTCATCTATGCCTTGGTTAACTTCAGTAACTTTGGAAAGGTTCATAGCTTTCTGGCCCCCCCTTTTCAGGCCTTGTAACAAGCCTTGGCGGAAACGGGCTAGGGCTCTGGATCCTCTTTCAGTATTCGGATCCCATCGGGGGTCTTCATTCGGGAATTGCCTCTGGGCCGCTTCCCAATGGTCTATTCTTTCTTCTCCTCGTTCTGGAGCTACAGGGTTATCTGCCAGCCAATCTATAGCTGCTTTTCTAATTCGTGTCCGCTCCTCCGTAGTAAATAAGGTGGACAGGAGCTGACGGCAATCTGCCCATGTAGGTTGATGGGTTTCCATAATAGTATTCACTAATTCTGTAAGCTCTTGGGGTTTATTGGTATAGGAGGCATAATGCGTCTTCCAATTTAACAAATCAGTTGTAGAGAAAGGGACATACACATAGCTTGGGGGTCCCGCTACCACCTCATTATTGTCATTTCTTACAGGCACTCACGGGACTTGCCGTAAAGGCATCATCTTAGCAGTAGAGGTCTTTTGGGATCTAAGCGATATTTTCGTACTTCTCCTATCAGGGCTCTTTTTCTTCTTTTCTGCAGGCTTATCACGGGTTACTTTCTTTTCTATATGCTTTGTCTTGGATTTACTTTTTACTGGCAGGCTAACACTGGCGTCGCTTCTACACTGTCAGTCTCACTCAGGGAATTCTCAATTTCTTCCTTCTCTGTTTCTGAATCTGACTCGCCTTTCTCTGTCTCTGTCTCAGTAGAATCATCTTCTTCAACTAAAGGGAGCTCATCTTCCTGCTCTTCGGGAGGTGGCTCAGGGGTTGGGTCCCGCACCCGCTGTCTCCGGGGCTCTGGGGCAGGACGCCGGGCTACTCTTACTGGGCCCGGGGTTCTAGGCTGTCGGGGAATTACTTCTGGGGAATCAGGATCGACCAGGATGGGTTTCTTCCTGGACTTCTCATCTTTCCCTTTCTTGCTAGGCTGTTTATTTTCTATTTTCTGACTATGATCTGTTTTCGCTAACATTATTCTGCACTGCTCTTCATAGCAGCGCTGCGCCCAAGGGGGCGGATCTTCGCAAATACTTAACCAAGAATCTATATAGGGGTACTGATCGGGGTGCGATATCCGCACTCTATGATGAACTAACTGGATAATTCCTACATTTAAGGTTCCCTCTCGGGGCCAGGTAGGGTCTAGATCGGGCCACTCCCTAGTACACAAAATCTGTAAACGGGCTGCAGTCATTTTAATACCATAATCTCCGGAATATCCCTCTTTAAAATGTGCGATCATACATTCTAATGGAGTGTTCCTAGTAGACCCCGCCCCTCCCATTTCGATGTGTGCGCGCAACAACCGACAGAAGGGAAAAGGAGGGCGGACCGTGGGTAAGGGGTCCTCACGGCCCTAGAAACGTATAAGGGAAACAAATAACAAGACAAGATGACAATCGCTTCCCCCTTTTTGCGACCTGAATGCGGTCGCCCGGTCAGGAAATGCGCTACTCAGGGGTCCGCCTTCGCTTGGTCCGTGCTGCCAGACCTCTCATACACACTTCATTCACACAATCATGCTAGCAACGTATCCCAGAATGCATTCATTTCTATCTATTCTGACTAGTCTTGTTCAATTACCAAAATACAAGAAGACGGGAGTTTCGCCCTGCGAATACTCATGCGGGGGTACTCGGTCCCTCTTTGAGAAGTGATCAAGCTCTCTTACCAATTTCCAAGTTCCAATGGCAGCACTGCTCTTTCTTATCTGTCTAGACAACAAATCAAAACTATACTCACCGGATCCGGTCCTCAAACTTCCCAAGCAGGCGCATGAGTTGGACCTCGGACTCCCCTCACTCGGGTTCGAGGCGTTGGCTCCAGCCGGGCCCGGCACCCGCCGAGGTCCGACCAACTTCCTCCGATGCAATGGACCGGCGGCGCCAGGAAGCAGCCCCCGTCGGAAGGGCGCGATCCCGGCAGGACCAAGCCTATAGAGGCGGAATGTCGTGGTATATTGCCCTATATACACTCTGATTCCACAACTTCCCGGCCAACGCACCAAGAATATGTAGCAGCAGAGCGCAGACAAACCAATGATACCAGGAGTCTGTTCAGAAGGTCCAAATCATTTATTTGTGCACAAGTCTCAAGCAGAATCAAATTCAAAATGGCTGAGCAAAGTTCTCTGGCAATACAACAACTTTTATAGACTTTAGCTTCATTCTAGGTATAGAAAAACATTTCATTGGTCCCGGTAACCTCCCGTACCTCCCGTACCTCTTCTATTGGTCCCGGTACTGATATGATTATCCAATTATGTTCTTTCAGTGGGCTCAGCACCTGCTTACCCCCCTTCTAGTCCCAATTACAATGGTCAGTTTCACTAACTTGTTACTTTCCTACTTTCAAGGCTATTGGGCTAGTTTGTACGTGCAGGGAAGCAGGGCTCTATAACTTCTCTGTCAGCAGTTTTAAACATGAATTTCTGTATTTTTCCATCTGTTCTGCTTGTCTAAGCTAATTCAATACTTTTACTGAGTTCTTAGTTCTATAGCAGCATATTGGGGGATGTGCAATTCCTATGGGCCTCTTCACAAGCTTCATTTACAGGTCAAGCTAGTTAGGCTTGCTAATGTCAGACACTGTGGATCACAGGCCTACACCTGCCACATTTCTACTAGCTTCTCTACATTTTTCCAAATATAGATGCTTGTCTTCCTCTCTCTGTGATCTCTTTATGAAGGCCTCTCTCTTTTTCTTTACCTTTTTGGCTACTTTTTTTGAGAACCATAGTGGCCTCCTTTCCCTTTTACATTTATTTACCTTTCTAACAAAAACTTTTGTTGCCCTTAAAATATCCCCTTTCAGTTTTGCCCATTGCTTTTCTACGTCCTCCAACTGTTTCCATCCCATGAACGACTCCTTGAGGTACTGTCCCATCTTGACAAAATTAGTTTTCCTAAAGTCTAAGTCCCTTGCTTTTGAATGGATTTTATCAGCCCTTGTCCTATTACTGAACCACACCATCTGGTGATCACTGGTTGCAAAATAATCTCCTACTATGACATCAGAAACACTTTTCCCATCAGTAAGCACCAAGTCCAGTATAGGCCCTTCACGTGTGGGTTCTGTTACTAGTTGTTGGAATAGTTCTCCCTTTAGAGAATCTAGGATCTCCTTACTTCTAGATGGCACCACAGCAGGGATGTGCCAATCAACATCCAGCATTTTGAAATCACCTATCAGTAGCACTTCTGCTTTCATGGCAATACTCCCTACATCTTCTATTAAATCCGCATCCACTTCTTCGCCCTGTGAGGGAGATCTGTATATCACACCAATGCAAATGGATTTCCCTTTCTCTCTTTCTAGTTTAACCCACAGTGCCTCCTCACTCCCTTTTAAGCCCTGTAATTCTATAGCTTTAATATTGTTTTTACATATGGTGCCACTCCTCCTCCCCTTCTTCCTACCCTGTCCTTCCTGAATAAAGTATAGGCACTATAATTACATCCCAATCATGGTGTCTGTGAACCATGTCTCTGTAACTGCCACTAAATCCAAGTCAGCCTCCTCCATTAAAGCCTCAAAATCTTGGATCTTATTTCCCATGCTACAGGCATTTATACCCACTGCTTTGCAGATGCTACCCCTTTTACCAATTTCTTCAGAGGTATTTAGTGTTTCACTTACCTGGGGGCTTTCACTTACCTGGAGTCTTTCTTCACCTATTGCCAACAAATCTAGTTTAAAGTCCTCTTCATTTGGTTAGTCAATATGCTGTAGAAGACACTTTGACCTTTCTTGGACAGATGGATGACATCTCTGCTCTCCAGCCCTTGGATCATCATCTCATGGTGTACAAAACCAAAACACTCTCGATGACACCATTCATGCATTGCACAAGGGGATATACCGAGCACATTGTGAATTACCTATGGATGTAGACTTTGTAAATACTTTCTGCTTCTGTATATAGATACCAATATTGTTCTCAGAGTAGAATATTTCATGGAAGTGACCCTCTGAGTCCAGTTGCATGTCCAGTCTCTGCCCACAGAGAGGTCTTGGCAGCCCTAGCCAGTGAAGCTGGCACCTAAAAAGAGGGCTTCTGATGTTAGGTTTTAATGGATAAAAAATGGAAAAAAACGTAGATGTTTATTGAATAAGCAGCAGAAAACACCATTACCCATAGTATTCTCTCATCTCTTCCCTGGCATGCCTTGTATCCTCCACTCAGATGTGCTTTTTCTGTGCTATGACTCCTAAGTGTCACAGATGTAGATTTATGTATTTTATTTTAGATTTAGCTCATACCTTTTCAATAGTACTTCAAGGTAAGTTTCATTTAGATATACAGGGTGACCCAAAAAAAACGAGAACATCTCGTAAATTAAAAGCTTAAATAGTTTACTTATTTACCTTTTTTAGCTATATAACGTCTTTATTTCGACAATTTCCGGTTGCCATCTTTTTCTTTTTTTTTTCAATCGTTTACATCTGTCTTTTTAAATTTTTAAATAACTTATATGCTACGAGATGTTCTCACTTTTTTTGGGCCACCCTGTATATTTGATTCATCCAGAAAAGGTACCCAACAATAGTACCTGTGATGTAGAAACACTGATGGGACAATATTCAGCTGTTGCAGGCGTTTGTTTGTTTGTTTTAAATGCCAGCAACATTAGTTGAAAAAAATCAGAATATTTAGTGCCCATATCCATATGGTGGCCGGCACTGAATAGTGGAATAGAGCAATGATCGGTGGTATTATCCAGATGTCAGCGATATCCAGCATTGCCATCTAGATAACTATCTGGACAACTTAGGGCAGCCTTTTTGCTATCTGAAGTTATTTGGATACTGGTGCAGAATATCTTTGCCGTCTGGATAATTCACGGTTCTGCTCCCAGACTTTCCCGGTACATTACAGATAGTGCTGGGGCCACCTGCAAGATATTCAATAGCACTATCTGCATAGTGCCGCTGCACATCAATGGATAGGCCCGGCCAGTACCACCTAACCAGATTGCAGCTATCAGCAGGGCCGGTGCTACCATTAGGTGAACTAAATGGTTGCCTAGAGCAGCAGCCCTCTGGGAGTGCCCATTGCTGGCACTGAAGCCCCTCCGGGACAGGCAGTAGCAGCAATGGCTGCAAAAAGCCCTGCAATGCTTACATTTAGGGGTATGTTTACTAAACCCTCTTAACGTGCGCGCCGCGTTAGTGTGCAGCATGCCATATAAGGAGTGGGCGTTTCAGTCTGAAAAAAGCAAACCGGGATAATCGTGCGCTAATGTGCGCTGCGCGCTAATGTGCGCCGCGCACATTAGCGCACGAGCAACACACGTGGGAAGCATAAGCAGGTGCGCTGATGTGTAAACAGAAGAACAGAACCACAGTACAATGGTTAAGACACTGACTGATGGTGTAGGGGTCATGGGTTCAATCCCCCACTGTGCCCAATTAATAAGGCTGCTTGAGGCACTACCTTGTATGTGTAATATTGCATTATGAGGCATTTTAATTACTGCTGCTAGCAAACGCACTCTCAAAGCACTGTAATATAAGGTGCTGCATAAGGCGCCCCATAAGGTACCCCAGAGGCACATTTTAAAGTGCACTGTCCGCCAAGGCACCCTACAATGTTGTGTAAAGGGTGGCCCATAGGGCGCCATATAGGGTGCCCTATGAGGCACGGCAAGGTTACTCTGATGGCAGCACTGGACATGTGAACGTGTGGTAAGCTGAAGTAGGTGTGCTGACATACAAACAGCAACAGCAGTGTAGCATAATGGTTAAAACACTGACTGATGGCGTAGGGGTCATGTGTTCAATTCCCCACTATGCCCAATGAATAAGGCTGCTTGAGGCACTACCTCATATGTGTAATATTGCATTAGGAGGCATTTTAATTTTATTTTAATTACTGCTGCTAGCAAACGCACTCTCAAAGCACTGTAATATAAGGTGCTGCATAAGGCGCCCCATAAGGTACCCCAGAGGGCACATTTTAAAGTGCACTGTCCGCCAAGGCACCCTACAATGTTGTGTAAAGGGTGGCCTATAGGGCGCCATATAGGGTGCCCTATGAGGCACGGCAAGGTTACTCTGATGGCAGCACTGCACATGTGAACGTGTGGTAAGCTGAAGTAGGTGTGCTGACATACAAACAGCAACAGCAGTGTAGCATAATGGTTAAGACACTGACTGGTGGTGCAGGGGTCATGGGTTCAATCCCCCACAGTGCCCAATGAATAAGGCTGGCTGAGGCACTACCTGTTATGTGTGACATTGCATTATGAGGCATTTAAATTTTATTTTAATTACTGCTGCTAGCAAACGCACTCTCACAGCGCTGTAACATAAGGCGCCCCATAAGGTACCCCAGAGGACACATTTTAAAGTGCATTGTCTGCCAAGGCACTCTACAATGTTGCTTAAAGGTTGGCTTATAGGGCACCATATAGGGTGCCCTATGAGGCACGACAAGGTTACTCTGATGACAGCACTGCACATGTGAACGTGTGGTAAGCTGAAGTAGGTGTGCTGACATACAAACAGCAACAGCAGTGTAGCATAATGGTTAAAACACTGACTGATGGTGCAGGGGTCATGGGTTCAATCCCCCACAGTGCCCAATGAATAAGGCTGGCTGAGGCACTACCTGTTATGTGTAATATTGCGTTATGAGGCATTTTAATTACTGCTGCTAGCAAACGCACTCTCAAAGTGCTGTAACATAAGGTGCCGCATCAGCCGGCCTATAAGGCACTCCAGAGCGCATATTATAAAGTGCACTGTCTACCCAGGCACCCTAGAATGTTGCTTATAGGGTGCCCTATGAGGCACCGCAAGGTCACATCACTGTTTTTGATGGCAGTACTGTGCATTTTAACGCATTGAAAATCTTAAGTAGGTGCGCTGACATGCAAGGAGAAACAGCAGTGTAGCACGATGGTTAAGACACTGACTGATAGTGCAGGGGTCATGAGTTTTAATCCCCAGTGTACCTAATGAATAAGGTTGGCTGAGGTAATTCCTTTTTCTGCTTGCAACTGTACAACAATCTGTGCTGCCATCTAAAATGAACCCCACCCTAGTGCCATAAATTAATGCACCTTTTAGGGTGCACCAGAAGGCACATCCTAAACAACCACGTCAGCGAAGGCGAGTTATAATGTTCCCCAGAGGCCATGTTGAAAGGTTGCCAACTCCCAAGGCATCATAGTAGGCACCCCATAAGTTGCCTGAATAGAAGGTGTGCTGTAAGATGCCCCAAGGATATATAGGTGAACCCAAAAACGTTGGCCAAGAGCAGTAAGGTCCCCCAATTTGAAGGGCAAGAGAGGTATGTGCCAAACACACATGTAACCCAAACACTGCACAGAGCAGAAAGGAAAGACAATGCATAAGTAAAAGAAGGACGTAGATCAGAGCTGATGGACCACACAAATCAGCTCCAGCCCATGTGGCAGCTAGAAAATGGACAAACATATCAGGGGCAGCTGTAGCTATGCACAGAGTGATGGTAATGTACCATGCTATAATGACAGTGTGTGACAGAGGATGGGAAGATGTGTGCAGCAGAGGAGCCTGAAATGGCAGGATAGGTGAAATATCAGGATGACAGTGGAGTAGCAGTGCTATGCAGAGCACACACAGGAGAGGCAACCAGCGAGAGCTGCAATGCAGGAATGTGTAGGAGTGCAGGACCTGGGGTAGCAGCATGCACATCAGGGTAGGATGGCACACAGCTGGCAAACAGAAGATGGACAGAAGGATGGTTCACAACTCTAATGAGGGTACAATGTGCTCACAGCAGAGATCTGCACAGATATGACTGTCATACGAATGAAAACTACTTCTGCAGGACAAGCATACAAATCAAAGAGAACAGAGAGGAATCACACCTAGGACCACTACCACAAATGGCAATGCACAAACCGGTAGGCCACACCACCAACGTGAGCTCATTAGCAAAGGCTGCATACAAAAATAGTGCAGGGCATCACACAAGACGCCTGCTGGCTGTCAGGACAGGCAAACCCCCAACAGTAATCATGACCAAATGCACATGCAGATCTGCTGTGTACAGATCAGATCCCAGTCTGTAATTGGGACCAGAGATACATGCACACACACAATGAAATGTTATGCAGTGGATACAGCATGCAAAAGAGGAAAGAAACTAAACCCCAAGGGCAACAGAGGATGCTCTGTGGATCTGGTTAACAATCTGGAACAGGACAGGAGAGAATTCAACATGCAAACAGGTGTACCACACACCAGCTGAACCACAGCAATACAAAACCCCCAGGTGCACTGCCATGTAAACACCATAAAGAAAGAGAGCTATGTAACAGATAATATCTGATGGCTAGGCAGCACAGAGGGCACACCTTGGTGTACAGTGAAGAGAGGGAAGGGTGTGTGTAGAGGTGATGAACCTGCTGGTACCTAATGGTCCAGTTAGCACAACAGAAAAGAAAAAGATAAACCACATGTGGGGATCAAACCTGCAAACTAGTGAGTTATAACACATGCCTCTAACCACTCCCACAAACAGTACACTGAGCACAATGCAAAACAAATACCCCAAAGGGGGGATGTGTATGGGAACCTGTAATACCCAGTGATGTGGCAAATGGCTGGCAGACACACAGCTGCCACCGTACAAGGATGTGAGCACAGGTGGGCCATGTACATGACCAGCAAATCAGTAGAAACAAGTGTCAATGTGCTCAAAGAGTGGAGGAGTAGCCCAGTGGTTAGAAAACTGGCTTGGACAGCAAGCAACCAGGGCACAATTCACACTAGCACTCCATTTGGCCTTGGGCAAGTCACGTAACCCTCCATTACCTTACAATAAAGACCTGACAATCTACATCCAGTGACACTGACAAGAAAACCCTGGAGTCTCTGGGTCACAAGAAGTCAGGACTGACTCAAAGGCACACATTGCATTCATTGCATGTTTGTCACCATGATCAAGCAGCAAACGAGACAAATGTATGTCCAATACATATCTTTATTTGGGTTATTCATCACAGATAGTGTAGACACTGCCATCATAAAATCAAGGTGAGTGCATCCCTGGTGAAAGACGGAAACACATTTAGCAGGGCAGCAACCCACATCCTACAGAAAGGTCACTGGCTTGACCACAAATGAAGGGCAGGAGATATAATGTGCATCAGGTGCATGCTATGCACTGGGCAGCAGGCCCCCACCCCCCGCCTGCTGCTGCATGCCTCAAATGTGTTACGCACATATGAGTACATGTAGACAGTAGGCGCTGCATGATGAGGACCCAACACACATCACCTGTCCCTCAAAAATATCCATCTGGCAACACAGGAGGCACACAAATGAAAACAGCATATGTTGTCAAAATGTTTTAATGTTAAAAACACATTCTGAAAGTAATGTTTCAGCTCTCATCTAATGCCTGATCTAGGAATAAAAGCTGCAACAATGTAAACCCAAACAATCATCAAAAGCACAATGAGGATATGCTAACAGGTAGCAGAGGCACATGAACACAGAGAGAATACAAACTAAACTATCTGCAGAAACCTGCAGAGATAACACCATGAAGGAGGTCCCCCTGCACTGTTTGTTGGGTAGATAGTGTTTGGGCACATATAGCACGGTACATGGAATGCATGATTGAAGGAGGACAACGGACACCCACACTGCCACACTCCAAATATAATGGGGCAATGTGAGTGTCGTTACCTCAGGGGATAAACAGGACCGTGCAGACATGCAATGCAAGGTGTGAACATAAATGCAGAGTGTCACGTCTGTACAGTAAACAAACACAAGAACCAGCATGTGAAGATGGAAATGATGGGCAAACATGTTACAGTGAACCACACAGAAGCCATAGGTCCACATGCTGTGGTTCACAAACATAATCAGTCAGATGCACAAGCACCATCCACATACCAGCATGATACAGTGATGCCACACATGCAAGTAAACACCCTTGGCCATTGCGAACATCAATCCAGGATGGTGGTGTGCATGAAAGCGTTGTTGTGGAAAAACCTGTATCATGTTGAGGTGGAGAGCAGGTGGACATCGACAATAGGACCGCTCCATCATTGGCCCTATGCCACAAACATGGCTGTATGCTTGTGTTGAAACAAACAGATGAGCGTATCCTGTGTGCCATGTCACACACATGGCCAAAACACAACAACAACACAACTGTGGAGGAATGTAAAACATACAGTGACAATGTCAGTCCCTGCTGCACACGTGGGGATCAGTACACAGCGTCCAAAGTGCAAAGTGTATGTGCCATCCAACAGGTCAGGTTAAAACTGTCCTTGCAACCCTGGCCATGCATAGTCAAGTGTCACATCCCAATATGCCACAGTCCTTGAAAGTTCATGTGTGTCCCCTGCAATGAGCAGGACTCTCAGCCAGAGCATGGCAGCAACAGTGTGTTGGACAGGTCTGTCATGGGCAAAGTAGCAGTCCAAGAGTAATACTGTCCATCCCAGGCATGTGTCCCACTTTCAGAGGTCAAACATCCAATGGCACAATTTTCCACAAAAATTTCCATGGTGTTGTGTCCCCTAACAGGTGGGTGATGGCGACGCCAGATGCACTGTAAGAGATGTGTCTGGTATGTCCTCTGCCCTGTGTCAGGAGAGGATAAGTATTGTATTGTTAGACGCCTTGCAAAAACAGCACAAATTGCAGAGAGTCACACCTTAGGAAATACAGAAGAAAGGGATGCAAAGGCAAACATGACATGATCTCAACACAAAACACACCGCATATTGGTGACATCTTGAATCGTAAACCCAGACACGGGTGTCACATGGATATGGTCATGTCCATGCTCATGTCACACAGGTGTCTCACAGCTACACACTATATGCATCTGTTTCTGTGAACAGAGAGGCAACATGACATGAACATGAGACAAACAGTAAATCATCAACAGGTAAAGGCAGATGTAATCCCCCAAATAACAAAGGTGCAAGCTACCTTGTATGTGCATCAGGTGTACGTCATCGATCCCTTGAGCGACTCAACGGCCATATCAGGTCACAGTGAAGGGAGACAATGTCAGCAAAACGTGTAGAATCACCATGTCAAGCCACTGTTGATGCATGTCCACATTAAGCCGATATCTGTGATAAAAAAAGCTGGTCAACAGTGGTCCGTCAAAACACAAGACACAGTTCTGCTCACAGCACACAACACATGTCGAGAATGTTCACAAGGTAAACAGCACTACGGTAGAGGTAGCACAGTCACCACCGCCCCCCAGGTGCACAGACCCCTCACAGCACATGATAATGTACTATGCCTGAACACTGCATCATCACACAGACAACCCATAAACACCCACCCACACAGTATGCTAAGGTCAGCGTGCCAGCTGTAACACATGGCCTGTATGTGCACAAGTGGAGATTTGTAGACATAAAGGCCCAGTGAAATGCAGTGATACCCTGGTGTTGGCTGATGGTACAATGTTGGGGTAGGGTGCAAGTGTAGGCCACCACCAAAAACAAAATGACCTCCACACACATGCAGCTCTTTTGTACATGTCCCAGAGACAGTGTTGCAGAGGACATACTGGACACAAACACATGGGGATATGTGTGACAACAGCAAGATATGGGTTAGGGAGGCGTAAGGAAAAAAGGTGAACCACAACATCTGCACAATATGACACATCACTGAGGACATGTTTTCCCCCTGACTGCTGGCACAGACAATGTAGCTGTAGATCCACATACCCCAGACCACAGCATTTTGGCTGATGTACAGTCACGTGCCAATGCACCACAGCAACAGCATCCTCACGAAGTATGTCCTGTGCATTGGGAAATACAAGAGAAACAAACATATGTCATGTTCTAGCTGTGCAACACACACTGCACCTTCCTGTCCCCAGCTGTCAGACCCCACAACATCACATACTGACTGTTCACTATCACACTGTACAGATCTCTCACATGTGAGAGGCAGCACGGAGGTGTCGGAGGCAAACTACAGGTGTCTGTAATCTCTCTGTCCCCTCCTTTACCTCTCTGTTGTTGTACACACTGGTCAATAGAGGTGTCTGCTCCCACCATGTTTCTGCCTCACCCCAAGGTTGAAATATTAGCCCGGGTCCCCCATATTGCCACCAATGCCCCCTCTCCATGTGTACTGGTGTCCCAATGTTGTCTGTTACCCCACTGTCAATTGCTGTAACACACGGAAATATGCAGGCACGCCTCCTGTATCCACTGGCCAAATACATATCCTGGTGTGTACATCTCATACCTTGAATAATATTGACAGATGTGTGCTGATGATGTGAACAAAGAGATGGCAATGTCTGCGTCATGTCAGCAAAACTACACCCCCATGTCTGTTTGTGACCTGACCATGATGGCTGCATGTCATCCCACTGTGTGACAGTGAGAATGTCAAAGCATGGATAGCCTATATGTGCACCTTAAAAAAAAAAATCTCACCTAAATCTCTGTATGTATGTGGACATAACCTCCCTCGCTAGGGTCCGCAAGGTAGTTGTTGTCGTGGACTGTACTCTCCTGCCCTACACACATACACAGCCTGTAGCTGAGGCATGTGCCATATGTTGAGATAGCATCAGCTAGATATGCCGTGTCCTCCCTGAAGAAACCCCTAAAACACAATCCACCCACACATTCAGCGCTCAACTTGCCTACTGTAACCCATACCTTGCTGATCTGGCCCGGATCACCTCTGTGTGTGTGTACATATGCAACACTGCACTGCAGGGCTATTCTCCAACAACAAAATGTAGCAATGATACTCCCCCTGGCTGGACACTGCACAGGTCCCCATCCTTCACCATATCCATGTCAGGGCTACGTGATGACCTATACATTCAGGCACACTGTGGGGTTGCATGAACACCCTTCAAGGATAGTTAACACCATCATGAAAAACTAGTACTGAGCATGTGTATTGTGCTATGTATGACATGTGGCGCCACACATAAGAAACAGACACACATATCCAGCTGACAGGAGCATAACACCCACACAAGCAGCTCGAAATTGTACAATATAACCACACCCCACTGGACAACTGTCCCCAAGCATGGTCTGCTCTCCCACTGTGAATACGGCACCATATGCCTGCCACCGTGCTGCACCCATAGCATCAAACCAACTAACTGTGGTTGCACAGCAGCTGCTATCACAACCAGCCACCAACTGGGAATGTGACCCCCAAAACCTCCCACAGGCGTATAAACACCCACCCACATAATCCACCACCACCTGCTGTTGTGCCCTGCCCACATTGTTTGTCTCACACTCATGCCTATATGTGACGTTGGGATTGTCTGTTAAATGTCAATGCAGTGTGGCATCCGAATGATATCTTTACAGAAACATCAACCTTTATAACCATCACACACATATAACAACACATGTAGGTGGGAATATATGCAATACGTACATGAGAAGATCTCTGCGATCAACCTCCGCCTGACTGCTGTGCCCTCCCATGTGTCACCACTGGCACGTACAGGGGGGCACGTTGGATCATCCTCCAGATCCTCATTAATCTCTGCAGGGATATCGTGCCTGAGAGCAATGTTGTGCAGGATGCAACAGGCTATGATTATCTCTGCCACAGTCATTGGCTTATATTGTAAGGCCCCGCCTGTCCTATCCAGACACCTGAAGCGACTCTTCAACATGCCAAAGGTGCGCTCTATGACAGAGCGGCTGGAGGCATGGGCCTCATTGTACCTCTGCTCTGCACGTGTCCGTGGCTGACGCACAGGGGTCAGCAGCCAGGGGCGACACCCATATCCTGCATCACCTGCAGAAAGAAATGTTGCATGTGAATGCAGGAGCTCATGTTCACCCAAATTGACACATGTTATAGACGTGAGAAACAAATGCAGAACACATCCTGACAGAAACATATGACAGCACAACTATGCAGTTGAGAAAAATAGACATATGATGACAGAAAAGGACCACATGGCCTATGGAGTCTGTACATCCATAGCAAAAACGACAACAGTCCCATTTATACCTTTAGAGATCCTCTGTGTGTGGCACATGCGTATTGTAATGCAGTTACTGTCCTCATCTCTACCACCTCCACTGTGAGACTATACCACCGATCCACTGATCACATGTTCAAAGTATATGTCAGCATAGTAACCAAGAAAAAACATGCTGTCATTTGAAGGAGGCTCACACCCAGAACATGTATGCCATGGAGGTCTGGCAAAGTCTAAACCATATCACCTCTATTCCCCCTGTCCTCTAAGGTCTACATATCAAGATTGAGCAGTCTGTCTCCATATGCTGCATACTGCTGACCACCAATCATTTTAGTAGCCGTCCTCTGCACTGTCTCCATCCTGTTCACAGCCTTTTGAAGCTGCGGTCTATAGAATTGCACACTGTACCCCACATGAGTTTGCACCAATGACATATACAGAGGCAGAGTACGTTCCTGTGTATCTGCTACCAGTACCTCTCTGTATGCACCCAAGTAGACCCCTAGCTTTTGCCGTCACCTTTCCATAATGGTCAGCTACATTAGGATCGGCAGACACAACGACGCCTAGGTCCCGCTCATCTACAGTGGCCAAAGGTACTGCACCCCCTATACTGTGTTGCTCCCCTGGTTTGACGCAGCCAAAATGCGTGACCATACATATGCAAACATGTACTCCCAGCTGCAAAGGTCCAGAACATCCATCATACTTAGCTAGACCCCTCCTCATGTTATCTAGTGCTTCCTGGGTGACTACTCCAGTACTGAGTGAGTGTGTGAACCTAAGACACACATGACAAGGGTTAGTTGTATGGATTGGCAATAACATAAACGTTACATAACATACAAAAACTAGCAGACAACCAACATCACAGGTGGATGTGAGGGGCACCAACCCCCCCCCCCCCATCACATGTGGGCAGTTGGCACACACACACACTAGGAGGGATCCACCACCAGGACAGACATATGCACACGTGCGTAGTCACATGAACACCATGTGCAGGTTGTGATCATATAATGCTATAATCCTGATGGTCTTGTTTCAATCAGTTCCCCTGTTACTCTACGTTTATACTCCTGTAACAATGTAAACTCAGAATAGTCTACTGTCTGTTTAACTTTTGTTATTTGTAAACCACACTGATAACAAACAACGCGCTATATAAGAGATGTTACAGAAATAAATAAATACATA
The DNA here is from genome assembly GCA_033557465.1 of Ichthyophis bannanicus. NCBI lineage: Eukaryota > Metazoa > Chordata > Amphibia > Gymnophiona > Ichthyophiidae > Ichthyophis > Ichthyophis bannanicus. Next base: position 250,690,710 of record CM066039.1, on the reverse strand, counting down.
CATAAATAAATAACTAATCTGGAAATACTCACCCAGCAATATACAGTCCACATACCGGCCTGCCTCAAATTGTCTGAATAGTGCCGAGTGATGCAGGATATAGGAGTCATGGGTGGACCCTGCAAACCTAGGGACCACATTCAGAATATGCAGATTAGCATCACATACAACCTGAACATTCAGGGAATGGTAGTGTTTGCGGTTGCGGAACGCTACCTCCCTGTCTCTAGGCGGGACCAGGGCAACATGTGTGCAATCAATAGCTCCCATCACGTGTGGTATCCCGGCTAACACCTCAAAGGCCTGGTTCAGGGTCCACCACTGTTGCCTAGTGTGGGGAATGGCAATATAATTCTGCACCCGGCTGACCATGGCACGCAGTACTTGGTGGAGACAACGTGAGAAGGTGGGGCGGCTCATGCCACCCATTGCGGCCACAGATGACTGGAAACAGCCAGAGGCAAAGAAATGTAAGGCAGCAAGGAGCTTGACTAAACCTGGTATGGCATGGGACCGATCAGTCAGGGGCTCGAGGTCAGCTCTTAGATCCTCATAGAGCTCCCTAATAGCCCTTGTGCTCAGTCGGTACAGGGAGATGACCTGGTCCTCACGCATGCCTTGGAGCTGGGCCCTGGGCCTGTAGAGGCGAGGCTGCCGAGCCTGCACCTCAGCACTCCTTCTGCGCCATGCACACACAGCACCTGCCTGGACCGCCCCCACAGCTGCAGGTCTGATTTGCTGCGGGACTACACCCATGCCCTGTGCCTCAGCCCCATGGACGCCATATCCCCTGTCCTGCAAGCGCAGCATCTGCCCACGTCTCAGGGCACATGCACAAACATAAATATCCGCCATAAACTCCTCCCGTCTGGCTGCACAAACACACTCAAACACACACACGAACCTCCCTAAACAGTGTACACCTTACAAACCACACAAGACAAGACACACACAATACAACACAATACAACCAACACACACAATACAACCAACACCAATACAATCAACACCAGCACCTGCTTTGACTCTCTCCGTTCCTCTCTGCAAACACACACCTCCTCTCCCTCGCCTACGAAACAACCCTCAACGTGGACCAGGTGTGCAGGCAGATTTATACAATTTTCTCACGTTGCGGCCATTGCGCATGCGCAGTTGTGCGAGCACGGTGCATGTGCACGGCGCGCATGTGCAACTCTTTGCGCATGGGCGTCTGTCTGTGCGTGGCATGCATGTGCAACTCTTTGCGCATGGGCATCTGTCTGTGCACGGTGTGCATGTGCAACTCATTGCGCATGGGCATTTGTGTGTGTGGCCCACGCATGTGCAAGTCACCTCGCATGTGCGTGTGGATGCACGCACGCAAACGCCCATGCGCAAAGAGTTGCACATGCATGCCGCGCACAGACAGACACCCATGCGCAAAGAGTTGCACATGCGCGCCACACACACGCACCGTGCTCACACAACTGCGCATGTGCAATGGCCGCAACGTAAAAAAACCTATAAATCACCTTGCACATCTGGACAACGTTGAGGGTTGTTTCAGGAGTTTGAGGTATTGTGTCAGAGGTGGAGGTAGAGGTATTGTGTTAGAGGCTGTGGTGGGAGTAGTGGAGGTAGTGTGGTTTATAGTGACGTCTGTATTGTGGTGTGTAGTGTGTCCTGTATTGTGGTTTGTAGTGTACTCTGTATTGTGGTTTGTAGTGTGGTCTGTTTTGTGTGGTCTGTGCTGTGGTGTGTGTAGGTGAGGGTAGGCAAGGAGCAAGTGAGGGAGAAAGGGGGTGAGGTGAGGTGAGGTAAGGTGGGGTGTGGTGAGAGGAGAGGGTGATGGAGAGGGAGATGGAGAGGGAGAGGGAGGGTGAGGGTGAGGGGGTGGAGCAGGTGGGCCCACCTGTTGCCGGGGAGACACCTAGGGCAGGGACTGCAGGGCCTATGGAGGCAGAGGCAGGCCCATCAGGTAGGCCACAGGCTGCACAGTGCAGCCACACCAGCAAAAGAAAAAGAATACCGGTGCCTGCACCACAGAGGAGGAGGGCCACAAGGTTCACTGATAGTGAGAACAACATCCTCCTGTCAGGGGTACTTGAGCATTACGATGTGTTATATGGGCGGCTCAGTAGCCGCACAACTGTGGCCACAAGGAATGCGGTGTGGGAGGAGGTGCGTGTGTCATTGGCCGAGGCAAGGGCTCCCCCAGAGACATAGAAAACCTAAAAAAAAGATTTTCTGATATAAAAAGAGGGGTAAGGCAGCACATGGCCACAGAGTGCCAACATGCTCTGGGCACAGGTGGCGGTGGCCCCTTCATACCATCGCTCATGCCCCTGGAACAGGAGCTGGTGGCACGATTGGGGCCTATATACCTTTGTGGTCTGCCTGAGGCCCTCGACACTGCACATCCGCAGGCAGGTATATATGCTACGTACACCTTTCAGTTCTCAGGCCATGCCTGAAATCCCCATTGTGTAGACATCATCCATCTGCAAACACCCTCCCATACCTGTCTCCCAAGCCCCACCATGTACCTATCCTGGTGGCACATGTGTGTGCTGTACCCCTGCACACCCTGTTTTGTTGCCATGTTCCCGGGCCACATTCAACATGTGTCCCTCATCCCATCCCTCTCCCCATCTGTCCCAAAAATGTCCACGCACACCGGCCACTACCCTACCCCCACACCTGTGATTGCCATCCCCTGTATGATTGTGAGGGCCTTTGATCAGGGCATGTTTGTGTGACATACTATCTGCACAGTGCTGCATGTGCTTGGCAGTGGCCCAGAGGTGATGAATAGTCATAGTCCGCTGCTTAGTGGGTCACTGCCAAGCACATGTAGCACTGTATAGATAGTATGTCCAAACAAAATATGCCCTGATCAAAGGCTCGCACAGTCATACAGGGGATGGCAATAACAGGTGTAAGGGTAAGGTATTAGCAGGTGTGTGAGGACAAATTTGGAGCAGATGGGGAGAGGGATGGGATGGAGGCCACATGTGGAATGGGACCAGGAACAGCAACATGGCAACCAAACAAGGTGTGCAGGGGGACAGCACACACATGTGCCCCTGGGATAGGTACATGGTGGGGACAGACAGGTATGGGAGGGTGTAGTGGGTCCTGTATGCAGCACAGATGCAGGGCCCCCCCCCTCATCATGTCTGTGGTATCTGTAGCACACACGTATACATAGGTGGAGTGTCTAAAAATATGTGTGCTGTCTCTGATTGTTCACAATGCAGGTGACTACAGTACAAAGGGGGCCCAAGAGGAGGAGGGAGAGGAGGAGGAGGAGGTGGAAGTGGCCGTGCCCGTGCCTCAGAGCGTGGATGAGCCCGAGGCTGCTGTGTCTGGGGGCAGCACAAGTGGGGGCGAGGAGACACTGGAGCCACACATCAACAGTGGCCCAACAGTGGGGGCTGCAGCCAGCAGCACACAGGCTGGTGTGAGCCCAGCAATGGGGGCCATCCCACACCCCAGGCAGGAACTAGGCACAGATGACATGGCTGTCATGATGGGGGAGCTGAGGGCACATGCTGCATCAGCACGGCGCGATGCCGAAGGTGGGTGACAACAGACTGTCACAACCACAATGCACAAACCACTAGTCTCTGGTTGGTGTGTGTGTGGTGGAGGTGGCAACATCCCTTCCACAGCTGTGACATGTATGGTTCACGTAGATGGGATGTAGTGGAGCAAACAAAAGGGTATGGCGTATGATAGATGATGTTAATGTGACACACACCAGAACAGCCTAGGGTCAATTACCACCTACAGATGCAGACATAAGAAGAATGTTGTTTAAGGTCCAGCACGTTGTCAGCCACAAAATAAAATCAGTGCGATATTCGGTAATGCACTGCCTAAAGTTAGAAACCATTTATCTGGATGCCCCAAGGTCTCAGACTTATATGAGGCTTAAATCAGCCAGACTTGCTGGAATGAAAAAATGCCTTCTTTCGCATCAACGACCTTAATTAATCATGCATCCATCTGATGTTTTTTTCTTATTTTTTTGTTATTTAATTTCTTCTAATCTTTTCTAACTAATAGTCAATCACAGTTGTATGATTCTTCTAATGTATTATCTCCAATTCACTCTCATAATTTCAGCAAACTCTATCCACAATAATAGAGTAAATTTTCACAGAAGATAATGCTTATCTGTAAGTTATGTCCTTATCTGTGGTTTTATCGTAGTCTGTGTGGTATCGCCATGCCATAAGAGTTCCCAACGTTCAGCAAAAGCGCTTGCACGTTTCACAGTCTTTTTCTTCAGGGGAGCTGTATTTCTGGCTTTAGACCATGTTCTTTAAACTGCACGGACTACAAAGAAATTAAAATATAACCCAGCATTATACTAGCACTACTCCAATAGATTCATGCTCTTATGATATTAAGAACTACCAAGCATCAGAAAGTACCTTGTTTCTTCGCAGCTCACGCTTCAATTTTTCAATGACACCAAAAAACGCCGCGCATGCGGACTAACCCCTTCCCCCTGCTTATATAAGGGAAGAGTGTGTCAAGATTTTTTTCTTTCTTAAAGGAACCATTCTCCATAACTCACTTGCATAGATGCCAATCTATCTGGGCATTTAAACCTTTTGGGTAAACTGTTGATAAGAGAAATATCCATCGCTGTTCTTGATAGAGAAGTTGTTGCTCCCTGGTGCGACCCCTTGACCCATGAAGTACTTGTTCTATAACAAAACAGCGAAGATCTTGAAAAATGTGTTGGGATTTGAGACATTGTTCAACTATAGGAGCTTCTCGTTTTTGACATTTCAGTCTACTGCGGTGTTCCTGCATTCTTATTTGTAGTGAACGGATAGTTTTACCGACATATAATAGTTGGCACGGGCAGAATATCCCATAGACTACAAAAGTCGATTGGCAAGTAGTAGCGCTTTTTACTCGATATTCTTTTCCCCCATAATTAAAAGTAGAAAGCTCTACAGTGACCGAACAAATGCTACATCCAGAACATTTCTGATGACCCAGGGACGTCGTAATATTTTCAAGACAAGGAGATCTTAACTCAGTCGGACTGAAAATTTCTTTAAAATTGCGACGTCGTTTCCAGACACAACGAACATGCTTGTCTTCCAATCCCTGAGTATTTTGCATGACATGTGTATGACGTTTCATAATGTTCTATATTTTATAACTAAAAGGGGAATAAAACGTAATAAAATTTAATTGATTGTCATCCAATGTTGGTCTACGTTGTTGTGTGTCTGAAATTAAAAGTTCTCTATGATTATATAATGCCCTTTTGTATGCACGAGATATTACCGAATGGGGATAACCCCTAGCCAAAAATTTATCCTGTAGATTTTTCGCCTGTCGTTTATACTCTGATATGTCCAAACAATTTCGGCGATAGCGAAGGAATTGTGAGAATGGGAGGCCTTTCTTAAGGGTTTCCGGGTGTGCACTTGAGTAATGCAACAAGGAGTTATGATCTGTGGGTTTAGAAAATACAGATGTTATCCATTCATCCTCCCCTTTTGACACTGAAATGTCCAGATAATTGATGTTCGTAGTATCCCAATTATAAGTGAAGGTGATGTTTTGATCACAACCATTCAGCCAATCTATAAAGGAAACCAATTCAGTTTCATGGCCATCCCAAAACATGAAGACGTCATCAATGTAACGACTCCATAGTTTAATATGTTGTACTGGGGTATCAGTAAAGATCCATTCACGTTCAAAATGATCCATATATAGATTTGCAATTGAAGGAGCGCAGGTCGCGCCCATCGCTACTCTGGAAAGTTGGTGGTAAATATTTCCTTCAAAACAGAAATGGTTTTCATACAGAATCATGTCGCTCAAATCCCCCAAAAATTTGAAAAGGGCCTCCGATAAATCGCCTCTATTGGACAATGCTTGGCGAACAATAGTATTTGCTAGCTGCTGTGGAATGCTAGTATACAGTGCCGTGACATCCAATGTCACCAATTTAATATGTTGTGTTCTTGTTAAGTCTCCTAGTTGAGCCAACATTTGTAAAAAATGAGTGGAATCTCTCACATATGATGTCATCTTTGGCATCAAAGGACGAAGAAACGAATCCAGGTACATAGACAAGGGTTCCAATAGCGAACCTCTAGTAGCCACTATGGGTCTACCCGGGGGGTGATCAAGTCGCTTATGCACTTTGGGAACCAGGTAGAATTTAGCCAATGAAAAGCTATTCGGATTTAGAAATCTCCATTCTTTTTTGGATATCAATTTTATTCGTAAAGCTTGGTTAGTCACCTCCAAAATGCGTTTTTTTAACCGATTACTTGGATCTTCCACTGTCAAAGTATAAATGGTGTTATCTGCCAATTGACGAAATGCTTCGTCTAAATATTCTCGTCTATCCATGACCACTGTACCCCCTCCCTTGTCCGCCCGACGGATGACGATATCGGTGCGCGATCTAAGATTCTGTACTGTTACATTCTCCGCTCTTGATAATGAGTGGTGTGCCTGGAAATGTCTTGTATGTGAGAGATTAGTAACTTCTTTCAAAACTAAATCTTTATACACTACTAATGAGGGTGGAAGCGGTTCAGGTGGACTCCAACTTGATTTCAGAGGTAAAGGAACTCTGTTTGATTGTATTGTGGGTATAGATGAAAAAGGGTTCTTCGTAAAATAAGCTTTTAAATGTAATTTTCGAATAAATTGTTCAAAGTCTATATGAAATTGAAATAAATCAAATGAGATGGATGGTATAAAGGACAGACCACGATCTAAAATCGCAATCTCTTGAGAAGATAAAGGATGTCGTGAAATGTTGATTACTGAAGAAACTTTAACCATCTCAGGTACGTTTAGATTTACTGGTGGTTTTTGTTTTTGTTTGTTCCCGTGACTGTGATTTTTTTCTTTGGTTCTCTCCACCATTCGAGCCGGATTGAAAAGATTTTTTACTCGAATCTGATGTGCTTCCAGCATCTGAGCTATCTTCAAACTCTACTAAACGCTTACGTGATTTTGAAGTCTTATTAGATTTTTTTGGATTCAACCAAGGGTATACATAACCACTTGTGTAATCATCAAAATCTCTCTTAAGTTTCTTCATTTTTATTTTCTTAACCTCTTCCTTCGTGGTTTCCAAAAGCTTTCTCTGATCATCCATTTGTTTGGAAAATTCACCTGGAGCCGTTGTTTCCTTCAGTTTTTCCGTTATATTATTAATCTCTTGTTTAAGTGAAACCAGGCTTTGTTGTGTGGTATCTACTATCAGGACCATAAGGTCTAATGAACATTTATTAAGTATGTGTAACCATTTTTCCATAAACGTAGCATTCATTGTATGCAATTTGGGTTCTTTGTATATTCTTAACCCCCGTGGTATGTGTTGTCTCTTAATGTATTCGACAAGTGAAAATCGATGGAGTTCTTGCCGTACCATCCTCCTTTGAAGAGTTAAAAGATCTTCCCAATTTTCTTTTGACTCCATTATCATGGCATCCTCCGTTGAAAATGGGGTGGCTTCTTTGCTCAAGTTCTTAATATGATTATCAGAGAAGCTAAATGTCTCTGACCAAATAGCTTGATCCTCCATTTATTGTATTATACAAACTATATAGTGGTCACTTTTTTGAGCTCATATAACAATATAACGTATCCTTAATTTTTCAGCTCAATCATAACATAGGAGTTTTGTGCGATATTCGGTAATGCACTGCCTAAAGTTAGAAACCATTTATCTGGATGCCCCAAGGTCTCAGACTTATATGAGGCTTAAATCAGCCAGACTTGCTGGAATGAAAAAATGCCTTCTTTCGCATCAACGACCTTAATTAATCATGCATCCATCTGATGTTTTTTTCTTATTTTTTTGTTATTTAATTTCTTCTAATCTTTTCTAACTAATAGTCAATCACAGTTGTATGATTCTTCTAATGTATTATCTCCAATTCACTCTCATAATTTCAGCAAACTCTATCCACAATAATAGAGTAAATTTTCGCAGAAGATAATGCTTATCTGTAAGTTATGTCCTTATCTGTGGTTTTATCGTAGTCTGTGTGGTATTGCCATGCCATAAGAGTTCCCAACGTTGAGCAAAAGCGCTTGCACGTTTCACAGTCTGTTTCTTCAGGGGAGCTGTATTTCTGGCTTTAGACCACGTTCTTTAAACTGCACGGACTACAAAGAAATTAAAATATAACCCAGCATTATACTAGCACTACTCCGATAGATTCATGCTCTTATGATATTAAGAACTACCAAGCATCAGAAAGTACCTTGTTTCTTCGCAGCTCACGCTTCAATTTTTCAATGACACCAAAAAACGCCGCGCATGCGGACTAACCCCTTCCCCCTGCTTATATAAGGGAAGAGTGTGTCAAGATTTTTTTCTTTCTTAAAGGAACCATTCTCCATAACTCACTTGCATAGATGCCAATCTATCTGGGCATTTAAACCTTTTGGGTAAACTGTTGATAAGAGAAATATCCATCGCTGTTCTTGATAGAGAAGTTGTTGCTCCCTGGTGCGACCCCTTGACCCATGAAGTACTTGTTCTATAACAAAACAGCGAAGATCTTGAAAAATGTGTTGGGATTTGAGACAGTGTTCAACTATAGGAGCTTCTCGTTTTTGACATTTCAGTCTACTGCGGTGTTCCTGCATTCTTATTTGTAGTGAACGGATAGTTTTTACCGACATATAATAGTTGGCACGGGCAGAATATCCCATAGACTACAAAAGTCGATTGGCAAGTAGTAGCGCTTTTTACTCGATATTCTTTTCCCCCATAATTAAAAGTAGAAAGCTCTACAGTGACCGAACAAATGCTACATCCAGAACATTTCTGATGACCCAGGGACGTCGTAATATTTTCAAGACAAGGAGATCTTAACTCAGTCGGACTGAAAATTTCTTTAAAATTGCGATGTCGTTTCCAGACACAACGAACATGCTTGTCTTCCAATCCCTGAGTATTTTGCATGACATGTGTATGACGTTTCATAATGTTCTGTATTTTATATCTAAAAGGGGAATAAGACGTAATAAAATTTAATTGATTGTCATCCAATGTTGGTCTACATTGTTGTGTGTCTGAAATTAAAAGTTCTCTATGATTATATAATGCCCTTTTGTATGCACGAGATATTACCGAATGGGGATAACCCCTAGCCAAAAATTTATCCTGTAGATTTTTCGCCTGTCGTTTATACTCTGATATGTCCGAACAATTTCGGTGATAGCGAAGGAATTGTGAGAATGGGAGGCCTTTCTTAAGGGTTTCCGGGTGTGCACTTGAGTAATGCAACAAGGAGTTATGATCTGTGGGTTTAGAAAATACAGATGTTATCCATTCATCCTCCCCTTTTGACACTGAAATGTCCAGATAATTGATGTTCGTAGTATCCCAATTATAAGTGAAGGTGATGTTTTGATCACAACCATTCAGCCAATCTATAAAGGAAACCAATTCAGTTTCATGGCCATCCCAAAACATGAAGACGTCATCAATGTAACGACTCCATAGTTTAATATGTTGTACTGGGGTATCAGTAAAGATCCATTCACGTTCAAAATGATCCATATATAGATTTGCAATTGAAGGAGCGCAGGTCGCGCCCATCGCTACTACTCCGGAAAGTTGGTGGTAAATATTTCCTTCAAAACAGAAATGGTTTTCATACAGAATCAAGTCGCTCAAATCCCCCAAAAATTTCAAAAGGGCCTCCGATAAATCGCCTCTATTGGACAATGCTTGGCGAACAATAGTATTTGCTAGCTGCTGTGGAATGCTAGTATACAGTGCCGTGACATCCAATGTCACCAATTTAATATGTTGTGTTCTTGTTAAGTCTCCTAGTTGAGCCAACATTTGTAAAAAATGAGTGGAATCTCTCACATATGATGTCATCTTTGGCATCAAAGGACGAAGAAACGAATCCAGGTACATAGACAAGGGTTCCAATAGCGAACCTCTAGTAGCCACTATGGGTCTACCCGGGGGGTGATCAAGTCGCTTATGCACTTTGGGAACCAGGTAGAATTTAGCCAATGAAAAGCTATTCGGATTTAGAAATCTCCATTCTTTTTTGGATATCAATTTTATTCGTAAAGCTTGGTTAGTCACCTCCAAAATGCGTTTTTTTAACCGATTACTTGGATCTTCCACTGTCAAAGTATAAATGGTGTTATCTGCCAATTGACGAAATGCTTCGTCTAAATATTCTCGTCTATCCATGACCACTGTACCCCCTCCCTTGTCCGCCCGACGGATGACGATATCGGTGCGCGATCTAAGATTCTGTACTATTACATTCTCCGCTCTTGATAATGAGTGGCGTGCCTGGAAATGTCTTGTATGTGAGAGATTAGTAACTTCTTTCAAAACTAAATCTTTATACACTACTAATGAGGGTGGAAGCGGTTCAGGTGGACTCCAACTTGATTTCAGAGGTAAAGGAACTCTGATTGTATTGTGGGTATAGATGAAAAAGGGTTCTTCGTAAAATAAGCTTTTAAATGTAATTTTCGAATAAATTGTTCAAAGTCTATATGAAATTGAAATAAATCAAATGAGATGGATGGTATAAAGGACAGACCACGATCTAAAATCGCAATCTCTTGAGAAGATAAAGGATGTCGTGAAATGTTGATTACTGAAGAAACTTTAACCATCTCAGGTACGTTTAGATTTACTGGTGGTTTTTGTTTTTGTTTGTTCCCGTGACTGTGATTTTTTTCTTTGGTTCTCTCCACCATTCGAGCCGGATTGAAAAGATTTTTTACTCGAATCTGTTGTGCTTCCAGCATCTGAGCTATCTTCAAACTCTACTAAACGCTTACGTGATTTTGAAGTCTTATTAGATTTTTTTGGATTCAACCAAGGGTATACATAACCACTTGTGTAATCATCAAAATCTCTCTTAAGTTTCTTCATTTTTATTTTCTTAACCTCTTCCTTCGTGGTTTCCAAAAGCTTTCTCTGATCATCCATTTGTTTGGAAAATTCACCTGGAGCCGTTGTTTCCTTCAGTTTTTTCCGTTATATTATTAATCTCTTGTTTAAGTGAAACCAGGCTTTGTTGTGTGGTATCTACTATCAGGACCATAAGGTCTAATGAACATTTATTAAGTATGTGTAACCATTTTTCCATAAACGTAGCATTCATTGTATGCAATTTGGGTTCTTTGTATATTCTTAACCCCCGTGGTATGTGTTGTCTCTTAATGTATTCGACAAGTGAAAATCGATGGAGTTCTTGCCGTACCATCCTCCTTTGAAGAGTTAAAAGATCTTCCCAATTTTCTTTTGACTCCATTATCATGGCATCCTCCATTGAAAATGGGGTGGCTTCTTTGCTCAAGTTCTTAATATGATTATCAGAGAAGCTAAATGTCTCTGACCAAATAGCTTGATCCTCCATTTATTGTATTATACAAACTATATAGTGGTCACTTTTTTGAGCTCATATAACAATATAACGTATCCTTAATTTTTCAGCTCATTCATAACATAGGAGTTTTGTGCGATATTCGGTAATGCACTGCCTAAAGTTAGAAACCATTTATCTGGATGCCCCAAGGTCTCAGACTTATATGAGGCTTAAATCAGCCAGACTTGCTGGAATGAAAAAATGCCTTCTTTCGCATCAACGACCTTAATTAATCATGCATCCATCTGATGTTTTTTTCTTATTTTTTTGTTATTTAATTTCTTCTAATCTTTTCTAACTAATAGTCAATCACAGTTGTATGATTCTTCTAATGTATTATCTCCAATTCACTCTCATAATTTCAGCAAACTCTATCCACAATAATAGAGTAAATTTTCGCAGAAGATAATGCTTATCTGTAAGTTATGTCCTTATCTGTGGTTTTATCGTAGTCTGTGTGGTATTGCCATGCCATAAGAGTTCCCAACGTTCAGCAAAAGCGCTTGCACGTTTCACAGTCTGTTTCTTCAGGGGAGCTGTATTTCTGGCTTTAGACCACGTTCTTTAAACTGCACGGACTACAAAGAAATTAAAATATAACCCAGCATTATACTAGCACTACTCCAATAGATTCATGCTCTTATGATATTAAGAACTACCAAGCATCAGAAAGTACCTTGTTTCTTCGCAGCTCACGCTTCAATTTTTCAATGACACCAAAAAACGCCGCGCATGCGGACTAACCCCTTCCCCCTGCTTATATAAGGGAAGAGTGTGTCAAGATTTTTTTCTTTCTTAAAGGAACCATTCTCCATAACTCACTTGCATAGATGCCAATCTATCTGGGCATTTAAACCTTTTGGGTAAACTGTTGATAAGAGAAATATCCATCGCTGTTCTTGATAGAGAAGTTGTTGCTCCCTGGTGCGACCCCTTGACCCATGAAGTACTTGTTCTATAACAAAACAGCGAAGATCTTGAAAAATGTGTTGGGATTTGAGACAGTGTTCAACTATAGGAGCTTCTCGTTTTTGACATTTCAGTCTACTGCGGTGTTCCTGCATTCTTATTTGTAGTGAACGGATAGTTTTACCGAAATATAATAGTTGGCACGGGCAGAATATCCCATAGACTACAAAAGTCGATTGGCAAGTAGTAGCGCTTTTTACTCGATATTCTTTTCCCCCATAATTAAAAGTAGAAAGCTCTACAGTGACCGAACAAATGCTACATCCAGAACATTTCTGATGACCCAGGGACGTCGTAATATTTTCAAGACAAGGAGATCTTAACTCAGCCGATGACAGCACAGCTGCGCAACCTCGTCGGCCACCCGCTGAACAGCTTGCATCAGCCACTGGCAGGTGTGCAACAGAAGATGGACGTTGCGCTCCACGCCATCCAGTGACACAGACACGTCATGCACACACATGCCACCACACACACACATAGTGCCAGTGGTTTGTGTGGTGGCATGTGCATGTGACATGTGTGTGGCCTTGGATGGCGTATCCACATGCTGCCGCCCATCTTCTGCAGACACCTGACGGAAACCCACAGTGCCCTGTGCTGGCCTGTGTTCCCCAACATCCTCCACCCCCACATCAGCTACATTCCCCCCCAACCCTGGCCCCCCGCCCCCCACATCCCCCATGGTGATGTCATCCCCCTCCTCAGGGGAGAACTGCAGCTCCTCCTCCTCCTCCTCATTTTCAGACCCCTCGACCACCACCACCTCCACCTCCCTTGCACAGTGGGTAGTGGGGTGCCTCAAAGAGTAGGCGGAGGTGTGTGGCTCCTCACCATTGTCATCACCCTCTGTGGAAGATGACAGACATTAGGACACTATCATGTGTGTCACATAACACATGTACATATGCAGGCAACACACAGGCTGGTGGGCCAATGTGACATTTGTACCTGGGCAGCATGCCTGGCAATACTCACCATCACGGTGTGACTCTGCCCCTCTCTGATAACGGGCAAGGAAACCCCCGTGGTACTGGCAGAGCTCATGCCCCTTCTTCCTTAGATCCTCCACCTGTGGATATGCAAACAATGGGTGGGGTCATCACTGACTGGTTATCTCAGGTGGGTGGACAACATAAACAAACCTCTGTGTGGGCAGCATCTTGCTGCTCCTGCTCCACTGCTGTGTGTGGCATATACAGCATAGTTACTCACCTGTAACAGTTGGTCTCTGGGAAATGTGGGGATAGGTCTGCACATGTGTGTAGTGGCAGTAACAATGGAGCCTGTTTGGGAACGACAAGCATCGTCCAATAGGACAGCAGCTAGCAGCATCGCACAGCGCCTGCATGCTGCCCTACCCCATATCACCAATGTCTCTCTCCACATGAGTGAAATGGTGGGACGAACAGAGACAGAGAGAGAGAGAGAGAGGGAGAGAGAGAGAGAGACAGGGAGGGTGAGAGAGGGAAACACATCCCCTAGGGGAGATGGTTTGTTTGGGAGGACCTATCCCTACTGTTCTGTGACATCAACTGGTACAGGTGGGAAAATATGCGATCCCCAGAAACAAGCATAAGAACATAAGAACATAAGAACATAAGAAATGCCATACTGGGTCAGACCGAGGTCCATCAAGCCCAGTATCCTGTTTCCAACAGTGGCCAATCTAGGTCATACGTACCTAGCAGTTTCCCCAAAAGACACAGGTTCTGCAGTGCTTGTACTAGGCCAAGCATTGATATCCTGGGTCCCTTTTTAATAGTGGTTTATGGACCTTTCCTCCAGGAACTTGTCCAAACCTTTTTTAAACCCAGCTATACTAACAGCCCTTACTACATCCTCCGGTAACAGATTCCAGAGTTTGATTACACGTTGAGTGAAGAAATATTTTCTCCTATTTGTCTTAAATAGTTTACCCTGTAGCTTCATTACATGTCCCCTAGTCCTTCTATATTCTGATAGCGTAAACAATTGATCCACGTTTATCCGTTCCACTCCATTCATTAATTTATACACCTCTATCATATCTCCCCTCAGCCGTCTCTTTTCTAGGTTAAAGAGCCCTAACCTTTTTAGCCTCTCTTCATAGGAGTAGCCTTCCATCCCCTTCACCAATTTGGTGGCTCTTCTCTGTACTTTTTCTAATAACTCTATGTCCTTTTTAAGATACGGTGACCAGAATTGCACACAATATTCAAGGTGCGGTCGTACCATGGAGCGATACAGAGGCATTATAATATCCTTTGTTTTATTCTCCATCCCTTTCCTTATGATACCTAGCATTCTATTTGCTTTCTTGGCCGCCGCTGCACACTGGGCGGAGGGTTTTAACATGTTATCCACGATGACTCCTAAATCTTTTTCCTGGGTGGTGGTTTCTAATGTGGAGCCTTGCATCGTGTAACTATAGTGTGGGTTGTTCTTTCCTAGGTGCATAACTTTGCACTTGTCCACATTAAATTTCATCTGCCATTTGGATGCCCAGTCTTCCAATTTATCCAGATCCTCCTGCAGTTTTCCACAATCCTCTTGGGTTTTAACAACTTTAAACAGTTTTGTGTCATCTGCAAATTTGATAACCTCACTAGTTATTCCCTTTTCCAGGTCATTTATGAATATGTCAAAAAGTAGCGGACCCAGTACAGATCCCTGGGGTACTCCACTATTCACCTTTTTCCATTGGGAATATTGGCCATTTAGCCCTACCCTCTGCTTTCTATCTTTTAACCAGTTCCCGATCCACAATAGTACACTGCCTCCTATCCCATGACTTTTTAGCTTCGCCAAAAGTCTCTGATGGGGGACCTTGTCAAAAGCTTTCTGAAAGTCCAGATACACTATATCAACCGACTCACCTTTGTCTACCTGTTTATGCACACCTTCAAAAAAACAGATCAGATTAGTAAGACAAGATCTTCCTTGTCTAAAGCCATGTTGGCTGTCTCCCATTAGGCCATGACTATCTACATGCTGTGTAATTTTGTTCTTTATGATGGTTTCTACCATTTTCCCTGGTACTGACGTCAGGCTCACCGGTCTGTAATTTCCCGGGTCACCCCTGGAACCCTTTTTAAAAATTGGTGTTACGTTGGCGACCCTCCAATCTTCAGGTATTACAGATGATTTTAATGAAAGTTCACAGATTACCAATAACAGGTCTGCAATCTCATATTTCAGTTCTTTCAACACTCTGGGATGTATACCATCCGGTCCAGGTGATTTGCTACTATTCAGTTTATCAAATAGTTGTAATATATCTTCCCGGTGTAGCGATATTTCTCTCAATTCCTTTGCAGTATCACCTTTAAATACCACTTCAGTCTTGGGTAACATCCCTACATCTTCCTCAGTAAAGACCGAAGCAAAGAATTCATTCAGTCTCTCTGCTATAGCCTTGTCTCCTCTTACTGCCCCTTTTACCCCTCTATCATCTAATGGTCCAATTGACTCTCTCACAGGCCTTTTGCTACGAATGTACTTGAAAAAGTCTTTATTTCGTGTTTTTGCTTCCGTAGCAAGTTTCTTCTCAAATTCCCGCTTTGCCTGCCTTATCAATGCTTTGCATTTAACTTGCCAGTGCTTGTGCTGTTTCCAGTTTTCATCATTTGGCTCTTTTTTCCATTTCCTGAAGGTTGCTCTTTTGGCAGCAACAGCCTCTTTGACCTCACCTTTAAACCATGCTGGCAGTTTTTTGGACTTTCTTCCACTTTTCTTAATGCGTGGAATACAGCTGGTCTGGGCTTCGAGGATAGTATTTTTAAATAACACCCAAGCTTGCTGTAAGTCTTTAACCTTTGGAACCGCTCCTTTTAGTTTTTTCCGAACTATATTCCTCATTCTATCATAGTCTCCCTTTTGAAAGTTAAAAGGTAGTACTGTGGATTCCTTTACTATCTGTCCTCCACTGATTAAATCAAACATGATCATACTATGATCACTATTGCCAAGTGGTCCCAACACCCTTATTTCTTGCACCAGATCTGGCGTTCCACTAAGGACTAGGTCCAGTATGGCTTCCCCTCTGGTCGGTTCATGAATCAGCTGCTCCAAGAAGCAGTCATTTATTTCATCTAGAAACTTTATCTCTTTAGCTTGTCCTGCTGTGACACAGTCCCAGTCGATACCGGGGTAATTGAAATCACCCATTATTACTACTCTGTTGTGGCTTTTGTTAGCTTCCTTGATTTCTTTGAGCATTTCATCATCCATTTGTTCATTCTGGCCAGGTGGTCGATAGTATACTCCCACTGCCATCACCTTCCCCTTCATAATTGGAATTTCAATCCATAGAGATTCTACAGCAAATTTTGTTCCCTGCAAAACTTTAATCCTTTCTGACTCAATGCCCTCTCTAACATAGAGCGCAACCCCTCCACCAATTTGTTCAGCTCTATCATTACGATATAGTTTGTATCCAGGTATCACAGTGTCCCACTGGTTATCCTCCTTCCACCATGTCTCTGAGAGTGCAATCATATCTAACCTCTCATTTAGTGCTATATATTCTAATTCTCCCATCTTATTGTATAGACTTCTAGCATTGGCATACAAGCATTTTAGAGACTGTATTTTATTAATATTAATCTGGCTATTGGTAGGACATAGTCCTCACTGGTGGGCACCCCCTAGTCATAAATGTCAGGGAAGGGTCCCCAGAGTGTTGGGGCCCTGTGGAGGGGTACCACTACCTACCATGGATCTCTGGCATCCCTTATGGGGGGCATTTTTGAGTTGGGTATGTATGGGAGAGGTGTTGTACAGCGGCCTGAACAAACATAGCATCCCTGTGGGATCCTCTATCTGAGCAGTAGTGGGCCGTGAAGGTGTGAACCGAGGACCAAGTAACTGCTCGTCAGATGTCGTTCACACAGGCGGGATGGCGGTGAGCCCTAGAGGCTGCCATGGCTCTCACATTGTGAGCGGTGACATGGGCATGCAGTGCAAGTGGTTTGCCATGATAGATGTATGTGAGACAGTTAGCAAACCAGAAGGATAGAGCTCTCTGAGAAACTGCTGTACTCACATGGGAAGGATCAGAGTGTATGGATAGCTGAGGGGACCTTATGTGTTGCTGGGTCCCCTGCAGATAGAAAGCCAGGGCTCTTCCACATTTCACAGTATAATGATTCTTCTCTGCATCTGGGGCATGGGGCTATGGGACGGATACAGATAGCTGAAGCTGTTTGTTGAAATGAATGTACGCAACCACCGTAGGCATGACATGTGTCTGTGTCCGTAGGAGGACCTTATCATGCTGAGACCCTGTGTATGGTGGATCAGCCACTAGAGCTTGCACTTCACTGATACGCCTTGCTGATGTGATTGCAATAATGAGTATTACCGTCAAGGACACAAACATTATGGATGTAGTGCCTAGGGGCTCTGAAAGCCGCTGCATAAGCTGGCCCACAACCAGATTGCAACCCCATGCCACTGGGGGTGGTTCCAGGGGAGGTGTCAGTAGAGGCAGGCCCTCCACAACGCATGGTTTGAGCGGATGGGAGGAACTGGTTTGTCCATCGATGGGTGGAGATGGTGCAGCAATGGCATTTCAATGGTCTCTGACTGACTTCAGTTGTAGACCAGTGTTTGATAGGTTACGGTGGTAACCCACCAATGCTTCTCGAGGGATTGCACGGGGGTTTACGCCCTTTTGTGGACACCAGCTGGAGACTCTCTTCCACTTGAACGCATGGGAACGCCTTGTGGAAGGTTTCCTGGGAGCATAAAGGACATTTCTCACATCCTGGGTGAGGGGGGGGGGGGGCATAACCTTTTCAGCCATCCGTAACCAGGCTCTGGGGTTTACAGACTGGGGGTTTGGATGCCATAGTGTCCCCTCCCCCTGCGACAGTAGGTCTGTGACAGACCAAATGTCCAGGTGTGGAACCTGTGACAGAAGTGGTTGCAGAGGGTACCACACCTAGTGTTGCCAGCATGGGGCTATGTGGATCATGTTTCCTCTGTCCCCCTGGAGCTTGCATAGTGTCTTGGCAATCCAGGGAATGTCAGAAGGGGCATATAGAGAGTCATGCCCCCAGGTGTGGAGAAGGCATCCCTCGCTTGGCAGCCATGAACCGAAATGAGTGAACAGAACCGTGTACTTGTGGCATTTGACAAACCTGAAAAGCGGTCTATATCTGAGGTTCCCTAGAGTTGAGATATTCTGGAGAGGTGGTCCATGTGTAGTGACCATATGTGCCGAAGCAGAGCACTACTGATTCTGTCAGGACAATATTTGAGATTGCCAGGGAGATAGACCGCCAGGAGATGGGTCTGATGCTCTCTGTCAAACGCCCACAGTTGACGAGCTTTGTTGCAAAATGACAGAGAGCCTGTTTCTCATAGTTTGTCCACCTAGGAAATGGCTACCTGATTGTCTGCGTGAACTAGTCGTGTGTTGCCCTGTCAAGGGGGATGGAATACCTGGGGGGACAGGCGCATTGCTCCGAGCTCCAAAATATTTGTGCTGGAATGACTCCCCTGGACCTCCAGGTGGCTGGGGATGAGGTGTTCAGTAGATGAGCACCCCACCCCACCCCACTTTGACAAGTGATCAGAGGTGGGGTTTGCAGGACAGGTGGCACCTTCAAACATTCTTGTGCTGAACGCCACCAGTCCAGGGACTGGGTGAGGTGGTCTGAGATCACTCCCCGATCTGAGTGACAGCCTGTTGCATGAGTCCACTGGGTGGGGCGGGACCATTGGGCTAATCTCCTGTGCAGACGTGCATAGGGGACCACATACACCGTAGCTGCCATGTGCCCCAGCTGCTGGAGCATCTCTCGGTCCGAGAGGTGAGTTCTTTGTAGTGCTCAGGATGACAGTTGCACAATGCAATGACAGCGAGGCTGCAGCAGATAGGTCGTTGCCAGTGTGCTATCTTGCCTTGCTTGTCTGAACTCCAGCGATTGCGTGGGAGTCAGGAAGGATTCCCTGAGATCTCTGAGACGGCATAGATATTGGTGTACACGCAGTGTGTGAGAGGGAGAGAGGCCTGGTCCTCTGTCTGTGACTCTGTCCGGATGGGCCACTCGTCCAGGTGTTGTTAGACACATATTCCCCTGGTATGGAGAAGAGCAGCTCCCACAGCCATGCACTTTGTGCATACTCTGGGTGCTGAGGCTAGGCCGAGGGGAAGACCTTTGTAGTGATAGTGCCCTCCCTGATAGCGGAACCCAGGGAACATATGGGGTGATTGGTGGCTGTGAACATGGGTGTAGGCATCCTTGTGATCTGCGGAAGGAGGCCAGTCCGGGCTGTGTGGGTACGGTAGTACGTTTCCTATTTAAATACGTTTGTATTTCTCTCTGAAACATAACCTGTCCAGTTCTCAGGGATCTCAGATGTGTCTGTGACCTCCTGTTGTCTCTGTTATGTGGAAATAAGGGGTGTAGAACCCAGAACCCTGTTGAGGATGAGTTCCCTCTTGTATTCCTCATGAACTAGGTTACGCTTTGCCTCTGGAGCCAGTTGGGGTGCGTTTGTGAGAACTGACCTTCCTTAATGTTGTGGGGGGAGGCAGGCTTTGGGAATGTGGCCTGTACCACCTTCTATGATGGACAGAGTCCAGGGTTCTTATGTTGTGTCCCAGATGCGGTGACATAAACTTCCTGGGATTGTCGACATATGTTTTACGTGGATGGCCAGGGGGGGCATGTACTCTATCAGGGACTCAAAGGCCCTGTGGGGGCTGATTCTGCTGGGTCTGCTGCGGCTGAGTGGCTCTCAGATTTCTTGGCTTAGTAGATTGTTGACCCTTTCTATCAGCTTAGCCTGAAGGTTGGCCATGCTGGGCATATGACTGCTAGTATCCGTTCGTTCTGGACAGGGATGGCTCTTTGACAGCTTTCCTCTTTGCAGGATCTCAGATCTCGGACAGCCTGGTCAGGGTGGACTTGTCAGCATCCAATTCTTTGGATGTTTGCTGCCACCTTGTCCCTGACAGGTTTCAAAGAGTACAGGGGATTTTGCACAGTTTATCCTGTAACCAGTGTTCCAGGTTGGCGGCTGACAGCCAGGCACATGTCCTTGACACAATGGCAATGGCGGAGACTCTGCCTATGCCCTCACAACAGTCCAATGCTACTCTGTTGACAACTTTGGACTTCTTCTGGGCATGCTTGACAGGTGCTACATATACCTGTCCTCTGTCATCTGGGATGTACTGCAAACTCCATCAGAACCATTCCAATGTACAGGATATCGGAAAATATCCTGGCTGACAGCATGGATGCATGGCAGACACGGCAACCCAAAGCATCTACGTTCTTACGCCCCTACCAGAAGGGTTGATGGCATGTTGTCTGAGACATTATATTCTCATCATAGCAGACTCCACCACAATGGAGTGCTGAGGGAGCTATGTTGTTTGAGAGGCAGGGGACGGAGGGCACAGGGTACATAGTATCTAGCTAGTGGGAATATGGGGAGGTGGTGAGAGGTGTGTCCCATCCTTTTCAGGAGAGGATCCTGTACGTTCTGATGTATTGGCAGGGTGGCTGCCTCCTTTGGCGTTTGGGAATATTGGTGATTGTCTCGCTACTGTGGCCTGTGCTCAGATTCAGTTGCCACTGGAACGGAGCGGACCCTGACTACATGTCTGAGCAAATCCTGGTGGGACATATCCTCAGGTGAGGACAATCTCCTCTTGGGATATGCAGGCTCCTCCTGGAGAGGTACATTAGTACCCTCTGAGCTGTCACAGTCACCAGAACCCTCATAGGATTGGACGTATATTCTCACTGGGCGCTCAGGTTTAGTGCGGTTTTGGTACCGATGAGCGTGGGTACAGGAGTGACCTGGTACCGGTGTGTCAGAGATTGCACCCATCAGCACTGATGGTCCAGTTGCCCATGCTGGGACCCCAATCTGTGTGGGTACCGGTGACGCAATGTGTGTGGTCTGGGGTGGTAACGAGGACCTTGATGCCACAAGGATAGCCACCAGACTGCGTTTGCTGGCCAGCATCCTCTGGTCCAGTGACACTGGCTATGCCTGTGTATCAGTAACGGCCAAAGCCAGTACCCCGAAGCATGGCCCAAGGGGTTCAGATGAGGTTGCAGCCTCCAGACCTTGCTGTAGCCACAAAGTGGCTTGTGGAGGCTGGGGAATCCCACCAGGGCTGTTTGGCCAGAGTGCGTTCCTCAGGGCCAACGCCGGGGCATCCCAATGTTTGGAGGGGTATGGATCCTTTCAGGAACGGCCAGCTTTCTGTTTGGTTACATGGGATCCACAGGAGGAAGGGAACTCCCATGGGGATATGGATGCCACCGCGGCCACATCGGTGGGGTGGTGGGTACTGAGCTTGGCTGCTCTGTTCGGCCGAACCCTCTTGGATACCATCCCACAGGCCAAACAATCAGACATGGAGTGAGTGGGCCCTAGGCATTCGGGACAGCAAGCATGGTTGTCAGTGACAGAGGAGCTACCGGCACATTTTGAGCATGTCTTCAGACACAAGGAGTGCTTTTCCATGATGGCGGTGGAATTAGGGCCTATGCACAAACCGAGGGGAGACGTGCAAAGGACGTTTTCACTCTTCCTCTGGTATTTTGTTTGTGTGAGGTCAACACAACTTCTAGAGATGGGAGTTACAATACACCAGTGTTACCGGTAAGGAAGACGTCGGCAGGCGCTGATACAGGAGTGGCAATAGCATCGAGGTGTTTTGCGCTGACAGGAACAATGACCTGCTGGCTCTGTGGAACATGATGAACTGGGGAGCAGCATTTGGTAGAGGCATCAGAGTAGCACGCAGGCACTGTGGGATGCTCCCATATGCTTTCCTATGGGACGCTGGGGAGCGGTCACACGAAGGCTGCGACAGGGCAGACAATACCAATATGTGACAACTAATTCCTGCTTGTTCCTGGAGATTAACTGTTCCCAGTGCCACCTGCATGCATAGCTGTGGGCCTGGGCATGTGTGCAGTGACACCTATGTGCATTGTGCATGGCACCCTGAACACACCATTCCATTCCCCTGTGGCCCCCTTGAATGACATGGCACGGCCATACCACATTTGGGTTGGCAGTGATGTTGTCCAGGCTACCCCCCCTAACCCTGTATGTGGTATGTTTCACACATTTGTGTTGACATTATCTACACATGTCATCCGACCCACACCCACTAGCAACATGATATCCCAGCACACATGGGTGATGTGTCCATACATGGGACGTTGGGTGGGTGGCCCTATGTACCTTACCAGGGGCCACATCCATGACATGTGGCTTTCTACAAGGCCATGGATAGCAATGTTTGACACACTACAAGCGTTGTGTAACCTGTCTGTCTTGGGGATACTGGTAGGTACGTCTGACCTAGGTTGGCCACTGTTGCAAGGAGCATACTGGTCTTAGTGGACTTGCATCTGTCCCATTCTGGGCTATCTGATGTTGTTATGTTCCTCTGACCTGGGCCTTGGATGGTTATGGCAGGTGTGCCTGCCAACACTAGGGGCAGGGGCCATTGCACGGGTATGGGCTATTGCCACCTGTGCTCATGTCTGGGTTTCAGGCTGTGGTGTGCAACCTCAACAGGTGCATGTATCCTTCCAACAGCATCTATGATGTTCATCTGCAAACAGGTGTGTGATTCCTGGCGGCTGGGCAGATGTGTGACCTGACTCAGCATGCATATCTGGGGACATGTCTCTGTTACAGACCTTCAGAATTGGATCTCATAGCTAATGTGGGTGAGGCTTTTTACGCACATCCACATCTGCGCCTACCATATCATCTGGATACATCAACGGTGTGTGTGATGAGCTGTGGACCGCATGGACTGTGGGAGATGTGCAACCTACCCACTATACCCTAAGAACATATCTGACTGACATACCCTCCATTGCAATCAGCTCTCAGGCCCCCTGGGGTTTGGGTGTCCTAGGACACATCATCAGCAACATACAGCATAGCACCAGGGTGACTGCCAGGACACCATACGCAGGTATAAGGACTCCTGGAGATGGGGAGAATGGATTGAACAGCTTATGCACACAACTCCATATCACCAGGGTGACTGACAGCCCACTCTGATGGGCTGTCAGGACTCCTGGGGATAGGGAGCATGGATTCAACAGTCTAGGCACACTGCACCATATCACCAGGGTGACTGACAGCCCACTCTGATGGCCTGTCAGGACTCCTGGGGATAGGGAGCATGGATTCAACAGCATAGGCACACTGCACCATATCACCAGGGTGACTGACAGCCCACTCTGATGGGCTGTCAGGACTCCTGGGGATAGGGAGCATGGATTCAACTGCATTGGCACACAACACCATATCACCAGGGTGACTGACAGCCCACTCTGATGGGCTGTCAGGACTCCTGGGGATAGGGAGAATGGATTTAACTGCATTGGCACATAACCCCATATCACCAGGGTGACTGACAGCCCACTCTGATGGGCTGTCAGGACTCCTGGGGATAGGGAGCATGGATTCAACAGCATAGGCAAACTGCACCATATCACCAGGGTGACTGACAGCCCACTCTGATGGGCTGTCAGGACTCCTGGGGATAGGGAGCATGGATTCAACAGTATAGGCACACTGCACCATATCACCAGGGTGACTGACAGCCCACTCTGATGGGCTGTCAGGACTCCTGGGGATAGGGAGCATGGATTCAATAGCATAGGCACACTGCACCATATCACCAGGGTGACTGACAGCCCACTCTGATGGGCTGTCAGGACTCCTGGGGATAGGGAGCATGGATTTAACTGCATTGGCACATAACCCCATATCACCAGGGTGACTGACAGCCCACTCTGATGGGCTGTCAGGACTCCTGGGGATAGGGAGCATGGATTCAACAGCATAGGCAAACTGCACCATATCACCAGGGTGACTGACAGCCCACTCTGATGGGCTGTCAGGAACCTGGGGATAGGGAGCATGGATTTAACTGCATTGGCACATAACCCCATATCACCAGGGTGACTGACAGCCCACTCTGATGTCCTCTCAGGACTCCTCGGGATAGGGAGCATGGATTCAACAGCATAGGCACACTGCACCATATCACCAGGGTGACTGACAGCCCACTCTGATGGGCTGTCAGGACTCCTGGGGATAGGGAGCATGGATTCAACAGTCTAAGCACACTGCACCATATCACCAGGGTGACTGACAGACCACTCTGATGGGCTGTCAGGACTCCTGGGGATAGGGAGCATGGATTTAACTGCATAGGCAAATAACCCCCTATCACCAGGCTGACTGACAGCCCACTCTGATGGGCTTGCAGGACTCCTGGGGATAGGGAGCATGGATTCAACAGCATAGGCACACTGCACCATATCACCAGGGTGACTGACAGCCCACTCTGATGGGCTGTCAGGACCCTGGGGATAGGGAGCATGGATTTAACTGCATTGGCACATAACCCCATATCACCAGGGTGACTGACAGCCCACTCTGATGGGCTGTCAGAACTCCTGGGGATAGGGAGCATGGATTCAACAGTCTAAGCACACTACACCATATCACCAGGGTGACTGACAGCTCACGCTGATGGCCTGTCAGGACTCCTGGGGATAGGGAGCATGGATTCAACAGCATAGGCACACTGCACCATATCACCAGGGTGAATGACAGCCCACTCTGATGGGCTGTCAGGACTCCTGGGGATAGGGAGCATGGATTCAACAGCATGGGCACACTGCACCATATCACCAGGGTGACAGACAGCTCACTCTGATGGCCTGTCAGGACTCCTGGGGATAGGGAGCATGGATTCAACAGCATAGGCAAACTGCACCATATCACCAGGGTGACTGACAGCCCACTCTGATGGGCTGTCAGGACTCCTGGGGATAGGGAGCATGGATTCAACAGCATAGGCACACTGCACCATATCACCAGGCTGACTGACAGCCCACTCTGATGGGCTCTCAGGACTCCTGGGGATAGGGAGCATGGATTTAACTGCATTGGCACATAACCCCATATCACCAGGGTGACTGACAGCCCACTCTGATGGGCTGTCAGGACTCCTGGGGATAGGGAGAATGGATTTAACTGCATTGGCACATAACCCCCTATCACCAGGGTGACTGACAGCCCACTCTGATGGGCTGTCAGGACTCCTGGGGATACGGAGCATGGATTCAACAGTCTAAGCACACTGCACCATATCACCAGGGTCACTGACAGCTCACTCTGATGGCCTGTCAGGACTCCTGAGGATAGGAAGCATGGTTTCAACAGCATAGGCACACTGCACCATATCACCAGGGTGACTGACAGCTCACTCTGATGGGCTGTCAGGACTCCTGGGGATAGGGAGCATGCATTCAACAGCATAGGCACACTGCACCATATCACCAGGGTGACTGACAGTTCACTCTGATGGCCTGTCAGGACTCCTCGGGATAGGGAGCATGGATTCAACAGCATAGGCACACTGCACCATATCACCAGGGTGACTGACAGCTCACTCTGATGGGCTGTCAGGACTCCTGGGGATAGGGAGCATGGATTCAACAGTCTAAGCACACTGCACCATATCACCAGGGTGACTGACAGCCCACTCTGATGGGCTGTCAGGACTCCTGGGGATAGGGAGCATGGATTCAATAGTCTAAGCACACTGCACCATATCACCAGGGTGACTGACAGCTCACTCTGATGGCCTGTCAGGACTCCTGGGGATAGGGAGCATGGATTCAACAGTCTAAGCACACTGCACCATATCACCAGGGTGACTGACAGCTCACTCTGATGGCCTGTCAGGACTCCTGGGGATAGGGAGCATGGATTCAACAGCCTAAGCACTCTGCACCATATCACCAGGGTGACTGACAGCCCACTCTGATGGGCTGTCAGGACTCCTGGGGATAGGGAGCATGGATTCAACAGTCTAAGCACACTGCACCATATCACCAGGGTGACTGACAGACTACTCTGATGGGCTGTCAGGACTCCTGGGGATAAGGAGCATGGATTTAACTGCATTGGCAAATAACCCCCTATCACCAGGGTGACTGACAGCCCACTCTGATGGCCTGTCAGGACTCCTGGGGATAGGGAGCATGGATTCAACAGCATAGGCAAACTGCACCATATCACCAGGGTGACTGACAGCCCACTCTGATGGCCTGTCAGGCCTCCTGGGGATAGGGAGCATGGATTTAACTGCATTGGCACATAACCCCATATCACCAGGGTGACTGACAGCTCACTCTGATGGCCTGTCAGGACTCCTGGGGATAGGGAGCATGGATTCAACAGCATAGGCACACTGCACCATATCACCAGGGTGACTGACAGCTCACTCTGATGGCCTGTCAGGACTCCTCGGGATAGGGAGCATGGATTCAACAGCATAGGCACACTGCACCATATCACCAGGGTGACTGACAGCTCACTCTGATGGCCTGTCAGGACTCCTCGGGAAAGGGAGCATTGATTCAACAGCATAGGCACACTGCATCATATCACCAGGGTGACTGACAGCCCACTCTGATGGGCTGTCAGGACTCCTGGGGATAGGGAGCATAGATTCAACAGTCTAAGCACACTGCACCATATCACCATGGTGACTGACAGCCCACTCTGATGGGCTTTCAGGACTCCTGGGGATAGGGAGCATGGATTCAACAGTCTAAGCACACTGCACCATATCACCAGGGTAACTGACAGACCACTCTGATGGGCTGTCAGTACTCCTGGGGATAGGGAGCATGGATTCAACAGCATAGGCAAACTGCACCTTATCACCAGGGTGACTGACACCCTACTCTGATGGCCTGTCAGGACTCCTGGGGATAGGGAGCATGGATTCAACAGCATAGGCAAACTGCACCATATTACCAGGGTGACTGACAGCCCACTCTGATGGGCTGTCAGGACACCTGCGGATAGGGAGCATGGATTCAACAGCATGGGCACACTGCACCATATCACCAGGGTGACAGACAGCTCACTCTGATGGCCTGTCAGGACTCCTGGGGATAGGGAGCATGGATTCAACAGCATAGGCACACTGCACCATATCACCAGGGTGACTGACAGCTCACTCTGATGGCCTGTCAGGACTCCTGGGGATAGGGAGCATGGATTCAACAGCATGGGCACACTTCACCATATCACCAGGGTGACTGACAGCCCACTCTGATGGGCTGTCAGGACTCCTGGGGATAGGGAGCATGGATTCAACAGTCTAAGCACACTGCACCATATCACCAGGGTGACTGACAGCCCACTCTGATGGGCTGTCAGGACTCCTGGGGATAGGGAGCATGGATTCAACAGTCTAAGCACACTGCACCATATCACCAGGGTGACTGACAGCCCACTCTGATGGGCTGTCAGGACTCCTGGGGATAGGGAGCATGGATTTAACTGCATTGGCACATAACCCCCTATCACCAGGGTGACTGACAGCCCACTCTGATGGGCTGTCAGGACTCTTGGGGACAGGGAGCATGGATTCAACAGCATAGGCAAACTGCACCATATCACCAGGGTGACTGACGGCCCACTCTGATGGGCTGTCAGGACTCCTGGGGATAGGGAGCATGGATTCAACAGTATAAGCACACTGCACCATATCACCAGGGTGACTGACAGCCCACTCTGATGGCCTGTCAGGACTCCTGGGGATAGGGAGCATGGATTCAATAGCATAGGCACACTGCACCATATCACCAGGGTGACTGACAGCCCACTCTGATGGGCTGTCAGGACTCCTGGGGATAGGGAGCATGGATTTAACTGCATTGGCACATAACCCCATATCACCAGGGTGACTGACAGCCCACTCTGATGGGCTGTCAGGACTCCTGGGGATAGGGAGCATGGATTCAACAGCATAGGCAAACTGCACCATATCACCAGGGTGACTGACAGCCCACTCTGATGGGCTGTCAGGACTCCTGGGGATAGGGAGCATGGATTCAACAGCATAGGCACACTGCACCATATCACCAGGGTGACTGACAGCCCACTCTGATGGGCTGTCAGGACCCTGGGGATAGGGAGCATGGATTTAACTGCATTGGCACATAACCCCATATCACCAGGGTGACTGACAGCCCACTCTGATGTCCTCTCAGGACTCCTGGGGATAGGGAGCATGGATTCAACAGCATAGGCACACTGCACCATATCACCAGGGTGACTGACAGCCCACTCTGATGGGCTGTCAGGACTCCTGGGGATAGGGAGCATGGATTCAACAGTCTAAGCACACTGCACCATATCACCAGGGTGACTGACAGACCACTCTGATGGGCTGTCAGGACTCCTGGGGATAGGGAGCATGGATTTAACTGCATAGGAAATAACCCCCTATCACCAGGGTGACTGACAGCCCACTCTGATTGGCTGTCAGGACTCCTGGGGATAGGGAGCATGGATTCAACAGTCTAAGCACACTGCACCATATCACCAGGGTGACTGACAGCCCACTCTGATGGGCTGTCAGGACTCCTGGGGATAGGGAGCATGGATTCAACAGCATAGGCAAACTGCACCATATCACCATGGTGACTGACAGCCCACTCTGATGGGCTGTCAGGACTCCTGGGGATAGGGAGCATGGATTCAACAGCATAGGCAAACTGCACCATATCACCAGGGTGACTGACAGCCCACTCTGATGGGCTGTCAGGACTCCTGGGAATAGGGAGCATGGATTCAACAGCATAGGCACACTGCACCATATCACCAGGCTGACTGACAGCCCACTCTGATGGGCTCTCAGGACTCCTGTGGATAGGGAGCATGGATTTAACTGCATTGGCACATAACCCCATATCACCAGGGTGACTGACAGCCCACTCTGATGGGCTGTCAGGACTCCTGGGGATAGGGAGAATGGATTTAACTGCATTGGCACATAACCCCCTATCACCAGGGTGACTGACAGCCCACTCTGATGGGCTGTCAGGACTCCTGGGGATAGGGAGCATGGATTCAACAGTCTAAGCACACTGCACCATTTCACCAGGGTGACTGACAGCTCACTCTGATGGACTGTCAGGACTCCTGGAGATAGGGAGCATGGATTCAACAGTCTAAGCACACTGCACCATATCACCAGGGTCACTGACAGCTCACTCTGATGGCCTGTCAGGACTCCTGAGGATAGGAAGCATGGTTTCAACAGCATAGGCACACTGCACCATATCACCAGGGTGACTGACAGTTCACTCTGATGGCCTGTCAGGACTCCTCGGGATAGGGAGCATGGATTCAACAGCATAGGCACACTGCACCATATCACCAGGGTGACTGACAGCTCACTCTGATGGGCTGTCAGGACTCCTGGGGATAGGGAGCATGGATTCAATAGTCTAAGCACACTGCACCATATCACCAGGGTGACTGACAGCTCACTCTGATGGCCTGTCAGGACTCCTGGGGATAGGAAGCATGGATTCAACAGTCTAAGCACACTGCACCATATCACCAGGGTGACTGACAGCTCACTCTGATGGCCTGTCAGGACTCCTGGGGATAGGGAGCATGGATTCAACAGCATAGGCACACTGCACCATATCACCAGGGTGACTGACAGCCCACTCTGATGGGCTGTCAGGACTCCTGGGGATAGGGAGCATGGATTCAACAGCCTAAGCACACTGCACCATATCACCAGGGTGACTGACAGCCCACTCTGATGGGCTGTCAGGACTCCTGGGGATAGGGAGCATGGATTCAACAGTCTAAGCACACTGCACCATATCACCAGGGTGACTGACAGACTACTCTGATGGGCTGTCAGGACTCCTGGGGATAGGGAGCATGGATTTAACTGCATTGGCAAATAACCCCCTATCACCAGGGTGACTGACAGCCCACTCTGATGGCCTGTCAGGACTCCTGGAGATAGGGAGCATGGATTCAACAGCATAGGCACACTGCACCATATCACCAGGCTGACTGACAGCCCACTCTGATGGGCTGTCAGGACTCCTGGGGATAGGGAGCATGGATTCAACAGCATAGGCAAACTGCACCATATCACCAGGGTGACTGACAGCTCACTCTGATGGCCTGTCAGGACTCCTCGGGATAGGGAGCATGGATTCAACAGCATAGGCACACTGCACCATATCACCAGGGTAACTGACAGCTCACTCTGATGGCCTGTCAGGACTCCTCGGGATAGGGAGCATTGATTCAACAGCATAGGCACACTGCATCATATCACCAGGGTGACTGACAGCCCACTCTGATGGCCGTCAGGACTCCTGGGGATAGGGAGCATGGATTCAACAGTCTAAGCACACTGCACCATATCACCAGGGTGACTGACAGCCCACTCTGATGTGCTTTCAGGACTCCTGGGGATAGGGAGCATGGATTCAACAGTCTAAGCACACTGCACCATATCACCAGGGTAACTGACAGACCACTCTGATGGGCTGTCAGTACTCCTGGGGATAGGGAGCATGGACTTAACTGCATTGGCACATAACCCCCTATCACCAGGGTGACTGACAGCCCACTCTGATGGGCTGTCAGGACTCCTGGGGATAGGGAGCATGGATTCAACAGCATAGGCAAACTGCACCATATCACCAGGGTGACTGACACCCTACTCTGATGGCCTGTCAGGACTCCTGGGGATAGGGAGCATGGATTCAACAGCATAGGCAAACTGCACCATATTACCAGGGTGACTGACAGCCCACTCTGATGGGCTGTCAGGACACCTGCGGATAGGGAGCATGGATTCAACAGCATAGGCACACTGCACCATATCACCAGGGTGACTGACAGCCCACTCTGATGGGCTGTCAGGACACCTGCGGATAGGGAGCATGGATTCAACAGCATAGGCACACTGCACCATATCACCAGGGTGAATGACAGCCCACTCTGATGGGCTGTCAGGACTCCTGGGGATAGGGAGCATGGATTCAACAGCATAGGCAAACTGCACCATATCACCATGGTGACTGACAGCCCACTCTGATGGGCTGTCAGGACTCCTGGGGATAGGGAGGATGGATTCAACAGCATAGGCAAACTGCACCATATCACCAGGGTGACTGACAGCCCACTCTGATGGGCTGTCAGGACTCCTGGGGATAGGGAGCATGGATTCAACAGCATAGGCACACTGCACCATATCACCAGGCTGACTGACAGCCCACTCTGATGGGCTCTCAGGACTCCTGGGGATAGGGAGCATGGATTTAACTGCATTGGCACATAACCCCATATCACCATGGTGACTGACAGCCCACTCTGATGGGCTGTCAGGACTCCTTCGGATAGGGAGAATGGATTTAACTGCATTGGCACATAACCCCCTATCACCAGGGTGACTGACAGCCCACTCTGATGGGCTGTCAGGACTCCTGGGGATAGGGAGTATGGATTCAACAGTCTAAGCACACTGCACCATATCACCAGGGTGACTGACAGCTCACTCTGATGGACTGTCAGGACTCCTGGAGATAGGGAGCATGGATTCAACAGTCTAAGCACACTGCACCATATCACCAGGGTCACTGACAGCTCACTCTGATGGCCTGTCAGGACTCCTGAGGATAGGAAGCATGGTTTCAACAGCATAGGCACACTGCACCATATCACCAGGGTGACTGACAGTTCACTCTGATGGCCTGTCAGGACTGCTCGGGATAGGGAGCATGGATTCAACAGCATAGGCACACTGCACCATATCACCAGGGTGACTGACAGCTCACTCTGATGGGCTGTCAGGACTCCTGGGGATAGGGAGCATGGATTCAATAGTCTAAGCACACTGCACCATATCACCAGGGTGACTGACAGCTCACTCTGATGGGCTGTCAGGACTCCTGGGGATAGGGAGCATGGATTCAACAGTCTAAGCACACTGCACCATATCACCAGGGTGACTGACAGACTACTCTGATGGGCTGTCAGGACTCCTGGGGATAGGGAGCATGGATTTAACTGCATTGGCAAATAACCCCCTATCACCAGGGTGACTGACAGCCCACTCTGATGGCCTGTCAGGACTCCTGGGGATAGGGAGCATGGATTCAACAGCATAGGCACACTGCACCATATCACCAGGCTGACTGACAGCCCACTCTGATGGGCTGTCAGGACTCCTGGGGATAGGGAGCATGGATTCAACAGCATAGGCAAACTGCACCATATCACCAGGGTGACTGACAGCTCACTCTGATGGCCTGTCAGGACTCCTCGGGATAGGGAGCATGGATTCAACAGCATAGGCACACTGCACCATATCACCAGGGTAACTGACAGCTCACTCTGATGGCCTGTCAGGACTCCTCGGGATAGGGAGCATTGATTCAACAGCATAGGCACACTGCATCATATCACCAGGGTGACTGACAGCCCACTCTGATGGGCCGTCAGGACTCCTGGGGATAGGGAGCATGGATTCAACAGTCTAAGCACACTGCACCATATCACCAGGGTGACTGACAGCCCACTCTGATGGGCTTTCAGGACTCCTGGGGATAGGGAGCATGGATTCAACAGTCTAAGCACACTGCACCATATCACCAGGGTAACTGACAGACCACTCTGATGGGCTGTCAGTACTCCTGGGGATAGGGAGCATGGACTTAACTGCATTGGCACATAACCCCCTATCACCAGGGTGACTGACAGCCCACTCTGATGGGCTGTCAGGACTCCTGGGGATAGGGAGCATGGATTCAACAGCATAGGCAAACTGCACCATATCACCAGGGTGACTGACACCCTACTCTGATGGCCTGTCAGGACTCCTGGGGATAGGGAGCATGGATTCAACAGCATAGGCAAACTGCACCATATTACCAGGGTGACTGACAGCCCACTCTGATGGGCTGTCAGGACACCTGCGGATAGGGAGCATGGATTCAACAGCATAGGCACACTGCACCATATCACCAGGGTGACTGACAGCCCACTCTGATGGCCTGTCAGGACTCCTGGGTTAGGGAGCATGGATTCAACAGCATAGGCACACTGCACCATATCACCAGGGTGACTGACAGCCCATTCTGATGGGCTGTCAGGACTCCTGGGGATAGGGAGCATGGATTGAACAGTCAAAGCACACTGCACCATATCACCAGGGTGACAGACAGCTCACTCTGATGGCCTGTCAGGACTCCTGGGGATAGGGAGCATGGATTCAACAGCATAGGCACACTGCACCATATCACCAGGGTGACTGACAGCTCACTCTGATGGCCTGTCAAGACTCCTGGGGATAGGGAGCATGGATTCAACAGTCTAAGCACACTGCACCATATCACCAGGGTGACTGACAGCCCACTCTGATGGGCTGTCAGGACTCCTGGGGATAGGGAGCATGGATTCAACAGTCTAAGCACACTGCACCATATCACCAGGGTGACTGACAGACCACTCTGATGGGCTGTCAGGACTCCTGGGGATAGGGAGCATGGATTTAACTGCATTGGCACATAACCCACTATCACCAGGGTGACTGACAGCCCACTCTGATGGGCTGTCAGGACTCTTGGGGATAGGGAGCATGGATTCAACAGTCTAAGCACACTGCACCATATCACCAGGGTGACTGACAGCCCACTCTGATGGGCTGTCAGGACTCCTGGGGATAGGGAGCATGGATTCAACAGTCTAAGCACACTGCACCATATCACCAGGGTGACTGACAGCCCACTCTGATGGGCTGTCAGGACTCCTGGGGATAGGGAGTATGCATTCAACAGTCTAAGCACACTGCACCATATCACCAGGGTGACTGACAGACCACTCTGATGGGCTGTCAGGACTGGGGATAGGGAGCATGAATTTAACTGCATTGGCACATAACCCCCTATCACCAGGGTGACTGACATACCATTTGATGCACGTTTCACGACCCCTGATGGTGGGCCATATGTGTTACCTTGCAAATGCAGATCCCACCATCAGCACATAATGTTTCTGGAAGCTCCTTAGGCAGGTCTATGGGCTAGCTGTGTTACAGTGTGCTGTAGCACATCAACAGCAGCAGCAGCTGCCATGACTCCAGGATGGCATCAGGACCTCTGTGACCACATCCGTCACCACCTGGGTACAGGGCAAACCACTCAGATGTGATACATAAACAATATGGCATGTGGTTTCACCTGCTGCACATTACTGATATAGACTACCTATACACAGCAGCATGGACAGCTGCAATCAACCCTGTCTGTGTATATGGTTATAATGACCTGTGGCCATACACTTACCTCCCGTGGGTTTTCTGCCACACGATTGAATCTTCTTGTAACACTTTCCCAGGCCCTGTGCACTTTACCCATGTCCTGTCGCCTGGAGGCCCCAGGAAACAGCCTGTGCTGCTTTGGCCCAATCAGAGCAGCCAGGTGGCGCAGCTCGCTGTGGCTGAAAGCTGGCTTCCTTTTCCTGGTCGCCATTTTGATGTATGCTCAGATGAACCAACGCACGCACGCAACGCAACTCTCGCGCATGCGCAAAGCAACTCGCGCACATGCGCGCCGCAAATGGCGCCTCGCGCTCATGCGTGCCGCATGGCTGCTCGACAGCAAATCGCGTACATGCACGAAGCAAATTGCAAATGCGCGCATCTTTCTGCCGCACAGGTTATGGTGTTTGACATAGCGAGTCCTTTTAGTCAGGGAGAAACTCCCAAAGATCAGCAAAAAAGTGCAGGGCTGCAACGTAAGCAACAGCACATGGCTGGTTGTCAGGGAAACCAAGCCCCAGAGAGAGAAACAGGCCCCTGCTATCAGTTCAGCAGAGAGTCACGAGGTAATTCTGAACACCTGCTAGTGGTGGAGTCAGGCTTTACCCGAGGAAGCTGACTCATAAAGAGGGCCCAGTTAATGGAGAAGGGGGCAGAGCTGAGAGCAGAACAGAGAAGGAAGAGAGAGATGGAGACGAGGAAAGGTCAGAAGCTCGTAGTGAGAGATACAGCAGGAGCAGACCTGGTCAATGGAAGTCCTCTCTTGATTCTGAACGTGAGAAAAGGCCAGGAAGGCAATTGAATTACACTCTGCACAAGTCAGGTTGGGAACCTACAACAATTTGCAAACCTCAGAGAAAACCTTATACAGCCAGAGTAAAAGGTAAGCCCAAGGGCTTGAAGTACAATAACCACTGTGGGTTTATTGACCAGGAAAGTTGGGGGTACGGTACAGGGGACTATAATGAGAATGGTTATTTAGAGCTGTACCAAACCCCAGAGTTTATCCCAACGCCTAGCGTGGGAACGGGCGTGGCTCCAGGGAGAACGGAGCAAACAATTTCTGCCTCAGAGGAGGAGGGCATGGAAATTGAACCATCTTTTGTAAATAATTTGTCGGAAGCAATGGACTGTACGATTTCTATGGCAGAGAGAATAATATCTCTGTGTTAATGTTTGATGCTGAAGGAAGCTGCTTTATTTTTGTCCTTTTGTCTGCCAGAAGTGCAAGAATTTATGTTACCTTTTATCCTGGTGAAATCCACCCCGGGAGGGGAATAAATCCCTTTTTGCTTTACCACCTTAAGTCACACTACTCTTCATTGAGCTATCAAAGGAAATACATTTCCCTACATGCAGTTCTACAGGAAATAGTAAACCTCAGTTCAAGAAGAAAACTTAACCTCCTTAAGCCCTACCTACCTACGGGTACTGGCAAGGGGGAACATCACAGGTGTCGCCAACAGTATGTCTACGGATCTCTGCAGACACACATAGCACCGATGTGTCTGTCATGTACAAAACAACAATTAGATTATTATGGATTATTCTTGTTTACACAGTGTGGTCTTGAACCTATAGACACTTCTCCACTGGTTCCTAGTGCATTGTATGATGCAGTGTGCTATGTCTTTCACATAGCAGGTACTGCCAAGACACTTACAACAAGGGGTGCTGACAGCCCATCAGCGTCGGCTATCAGTCACCCTGGTGATATGGGGTTGTGTGCCAATGGAGTATGTTCAGTAGTCCATCTCGATGTGAGCCCAGCAATGATGTGGAGGTTGGCATAAGGGGGTAGGGGGGGGCTTCATATCTGAACATAGGACATGCACAATAGGTTGCGTGGTGCACATTATGAGGCGATGGAGGTTGGCATGCCACCTTAATGCAAGTTAACCTTTAGTATGTGTGCTGACATACAGTCCTAGTGGCAGAGGTGTAGCACAATGGTTGATACATGGACTGCTGAACCAGAGGTCATGAGTTCAATTCTCCAGTGGGGTTCATGATTACCTCTCTCAGGCATCACACATTATTATACAGCAGTGCTGAATGAGGCATAGTGCTTTTTAATGTACATCAGTGTTACCTGAGGCAGTCTCCTTTCTACATTACAGCAGTGCTGCCAGGAGAAACACCCTCACAGTGCTATAAACGTCATGTGCAGTGCAGCATGGTTACTAATGGATCAACGCAACCCTGATAACCGCAGCACACAGTCTGCAGGATTCCCTCTTTAGCCAGCCAGGCATGTGTTCTCAGCTATAGAGCTGTGGCCCACAGGTTACCTCGCTGCCTGTGGAGCCAGAGGTTGTGTGTTTGAGCCCACAGTGGGGTTATTTATGAGTGCAGCCGATGGCAGGTTTTTTAATTTAAATTAGTAGTGGCAGCTAAAACACCCTCACAGTGCTGTAATCTTCAGGTGCCCCATAAGGCACCTTATAGGGCACCTTAAGGTTACAGCACTGTGAGGGTTTCTCTGCTGGCAGTACTACTTGACATTACACACAAACTGCCCCAGACAGCCCCCCATGTACCCTGTTAAATAGTTATCTCCATGTTACAATGCCCTGTTCAATGTATGTCCAGTTTGTGCAATGTAAACAGCAATGATGCAGAATAGCGCAGTATATGGGGCAATGTAAATATATAAAATAATTTAAATGAATAACCCCACTGAGGATTTGAACCACCAACCTGTCGCTTCACAGGAATTGCAGTCACCAGTGGGCTACAGCTCTATAGATGTAAAGAGATATCTGGCTGGCTACAAAATAACTTCTGCAGACTGTGTGCTGCGGTTACCAGGGTAGGGTTAGTCCACTCGCAACCATGATGCACTGCACATGCAAAGCAGCAGTCTACAGATGATCCGAAGATGGGGTTTGCACCCCCACAGCACCTAGGCCTGGTAGTGGGTACTGACCTTGTGTGTTACTGGTACAGAGTGGCTACAGACCGTCACAGTGTGTGGGTCCTGTGCTCACCCTGAGGGTGAGGTGGGGCGCACAGCACCTGTCCTAGCTGAGATGGACTATGCTGTAGGTCACCATTTCTGCCGATGTTTGATAGGTTGTCCCATCAGACACACCTATGGTACACCTGTGTCCATCTGTATATCCCAGTCACATCTGGGCCTTGTGGACTACGATGCCCACGGAATAGTGCATATCCTGTGTGGGTGCCATGGCCACATGATATATGTGCAGGGTGTGGGGGGAGGAAAGGAGCTGTTTGGACACATAGGCAGAGCGTGTCAGACCACCGAACCTGCCCTCTGGAACTCAGGATCCCCCAACAACAGATCCACATTCTATAGCCCTGCAATGGTGGCAGCGGCAGACGGGACCATGAACCTCAGTCCAGCTGGGGTAGAGACAACCTACAGGGCACTCAATGCAGTTCTGTACGCATCCATACTTCAAGAGCAGACAGACAGTAGGGCCTGAAATGCCCAGCTGCCCCACCACCATCTGACATTTTCCAGCAGCAAGCACAGTGAGTCCCCAGCTGCTGCACCCTGCAAGGTGTTCCAGCCATACACGCACTAACTGCAGACAATCCGCTAGCTAGTCCATAATGCATGCTACCGGAGGAAATGTGTGCACCCATAACTGGGATGTGAGCACACCCACTAGGCAGATAACTCAGTGATTGGGCCCCAGAAATAAAGAACCCATATACATCACTTGAGAAAAATACTATATGCCACTATGGTGGAACCTAGCCATGCCGTGGTCACTGCTCAGTCAGGGTGAGAGTGACCTCCCAGCAGAACATGCTGTGGACACCCTGTCTGTGCAGGTGGTGGCCAGGCACTACAATGTCCCAGCCATTGCCCTATGCCCTGTGCAGATGCATCCTGCTCAGGCCGCCCTGTCTGGTCTATACCCACAGTACCTTGCTCCTCATTATGCACATTGGCAGGCCAATACTGGCAACAGTGCTATCAGTGTGGGCTGAGGAGGGTGTTGGCAGCCACCACACACTGGATAGACAGACACACACTCCCCACACCTATGCCAGCATTGAGCAACTGTAGAGGTATTTGGCAGCCCTGGCCACCGCACCAGTACTGGGCACAGTGCAGGCATGGCTATTGTGGTAAGGAGAGTGCAGCTCAGCATGGAAATAAAAGAGAAAGAAGAACTTTTTCTTCTTTTCGGGGGATGGGTGCACTAGAACACATACACCACAGCAAAATCCCTGAGAGAAACCAAGAGGGTGGAGCTAGGTTTAAGCCACTCCCAGACTCCATGACAACCTCAGGTAAGAGTAGGAGGTACAAGTGGGTGGAGTCAGGAAGGGAGGTGCCCTGCTCAACGTTTAAGTTTGGGAAAACAAACAAAGTTGGGAGAAGCAGCCAAGGGAGAAGCAGTCAAGGGAAAGGCAGCCAAGCAAGAAGCAGCCAAGAGAGAAGCAGCCACAAAGAGAGCAGCAGCAGAGACAAGAGAAGCCAGCACTGCAGCCAAGGAAGCTACAGAGAAGGTTCCAGGCAGAGGACCAAACAGACTGGCAAGAGGGAGAGAGAGAAAAGGTTGGCTTTGAGAAGGCTAAGGCAAGAATGCTTAGACTCCTCTGATGAAGGGTCTGTCTGCAGGCAGCAGAAGCCCCAGGAAGGCAAGTGGAGATCTTACCCTGATTCCCTGTCTAGCTCAGAGGCAGAGAGAGTCACAAGCCACAGAAGCCTCAGCCAGGAAGGTGCTGCAACAAGACTCCAAGGTAGGAGAAAGAAAGCAGTAAAGCCAAAACCCTGTGTTTCTTGCTCTGACTCTGAAAAGAGGTTTAGGCCTGGGAAAACCC
Organism: Ichthyophis bannanicus; assembly: GCA_033557465.1. Lineage (NCBI taxonomy): Eukaryota > Metazoa > Chordata > Amphibia > Gymnophiona > Ichthyophiidae > Ichthyophis > Ichthyophis bannanicus. The sequence goes on along the minus strand of CM066039.1, from coordinate 250,651,359 downwards.
GGATTAGGAAGAAGGGGTTTTCAGGAGAACTGAACAGGAGAAGCCCGTTGAAGTCCTACCTAGAGGAGAAGGGGCCATTCAGTGGAATAGGCTGTTTAACCTGTTAAAGGACATTAAGCATAAAGTGCCCGAACGTTTTCAAACTTTGCCAAGATACAGCTCAGCAGAAAGCATGGAGGTAGAAAGTAAAGAAAGTGACCTGACTTCAGCTTGTTCTGAGATGGACTGTGACATGTGCATTGTGGCTAAGTAATGAAAGCCTGAGAGCAGTGAGAAGTTAGGAATTGTAAATACATGTGCTTTATGATTACGGAATTGAGAAGCATCATAAAGGGAAAAGAAAAGAAAGCCTGTGTAAATAATTCTACTACAACACTGGTTGTAAGCTTTGCTTTGATGGGAGAAGATTATCCTTTATTTTCTTTGACTTGAGTGTACAACTGCTTTAAAGATTTGTTACCCGCTTGCCACGGAAGCTAATAAAATTCCTGTGTGCTTTGAAACAACCACTTGGTTCATTTATCTCTATACACAACTACAATCCTTGGTAAAGAGGAATTCAAGATGGCTTCCCGTCCCTACTAGGCGACCGCCTGGTAGGGGTGCGACCGCCACACTATGGTAGGCAATACTGTAGGAGTCATTCCACAGGGTGGTGGACTCTGTCAGACACATGACCTGTAGCACATTCCACAGACATCAGAGAGGTTGGTATGATACCGCTGAATGAGCTGATTGTGCTTAACTTAGGCATTGCTAGCTGCCAGTAATCATAGCAACCTTTTGATATCTGTGTACCGTATCCCCGTGTTTACTGTGGCATTGCTAATATATGCACATGCTAATATTGGGAGATGCACACAGGGCCCAACATCCTGCCTCTGCATTAGTCTTTGGATAATGGAACCTGCAGGTGCAGGTGTATCTGCCCCTGTTGCCCGCTGCTCTAGGGCAGAGTTTCCCAACTGCAGTCCTGGTGGGCCAAACACTGTTCGGGTTTTCATGATGTCCCTGATGCATATGCATAAGATACATCTGCATACCATGGGGGCGGTACCTGGAATTGCAGCACAGGCATCTTTATTGGAGACAGCATCCAACCTGAGTGATTTGTGACCCTCCAGGAATGCATTTGGGGGACTCTGCTGTAGGTAATGCACATGTTTATGTGGTGTGTGCTGTTTAAGGTAAAATATGAGCGTTTCACCCACGCTTATGTTCTCAGCAGTAAAGGTTCAGTCTTTACTACCACGTTTTCTTAGTGGGAAAATTATGGGGACTAGGTTGGCAGGAGCCACAGCTAGGATTTGAACCTGTGATCTTCTGTTCATGCACACACTGTTTGTGTGCACTGCACCACCGTGTTGCCACAGATATGTTGCATTCCCTGGGGTGTCCATGACTGTACATCCGACAGGGCCTGTTTGTTGCAGTGCACGGCACCCACCTGGACAGGGCTAAGCCATGGTCTGCTGTGGGCACTGCGCCACCTTGTTGCCACAGCTATGGTATATTCCCTGGGGAGATATGTGGAAGACAAATTTATTAAACTCACAGACCTAGGCAACCCGACACAGGCCATGTTTCGTAACCTTCGTCAGGGGTTGTAAAGGCAAAATTACTACAAACATAAAAACATAAATAACATATTATAAAAGTAAAGGAACAGGCAGAGTCATCCAACAGACACATAAAGGACATTAATTAAGAATGTGTCTCAAAAATAAAGGTTTCAGTCTTTACTACCATGTTTTCTTCATGGGTAAAATATGTGGACTGGGTTGGCAGGAGCCACAGCTGGGATTTGAACCTGTGACCTGGTCCTAAAGGCACTGGCTGTGTCCGCTGCACCACCGTCTTAGCACAAAAACAGTGCATTCCCTGGGCAGTCCATGGCTGTTTGCCAGATAGGGCCTGTCTGTTGGAGTACACTGCACCCACGTGAAGGGGGCTAGGCCACCGTCTGCTGTGGACAGCAGCCACTGCCCCCTCCACCACCGGTACCCCTCTGCCACCATGCTGGCATGGCCTTATATTGGAAACAGCATCACAGCTGAATGATATGTGGCCCTCCAGGACTGCATTTGGGGGACTCTGCTCTAGGTAATGCGCATGTTTCTGGTGTCTGTGCTCTGTAGGGTAAAATATAGGTGTTTGACCCATGCTTATGTTCTCAGCAATAAAGGTTTCAGTCTTTACTACCATGTTTTCTTCATGGGTAAAATATGGGGACTGGGTTGGCAGGAGCCACAGCTGGGACTTGAAACTGTGACCTTCTGCTCTTGAACACACTGTCTGTGTGCACTGCACCACCGTGTTGCCACAGACATGCTGGATTCCCTGGGGTGTCCATGACTGTACATCTGACAGGGACTGTTTGTTGCAGTGCACGGCACCCACCTGGACAGGGCTAAGCCATGGTCTGCTGTGGGCACCAGCCGCTGCCACCTCCACCACCAGTACCGCTCCATCCTTAGATTGGAGACAGCATAAACCCTGATGGATTTGTGGCCCTCCAGGACTGCATTTGGGGGATTCTGCCATAGGTAATGCGCATTTCTATGGTGTTTGTGCTGTGTAGGGTAAAATATAGGTGTTTGACCCATGCTTATGTTCTCAGCAATAAAGGTTCAGTCTTTACTACCATGTTTTCTTCATGGGTAAAATAAGGGGACTGGGTTGGCAGAAGCCACAGCTGGGACTTGAACCTGTGACCTTATGCTTTTGAACACACTGTCTGTGTGCACTGCACCACCGTGTTGCCACAGCTATGGCATATTCCCTGGGGAGTCCATGACTGTACATCCGACAGAGCCTGTCTGTTGCAGTGGACGGTGCCAGCCTGCACAGGGCTAGGCCACCGTCTGCTGTGGCCAGCAGCCACTGCCCCCTCCACCACCTGTACCCTTCCGCCAACATGCTGACATGTCCTTATATTGGAAACAGCATATGACCTGATTGATTTGTGGCACTCCAGGACTGCATTTGGGGGACTCGGCTGTAGGTAATGCACATTTTTATGGTGTGTGTGCGGTGTAGGGTAAAATATAGGTGTTTGACCCATGCTTATGTTCTCAGCAATAAAGGTTTCAGTCTTTACTACCATGTTTTCTTCATGGGTAAAATATGGGGACTGGGTCGGCAGGAGCCCCAGCTGGGATTTGAACCTGTGACCTTCTGGTCCTAAAGGCACTGGCTGTGTTCGCTGCACCACCGTCTTAGCACAAAAACAGTGCATTCCCTGGGGAGTCCATGGCTGTTTGTCAGACAGGGCCTGTCTGTTGGAGTGCACTGCACCCACGTGAAGGGGGCTAGGCCACCGTCTGCTGTGGGCAGCAGCCACTGCCCCCTCTGCCACTGGTACCCCTCCGCCACCATGCTGACATGGCCTTATATTGGAGACAGCATCAAAGCTGAATGATATGTGGACCTCCAGGACTGCATTTGGGGGACTCTGCTCTAGGTAATGTGCATGTTTCTGGTGTCTGTGCTCTTTAGGGTAAAATAGAGGTGTTTGAACCATGCTTATGTTCTCTGCAATAAAGGTTTGTCTTTACTATCACGGTTTGGTGGTGGGTAAAATATGGGGACTGGGTTGGTAGGGGCCCCAGCTGGGACTTGAACTGGTGACCTTTGGCTCCTGAACACACTAGCTGTGTTCACTGCACCACACTGTGGCCACAGAGACAGTACAGTCCCTAGAGATAGGAAACCTGGCCGAAGGAGTCAGAAACCCTGCTCTGCACAATTTTACTGTGGGCTCATTCACCTTGTATGGAGACCCTTCCAAAAATCATTTCTTTTTTTTGGAGCTTTCTTGGGAGTTTTTTTTACTGTTGCCCATTGATATCACTATTGCCCAGCTTGGTTATGTTTTTTCCCCTTTTTTTGAGGTCATTTTCACTGTTTATTTGCCCTTTTGTACCATGCACATGTATCACACTTATCACTCTTTGTAGGTTTCCCTGGTTTTGCTGTACATTGCTGACAGAAATGGTTTCTCTTCTCTTTAAATCGGCTCTAACGCGAGGTTTTCACTCGGGGTATTTTTTGCCTCGGATTTCAGCCTCGCTAATGTGCGGGGAGCCTCTCCCCTCTCACTCTCCACCCATTGACCCCTTCTCTCCACCCCTGGGGAGCCTTCCTCCGCCCTCCGGGAGCCTTTCCCCGCCTTCATCGCACATTAGCACGCCACGCACATGAGCGCCGCGCACGTGAGCGTGCATATTTGTGCCCCGTACGCGACATTAGCGTGCGCTAAGATACCTTAGCACACGCTAACGTCGTGCAGCGCACATTAGTGCACAGTAGCGCACATTAGCGCAGTTTAGTAAACATACCCCTAAGAATGAGATACCAATGGAGAGAAAGTGGCCAGAATTACACTCTCATGCCCTCTCTTTGTTGTCTTTCAACAGCGGCTAAATCAAGGATATATGTCTATCCAGGAAAAGATAAAATATTAAACGAGTTTAAACTTTAACCACCATCAAACCCAAATGTATTTAACATAAAAGAATCTATAAACCATATAATGAAATGTGGCTAAATATTTAGCTTAAATAAGTTCAATCAGGCCTGACCAACAAACAGTCTTTGCTATGTAAACACCATTTTCTAACATGGGTTCAGCTTTACTGCACACCTGCAGCACACAGTTCCTTTCCGAGGCTTATGCTCTGAGAGGCACCACACCCAGGGTTATGTGACTTGGTCACGTAAAAATGCTGCCATGTCCAGGTAAACTGTGACACAGGCAGTGAACGTTACTGTAATAATAAACATGATACTAACTGTGCAAATGAATGATGCTTTTCCGCATTTTAATCTGGGTATGACACAAAGGGAGTGCACAAAGAGCATGTCAGCCCTTGCTGGGAGTTTAATTAGACAAACCGGGACAAGTTATGTGTGAGTGTCTTGGTGGGTTAGGTACGGGAATATAATATTAGTTGCTATAATTGATCATTTTATATTTTTATGCTAACTGCCTTGAATGACTAAGGTCAGTTGTGATGTATATAAGATTCTGTAAATAAGGGGGTGGGGCTTATTCAAAGGCATTTATGTGGTTTGCAGACCTGCAAACCGCATAAATGTTGCTCACAAGGATATTTAGCAGCCCTAACCTGGTAAGGTCTGCAAATCGCATCAATGCTTTTGAATATGCCCCACCCCCTTATTTATAAAATCTTATATACATGGTTAGTGCAACTGAATACCTCCAACTGACTGGGTTAAATGCCCCAGCACTATCCGGATAGCGTTGGGGCTTTCTGTGGGTGAAGAAGGAGTGGCACTGGCAGCTATGCAATTATCAGCAATATTCAGCCGCTAACCACATAGCTAAGGCTGTCCTAACATTATGTGGGTTTGCAATCTGGTTAGCGACGGAATAATCAGTGTCGGTCACCGGATATGCACTGATGCTGAATATCTGCTCTTAACTTAAAGCAGTGGCAGCCAACCAATTTGACAGCACTGACCACCACTGCTGTATATCGAATACTAAGGTGGTCATTCTGTTGCAGGAATAGCGGGGTTAGACGTCCAACCCGTTTGCGATTCCGGCTCCTCTGCTCTCTGCATGTACACAGCGTTTGTGCAGGGAGTGCTGGAAAGGGGCGGGAGGGGATGGAGTGAGGGCATGGTCTGGCACCGGGATGTACAGAGGCCATTCAGGTCTGGCCTCTGTATGTCCCCGTGAAGTGACCTGGATGTTTGGCTTATTTCACTCTGAGGGTGGAATAGGTTTATGTTTATTAAAACTTTATATACCGCCCATAAACGATTAGCATCTGGGTGGTTTACATACAAAAAAATGTAAAAAGGAAAAGGCTGCAAAAAATAAAAATAAAAGGAACGCCATAAAATCTTTTTTAAAGGACAGAAAAGAATCAGTGGAGATAAAGAGGCAAAAGTACATACCATGGAAGGAAAGGAGTAAACACTGAACATTGCGAGTGGGAAGAAGAACATGGGAGAAGAGGAGGCGGGACAGGATAGGAAAGCTAGAACATTAACGAGGTGGAGGGGAGAGGGGTGAGGAAGGGAAGGGGAGATTGAAGGCGGAGCAGCAAAGATGAGTTTTTAGTTTGGCTTTAAAAGACTTATAGGAGGTTTCTAGACAGAGTGAATGGGGGAGTGAGTTCCAAAGTCTGGGACCGAGAAAAAAGAAAGCTGAAGACCAAGTGGATTCCAAGTGGGCTTGGGAGGGGGGGGGGAGGGAAGGAACATGCGGTTAAAGTGGATAGAGCGGAGGGAACAGTGAGGGGTGTGGAGATGAACCTGGTCAGCGAGGTAAAGGGGAATAGCAGAGTGGATCACCCTATGCACAAAGATGAGAAATTTGAACTGACTACGAAAGACAATAGGAAGCCAGTGCAGGTGTATTAGGAAGGGAGTGACGTGATCAAAGTGTGAAGCATGAGTCAGAATACGAACAGCAGTATTTTGTACACATTGGAGACGATGAATTTGGGATTGGGGGATGCCAGCAAGACAAACATTACAATAGTCAAGACGGGACATAACAAGGGATAGAAGGAGGGTGGTCATAGAGGAGGAAGTGAGAAAAGGATGGACAGTGCGAAGTTGTTTCAGAGTGAAAATTGAGTGATGGATAACTGAGGAGATGTGGTCTTTGAATGAAAGAGAAGAATCAAGAATTACACCTAAGTACCGTAGGGCATAGGGGAGGAAGAAAGCAGAGGGGTTAGGGGAGGGGGGGGATTACCAAAAGTGAACCAAATAGCGGAGGTTTTAGAGAGATTAATATGGAGGAAACTGGAAGAGAGCCAGGAGGCAACAGATGAGAGACAGGTATTGAAGGTGGTGATATCTGGTGCAGAAGAGTCAGTGTGGTATAGAAGAAAGATGTCATCAGCATAGTAGTATGCAGAAACACCGTGTTGCTGAACAAGAAGAGCAAGAGGAACTAGAAATACATTAAAAAGAAGGGGAGCAAGAACAGAACCCTGAGGGACACCACAGGGGAGGGGAGTAGAGGAGGAAGACCCTGACCCAGTTTGAACCGAGAAGGTGAGACAAGAAAGAAAGGAGTGAAACCAGTGAAGAACCAGACCGGAGAGACCAGCATCCTGAAGGCGACATAGGAGAGTGCGATGATCAATGAGGTCAAAGGCAGCAGAAAGATCCAGGGAAACAGCAAGAGAAAGCAAACTGCGATCGTGAGCAACATGTAGATCATTGAGAAGTGCTGTGTGCCCTGCCGATTACAGGCTGCAGTCTCCCTACCCCAGCACACCGCCACGGGAATGAGTCCATCGACCAAGCCTGGTCTTGGGGGACCTCCCTCCGGGAGCTGGGCAGCAGGGAGAAGAGGGTTTTCCGTGGCTGGGCACTTTGTTGCTCCAGCTGGATGTGCCAGTGCCGTGGTGACAGGACGCTGCTGCACTGGCATACCAGCTGGAGCATTGGGAGGACCGGCCGGGCAGGGCACTGGACGTCTCCTGCATCTGAATTGGACCTACACAAATAGCTACAAACACCTATGGATCTGGAGAGAGTATCTAACTGAAACACCACTTCCCACTCACAGATCTAAAAATCTCCCCACAACAATAAAGTAATATTCAAAACAAACTCAAATTAAATACAATTACTACAATAGAACAGGAACTAAAGTATTTTCATACAATCAACCAGATGACTAGTACCATAAAGGACAGGAGAAAAAGCCTCAGGACAATAAATTATCCCTCTGTGTGACTACTGAAAGCCATAGGGGAATAGATCCGCTCCACATCATGGGCTCAAAAACTCCTCCTATATATTTATGTAGTACAGAGAAATCCTTTAATTAATTATTTTTTTATATAACACTATTACTAAATCTATAAGATTTAAAAAAAAAGAAACTTTCAGAACAAAAGGTACTCCGAGGCACTGAAGCAGCAACAGTTGCTCAACTAACGGTTCAACACCCACAATTCAATACAACAAATAGAGGAGCTCAAAATAACCACTATGGATATAAATTACCCACAAAGGGAATATAAAAGATAACATAAGAACCTGGAAACAGTTCAAAAACTTGTCCAGAGCATTGTACTTAATTGTCGGCAGCCGGTTCACAGCACAGCACAGTTTTCCCTTCGTTGTCAAACAACTCCTGCAAACAACGCCAACAGCAGAGACCTCATTTGGCACAACAATTGTACAGTCACCTAGTCTTCAACAGTAGAATAAACCAACAAAGATCTTTATTTTGCTTTAAAAAAGCTTCTTCAGGGGTTAGACATATTGCCGGAATTCTCCATGCAGAGCATCTGAATTATAGCACTTAGATGGTCCGGCATGCCCTCAATTCTGCAACTGTGGGAATGTATAGCTCCCGCGGTTGGAGAATCGGATACAAATTGGGCCCGTACAGTTTTTGGGAGTCCGGACATTCCCCTTTCAGAATCGGCTTCCACCTGAGTTGAGTAAAAACTAGTCCAATGACTGCTTTCCTATTTTATCATACAGAATGCTTGTTCTGGGTCCTCCCTGGAGAGGTAAGGGGCGAGGGATGAGGCATTTGTGGCGAGAGCAAAATTAGCTGTCTTGTGGGCAAGAAAACCACATGTCAACAAATAAAACATCTGAGACTTAATCAAAATGGGAAACTTAACACCAAGATTTGGAACTTCCTATTGTCACCCCTCCGTGCTGTGTACCTGTTGGTTGGGCAGGGCACTGCGCTGGGGCTTCTGTGTAACTGGCTCAATTAAGCTGTGTAGGCCTTGCTTGGCCCTCTGGGAGTTGTAGTTGTGAGTTGCCAGTTAAAGAATCAGTCGTGGAACGATGGTAAGGTTAAACAAGGGATTTATTTCCCCTTCCAAAAGGACTTTTTGCCGTGGTATAAACAAAAGGAAAACACAACCATTCCTGGGCATATAATAAAGGAAAAATGGAACAAAAATAGCTTCTCCTCAGCTCCTTAACAAGTAAAGCAAATGTACATCAAAACAGTCTTTCATAAGCATACAAAAGCCCTTCTTCCCAATGTTAGGCTTCAACAGCTCTTACTTCCTTTTATCTTAATGAGGAAATGCTGTCTGCTATTGAAATCGTACAATCCATGTATTCAGTGCTTGGCTCAACTTCTGATGGCTCACACTGCATCTCTTCATCACAGGCTTTTAATATCTCTTCCCTTTCAGCATTAGGGACCTCTTCAAACAGTCTCTCTCTCTCCCTCTGTGAGAGTGTGCTGAATACTATTACCACATTCACTGTAAGGCTTTTGGTGAGAGCCTCTCCCCTGCTGGTGGCTGTTAGGTGAATTGCAACATTCCCTTGCACCTCTATTAGGGTAAATTGGCTTACCTCTCGGCTCTGACTGGCTTAGGTTCCTGTGTATAGCTGTAGCTTGAAACGGCAGTTTTGCAGAGACTCTGCTTCTTAAATCCTCTCCAGAGATACTAACTTCTTCAGGTAAAAAGCCTTTATCCTTCTCATGCCTGGTATAAGGGTAAGTAAACTTATCTGTTACTCTCAAGCTGGCTTCATAAGGCTTTAGCGTTTCTGTGAACTGCCTTCTATAGCCAAGCCCTGTGCTTGCCCTTTCAGGATGAAAGTAAAACTCCTCAGCTTTTACCTTTCTCCCCACAGCTCCGTTCCAACCTGGGCTGTTTCCAACACTCTCTGGGCTCCTCTGATATCTGAAGCCTCCTGTCCTGGCTTTGCTACCTCCTCTGTAGCTCTTTCCACGTTTGCCGTCACTCTCACTTTCACACTCTGCTTCCAGCTGTCTTTGCTTCTCTCCCAAGCACTCGTGGTAATCATTCAAATTCTCATTCAGGCTTCCGTAGTGATTATCATGCAGGCTTTCTCCATAGCTCTCATTCCTGAGCAGGCTATCTCCAGGGCTCCCTTTCCGGCTCCCTCTAACTGCTTGTGAGCTGTGCTTATCTACGTACCTCCGAGCTCCATCCAGCTGACTTGCATCAGGTGATAACCTCCTAGCTTTTCTGCTGGCTGGGTGTGTCTCTCTGGCTCGTGACCACATTTGTTTCTGTTGCCCATAGCAACTCCCTGACATGTGCTTTCTAAAAACGTCAGTGTCAGCCTGATTCACTACTTCTCTGTCTATCTTCCTAGGCTCTGGCGAATCTGCTCTGTGACAGATTCCCCCCCTTAAAATATCACGGGCTGCCGCAAGTCTAAGCGGACAGCACGTAATCCTGTCTGGGGTGCGACTGTAGTACTCCCTATAAACTAAATTGGCAGTGGCCAACCTCTCCTTTCAAGGTTTTAACACATTGAGGTGATAAACCTGCCTACGTCCCTTATCATTTTCTATCAGATAGGAAACGGGCCCAACCCTTTTTATCACCGTACCCGGCCCCTTCCAGTGGGATTCAAATTTGGGACCAGGGTCCGCTACCTGGATGAGGACCTTATCTCCTACTTCTAACTGTCTAGGTTGTGTGCCCTTATCATAGTAGCGTTTCTGACGCTGCTGACTAGCCTTGAGATTTTCTACTGAGGCTTTGGACGTTTTCTCCAGGCGCGTCCTTAAATCTTTTAGGAATTGTGGTACCCCTACCTCCGGTATTTCGGGCTCCACCCACTCTTCTTGGAGTATGTCCAAAATACCCCTCGGGGCCCTACCGAACAATAGTTCAAACGGGGATGCCCCCAAGGAGGCCTGTATACGCTCCCTACACGCGTATAACACGAATGGAAGTAAGGTATCCCACTCTGCCATTTCTCCTTTCCTTAAACCCCTCCTTAATAGGTGTTTAATGGATTGGTTCATGCGCTCCACCAACCCGTTTGACTGGGGGTGGTACGCGTATACCAAATGCTTCCCATACTCTAGCGAGGTATCGTGACACGAAGTTGCTTCCCTGATCCGTTAAGATTTCCTGGGGAAACCCCACTTTGCAAAATAATTTTATTAGTTCCTGCGCTATAATCTTGGCTGAGATGTTCCTAAGGGGAATTGCCCACGGGAACCGCGTAGCGTGGTCTACAATTACTAGGATATATTGGTAACCCCTGGGTGTTTTTATTAGAGGGCCCACTATATCCATCCCCATGCGTCGAATTGGTACCGTGATGGTAGGCAAAGGCACCATAGGTACGGCCTTCGGTCGTGTTATCGAGACCCTCTGGCAGGTAGGGCAGGAGTCACAATACTCTTTAGTTTCTTTATAGACCCCAGGCCAATAAAACCGCGCCAGTATCTGATCTAGCGTTCCCTGAACACCCTTGTGACTGCCTATCGGGTAGTCGTGTGCCAGGCGTAAGACAATGGCCTTAAAAGTTACCGGCACTACCAGTTGTTTCCAGACTGCATCAGTATAAGGATCTATACTTTCCCTATATAAGATATCCTTATCCAGTAAGAATCTGGGAAGTATAGGTCGATCTTCTTGTGCCCATTCAAAGGCTCTTTTGAGCGCAGGGTCAGCCCTCTGCTCCATAGGGACAGAAGGGAATTTCTGAACTAGGGCTGCAGGTACCCACGGTAACCCTTCCCCTGCCTCTAGTTCCGCCCTTCCTCGGGTTCTCTTATTCCTTTCTTGGCGCTTCTTAGCCTTTGTTTTTTTCCCTTCTTTAGTTGGAACCTGAACTAATTCATCATGGTTGGGGAGTATGTTAGCCTCAACCTCCTCTATCCTTTCCTTATTTTCCTCCCCCTTAGGCTCCTCTGTTCTCTCTACAGATGGTTCCCGGGTTCCTGAGGTTCCGGCTTGCGATCGTGTTGAAACTAGGCCTGTTTTTGTACATAGGCCTTGCATCAATCCTCCCTGAAATGAAGGCCAGTCATGCCCTAAGATAAGTTCCTGTGGCAGCCCTGGGACTACTGCCACTTGTATTTCCCTTTCTAGGCCCATCCCTCTAACACGCACCTTATGTAGGGGATACTGAAGACGGGTGCCATGTACACATTTTATTTGTACCTGGTCTTTTACCCGACTTGGGGCTGCAGGGCGAGACTGTTTCATGGTCTCCCAAAATTTCTGAGAGACCATGCTCTGTTCTGCTCCTGAGTCGAGTAGAGCCAAGGCGTCTACCCCTTCTACTAGGACCTGGAGAAAAATGCCTTTCGGGACTTGTTTCTCAGCCCCGGCTACAAGGACCGTTTTTACTCTACAATTTTTCTGGTAGTGACACGGCTTCCCGCATCTGTAACACTTTCTAGCAACAGATAGGTCATCAACAATATTATCATAAACATTCCTTTTATACACTTTAACCTTTTCACCTTTTCTCATCTTATCAGGATTTTCTATGCCTGCCATTTTTAACATGCCAATTCCAGAGGTATCAGCCATCTTAGCCTCGTAAAATACATCTGCCATATTGGCTGCCTCTTCCGTATTACGGCAATCCTGTAAGGTGAGGAAGGTTTTCAGTTCAGGGGATACAGATTGCATAAATTGCTCCAGTATTATATCATCCATAATGGAGTCTAATGACCTTCCTTCTGGGTTTAGCCATTTATATTTAACTCTTTATTCACAACACGTAAGAAACATATACAAACAACTCATGCAGGTAAAATCGCAGATATACAAAATACTAAGCCGCAGAACAGCATTTCCCACAGTCAAAAACCAAATCTCCCATGTAGCAACAAACCCCCCTCTTCCCTGCATAGCCGATTCGGCTGTTGTGGAGGATTTTATGATGAGCCCCCCCCGGCGGCCGCCAATCGGAAGCTGCCCCCCCACCCCCCTCTCCTCCCCCAAACTCCTCCCCCCCCTTTCACCCCCCCTCCCCCCAGTCACCTCCCCCCCCTTCACCCCCTCCTTTCCCCTCACCCCCCCCGCCCGCCCCCTCTCCTTTTCCCCCCCCTATCCACCCCTTACAGTCCCCCTACAGTCCCCAACCCCCTCCCCCTCCCTCCCCCCCCCCTCGAACACTGGGTATCTTTGCGAAGATAGTACATGACCTTCTCCCACCGCTTGTCAAAATTATCCACCCGTTGTCGCCTCGCTGCAGTCAACTTTTCCATCAGGTACACCTGTCGCAAGCGCTCCACACAGTGCCTCACTTGCGGCACATCTTGCTGACGCCAGCGGTATGCCAGCTCGCAGCGGGCCGCACTTAAGCAGGCCTGAATCTGCCGCTGGTCTCCTACCGGTCCCCCCTCCCTCCACCACCCCAACAGAAACCCACCCGGATCTAACCGCACCTCGCTGCCCACTACCTCCGCAATCCACCCCCGTATCTTCCGCCAATAAAGCTGTATCTGCGGGCATGTCCACCAAATATGGTAGAACGTGCCCACTGCCCCGCACTCCCTCCAACAGAGATTAGATACCCCAGGGTACATCTTATGCAAGCGGTCGGGGGTATAATACCACCGCATAGCCACCTTGCACCAATTCTCACGAATGGCTACCGACCAAGGCAGCAGCCGCTGCTGGTCGAACACCTGCTTCCATTGCCCCTCTTCAAGCTCCACTCCCATGTCCCCTTTCCACTCCCTCTGGTAGCGATGCTTCCCCCGCATGGGTCCCTGAATCGCCCGGTAGAGGGCCGTGGTAAGGCCCGGGGACGTCCTCTTCCCATACCAGACCACCTCCATAGGGGTGTAATCCCGGACCATCCCCTCCTTTCCCAATTTCTGCCGTAGAAAAGAAATTACTTGCCCATAATAGAATCGGTCCCCCTCTTTCAGCCCATATTGCTCCTGCAGGGTTGCGAACGGTACCCACTCACCCCCATCAAGAAACTGATAGAAGCAACACAAGCCCTCCTTTGCCCACCGCCTATACCCTCCCCCTTCCCTCCCCGGACGAAACTCCGCCGTGTGACACAATGCCCGCATCACGGAAAAGTCCCTCCCCCCTCCCTCTCCCACCCCCTTCCTTGCCTTATCCCACTCCCCAAGCACATGACGCACATACAGGCTGTCCCCTTCCCCCAATGCCCGCTCACCCTTACTCATCCAGGGAAGCCCCGCCAAGGAACTTCCCCCGCTACTAAGCTGTTCAAGTGCCACAAAGGTCTTTCCCTCCCCCCCCCCCCGCCAGTTCATCACATGGCGCGCCTGAGTGGCCCAGTAATAGGCCTGCAGATTAGGGACACCCAAGCCCCCCTCCTCCCGCCGCCGATACATGACAGCACACGCCACCCGAGGAGGACGCCTCCGCCAAATGTACTGGTTCACCTGTCGCTGCATCCGCCTCATATGTAGCCCCGGGATGGCAACGGGGAGGGCTTGAAAGTAATATAAAACTCGGGGGAGGATGTTCATTTTTACAGCAGCAATCCGACCCAGCCAAGATACCTCATAACCCCCCCACTGCTGAAGGTCCCGCTCTATCTCCTTCCATAATTTACCATAATTGGCCAAGTACAGCCCGCTAGGTTTCGCAGTGATATTAACCCCCAGGTAGCGGAGAGCTCCCTCCTTCCACCTAAATGGATAGACGCGCTTCAGCCCCGCCAGCCGGGCCGCCGGCAGGGTTAGATTCAGAGCCTCCGTCTTGTCGGGGTTCATTTTGAACCCAGACACCTCCCCATAGCACCTCAGCACTTCAAGAAGCTCAGGTAGAGATTCCTCCGGTTGCGTTACCACCAAAAGTACATCATCCGCGAACAGCGAAATCTTGTGGTGGCCATCTCCCGTCTGTAACCCCTGCACCCGCTCGTTGGTTCTAATAGCACAAGCCAAGGGTTCAATGGCAATGGCAAAAAGGAGAGGAGACATCGGGCAGCCCTGCCGAGTCCCCCTCTCCAGCTCAAAAGCCCCGGTGTAGCGCCCATGTATTTTAACCCTAGCCTTAGGGTCCCTATAGAGGGCCTGCACCCATCTCAGGAACTTGGGGCCTATCCCCATCTGTTCCATCGTTAGAAATAGAAACCCCCAGTCCACCCGATCGAACGCTTTCTCAGCGTCGACAGACAGCAGCATAGCCTCCTCCCCCTGGTCCCGCACCCCCCAAACCACTTCCAGCGCCCTCTTAATATTGTCCGAGGCTTGCCGCCCCTGGATGAAACCAGTTTGATCCAGCCCAATCAACCCGGGCATCTTCGGTGCCAGCCTATTGGCCAGAACCTTGGCAATAATTTTGACATCCACATTAAGTAAGGAGATAGGCCTATAGGATTCGCAATATAGCGGGTTCCTGCCTGCTTTGGGTAGCACTGTAATCCCCGCGGTGAGCATATCAACTGAGAGGCCCCCCCCTTCCTTCTGTACCCCATTCGCCACCCGAACCAGCCAGTCTATAAGCTCTTCGCGGAATACCTTATAGAAGGCCCCCGTCAACCCATCCAGCCCTGGGGCTTTCCCCACCGGCAGCCCCTTTAGAGCCCGCATCACCTCCTCCCTAGTGATGTCCTGCTCAAGGGATTGCATCGCCTCCTCGTCCAAGCACCGCAACTCTATCCCCGCGAGATAGGCCTCCCTGGCCCCCACCCTCTCTCCCTCCGGGTTCTGATAGAGGGCCCTATAGAATTGACAAAAGCGCTCCCCAATCTGCTTCTCTGTCTTCAGCTGCTCTCCCGCCACCCCGACCAACCCCCCGATCGAGGTCTGGGCCTCCCTCTTCCGTAGCTTATTGGCCAATAAGCGTCCTGCTCTATCTCCCCATTCATAGTAACGCTGCTTCAACCGCGTTAGCTGAAACCCAATCTCATCCACCTGTAGTTTATTCAGCTCCATCCGCAGCTGATTAAGGCGCCTAAGGTCCCGCTTATTGCCCCGCCCTTGGTAGAGCTCCGTCACCCGTTTAATCTCTGCTTGGAGTGCCGCCTCTTGCGCCTCTCGCTGTTTTTTAAAGCGGGAAGACCACATCACTAGCCTCCCTCGCACCACTGCCTTCATCCCCTCCCACATGCCCACCTCTCCTACATCTCCAGTGTCGTTAAGCTCCCAATATTCCCGCAGGCACTCCTTCACATCCTGCACCACCTCCGCATTCCGGAGCAAGCTCTCATTGAGGCGCCAGAAACGAACTCCCCCCCCTTCTCTAGGGCTCCCCACATTCACCCAGGTCGAAGCATGATCCGACCACGTTAAATTCCCTATTTGCGCATCATACACTTGGGGCTTCCACTCCTCCGGGAGCAGAACATAGTCAATCCTACTGTAGCTATCGTGGGGTGCAGAATAAAAAGTATACTCCCTACTTCCCGCATGCAAGTGTCGCCATACATCACTCAGGCAATGCTTCACCAGAATACGCTGGAGAAACTTCCGGGCCCTCCCCTTCCCATCTCCCCCTCCCGCCTGCCTATCCCACCGCGGGTGTAGAGCCAGATTAAAGTCCCCGCCCATTATTAACTTCCCTTGGGCATGCCGAGATAAAAAGACCTGCACCTCTCCCCAAAATTCCGCTGGCCTTGCGTTAGGAGCATATATATTCACCAAAGTGACCCGTTCCCCTTGCCATTCCCCCCCCAACAAAAGCACGCGACCAGCTTCACCCCTCTCCACCCTATCCACCCGGAAGGTACTGTCCCGTCTAATCAGCACCGCTACACCCCCCTTTTTACCCGCAACTGCTCCCCTCTCGCTCCCAAAATACTGCTGAGGGTAGCGGGCGTTCTTCAATAAGTTCTCATGCTTCCTGCGCAAGTGGGTTTCCTGAAGCAGCACCACTTCCCAGTCAAGCCGTGCGACCTCTCGGTAGAGTTGCCGCCGCTTCTGGGGGTGGTTAAGCCCTTTGACATTAAGGGATCCTATCTTCCCCATGTCCACCGATCTTGCACCCCTCGTCCTCCCCACCCAGTGTCGTCAAGCTGTAGCTACCTATCCCCCGGTCCCCACCCCCCCTCCCCCTCCCTGCCCCCCATCCCCCCCCGTCCCTACCCCCAATCCCTCCCCCCCTCTCCCCCCACCCTCACCCCCCCTCTCCCCCCACCCTCACCCCCCCCTTAATTCCAACTCCCTCCAGAGTCACCCCAATCCCCCCAGCAACCTGCCCCGGGCGCAACCACATTCCCCCTACCCACTACCAGCCCCCTCCCCTCCCCTCCCTTTGCTTCCCGCCCCGGGTTTAGCCATTTATAAGCCAGACTCTTTAACCTCTGGTATAAGGCTCTGGGAGTCTCCTTATACTGTATCTTTGCCTCCCTAAACAGATGTTTATAATGTCTGGGTGTAAGGCCTAATCTATCCTTTACCGCTTTTTTAATTTCTGAGTAATTGGTAGCAAGAGTAGCAGGCATTCCCTTAAATGCTGACAGAGCCTCGCCAGTCAAAGTCATGGCAAAGCGCATGGCCCATTGCTCTGTAGGCCATTTAAGGGTCTCCGCTATTCTTTCAAATGACTCAATATAGTCATCCAAATCGTCCTGTTGTGTTAGTTGTCCCATAGAAAAAGTATGGCAACTGTTCAGTTCTACTTGCGGCACCATGGAAGAACTAGCCGCTCCGGTTTCCTGGGGCTTCTTTAAGAGAGCTTCCATTGCTTCCAACAAAGGCCGCTGCTGTTCCTTCATAGCGTCCACATATTGTTCCTGGAGACGTTGAACAAGCTCTGCCTGTTTGTCCCACTGTGCCTGCATCCACATCTGGACGTCACGCGGATCCATCTTCCTCCTGGAGTTGCACCACCTGTGAACAGAAAAGAAAGACCCACCAAGTGCGGTACTTCTTTTGTAAAATCCCTGTCTAAGTATAGCGCCCCCTTTCTCACTGGTATCCTTCTACCCTTCCGCCCAGGTTACCTGTATCTTAGGCTCCTGGTAGACTTCAGCATGTGAGAAAGGTCTTGCTTTTCTGGCCGACCTGCCAGCGAAATTCCTCTTTAGACAGCACTCCGTGTGGTAGCAGTTCTTCCAGAGATGTCCTTTTCCTTTATGTTTCCTCCTTTTCCTCAGGAAAACCACGTAGCACAAAAAAAAAAAATCCTAAATACTACGCCATTATGTCACCCCTCCGTGCTGTGTACCTGTTGGTTGGGCAGGGCACTGCGCTGAGGCTTCTGTGTAACTGGCTTCTATAGCCAAGCCCTGTGCTTGCCCTTTCAGGATGAAAGTAAAACTCCTCAGCTTTTACCTTTCTCCCCACAGCTCCGTTCCAACCTGGGTTGTTTCCAACACTCTCTGGGCTCCTCTGATATCTGAAGCCTCCTGTCCTGGCTTTGCTACCTCCTCTGTAGCTCTTTCCATGTTTGCCGTCACTCTCACTTTCACACTCTGCTTCCAGCTGTCTTTGCTTCTCTCCCAAGCACTCGTGGTAATCATTCAAACTCTCATTCAGGCTTCCGTAGTGATTATCATGCAGGCTTTCTCCATAGCTCTCATTCCTGAGCAGGCTATCTCCAGGGCTCCATTTCCAGCTCCCTCTAACTGCTTGCAAGCTGTGCTTATCTACGTACCTCCGAGCTCCACCTCCCCCCAGCTGACTTGCATCAGGTGATAACCTCCTAGCTTTTCTGCTGGCTGGGTGTGTCTCTCTGGCTCATGACCACATTTGTTTCTGTTGCCCATAGCAACTCCCTGACATGTGCTTTCTAAAAACGTCAGTGCAGCCTGATTCACTACTTCTCTGTCTATCTTCCTAGGCTCTGACGAATCTGCTCTGTGACACTATATGAACTGTGGTATTGCCAAATGTTTGTTCTTTTATTGGTAAATGATTTGTTAACCATCTGAGGGCAGAAACACTAAAACCGTATAAGCTTAATTCTGAGCTCCGGATTCAGAGTGGCATTATGTGTCATGAGGTGCAGCGGTCAGAGCCCATGGAGATAGGGGATTCTGAACAAAACGGAGCTAATTTTGACAGCTCAGAGATACACATGGCCAAAGGTTGCCATAGGAACTATACACAAGCTATTTCATGTGGTGTAGGGGAACGCCCAGACTCAAAGCTAGCTCGTGGCTCATCAGGGGATGAGGGGCAGCTGACAAGGGGCGGAGCCAACATCACAAGCTACGCAGTTAAAAATCACTCACCTGAGAGTAGTGGTGGAGCGGCTAAAGGGAGACATGCCAAAGAGAGAACTGCTGAGGAGAGACGTGCTGGCAGGGAGAGAAGTCCCGATAGCAGGAGAACTCCAAGCAAGGAGAGAAGCTTGAAAGGCAGGAGAGAAGGATCTCCATGCTGGTTAAGACCTATTGCTGACCAAAGGAGACTATCAGGGAGGTGCAGTGCTGAGAAACCCAGGAAGGGCTGTTTGGAAGAGCAGTGCACAGCTGACCAGTGCTTCCGAGAACCTTGCTACAGAGGAAGCAGAGGTAGTAGCTCTGAGGCCAGGCTAAGGCAAGACCAGTCACCCAGCACAAGGTACCAAGCAGGAGAAAACCATTATCCTGAAGATAATTTGGTGCCAAGGAGAAAGCCCAAACAGACACGGAGTGAAAAGCCTTCCCACGAGCAGAGCTGTGCTCGAGGGAGGAACGTTGAAGGGAGACTGCTGAAAGGTAACCTTATTCTTCCTAATAGGAGAAGCTTAGACTATAGCAGTCAGCCCTGTACTTACCAAGAATTATGTGCCGCCTCTGAGAGAGACTATAGTGATTACGGTATTCACCCATCCACCTCTAGGCTGGTGGGGGAAGGGAACTCCCAAGGCTATAGAGAGGAACTCAGCAGTCAGAACAGAAGTTTCACTCACCGGGAAACGTACCCAGATATAGAAGAGATGCAATGTGATCCGTGTGAGGAGTCTAACGGTGATATTTACATGAACTGTACATATACCTTATCTGATAGCATATCTTCTCTATGCTGAAGAGCTGTAGGAGCTAATTCATAAAGAAAACAGACAGGAAGAGTTTTGTGAAGGAAACTGTTTTCTTTTACCATTTTTGCCTCCGTTGTGAAAGCTGAAGATAAGCATATCCTTTGTTCAAATGTTTCTTTAATTTGGATACCAGAAGTATGGTTTTGTGTTACCTTATTCCATTGTGTGAAAATCCAACCCTGGGAAGGGAATAAATCCTGTTTAAATCCTTATCACTCCGACTACAACTACTTTCTTTTTGCTAAAGTTGTGGAACTACAAATCCCAGAGAGCATTGCCAAGCCTCTCTACTATACTCCACAGCTATTAAAGAACTTACCCTGCTTAATCCACCCATGCCTATGGCCTCTGGGAGGTGAGTGGGGGACATCTGGCGTAGTTTTGCGGATTTTTACCTTGAAATAAAAAGAACACTAGTAAAGAAACTGCTACGGTACCTGAAGACCTTGGAAGCAAGTTTACTGACAGACCAGTCGGTGAAGGAAGCAGTAACCTTTCTTGTAAGCTGATCTCTACACGAAGTCTAAGGTAACGTCACCTGGGGCATAAATGTGGGAGGATTTGTGCAGGAAAGAGGGCGCTGCTATGCTGAAGGACTAAGGGGAGAGGAAATATAAGGTGCCGCACTTGGTGTTTTTTTTTCTCTGTTTCTCCACAGGGTACAGACGGGAGGAATGGAGCCCAGAGACGTCATGCAGTGGATGCAACTCCAGTGGGATAAGCAGTTTGAACTAGCTCGCCATATCCAGGAGCAAAGTGCCAGCATGATGAGGGAGCAACAAAAACCACTGTTGGACGCTATGGAAGCGTTTTTGAGAAAACCACAAGAACTTGGGACTGAAAGCCCCTCAATAATACCAGGGGTAGGACTAAATGCTAGTCATGCATTCTCTCTAGGGCAATTGAGTCCTCATGACAATGTAGATGATTTTATTGATGCTTTTGAACGCATAGGCGAGGCCCTGAAATGGCCTAGTGAGCAATGGGCAACTTGTTTTGCGGTTTCACTTACCGGTGAAGCCCTTTCAGCCTATAAGGCAATGCCTGCAGCCCTTGCTGCTGATTATAGCGAAATAAAAAAGGCAGTCAAGGATAGGCTAGGGCTTACCACCTCACATTATAGAAGGATGTTCAGAGAGGCCAAAATGAAGTTGCAGGCGACACCAAAAGCCTTACATCAAAGGTTGCGGAATTTGGCCTGGAAGTGGTTAACTCCAGAAAGGAGAACCATGGAATCTGTACTGGACACAGTGGTCTTGGAGCAATTTATCCAAGCTGTGCCCGCAGAAATGAAAACATACCTTACCTTACAAAACTGCCAATCTACCAATGAAGCAGCTAGTCTGGCAGATAGGTTTTTAGAAGCCCAGATAGCTGACACCTCAGGGTTTGGGGTAATGCAGGCAATAGGTATGGCAGATTGTAAGAAAGGGAGGTATCCCTAGAGGAAAATGTGTAATGTAAAAAATATGAATGCTAATGATAATATTTTTCTTGCACATAAAGGGAAATGCTATCTATGTTGGAGAGCTGGACATTTCCAAAAGGACTGTATCAAGCGGACTGTCCTCATGTCTGGAGTGGACAAGCCAGCACAGGATGGATTTCTTCTGCATGTTAAGGTAGAAGGGGTAGAAACGCTGGCACTGCTTGACTCGGGGGCTGACCAGAGCATGATTTCCCGCAGGCTCTGGGAAGCCATCGAGAGGCGCCGTTCGTCGCCCCCGAGTCAAGCAGAGAGCCAGGTGAGGGTAAAATGCATACATGGGGCATTCTCACAGTACCCTTTACAGAAACTGTCTGTGCGGGGGTTGGACACCGAACAAACATTACCAGTAGCTATAATCCCCACATTACCCAGGGACCTTATTCTAGGCAGAGATTGGCCACCCTTTTATAAGGGGCTGGTAGAAGGTTTGGCTACCCGGTCAGGCCTAGTTTCCACCCGGGCGCAAGCCGGAACCTCGGGGGGTGGGAGAGACATCATCTGGGAGCACGGAAGAGCCTGAGGAGGTGGTAGGATCCCAAGGTGAGGAAGCGAATGAGGAAGCATTGGATATTCTCCCCATGCATGGTGATTTAGTCCACGAGCCAGTAAAAAGGGGCAGAAAAGCCAAGGCCAAGAGACGTCAAGAGAGGCAATATAGGTCCCGAGGGAGGGCCGAGTTGGAGGCTGGAGCAGGTTTGCCCTGGGTACCCGCTGAACTGGTGAATAAATTTCCGTCGTTCCCCGCGGAACAGCGGGCCGACCCAGCGCTTAAAAGAGCCTTCGAATGGGCACAAGAAACCCGGCCTACACTGCCCAGGTTTTTCCTGGAAAACGAGATTTTATACAGGGAAAGTATGGACCCTTACACTGAGGCCATTAGAAAACAATTGGTAGTGCCAACAACGTTTAAGGCCACGGTATTATGTCTGGCACACGACCACCCCATAGGAAGCCATAAGGGAATCCAGGGCACCCTGGACCAAATATTAAGTCGCTTTTATTGGCCAGGGGTATTCAAGGAAACCAGGCAGTACTGTGAGTCTTGTCCCTCATGTCAGAGAGTGACAGCGCTAAGACCTAGGGCTGTACCATTGGTATCTACACCCACCATAGCGGTACCTATGAGTCGCGTAGGAATGGACATGGTAGGCCCTATGACCCGAACACCGAGAGGTTTCCAGTACCTGCTGGTGATAGTAGACCACGCTACACGATTCCCATGGGCTATTCCCTTAAGGAACACCTCGGCAAGGAACATAGCACGAGAGCTTGTGAAGCTCTTCTGTGAAGTGGGGTTTCCTAGGGAGGTACTTACCGATCAGGGTAGCAATTTTCTATCCAAGCATTTGGCTACCGTATGGGAGGCCTTTGGTATAAAGCACATACGAACTGCAGCGTACCATCCCCAAACAAATGGTCTGGTAGAACGCATGAATCAAACCATCAAGCAAATGCTTAGGAGGGGTTTAAAAAAAGGAGAGATATCAGACTGGGATACTCTACTCCCATTCGTATTATACGCCTGTAGAGAACGCGTACAAACCTCATTGAAAGCATCCCCATATGAACTCATGTTCGGTAGATCCCCTAGAGGGATATTAGATATTCTACACGAGCAGTGGGTAGAACCAGACACATCAGAGGTTGAAGTACCTCAGTTCTTAAAAGGTCTGAGGGAACGCTTGGAAAGGACGGCAAAGTTCTCGATGGAAAATCTGCAGGCCAGTAAGAGGAAACAAAAGCAGTATTACGACAGGGGCACGAAACCTAGGAAATTGGAGATAGGTGATAAAGTGCTTGTTCAGGTGGCAGATCCAGGACCAAAATTTGAGGCTCACTGGAAAGGGCCATGCACTGTAGTAAAGAGGGTGGGCCCTGTCTCATATAGAATAGAAAATGAAAAGGGACGCCAACAGGTGTATCACCTAAACCTCCTTAAGCCATGGAAGGATAGGTCGGCCACTGCCAGTATGGCTTACGTAGAGCAGCGATACAGATCCCAAGATAAGATTACGTGCTGTCCAAGTGAAAGTTCGGCAGCCCGTAATGTTTTAAGGGGGGGATCTGTCATGAGGTGCAGCGGTCAGAGCCCATGGAGATAGGGGATTCTGAACAAAACGGAGCTAATTTTGACAGCTCAGAGATACACATGGCCAAAGGTTGCCATAGGAACTATACACAAGCTATTTCATGTGGTGTAGGGTGTCGTGCCTCCCCTTGCCAGTACCCGTAGGTAGGGGTTAAGGAGGTTAAGTTCTTCTTTAAACCAAGGGCCTTTTACTTCCTGGAGCAGTGCTTGTTGGGAAGTGTAGTTTTTACCATCAGTTTTAAAAGAAGAGTAGTGTGACTCGAAGTGTTTATAAGCAAAGGGATTTATTTCCCCTCCCGGGGTTGGACTTTACAAGGACAAAAGGTGAACACAAATTAACTGCTCCTTAGCAGAAAAAGGGCAAAGTAAATATAGCTTTCTTCAGCAAAACAAACCTTTTTCTCTTTCCAGCAATTAGAGCTTCAGCACATGGTTAATACAGCTCTGTCCCTTCACAGCCAGCATGTATTCTTTTCACCACAAAGCTTAACGCAAAGATATAATCTGTTCAGAAGAAATAGTTGTACAGTCAATCTCCTCTGTAGGATAATTCATGCAAGGTGGTTCTGTATCCATCAATTCCACCTCTGAGCTAGAATTAGTTTGGCCCGTGCCTTCCAGGGCCGCGCCCTGTCCTCCAACCCTGAGCCCTTCAATGCACACAGGGTTTAAGTAGGGCCTAAAGCCATTATCATAGCCCCAATCTTCCAGGCTGTTACCTCCACAAGGATTCCTGTAATCCAGCCCGTGGGCTTACCTGGGGACCTGGCTTTTGAGGCCTTCCTCTGAAGTTCCCATGTACCGGTTGGTTCCCTGTTAAACCAGGGGGAAACAGTTCCCAACTGCTTTTTGGGCTGCTTGTAAGGCTGTGAGTGCTTCAGCTGTTCTGGTCTGCTCCTTCTGTAATTATCCACCGGAGCCTCTGACCTCCCGTCGGCTGAAAACTCTGCCCACCTCCTGACTGGGCGTCTGCTTTCCTCTCTCTCCTTCCCCTCTCTGCCTGCTGGAGCCTCCTTATGAGACCGCCCTCCTGGGTAGGGCCTGGTCCCACCCCCTAGCAGGTGTTCAAACTTCCCCCGTGACTCCTTGCTATACTGATAGCAGGGGCGTGTTTCCTTCTCTTGTGTTTTGTTTCCCCGGCAACTGGTGGCCATGTGTCTTTGTTTATCCTTCAGCCCTGCATTTTCTACCTGGTTTTCTAGCTTCTCTGCCGGGCCAGAAGGGCTTGCTATATCACATATCCCCCCACTTAGAATATTACTTGCTGCCGGAACCTGTGACGGACAGCACGTAATCCGCGAAAGGGCGTCGGCATTACTGTGCAGTCTACCCGCTCGGTGTTGCACCACAAAATCATAAGCCTGTAACGCTAGGTGCCATCTGGTTAACCTGGCGTTAGTGTTTCTCATTTGATGCAACCATTTTAAGGGCGCATGGTCAGTAATCAAATAAAATTTCCGGCCTGTCAAATAGAACCGCAAGGACTCTATCGCCCATTTAATTGCGAGGCACTCGCGTTCTACGGTGGAATACTTCTGTTCCGCTCTGGACAATTTCCGACTTAAGTAAGTCACCGGATGTTCCATACCCTCCAATATCTGGGACATGACGGCTCCTAATCCCGTTTCAGAAGCGTCAGTTTGTACCAAAAATGGCATGTTAAAGTTAACCCCTCTAAGGACCGGGGCTGTACATAACCTGTCTTTCAGCGTTATGAACACTTTCTCCGCCTCCGGTGTCCACTTAAGGTTGTTCGGGGCATTTTTCCTGAGCATGTCTGTAAGCAAGGCACTTTCCTCCGCAAATCTGGGAATAAACCGGCGGTAGTATCCCACCAGGCCCAGGAATCCCCGCATTTGTCTTTTGTTCAGTGGGCGTGGAAAGTTCTTCACGCTTTCCACCTTACTAGCTAAGGGCTCTACCACCCCTCCTCCCACCATGTGGCCTAAGTATTTCACTTTTTTGCCAGCGAAGAGACACTTCCCAGGGTTCACCGTGAGACCCGCTTTCCTTAATGTATTCAATACTGCCTCTACCCTGGGCAAATGCTGGGCCCATGTGGTGCTATGGATGACAATGTCGTCCATATATGCCCAGGCGTATTCGTGGTGGGGCCGTAAGATGTGATCCACCAGCCTTTGACAGGTGGCCGCTGCCCCGTGAAGCCCAAAAGGCATACGCCTGAATTGGAACAACCCTATCGGGGTAGAAAAGGCTGTCTTAGGTTTGGAGGCCTGGGTGAGTGGTATTTGCCAATAACCTTTCGTTAGGTCTAATGTGGTCAAATACTTCGCCTGGCCCAGTTTGTCTAATAGATCCTCAATTCGTGGCATGGGGTACGCATCGAAGTCAGAGATATTATTTATTTGTCTGAAATCAATACAGAAGCGTAGACTTCCATCTGGTTTGGGCACTAACACGATAGGGCTGGACCAGAGGCTTCTGGATTCTTCGATGATGCCCATTCGAAGCATGTCCCTTACCTGCTCTACCATTTCTTTTTTCCGGGCCTCTGGTAGCCTATAGGGGTGTTGCCTAATTATTTTTCCCGGTTCCGTAATAATTTCATGGGCAACAATTCTGGTTTCCCCTGGCAATGTCGTCAGGACATCGGAGAACTTATCCAATACCTTTCCAAGTTCCTGTTGCTGTTGCCCGGATAACCCGTCCCCTATACGTGGCCCTGGAGTTTCCCTCCAATCAGCGGGCTGAGGACCAAAATCGTCCTCCTTCTGTTCTTCGGCGACAGCTGTCAGCCCTTTTAAATCTCCCCCTCCGGTAGACCCAAATCCTCCTTCTCCTCTCCCCGTGAGAGTTAATGAGGCCACTTCTACCACTTCCGGGAAACCTACGCGTTCGCAGATCATTTGCGCTACCCTGTCACCTGCCTTCACCTGGAACTCTTCCTGACCAAAATTGAACATGAGCACTTTTACCTCTCCGCGAAAATCGGGGTCAATTACCCTAGCTCCTATGTCTATAAAATATTTGGCGGCTAGGCCTGACCTGGGTGCTATCCTTCCATAGCATCCGGGCGGAATTTGGACCTTCACCCCTGTACTTATTAGGGCCTTCCCTCCCCCGGGTACCACCCTATCTTCTACACTAAATAGGTCGTATCCTGCGGCAGCTTCCGACGCTCGCTGGGGACCCCTGGCCTGAACTGACATCTTACAATATTGCAATAGGAACTTTGGTTTTTCTGGAATTAAACTCTTTTCCTTAGCTGGGCATTGTGGGCTACTTTTCCCCGGTCTTCCGAACAGAGGGGCGGGGACTTTAGTCGCAATGGCCTCCAATCTAGGTAGATCTTGGGACTCCCCCTCTCCTCCCCCCGAGGGAGCTTCACAGGGGTTGGATATTATGTTCTGCTCAGTGGTAAGACCTTCCTCGAGCCCCTGTCTAAAAGGTGGCCAATCCTTACCCAAGACGACGCTCTGTGGAAGTCGGGGGACTACTGCCATCAACATCTTCCCATCTGTTCCCAGCCCACTTATTCCTATTTCATATAAGGGGTAATGATAAGATGCCCCATGTATGCATCTTATTTTAACCCTTCCCACGGCTTGACCTGGTGCTGACTGGGCTTGTATGGTCTCCCAGAGCCGTTGGGAAACCATGCTCTGGTCAGCACCAGAGTCAAGCAGCGCCTGGGCCTCTATACCCTCCACTTGTACTGGGAGCAAAAATCCTGATTGGCCTTTCCTTCCAATACCAGCTACCAATACTCTGCGTGCATCACATTCCCTTTTAAAATGCCCTATGCCCCCACATTTAAAACATTTTCCCTTCATGTTGGACATAGATACATTTTCATCATACACTTTATACGGTACATTCTTACTCGTAGTACCAGCCATTGCTGCACCTGGAGCACTAGATTTTGGAGCTTTGCTAAACTCAGCTTCAAAATACCGCTCCGTCATACCAGCTGCTTCCTCTGCAGTTTTGCAATCCTGCAGCATAAGGAAGGTTTTAATTTCCACTGGTATTGCTTCTAAATATTGTTCCAATATTATTTCATCCATTATGGACTCCACCGTTCTATGCTCTGGTTTTATCCATTTCCATGCCAACCCTTTCATTCTATAGTACAGCCCTTTTGGAGTTTCTCCAGGCCTCAACCCGGCCTTCCTGAATTGGCGCCTATAGAATGAAGGTGTTAAGCCAAGCCTATCCCTCACCACATCTTTAATAGCCTCATAGTTGTTTGTTAATGCAACAGGCATTGACTTGTAGGCTAATAAGGCTTCACCAGATAGGGACATGGCGAATCTGAGAGCCCATTGCTCCTTAGGCAGCTTCATAGCCTCTGCCAGGCGCTCAAAGGCGTCCACATACTCATCTATGTTATCTGTAGAAGACAACTGTCCCAGCTTAAAGACATCCCCACCAAACAGTCCTACCCCTTGGGTATATTCGGGCAAGTCTCTTGCTGGCTCCTGTTGTTTCTTTACCAACAGTTCCATTAGCTCTTTCATTGGCTTCTGTTGCTCCATGATAATAGCCATGGCTTGATCCTGGACTCTGCGGGTCATTTCCAGCTGTTTATCCCACTGGAGAGACATCCAGCGTAACATCTCTTGGGGATCCATGGCAGCTGCTCCTGTACCTGAAAAGACACAAGAAAAACCCAAGTGCGGTCCACACAAAAAAAAATTCCTTTCCCCTTTTTTTTTTTTTTTTCCACTTGTGCACTACTGCTGTGCACTACGGCTGAACACTACTTTGCTCTCTTTATCCTTCTACACTTATGCCTAGCCTCTTTTACCTGGGCTCAGTGTAGAGTCAAACACTGAGAAAGTAGTTTTCTTTGTCTGACCGGTAGTAAGCCGAGCACCGTCTCCTCCTGGGTATCAGCTGTTCCTTGCTGCTGGACTCTTGTCCCTCCAGGTGTTCTTTAAATCCAAGTAAAATCCGAACTACTACGCCATTGTCGTGCCTCCCCTTGCCAGTACCCGTAGGTAGGGGTTAAGGAGGTTAAGTTCTTCTTTAAACCAAGGGCCTTTTACTTCCTGGAGCAGTGCTTGTTGGGAAGTGTAGTTTTTACCATCAGTTTTAAAAGAAGAGTAGTGTGACTCGAAGTGTTTATAAGCAAAGGGATTTATTTCCCCTCCCGAGGTTGGACTTTACAAGGACAAAAGGTGAACACAAATTAACTGCTCCTTAGCAGAAAAAGGGCAAAGTAAATATAGCTTTCTTCAGCAAAACAAACCTTTTTCTCTTTCCAGCAATTAGAGCTTCAGCACATGGTTAATACAGCTCTGTCCCTTCACAGCCAGCATGTATTCTTTTCACCACAAAGCTTAACGCAAAGATATAATCTGTTCAGAAGAAATAGTTGTACAGTCCATCTCCTCTGTAGGATAATTCATGCAAGGTGGTTCTGTATCCATCAATTCCACCTCTGAGCTAGAATTAGTTTGGCCCGTGCCTTCCAGGGCCGCGCCCTGTCCTCCAACCCTGAGCCCTTCAATGCACACAGGGTTTAAGTAGGGCCTAAAGCCATTATCATAGCCCCAATCTTTCAGGCTGTTACCTCCACAAGGATTCCTGTAATCCCAGCCCTTGGGCTTACCTGGGGACCTGGCTTTTGAGGCCTTCCTCTGAAGTTCCCATGTACCAGTTGGTTCCCTGTTAAACCAGGGGGAAACAGTTCCCAACTGCTTTTTGGGCTGCTTGTAAGGCTGTGAGTGCTTCAGCTGTTCTGGTCTGCTCCTCCTGTAATTATCCACCAGAGCCTCTGACCTCCCGTCGGCTGAAAACTCTGCCCACCTCCTGACTGGGCGTCTGCTTTCCTCTCTCTCCTTCCCCTCTCTGCCTGCTGGAGCCTCCTTATGAGACCGCCCTCCTGGGTAGGACCTGGTCCCACCCCCTAGCAGGTGTTCAAACTTCCCCCGTGACTCCTTGCTATACTGATAGCAGGGGCGTGTTTCCTTCTCTTGTGTTTTGTTTCCCCGGCAACTGGTGGCCATGTGTCTTTGTTTATCCTTCAGTCCTGCATTTTCTACCTGGTTTTCTAGCTTCTCTGCCGGGCCAGAAGGGCTTGCTATATCACAAGGGGAACGCCCAGACTCAAAGCTAGCTCGTGGCTCATCAGGGGATGAGGGGCAGCTGACAAGGGGCGGAGCCAACATCACAAGCTACGCAGTTAAAAATCACTCACCTGAGAGTAGTGGTGGAGCGGCTAAAGGGAGACATGCCAAAGAGAGAACTGCTGAGGAGAGACGTGCTGGCAGGGAGAGAAGTCCCGATAGCAGGAGAACTCCAAGCAAGGAGAGAAGCTTGAGAGGCAGGAGAGAAGGATCTCCATGCTGGTTAAAATCTATTGCTGACCAAAGGAGACTATCAGGGAGGTGCAGTGCTGAGAAACCCAGGAAGGGCTGTTTGGAAGAGCAGTGCACAGCTGACCAGTGCTTCCGAGAACCTTGCTACAGAGGAAGCAGAGGTAGTAGCTCTGAGGCCAGGCTAAGGCAAGACCCGTCACCCAGTACAAGGTACCAAGCAGGAGAAAACCATTATCCTGAAGATAATTTGGTGCCAAGGAGAAAGCCCAAACAGACACGGAGTGAAAAGCCTTCCCACGAGCAGAGCTGTGCTCGAGGGAGGAACGTTGAAGGGAGACTGCTGAAAGGTAACCTTATTCTTCCTAATAGGAGAAGCTTAGACTATAGCAGTCAGTCCTGTACTTACCAAGAATTATGTGCCGCCTCTGAGAGAGACTATAGTGATTACGGTATTCACCCATCCACCTCTAGGCTGGTGGGGGAAGGGAACTCCCAAGGCTATAGAGAGGAACTCAGCAGTCAGAACAGAAGTTTCACTCACCGGGAAACTTACCCAGATATAGAAGAGATGCAATGTGATCCGTGTGAGGAGTCTAACGGTGATATTTACATGGACTGTACATATACCTTATCTGATAGCATATCTTCTCTATGCTGAAGAGCTGTAGGAGCTAATTCATAAAGAAAACAGACAGGAAGAGTTTTGTGAAGGAAACTGTTTTCTTTTACCATTTTTGCCTCCGTTGTGAAAGCTGAAGATAAGCATATCCTTTGTTCAAATGTTTCTTTAATTTGGATACCAGAAGTATGGTTTTGTGTTACCTTATTTCATTGTGTGAAAATCCAACCCTGGGAAGGGAATAAATCCTGTTTAAATCCTTATCACTCCGACTACAACTACTTTCTTTTTGCTAAAGTTGTGGAACTACAAATCCCAGAGAGCATTGCCAAGCTTCTCTACTATACTCCACAGCTATTAAAAAACTTACCCTGCTTAATCTACCCATGCCTATGGCCTCTGGGAGGTGAGTGGGCAACATATGATATCATCAGTGATGTCACTGAGAACTAGGACACATAGGCCATGACATCTATATTAAGTCATGGGAGGGGGGATGGAGAAGGCAGACCAGCTTTAAACCTATGACAGAATTGTTTCTCCTCCGTTTATGAAATATGTATGTAGGACAGGCCATACCAAGGGCTGTGTGAGCAGTGCAGCTGCACAAGGCTCAAGACAAAAGGGGCACCAAAGTTCTCACTGGGCTTCCAGAAAGCCCAACAAGACAAAGTTCCTATGTGCGGTTCGGTGGGGGGGGGGGGGGGGTACCAGGTTTGTGAGTCACACAGAGTGCATTTCTAACTTGGTACAGTCGCGATATAGGATACAGCATTTATATAGCTGTTATTTTTGTTCAATGCAAAGAAGAAGGATAAATTAGACTTACCTGCTAATTGTTGTTCCTTGAAGAACTCCAGTCTAGTCCTGAACCTCCGGGTTGTGCTCCTCCTCTAGCAGCCTGGAGACTGAGAAACGTCATCTTTTTGTGATGACACTGGTATATCCTCCGAGGATCCGCCTCCTCCTTCCAGTAACCTACTGACAAAGCAAACTCACCGGAGCAACAATTAAGTAGTAAACTTTACCACAAACATAACTAACTGAACTATTTTCTATAACAAAAGAGAAATTATCCCATTAACTGATATCCCCCTTTTATAATAACTATTGTTAGCACTACTTAGGCCTGCCCTCCCCCAAAGTGGAGGATAAAGACCAAACCTCATCCGACGCCTAGAAGCTACTTCTTACCTGTTATCTCTTATTCGCTTCAGGCACTAGCTCCAGAAAAAACAAAGTCCGGGAGGGATACGGGACTAGACTGGAGTTCCTCAAGGAACAACAATTAGCAGGTAAGTCTAATTTATCCTTCCTCATCGTCCCTCCAGTCTAGTCCCGAACCTCTGGGGATGTAACAGAGCAGTAAAATTAATCAACAGAAGGGATCTGCTAGACCAGCCTGAAGCACTGCTGATACAAAACAGGTATCCCTTTCCGTCTGGACATCAACACGGTAATGCTTGACAAAGGAATTCAGTGATGACCAGGTAGCTGCCTTACAAATATCTACCGCAGGCACCAAACGGAATTCCGCCCAAGAGGCTGCTTGTGCTCTAGTCGAATGAGCCCTTAGACCTTCAGGTACCACCTTACCCTTCAAAATATATGCGGACGTAATGGCTTCTTTAATCCACCTGGCAATGGAAGCTTTGGACACTGCCTCTCCTTTTCTTGGCCCTGCAAACAGGATAAACAGCCTATCTGACTTGCGGAAAGATGCTGTCCTCCGGATATACTTCTTTAGCGCCCTACGCACGTCCAAAGGATGAAGCTTACCAGCGGAGGAACCCTCCGCCGACTCCCCGAACACCGGTAACGAAACCACCCGATTCATGTGAAATGGGGAGACCACTTTAGGCAAAAAGGATGGCACTGGCCTCAGAACCACCTTTGTATCATAAAAAGACAAAAAAGGTTTCTTACAGGATAACGCCTGCAACTGTGAGATTCTTCTAGCCGAGCAAATAGCTACCAGGAACACTACCTTGAGAGTTATATCCTTTAAGGACGCCCTCGCCAAAGGCTCAAACGATTCTCGACCCAATGCTTCCAATACAAAAGGTAGGTTCCACTTAGGCACTAGCGGTCTGCATGGTGGCCTTAAAAGAGATACCACTCTTAAAAAGCGCTTGATGTCCAGATGCCCCCCTAGCGCTATTCCTGCTATCTTACCTCTATAACAGGACAACGCGGCTACTTGCACCCACAAGCACATGGCCGCTCCCTTTATCTACACCATCCTGTAAAAATGCCAGTACCTGTGGAATCGATGCTCTCAACGCCTGCAACTGTCTGTCCTCACACCAGGCTTCAAAAAACCGCCAAATGCGAACATACGCTAATGATGTAGAAGTCTTTCTTGCTTTCAACAAAGTGTTAATCACTGATGCGGAGTACCCTCTCTTCGTCAGCCGAGCCCTCTCAATAACCAAGCTGTAAGCGAGAATCGATCCACGTGAGGCATGTGTAGTGGACCCTGAGACAGCAGATCTGTCTGCAGAGGGAGGCGCCATGGCTTCTCTACTAAAAGTTGCATCACATCCGCATAACAAGTCCATCTTGGCCAATCTGACGCTATCAACATCACCTGACCTTTGTGCCGCTCGATACGCTGTACCACCCTTCCGATTAACACCCAAGGAGGAAACATGTACAGCAGTTGCTCTTCCAGCCAGACCTGTATGAGAGCATCCAGGCCTTCTGACATTCTCCTTCTGCTGAAGAACCGATCGACCTTTGCCGACTGGCAGGTTGCCATGAGATCCATTACGGGCGTTCCCCAGCGACGCCTCAGCATCTCGAAGACGTCCTGATGGAGAACCCACTCCCCTGGATCCACTTTTACTCGACTCAAGAAGTTGGCCTCCACATTGTCCACTCCCGCTACATGTGCTGCCGACACCGCTAGTAGATTTATTTCGGCCCACTCGAACAACATTTCGGCCTCGGCCTCCATCTGAACACTGCTCATGCCACCTTGTCGATTGATATAGGCCACTGCGGTGGCATTGTCGGAAAACACCCGAATAGCTCTTCCATGAAGATAAACCTGAAACTCTGTAGAGCCAGCGTCACTGCTCTCAATTCCAGTCTGTTTATTGACCAGCTTTTTTCCAGATCGGTCCACTGACCTTGAGCGAACCTTCCTTGAAAATGAGCTCCCCAGCCCATCAGGCTGGCGTCTGTGGTGAGCGGTACCCAACACGGTGCCTCCAAGGGCATGCCCTTCTCCAGACATCCCGGGAGCAACCACCATTGCAGGGCCTCCCGCGTTTCTACCGGACAAGGCTGTGTTTGCATCAGGGAATCGTTCTGATGTGACCATCGTCTGAGCAATGCCCTCTGCAGCGGCCTCATGTGGGCTCTCGCCCACAGAACCATCTCTAGAGTTGCTGCCATGGTCCCGAGCAGCTGCAGATAATGCCACGCTGTGGGTGCTGTCCTGCTTAGAAATTGTTGTACTAGTCGCCTCAAACTGCCTGCTCTTTGCTGCGGCAGAAAGATTCTCCCCGCATTCGTATCGAACCGAGCTCCCAAATACTCTAGGTCCTGCATGGGAACCAACTTGCTCTTTGCCACATTGACTATGCGCTTCTTATTGGAGTGCTTCACCTTTAAATGCCTTTTCCTAACTGGTTGCTTTTTTAATGCATTATGGGAAAGGTAGTTCAGTTAGATGTTATGTGGCCTCAGGTAATTAAAAAACACCTTTTTGTAGTTGGGTTGAGTGGTAGGCAAATAACAGAAATTATCCATTGAAAAGGCATGCTAAGGTTCACAAATTTTCACCTTTTAATGTTTCACCAGGATTCTTGTATTTCAACACAGGATACAACTTGAACTCAAACAAAACAGCTTTCTTCAGCTTAAATATTCAATACTTCTAACAGCACATGCCGTGCAGTCCAAAACAAACAGGAACAAAACTTTAAACCAGGTTTCTTTTCCTTCCGTCCAGAACTATACCTGGCAACTTTGTCTTCTTAAACACAACTAAACTTCTTACAGGCAGTTAAACTCTCACTGGTAGAAAAATCACTTTACAAGGTTTTCTCAATATTTAGCCAAATAAAACCTTTGTTACTTTCTCTGTTGGTACAGCTTCAGATGGAGCACAGCACTCTTCACAGCTGTTCTCAAGTGTAATTAGATAGCCTCAGCTTTGCACAGTAAAACACTTCTCCTGAACTGAGAACCTTCACAAGCTGAACACAGTTCTTAGGGCTATCGGACATTGGAGGTTTTTTCCTTTAAGGTTGACTCCCTTTCAACCCCTCTGAATTGGCAGACTGGCATACAGAACAATCCATACATGAGTCCTCTTCTCCAAAGGTAAATCTGGGTCACCCAGTTGCATTGGCTCAGTCTCTGACTCAGATAGCTTATCTGACTGCTTTCCATTATGGTTAAAGCTGTCTCTAGCAACTTTGTAGTGCTCCTTATTAGATAAGCTTCTAGGGCTCATACCTTGGTCAAAGCTTGTATCAGCTTCCCCTCTTTCATGCTCTGGCCACCATTCACCTTGTCCTGTTCTCCACCCTGTGTTCCAGGTTCCTGCTCTTCTTACTGTTCCATTCCTTCTCCAGAAAGCATTCCTACTTCCTTCTCTTTCTCTCTCATCAGCAACTCTCCTTGTGCTGCCCTTCCTCGTGCTGTAGTCCTCTGTGCTGTCACTCTCCGTCCTGCCTCTGCTCTTGCTGCTGCTCCTGCCTCTCATGCTGTCTTTCTCTGGATAAACGGAGCTAAACTTAAACCTCTCAGGGACCTGCTCCACCCTCTCTCCTCTCAGGTGAGAAAGATCAAATTCCCTCGTGGCAGCTGAATGATTAGGGAATGCAGTGACGTAAGGGTTCCCTACCCTGGGCTTGCATTCCCTCACCTTTTCACCACTAGGGGCATGTTGTAACTTATTGCAGCCAGGAATTACCTGTTTTCTAGGTACAATGGGGGTTTTATGTCCTTGACCTTTTAAAATAGGAGCTTTTGTTAGGGTAAATTCCTTCTTCTGATCCCTATCTCCTAGGTCCTGATAAGCTTCCTTATCATACTACCCACCCTAGACTCTGTAAGACCGTTACCACTCTGTTGGTAGCCGATTCACTCTCGGCCCTGGACTTTGCTCGAATTAACCAGTCGTCTAGATAAGGGTGCACGAGAACACCCTCCTTTCTCAATGCTGCCGCTACCACAACCATCACTTTAGTAAACGTTCGCGGTGCTGTAGCTAGCCCGAACGGCAAGGCTCTGAACTGAAAATGTCCTAGAGGAACCGCAAACCTTAGAAACTTCTGATGCTCCTGCCGTATCGGAATGTGTAGGTACGCTTCTGACAGGTCCAGGGAAGTAAGAAACTCTCCTTTTCTTACTGCTACAATTACCGAACGTGGGGTTTCCATATGAAAGTGTGATACCCGAAGACAACGATTTACTCTCTTGAGGTCTAGAACAGGCCGAAACACTCCTTCCTTTTTCGGAACTACAAAATAGATGGAGTACTGACCGCATCCGCATTGGTCTGGAGGCACCGTTACTATCGCCTTGAGGTCGAGTAGCCTCTGTACCGTTTCCCTCACAGCCACGCACTTGGCTGGCGCCTTGCATGGAGACTGAACGAACGAATCCTTTACCGGTCTCTGAAATTCCAATGCATAACCTTCTCGAATGACCTCCAGGACCCACTGGTCGGACGTTATATGGACCCAGGCAGGGTAAAAATCCCGTAGCCGACCTCCTACGGGGAGCAAACCTACCTGGGCCCCCCTGACTTCATTGCGACTTTTGAGGATTTGTGGAGGAGGAAGAGGCACCGAAACCTCTACCCGCTCCCCGAAAACCACGAAACCCCTGGTTTCAAAGGGGAAAATGCCCTCGCTGAGTTTGACCGAACCTAGGAAAACGGAACCTACGAAACTCCCTCTGTTGCCCTTTGGATGTGGGAGCCCAGCGTCCCTGCCTTTGCTTGTCTTCCAGAAGTCTGCCCCCTTTGGACTCCCCCAGATCCTTTACCAGTTTGTCCAAATCTTCTCCAAACAGAAGCTTCCCCCTGAAAGGAAGTTTGCTTAGTATATGGACTTGGAAGATCCATCCGCTGCCCAATTGCGCAGCCAAAGGTACCGACGGGTCGCTACCACCGAAGCCATGCTCTTCAATAAATCCCGAATGAGGTCGTAATGGATATCGGCCAGATAAGCCGTTCCTGACTCAAGTCTGGATGTTTCCGCAATGGCATCCTCTCCTTGCTCACACTGAATCTGTTGTGACCAGCGTAGGCAGGCTCTCGCCACCCACGCTCCACAAATAGCTGCCTGAATGGACAGCGCATTGACCTCAAAGACCTGCTTTAATAAGGTATCCAACTTCCTGCCTTGCATATCCTTGAGCGCTGCACTTCCCTCTACATGAATGGTAGTCTTCTTCGTCACTGTTGAGACGGTGGCATCCACTTTGGGAGACTTGAACAACTCGTGATCCTGGTCCACCAGCGGGTAAAGCTGACCATAACCCTGGACCCTCTTAGCGTTGCCTCTGGCATGTTCCACTCTTCTTGTATCATCTCCCGAACCACTCTATGTACCGGAAAGGTTTGCTGAGTTTTCCAAAACACCTGCAGTAATGGATCCTCTAGAGTAGCATCCTCTGCTGGTCCCGGCGAGGGCATATTAAGAGCTTTTAGCGTCTCAGAAATGAGTGCTGGCAACTCATCTCTCCGGAACACTTGGACCACTCTGGCTTGGTCCTCCTTGTCCGTGATCTCTCCTTCCTCCAACTCATTGTCAACTTCAAAATCGGGATCCCCCTCGTCGGAATGCAGCCCCTGCGAGAATACCGACTGTTCCTTCTGGTCTTTCTCCATCCTGGCTCTCTGTGTCCCACTAACTGCTGACTTCACACTCAACGGAGTCCCAGGTCTCTTGTCCCCCAGTACTCCACCTATGGCACTCGTTGCTCGCTCCTTTCTGCTGGCTCCCAAACGCCTGCTGAATAAGCAAAACAAATTCTTGAAAAAAGATTGCCACCAGGCCCCCTGGCAATGACGTCTGCGATGGTGGGAGATCAGGTGCGGACGATGGCCCCGCTATGGGCTCTGGTAGTGGAAAATCCACCGAGACTGAGTCCTGCAGCACTACTGGGGCACCTTGACCCTCAGTCGTGTCTTCCAAGGAGTTCTCCATAGCGGACGCTTCTTGTACACAGCCCCTACAGACTCCTGTGTCCGACAGTGGGCCCCTTTTAGATCCACAGAGTAGGCACTGCGGCTTAGAGGGCATTTCTCTGTAGTGTTGCAACTGCTTCGAAACTGCTTGTCAGCTTGCTTCAGAAATTTAATCTAGGGACCTAAAAATGAAACTGACCCAATCCAGTCAGGCAACCCTCCATTTCCCGTCTTTTTTTTTTTTAAACAAATGTATCAGCTGCAGCTCAACGTCCAGAGCTTAAAAATGCTACCCAAAATAAAAAACGAGGCTTCCCCCCGAAGATATAAGCCTCTGAAGGCTCCCAAAAAGAACTGCGGTTTCCCGCGTTGCCACCATGTAGCTAGGCCTGCTACTCTGCCCACGCTTGTCCAACTGCCTCGCTTGCCCAATGCAATGCGGCCCCCCTTACCTGATTCGCTACTGGGGCACCTTGTTCTCCTCGGGCTGATGCATGCTCCGTTTTCACCTGTTTTGCCGTGTTTCCAGCATCGGGAGGAGAGCCGAGGGTGAGGGAAAGCAAGAGACAGCAATCTGCTTTGTCTGCCTGTCCCGGAGCTCTCCACAGCGCTAGCAGGCAAAACCTCTGTGTGCGCTGAGTGCTTCGCGGTTCCTTACACCTGTAAGCAGGTTTGGACGCCGGAACCCTGCTCTCTCGGAAACCTGTTCCTCCTTTTAAATCACAGCAAGTGAGGAGGGAGGGAGGTGGGGAGAGAAGGCCTCAGCACTCTTTTTAAAGGCACAAAACCCCTTTAATTAAATTTTTCTTCTCTTCTTCTTCTTTCACTTCCTAATGCCTTTCAAATTCTACTAAAACTTGCTAAAAATTCTCAAACTACTATCTAACTCTTCTTAATTGTTTCTCTAGTGAACTTGGACCTCCAGGTTCACTGATCCTCCAGCTGCTTGGAGACTGAGGTAACTGGAAGGAGGAGGCAGATCCTCAGAGGATATACCAGTGTCATCACATAAGGATGACGTTTCTCAGTCTCCAGGCTGCTGGAGGAGGAGCACAACCCAGAGGTTTGGGACTAGACTGGAGGGACGATAAGGAATTTGCTGTTTTAAAAAAAAAGATCCTAGTCACTTTAGAGTTTAGTTATACAAAAGAACATGAACTGCATTCATTTTCTGTCAAAATATCTGTTTCATAATCAATCACAAGATGTTATGACTAAAGGCAGTACAGTATATCAAATGTTTTCTAAATAGTAAACAATATAGAAAATAATGGTAATGTTTTCAGTTTAAATAAGAAGAGTTTTCTCTTTGGTGGAGCAGGATGATTGATACTGCTTAAGGTCTGTCGTGTACTGTACCATGTGCTGCAGCATGAACTGAAAATGGCTCTTGAAAACCATTCAGAAGACTACAAATTCCAAAATGTTTAAATGTATGATGTCCAATTATACATTCTTATAAGATTGTTGTGGGAGGGGTAGTGTTGAGATGATCCTGATGATTGAGTTTAATTATCAAAATCTCAGGAGTGCTGAAGATTTGCCTGGGACACCCAGTACTCTTGCATCAGCCCTATGTCAAATTTCATTAATTTCACAGTGGCTCTGATCACTCCCCCTTTCAAATCCAAAGTGAATTATATATAGCTATAGTAACCTGGTATTTTCTGTGACTGGGGAGGCTGAAAGTATAAGAGCTCTATTTCCTAAGCTGCATCAATTGGTTAATGCAAGCCTCATTGTTCTCAACAGGGCCTATTTACTGATTGTATGGACTCCTTGTTAAATTCTAACAAGTTCAAGGACCCCCCCAATTCATCCCCAACATTCTTCCCAGACCACCTCCCCTCAGTGCAAAGTCAGCGAGGTTACTTACCTGTAACGGGGGTTCTCCGTGGACAGCAGGATAAGTCAGCCACACCAGGTGATGTCTTCCAGGCGGTGCCATCTACGGAAGTGCTCTCCAGAGCTCAGATTTCTGAGCAGGTAAGTGACCCCACCTCCCCGGCCTGCCCCTAGCCCAGCCAGTGATTAACTAGCTCCACCTTCAGGCTAGGGTGCGAGCCGGTCGGTCACCCTCAGACAGGGGAGGTGGGCGGGAACATGTGGCTGACTTATCCTGCTGTCCACGGAGAACCCCCATTACAGGTAAGTAACCTCGCTTTCTCCATGGACAAGCAGGAAGCGTCAGCCACATCAGGTGACTCCCTAGCTACGCGAGAGCGCGCTGAGGTGGATGAGGGGGGCCGAACAGAACATATGTAGCCAGGTGAAGAGCAATTGAGGTTGCTTTATTGTCAGGTGAAAACATCACAGTTCCAGTGCCTAACAGTGCAGGACAAAGTGCAATGTGCAACAGTGTAACAATGGTTAAACCAAACATAACAGGTGTTCACAGTGACAGTGTGGAAAAACAGTGCAAACAGTGTACATACCAATAGTGCAAACAGCGTCTATATCAAACACTATGGCAGGCAACAGTGACAGTGTAAGGCTGTAAACATTGACTCTGTATATACCGCTGACCAGCCAAGGTTGAGCGCTCATTCTGTCCATGTCCGCTCTGCGCTTCACCTAGCGAGGCAGAGACGTTCCCAACGGTCGCCGCGAGGACTGCACGACCGAAAGCACTGTTGGACTGCGCCTCAAGGTCCAAGCAGTAATGCTTCTGGAAGGTTAGTGCAGAGGACCATGTGGCGGCTTTGCAAATGTCAGCCACCAGGACCGAACGCAAGTTGGCGAAGGACGCTGCCAGTGCCCTCAGTTGGTGTGCTCCTATCCGGTCCCCTGTATGGGCTCTGGCCCAACCCAGGCAGAAGGCGATGCAAGCCGCTATCCAGACGGACAGGGTCTGCTTGGTGACGGGCCTTCTGGGCCTGATGGGGGTCGTAGGACACGAAGAGTTGAGTTCCCTGCCTGATGCTTGCTGTTCTCTCCAGGTAGATGCGCAGGACCCTGACACAGTCGAGGGTGTGGAGTCTACGTTCCTCCTCAGACTCGTGCGGCTCCAGGAGGAAAGAGGGAAGGTCGATGGCCTGGTTGATGTGAAAGGAGGAGGCCACCTTTGGAAGAAACTTCGGGTTGGTGCGCAGGGATGCGTGGTTGGGGTGGAGCTGCGTGTACAGCTGGTGGAACACCAGGGCCTAGAGCTCGCTGATCCTCCGGGCAGATGTTATTGCGATGAGGAAGAGCGCTTTCCAAGAGACAAATTTTATATCCGTCGTTGACAGCGGCTCAAAGGGTGCCAGTGTCAGCTATTGGAGGATGGTGCTGAGATCCCAGGCTGGCACTGGCGGACATAGTGGGGGCCGAAAATTGGCTAGGCCTTTCATGAATTGAGCCACAATGGGAAGAGATGCAATGGAGGCATTATCCTCCGCTCCGCTGGAATGGAGAGACGCAATCGCGTAAAGGTGCACTTTGATGAATTGTGTCTTCAAGCCGATCTCGAAGAGGGATGTGAGATATTTGAGGACCATAGGTATGGGGCAGGATTTATTTATTTTATTTATTTATTTAACATTTCTTCTATACCGCGCTATTAAAATCAGTGCGGTGTACAATGAACAAAACATACTGCAATGCATACAAGCAACATTGAGTTTACATAGAACAGGGAAGGATAAATACATGGGATAACCGGGGAAACTATGTACAGATAACTTTATACTATATATATATTTTAACTATATACAATATAGTTAAATATAGGATATATAGGATCCCGGGTCCAGCCCTTGGGAGGTGCACCAGATGGAGAAACGTTTCCATTTGAGTCTGTAGGACTTGCGGGTGGATGGACGTTTTGCTGCCAGGACTAAGTGCTGAACCTCTGCAGGCAAATTTAGGGCTGACAAGTGTCCCCGCTCAATCTCCATGCTGACAAGGCGAGGCCTTGCAGGTTGGGGTGTAGCGTGTTCCTGTTGTTCTGAGGAGATCCAGGCGCAGGGGCAGCCTCAGCAGAGGTTCTAGAGAGAGATGGAGAAGGAGGGGAAACCACATCTGGCGGGGCCAGTATGGAGCGATCAGGATGACCTATGCCTTGTCCGAGATGACCCGCTGCAGAGTCGCAGAGATCAGAGGGTTGGGGGGAAAGGCATACGCTGGAGACCAGTCCCTCCAAGACACGGCGAATGCATCCAGAGCTAGGCACTTGCTGGAAGGGTGCTTTGAGCAGAAGAGGCAACACTTCGCATTGTTCTCTGTCGCGAAGAGGTCGCGGCATGGAGTCCCCCACCGCTGGAAGATGGCTTTGGCCACTTCCAGATTCAGGGACCATTCGTGGGGCTCCAGCTGTCTGCTGAGCTTGTCGGCAAGGAAGTTCTCCTCCCCGGGTAGGTAGGATGCCTGTAGCTGGGATCCGATGGACAGAACCAGGGACCAAATCGCGAGTGTTTCCTTGCAGAGGGATTGGGAGCCTGTGCCCCCTTGCTTGTTTAGGTAGAACATCGCTACTTGGTTGCCCATTTGAATGAGGATGACTTTCTCTTTCAGCTGTGCTTGGAAGGCCATCAGGGCATACTTGATGGCTCTGAGCTCGAGCAGGTTGATGTGGAAGCTCTGCTCCTCGGTGGTCCATGCCCCTTGGGTGCTGAGGTGGAGGAAATGTGCCCCCATCCTGTGGAGGAAGCATCCGTTGTGAGGACAATCTGGTGCGGGCGCTGCTGGAGGCTCTTTCCTTGTATGAGGTTGGATTGAAGAGTCCACCAATGGAGGCTTTCTTTTACCCGATTGTACATGGGCACCTGCGTGGTCAGAGGCTGTGAAAGTTGGTTCCAGTGGTCGCGTAGGTGCCATTGGAGATTTCACATGTGGAGCCTCGCAAGTGGGAGGACTGAGGTTGTTGCAGCCATGTGCCCCAGAAGATGAAGGACAGATCAGGCCAAAGTCCGTTTGGATGCTGCCATCTTTATGGCTAAGGATCTGATGGTCTGCACGCATTGCTCGGGCAGGAAGGCCTTCGAGGCTTGGGTGTCGATGACTGCGCCTATGAACAACACTCTCTGGCGTGGCTCCAGTTGGGACTTTTCCAAGTTCAGAAGGAATCCAAGGTCGGATAGTAGCTTGGTGGTCCTTCGCATTGCTGCACGCGCCTCCGGGGCAGATTGAGCCGCGAGGAGCCAGTCGTCGAGGTATGGGAAGACAGCAATGCCCTGTTTGCGGAGGTGTGCTGCGGCCACTGCGACGCACTTTGTGAAGACACGAGGTGCTGGGGATAGTCTGAAGGGAAGTACCTTGTACTGGTAATGGTGGTCTTCGACCTTGAAGTGGAGGAATTTCCTGTGAGTGGAGTGGATGGGGATGTGCGAGTACACATCCAGCAGGTCCAAGGAGGCAAGCCAGTCCCCCGTTCGGATTAGAGGCAGGATGGAGTTGAGGGAATACATCCTGAAGCGTTCTTTTATGATGAACTTGTTGAGTTTGCGGAGGTCTAGTATTGGGCGAACTCCTCTTGACTTTTTGGGGATGAGGAAGTATCTGGAGTAGAAGCCAGAGTTGACCTCGCTGTCTGGAACTCTTTCGATGGACTGTGCTGCGAGGAGGTGTTGTAGCAGATCGGACGTGATGCTGTGGAGATGCGTGGGTGATTCGCTGGTGGGTCGTGAGTGTTGGCAAGGAGGGGATGTGAAGCGTAGATGGTACCCTTCCTTTAGGATCTGCAGCACCCAGCTGTCCGTGGCGATGGCCCACCAGGCTGGAAGGAACCCCGATAGTCGGCCTCCCACGGGAGGTGTTTTGGTATTGTCCATCGTGGCTGCCGGATACCCTATGTCAAAAAGAAGCCTTGGCAGCCTGGGAAGAGGGCTGTTTCTTGGTTTTGCGCTCCCTCTGGGTCTGCCTTTGGAAGTTAGAGGGCTGGTAGGGTTGCTTGTAGCTCCGTGGGGCCTGCCACTTGCGAGTGGAATTTATTTATTTAGCTGTATTTATATCCCGCTTTTCACCGGGTCAAAGCGGTCAATTGAGGGATACATTTAACACGAGGGGATACGAGACACATACGCTAATACTTACAGGGAACATGGGCAATGGAGGGTTAAGTGGCTTGCCCAAGACCACAAGGAGTGCCTGTAGGACTAGAAATCCCAGTCCCTCCGGCCTGAGATTGCTGTCCCCAGGTGGGACTTGAACCCCCGGCCCTCTGGCCTGAAGTACCTCGTCCTAACCACAAGACCACTCCTCCCTATCATACCGCTTATTACTGTAGTGGGGTTTCTGGTGATAGCTGTTTTTCTGTGTGGTGGAGTGGCGTTCTAGGCCATCTGCCACCAGGGTCTGGAGGGTGTGACAATCTTCCTTGAGGATGTTGACAGCGTCCGTGACCTTGTCGCAGAACAGCGACTCCCTTGCACAGGGGGCTTTGGCAATTCTGTCATGGGTGTCTTCCCTTAAGCCAGAGGCTTTTATCCAGACCCACCTCCGCGCGGAGATGGCGGTGCCAGCCGTCCTGATGGCGGTGTCGAAGGAGTCGGTGACCAAGTGTCTGCTGCATTCAGTCAGGTCCTGGATGGATGATGTGGCTTCCGCTTGTAGTTCCTTAGGCAGGGCTGAGAGTTTGTCTTTCAGCCCCACCAGTACCCCATCCTGGAAGAGGACATGCTGAAATTGATGCACCGCGATCCTGGTGCT
The DNA here is from genome assembly GCA_033557465.1 of Ichthyophis bannanicus. Lineage (NCBI taxonomy): Eukaryota > Metazoa > Chordata > Amphibia > Gymnophiona > Ichthyophiidae > Ichthyophis > Ichthyophis bannanicus. Next base: position 250,607,422 of record CM066039.1, on the reverse strand, counting down.
CAGCTTAGCTCCTTGGTAGACCTTCTTTCCCACGTCGTCCAGGAGTCTAGACTCCCTTCCTGGCGGATGGTTGGCTTGAGTCCTGGAGGATTTGACCCTCTTCAGTGCCGAGGAGACAACAATAGACTGATGTGGGAGTTGTTGTTTGTGGAAGCCGGGAGCAGGGTGGACTTGGTATTTAGCATCCAGTCATCTTGCGCATGCTTGTCCAGAGGCAGGGGTCTGCCACAGTGTAAGCTGGTTGTCCCGCAGCTTCTGATGAATGGGCAAGGCCATGGCGGGCTTAGGGCCTTGGAGGTATCGCAGGACATCCAGCACTTGTTCCTCCACTTTGTCCGCCGGGAGGTTTAGGGCTGATGTCACCTTCCTGAGGAATTTCAGATAGGTGAGGTCCTCTGGGAGGTTTTTAGTAGTTGAGTCCTCTCCGTCACTGGATGGCAGTTCCGAGTCGGGGGACTCTTTGGAGGTTGTGGATCCTATGGGAGTTGGGTCCACGATTTCCCCATCGCTGGCCTCGGACGGGGGATCTTTGGTAGGAGATGGAGATCTAGATGGAGTCCGGGGAAAACTAGTGTTGGCAGCTGCTGGGGACAGACTGGCCGCTGCCAGAAGAGCGAGTGTTAACGCTGGCAGGTCTGCGCTTGACCCCTGGGGGGCAGTCTGCTTGACCAGGCATGAGAGGAGTTCAATAATAGTGGCAAAGTTGTCCCTGGAAGAAGATGCTTTGCTATACCTGCAGGGGGAGCTGCTGCCGGAGCTGATGCTGCAGAGCCTTCTTCTTTTACTCGAGTGATTCCAGCCGTCCTCACTAGAGCTGGTGGGAGATCTCCTGCTATGATGAGAAGTGAGCTTGCCTTTTGTTCTGTGTCTGCTGTGCTTGGAGCTGCGATGCCTGCTGGAGCTGTGCTGCCTGTCCACCCGTCTGTGGCTGTGGAGTCTGCCAGATTGCCGTTGCCGGGAGCGATGCCTGCGTGCATGGCGATCCCGGGGCTGCTGCCTTCTCTCTCGCGCTGAAGGGAAATCCCCTTCTCGGCACGGTGCTGGCGGTGGGGGGTCTGGATATTGGCGCGGCGGTCTGTGCGCTGCGGGGAAGCCTCCTGGCGTCGTGAGGTGTTGGCGCAATGCGGACTCACCGATTGGCTGTGCCTGCTACCAATGATGATCCGGGGGCGGAGCTTGATCGCACGTTGCTGGCACCATTTTGAGACTCCTGATGGTCCTGTGTGTTCGGGAGGGCAGATTGTCGTGCAGGCTGTTGACCGGGGACAGTGGCTGAGTGAGGCACGTCCTGGCGCACTCCGCTGCGGGGAAGCCAGAGTACCGGAGGCAGCCGTAGGCACTCTGGAGGCCAGGAAATCCCGGAGAGCGTGGCCCCTGCTCTTGCGTGCTCTGGGCGACATGCGGGAGCACTTGGAGCAGTCCTGAACCTGGTGATCCGGCCCCAGACATCTGATGCAGCAGTCATGGGTGTCCGTAGCGTTCATCTTCTTCCCATATCGTGGGCACTTCTTGAAGCCTGGTTTGGGCATCTTCAGGTAAGATTTTAAAGGAGATGAGGAGAGGATCCGTCTTGATGGCAAGGCGGAAGAAATTAGACTGGCTGGGCTAGGGGTGGGCCAGCGAGGTGGGGTTACCTACTTGCTCAGAAATCTGAGCTCTGGAGAGCACTTCCGTAGATGGCGCCACCCAGAGGACGTCACCTGGTGTGGCTGACGCTTCCTGCTTGTCCATGGAGAACACTTCTCTCCCCAAAAAAACTATTTTTAAAAAGTCAGAGCATGGCAAACATTTTACCTGCAATAAAGATGTCTGTTGCACTATCTCCTGTCAGAATAGTACTTTACACGGCAGCCCTAACCCAGAACAACATCACCTCACTGTGTGGCCAAAGTCTCAGGTATTGCAAAACTTTGGAGCTGCCTCAGTCTCTTTCTCACTCCCTCCCCCAGCCAATTCCCTGCATTCTTTTTCAGTTCTCTCCAGCCAGTCCTCACCAGCCTTTCTATTTTTTTCCTTTTTATGTCCTGTGGACCCACTGGAATGCTCTCAAGGATCCCAGGAGTCCAGGGATCACAGATTGGGAACTACTGCCCTAGATACTGACTGATGCAGAAGAATGTAACTTGTTTTGAACTATGAGAAAAGGCTGAGCTAAATCCAATATAATCTCCATTAGTTTCAGTGAAAACTTATCCAAGTCTATTATTTTTAAATGCCATCAAGCTGCTGTTGACTCATGGTAACCCTATGGATAGTTGTCCTAAACTGTGTTCCTTCTTCAGTCAGGTGGCTAATTGTTAATATTATCCTCCCCTAAAAAGGTCATATTGTTAAAAAATACATTTGCACTTAAAGTGAGATGTTGCATTTTACTGTATTCAGCAAACTGCTTATTTGTCCCAAACAATTTTAAACAGAAAAAAAATCTGCATTTATAAAACAGAAACGAACAAAAATCTGTATCCAGTCCAGAAAGGGTGTCACTTAGGGACTGTGATGATTTCATGGATCTGTAAATCTAGGCTGTGGGGCACCCTCATATAGTTTTTTACCATGCACATATGGAAATATAGTCTTCCTTGTATTAAGAGTAGGGGGGGGGGGTTCCAACCTAGCCTTGGGATATGCATGAGATGGATATGCATGTGCTAGGATAAATTTGCATGCGCTATCTCCATCGCATGCAAATCTCTCTCATCCGCATTCATTATAGCTATCTTGAGAAACAGACTGGCTAGATGCATCCTGAGAACTGGTTTGAGAACCAGTGCCTTCGAAATACCAGATCCACATCTCTGTGCAGGCAGTGAAGTCAAATCAGACCGAATCAGTCATGGGGACATGGCGTCCCTTATCCACCAATAACTAATTCCAACAGCGATTAGAACATAATGTACTGTAGCTCCGCCTTCACCTCTCTGGTTGCTATAGAGACACTAATGCTGCCTCACAAATCCTAGGGGCGTGGTCTATTTTAAGAGTTCAGCCACTTTTTTTCGCTGAAGGCAATGGGTGAAGACACCCTCCGAGAGCGTCCCGTAGATCTGTACCTCCCATTCGATTATCCGCTTGTAAACAATCTCTGACGTCATTCCGCTTGCGACTCGGGACGATGACGAGCATTGGATGCGCTTTCTCTACCGGCCAACTACAGTCTTCATATTTGTGCCTTGTGGCGATTGGTTCTTCGTCGGAGGTAGAGAGCCGGAAGCTTTTTTATTAACCGGGTGACGGGCTCACAGTAACCAGTAATCTTTGGTGAGGTGGTTTGAAGATGATTGGAGACATTTTATTATTCGGGTAAATAAGTCGTTATTCTTCGGACTTGTAGCGATTGCAGTTGTTTCTCCCACAGGCCTAGAGCCGTAGTATGAGCTAAATTCGTCAGTTTTTTTCCCCTGGCTCCGCTCTCTTCTTTTGGTTTTACTCCTGGGTTCCTCCCTTTTTGGCCTGCTCGATTTTATTTCTCTTATTGCAACAAAAACCCAGAAAGCTCAGACATGACTTTTTTTTTTAAAGCTCCTCTCCACTGCCTCCTTAATCCTTTTCATATCATATTTATGTTTCAGAGATCTTCAATTGTTCGCGTCATACTGTGTCAATGTGGTGCTTGCACGGAGCTCTGATAGAAGTCTGCACAGTAATTCTCCCCATATACAGGTTTATGACAGAACAGAAGGAGCTGTTTGAAACTTTAAAAAGTGCAGTCTCTCTTCAGGTTAAGGAGAATAAGGATTTTGTTCCTCATGCAAACCCGCTTTTGCTAGTCCTGCAGCTTTTAATATTATACTCTATAAAATTCTTCTTTTGTGAATATGGTAATATGTAATTCCAAATGTCTGTCTTATGAATGTGTATTTATGTATTTGTTTTAACTTTGGCTCATGCCTTTTCCATAGTAGCCCAAAAGTGACTTGCATCCAAATGCAGTAGGAGTGGAAAAATAGCCTAGGATTTGATTCTCACTAGTACTCCTTATGGCCTTGGGCAAGTCACTTAACCCTTCATTGCCTTGTTAGAAAGGCCTGGCAATCTATTTCTGGATACACTGCCAAGAAAACCCAGGAACTGCTGGGTCACCAAGAGTCAGCATTGACTTGAAGTGACCCAGCAGTGCATTTATTTTATACAGTAAGTATTTCCTTGTCCTCCCAGGACTTTTATAGTCTAAGCTTGTGCCTGAGGCAATGGAGGTTAAATGACTTGTCCAATTCACAAGAAGCATCATTAAAAGTTTGAATGCTGGCTTCCCTATTCTCAGCCTGCTACTCCCATTCACAAGAAGCATCATTAAGATTTTGAATGCTGGCTTCCCTATTCTCAGCCTGCTACTCCTAGTTATTTGTTGGATAAACTTCATCTTCTCATGTCCATCCATCAAAGTCTTATTTAGTTTTTCTGATGAACACGTTTATAATGTAATGTAAATGTAGCTGTTTTATTCGTTATAATAGCACCATGCCATAGACATTTCTCACTGTCCTTATAAGTCATTCTTTTCCCATGTCTGAAGATTGGAAAACACTTTGAATTCCTTTGCTTTTTTTTCTTGTTTAAACCATGAAGGTGCACAGTCTGGATCTTAAACCCAATGCTCTCAGGACCCTAAGCTGTAATCTGCTGAGAATGTTCATGATGAGCAGAATATAATTTAAAAAAAATGAATATATAACTTTCAAAAATTTAGGAACACAGCAGACGCTTGCTCTGTATTAAGTTCTGAGGTGTATGAAATTTGGTTTTCAAAGCCCAAGTTGCCTTTAAAGTAGACATGGGCAGAAAATGACCGAGCAATAGTTCAGGTTGATTTTCTTAATTTGGCATGTGGATGGGGGGAATTGGCACAAAGCAAAACTATAAACATAGTATGTATGTATTGAATAGCATTTTTCACATTTTTTAGAAATATAATTTTAGTGGCATATGTCACTATCCTTTATTCAGTTGCAAACCCTATTTCAATTATGTATTTCTGGATGGAGTTTTCTTAACATATTCAGCATGTTTGAGCTCTTTAGTTGGTAAAGCATGGAATAAGTAATCTATGCCAACGATTATATTAGGTAACACAAAGGATAATTTTCCCTTTGAAAATTATCCTATAGAAAGTACATACACAAATTTGCACCTACTAATTAAGTACATACATCATTTTCTTGAACATTTTATACTTGAAAATGAAGCCCAGAAATCTGGCTCTGCCCTCTGGAAAGCCTCTGCTCACTGTGGGAAAAAAATGTATGGAATGGCATGCAAGCTTTGACTCTCTTTAGTCTGAGAAATTTTAAAAGACGCCATTTCTAAATATAAACTTATATTTTATGGGCATGAATGGCTTTTAAAATTACCTCCATAATGGCTAAATGGTACAAATTAGGAATGGAAGGGGGATTTTCTTCATTAAAGTTCTAAAAAAACAAAGCTGTTTGGTGCTGAATCCTAAAGTCCTAATATATTATTTAATGGTTATTGGGATAAATGCATTCAGTAAGTGCTGTTCAGTATTGGAAATTTGAGCAGACTTAGGTAATTTGACCAACTATGGGTGAGCTGATAAATCGGGAAGCTGTAATACAGCTCATTGATAAATTAAAGAGCAGCAAATCACCTGGACCAGATGGCATACATCCAGGGTGCTGAAAGAAATGAAATATGAGATTGTAGAACTACTATTAGTAATCTGTGATCTGTCATTAAAATCATCTGTAGTACCTGAAGATTGGAGAGCAGCCAGTTTAGCACCAATTTTTAAAAAGGGTTCCAGGGTGATCTGGGATACTACAGACCGATGAGCCTGACATCAGTACCAGGCAAAATGGTAGAAATCATTATAAAAAAATAAAATTACTGAACATGTAGATAGTCATGGTTTAATGGTAGAAAGCCAACATGGATTTAGCCAAGGAAAGTCTTGTCTCACCAATCTCTTATATTTTTTTAAATATGTAAATAAACAGGTAAATAAAGGTGAGCTGGTTGATATAATATATCTGGATTTTCAAAAAGCCTTTGACAAAGTCCCCCATGAGATACTCTTGGGGAAATTAAAAAGCCATGGGATAGGAGACAATGTACTATTGTGGATTAGGAACCAATTGAAAGATAGAAAACAGTGAGTAAGGCTAAATGACCAATTTTCTCAATGGAGAAAGGTGAATAGTAGAGTACCCCAGGGATCTGTGCTGGGTCTGCTGCTTTTTAACATATTTGGAAATGGGAATAATGAGTGAGGTGATCAAATTTGCAGATGACGCTAAATTATTCAAAGTTCTTAAAACATAAGAGGATTGTAAAAAATTGCAAGAGGACTTTGATAAATTGGGAGACTGGGCGTCCAAATGTGGACAAGTGAAAAGTTATGCACTTAAGGAAGAACAACCCAAAGTACAGATACACAATGCAAGATTCCACATTAGAAACCACCACCCAGGAAAAGGATTTAGGCATAATCATGGATAATACATTGAAACCCTCTGCCCAGTGTATAGTGGCAGCCAAGAGAGCAAATAGAATGCTAGGAATCATAAAGAAAGGCATGGAGAATGCTGTAAAACAAAGGATATTATAATACCTCTGTATTGCTCCATAGTGTGACCACACCTTGAATATTGTGTGCAATTCTGGTCATCAGTCTTTAAAAGGATATAGCAGAATTAGAAAAGGGACAAAAATGGTAAAGAGATATCAATATGTAATCAAACTCTGTTATTCCTTACCAGAGGATGCAGTAAAAAGTGTTATTGTAGCTCAATTTAAAAGAGGTTTGGACAAGTTTCTGGAGAAAAAGTTCATAAACCAAACAGGAACAGGGAAATCCACTACTTAACCATTGGAGAAGAGCATGGAATCTGTGGACCTTTTGGGAACCTGCCAAGTACTTGTAACCTGGATTGGTCACTGTTGGAAACGGGCTTGATGAACTCTTTGTCTGACTCAGTATGGCATATCTTATGTTCTTAGTAGGTGGTTCTGCTTGTGTGTTGGTGTTAGGATGTGGCAGAGAGGCACAGATCCAATTCAGTGCATGTCTGCACTTTTCAGTTTCCAACCTGGTATCTTTGTATCTGCAACAGCTATTTCTAGGAGGAGTTCTTGGTGTGGACTCATGAGTGAAAGGATACTTGGACCTAATCAGAAAACCTCATTTGTCTGAATCACTTTGGTAACATTTTCTTATTTTTATTTTAGAACATTGCTTATGAATGCAGGAGCAGTCCTAAATTTCAAATTGTAAGTTTTTTTGTTTTTGTTTTGTTGTTTTAAATTTTTTAAAGCATTTCTTTAAAAAGTTCTTTCACTTTGCTGCTGCAGTGTTTTTTGTACTTTTCTTTGTACACTTGGTTCCCATGCCTTGTGTCCTTTTCCTTTAGTATGATCTTGAAATTTTAAGTGGCTTTCCTGCTGCCTGCTTAGGAGCTGCCATATTGGCTGTAGTGTCAACCCATAAGGCCCTCTTGGTTCACACAGTCTGCCCAGTTGTCCCTGGCCAACCATATCGGCAAGCTCCCACTTGATTCTCCCCTTGTCCTTCCTGTCACCTTCTGTATCTTTTCCAAATGTTCCTGAATTATAAGTATGCTTACAACTATGTGTGCTCTTAAGAGATTCCAGTTCCCCACCGTTCTCCAAGTAAAGTATTTTCTTAAAACTTCCCTCCTTCCAACTTCATATCATAACTCCTTGTACTGAGCTTCTATTTCTGAAGAAAATGGCACAGTTTTTTACCTTATTGAAACTTGATAAATATTTAAATGCCTCTTTTGGTAAACTTGTTCTTCTTTCCCAACAGAAAGAGGAAGGACACTCAGGGATTTGGAGATGAATCTCGAGAACCAACTACAGGTAATTGAGACCCTCGTGTTTATAGTTCTAAAGACTTAATGTGACATGGTTATGATAACAACAAATTCAAACATGAAAGCATGCTGGATAAAAGCTTTCAAGTTAATTTTAATGTTCTTTTATTTGTATGTCTAAGTTAGTCTGCTCCTCTGCCAGATTCTTTTATCTGTGCCTTTCTCTGCCACTTCCAGCTCCAGACTTCATTCATTCTACCTTGTTGCTCCATATGTCTGGACTAAACTACCCAAGTCACTACGCTGGACTTCTTCTCTAGCCCTATTCAAATCCAGGCTAAAAACCCACCTCTTCGAGGCTGCTTTTGTATCCTGATGCTCCTCACTGTCTTGTTCACTACATATGTGTATCTTGCCATACTGTAGTCCCCGGTTTTGTGATGTTCTTTGACTTGATTAGATTGTAAACTTTGATGAGCAGGGACTGTGTCTTTCATCTGTATGGGCAATGCTTTGTACACATTGTAGCGCTGTACAAATGATATGTAGTAGTAGTAGTAGCAGCAGATGAACAATTAATTGTGTAACCTCATCTAAGGTTTTTATTTTGCAATTGAGGACCACATGTTTCTTAGCTACAGTTTAATTGTTGGTCATGTTTGATCTGTGACTGAGGCATTACATCCTTGGGTTCCTTTAATCCACTGCTTTACCTTGTACAGATTGCCAGGATCTTCCTCGTCTGAAGAGTAGGGAGTCCACATGTTGCTAATTTATTTGTATGACTGCAAAAATGTCAAGTTTTGGCAGAAAATATGAGAGTTGTTTGCCAATATGTGCTGGAGATGTTTAAACCAGGAAATGGAAAGTATGAGTGGGAAGCGGGTTATAATCTTATTATTACGACTCGGTGCCTTTTTATTACTTACATCTGCATACAAGTGTGGCATTCAATGAATGGAAAAGTGCAATTATTGACATGTTTCAGATTTGCAGAACACAAGTCCAAGATGCTGTGTGTATTTGCACTGCTTTAGCAGCGTCTCAAGGAAACGTGCTCTGCTGTATCATTATGGGGTCTGTTTACTAAACGGCGGTAACAGACTCCGTGCGATATCGGAACCGCAGCCCCATTGATTTCAATGGGGCCGCGGCTCCGATATCGCACGGAGTCCACTACCGCTGTTTAGTAAACAGACCCCTATGTGTCACCAAAGAATATGGTGGGAGGGTTACTGGCACTGGAGTGTTGCAGACATCTGGAATAATAAGGCTGAATGTGTTGTGTTTTTGTTTGCCAGTGAACATCTTCATCCTGATCCAAAATGTTGTAACTGTAATATGTACAAGTGGAAGGTGCTTCAAAACTTGGATGTAAGACTGGAAACAAATTAGAAAAGACATTTTCCAAGTCTTTCTGTCATAGAGCACATTCAGGTTAACTTCTTTTGCCTGTAAGTCCTGGAAAGTATTGATGGCTTTGTAAGAAATAGGTTCAAAGACCTCCAGATTTGGATGTCTGGATTGGTAGGTAGTGAGTGGCCTCTATAGTCTTGCTGTTTTCTCTTTCTGCAAATATGATCCTGGTCTTCTTTCTCTCTTATCAGCCTGGTCTTAGTAAGGCAATATACTTATCACCAGTGAATTAAGCACGAGTCATTTTCATGTATGAACTAATTCCTGCATGTTGCCCCTGCTATTCCTGTTGTGATGGAATGGGTAAAACATGTAGACATTGGAAAATAACTGTGTGCCTGTTGGTTCCCATATCCTAAACCTCACCGGGACTGCTTCTTTTCAATCTGCCTGAGATCACGTATATTGCTGGGAAGTGGCAAATTTTACCTTGGAGAATCTTGCCAAGTAACTAGCTAGTTACCCAGCTATGTCACTTTTTTTTTAAAATTTTGTCGTCCTAGTAAAATCTGATATGCTAATTTGCAAATGATTAACCTTCCGTTGCCCGGCAGTACATGTAGCTAGCCATGGACTAAAGGGACTTGTGTTCTCATTTTGTTTTATGAAAGAAGGGGAAATTCTTGTTCTTTTCAAGGGTTCTGGGAATTTAGCATTACACTCAGCAGCAGGAAGAAAGCCCTCTTGATTATACAAGTTCCACATACCTTATTCAGTTGCACATACAATTTTACCCTCAATCTAGCCACCCGCTTCTATTTTTATCCCAATGCCTTTGCCTTGCAATCTCATCTGTTTGTCCCAGCTGCGTATGTCCCCCTCAACTACCTTGTAAAGATATTTCATTGTATTATATCTGACATTATAAGTATTGTATTTCTGTTCTACAGTGCTGTTTTAATGTGTATGTTACTGACACATCTCATTTCTGCTACTATAATTTGTCATTTTCAAGTTTACTATAATTTTACTGTTAGTATAACATAAGTCATTTATGCCAGACTACACCATATTGGGTGGATCTCTTTATAAAGGTGGTTAGTAACATCTCAGTAAATAACAACATTTATTATCATCATTATTCATTTAACAACTACTACTACTACTACTGAACATTTGTATAGCACTGCACAGACACATGTAAGACTGTCTCTGCTCATCAGACCTTACAATCTAGTTAAGACGGACAACACAGTAGCTGTAGACATGAGATACACAAAGGAGATCTGGTGAGTCAAGATTTTAAAGCGGCAGCAAAGAGGTGAGGTTTCAGCCTGGATTTGAAAAGGGTCGGAGAATGTGCCTGAACATAAGAGATGCCATACTGGGTCAGACCAAGGTACATCAAGCCCAGTATCCTGCTTCCAACAGGGGTCAATCAACGTCACAAGTACTTAGCAGTTTCCCCAAAAGACACGGGTTCCACAATGCTTGTATTGGGTCAAGCAGTGGATATTCTGAGTCCCCTTCAATAATTTATGGACGTTTCCTCCAGTGGAGGAGTGGCCTAGTGGTTGGGGCAAGGTACTTCAGGCCGGAAGGTCGGGGGTTCAAATCCCACTAGAGGACAGCAACCTTGGGCCGGAAGGACTGGGGTTTCTAGTCCCACAGGTGCTCCTTGTGGTCTTGGGCAAGCCACTTAACCCTCCATAGCCCATGTTCCCTGTAAAATAGTTATCTCCAAGTTATAATGCCCTGTTCAATGTAATTTCAGTTTGTTCAATGTAAACCGCACTGATGCAGAATAGCGCGGTATATAAGAGAATATAAATAAAATAAAAATAAATAAAATAAACTTGTCCAAGCCATTTTTAAACCTAGCTATGCTAACAGCTTTTACTACATCCTCCGGTAGCAAATTCCAGAGTTTGATTACACGTTGAGTGAAAAAATATTTTCTCTTATTAGCCTTAAATAGGTTACCCTGTTGCTTCATTGCATGCCCCCTAGTCTTTCTATATTTTGATGGTGTAAGCAATCGATCTACGTTTACCTGTGCCACTCATTAATTTATAGACCTCTATCGTATCTTCCCTCAGCCGTCTCTTTTCCAGGTTGAAAAGCCCTAATCTTTTTAGCCTCTCTTTATAGGGATATCCTTCCATCCCCTTTACCATTTTGGTGGCTTTTCTCTGTACCTTTTCTAATAACGCTATATCCTTTTTAAGATACTGTGACCAGAATTGCACACAATATCCAAGGTGCAGTTGCACATGGAACGATACAGAGGCATTATAATATCATTTGTTTAATTCTCCATCCCTTTCCTTATGATACCTAGCATTCTATTTGCTCTCTTGACCGCTGCTGCACACTGGTGGAGGGTTTTAACATGTTATCCACAATGATGCCTAAATCTTTTCCCTGGGTGGTGGTTCCTAATGTGGAACCTTGCATCGTGTAACCATAGTTTGGGTTGTTCTTTCCTAGGTGCATAACTTTGCACTTGTCCACATTAAATTTCATCTGCCATTTGGATGCCCAGTCTTCCAATTTATCAAGATCCTCTTGCAATTTTCCACAATCCTCATGGGTTTTAACAACTTTGAATAGTTTTGTGTCATCTGCAAATTTAATAACTTCACTCATTTTCCCCTTTTCCAGGTCATTTATGGATATGTTAAAAAGCAGCAGACCACAGCACAGATCCCTGGGGTATTCCACTATTCACCTTTCTCCATTGGGGAAAATTGGCCATTTAGCCCTACCCTCTGCTTTCTATCTTTTAACCAGTTCCTGATCCACAATAGTACACTGCCTCCTATTCCATGACTTCTTAATTTTGCCAAATTGTCTCTCATGAAGGACCTTGTCAAAAGCTTTCTGCAAGTCCAGATATATCAACCCACTCACCTTTGTCTACCTGTTTATTTACACCTTCAAAAAACCAGATTAGTAGGACAAGACCTTCCCTGGCTAAAGCTATGTTGGCTGTCTCCCATTAAGCCATGACTATCTACATGTTCAGTAATTTTGTTCTATCTCCAGGAACAAGCAGGAATGAGTCTTCACATATGGGTACGTCGGTACCGACGGAGCCTGCGTGGGAACACTTCCCAGCGTCCAATCAGAAAGCTTTTGGAAGCATCCCACCACGCCTGCGTGCTGCCTTCCCGTCTTTCCCAACTGCCTCTCCTCAGTTTTTGTTTTTCCGCGGAGCCGGCAGGACGTCCTCCTGTCACCGCAGAAAATTCTTCTTTTAATCCTTTAGTTTTCTTGTTTCCTGATTCCCCGACGCCACCGGTACCGCCGGTGTTTCTTTCTCTTTTCTTGTAAAATTTTTTCAGGGAATATTTTTTCTTCTCTGTGTCTTACAGTTTTTCAGGCCTTCCAGGCCTCTCCAAGTCCTTCATGGAACCGCCAGCCACTTTCTCCAAGAAATGTTCAAACTGTGGCGGTACAACTTTATTTTTAGACTCTTATAATTGGTGTCTAAGCTGTTTGGGTCCTGACCTTTTTCCTCCGGAGCCCTCGGGCAACAGTATTGTGAGAAGAAGTTTTCAACATCGAGTTTCCCTCGATATGAGGTTCCCTTCCAACTTCAGGGCACCGACCATTTCTTCTTCTACACAGGATCAGGTAACCCACAAACAATCTGTTAAGACTAGCCAACCCTCGAGTGGTAGGTCTCATGCACAGCATGTAGACGGCTCCGGCCTTGCCCTCGAGGGCCCTTTGGCTTCAAAACCCCGGCGGGAGTCTTCAGCCTCCAAAGCCTATGTGAGGTTTCAGGTTGTTCCTGGGGTTCACGCCCCACAGAACATTCCTGAGCCGTGTCCGGTGGTGGCATCCGCTTCGAGCAGTACCGATACCCCGGCATCGGCACTGGTGTTGGATGAAACACTCCTCACCAGGGATCGTCGTCTGGCGTCCTCAGTACCTACGGGACAGGTGCATACGTTCCAGACTGACTTTCGAGTATCGGTACCAGCACCGATACTGCCTCCGACGTCGGTACCCTCCAGACATGCATCGATAAACTCGCTTCCTTCGATGCCGAGTCTGGAATCGATCTCCAGTTTGGAGGACTGGGTACCGACTCCCGTCGGTACCGAAGGCTCGGTTCCGATGGTTTGGATCCACAACTCTCGGTTCCTCCGATGCCATTTGGATTGCCACCGGCTGGGTTTCATCCATCGGTATCAGACACGGTACCGGAGTCGGTACCGATGTCTACATTATCCTCGATGCCGAGTTTGGAATCGATCTCTAGTCTGGAAGACGCGGTTCCGACACGCCTTGATACCTTGACCTGTCGATACCGGAGGCTCGGTGCCGAGGGTGACGGCCGAAAGTTTTTGGTTACCTCGGTACCAATTGAGCTGTCACTGGTGGCTGTTCCGATGTCTGTGTCTGGTTCGGTTCCGACATCGGTACCGGTATCAGTACCGGTCTCCACTGTAGCATCGTGGCCAGCTCCTTCCATGCTTCTTTTAACAGGATCGCTCCCTTCTATACCAAGTTTGGAGACGATACCTGGCATGGACGATGTGCTACTGACTGTCGCTGGTCCTGACCTCCAGTACCAGCGTCCATCCGTTAAGGATCCCATATTGCACCGTGCAGATACATCCTTCGGTGCCCAGGCTAGTTCCTCAGATCTAACCTCTCCAAGGGAGGTTCTCTTTGGAGATCCTTCTTTTCAGAGTTTCCTCTGGGATATGGCAAGATCACTTGCCATCTCTATCCCTGGACATGATCCTGCACAAGGCTCTGTTTCTACCGAAGCAAAGGAAAACATAATGCTTCCTTTGCATCATTCCTTGCAGGATCTTCTTCTACGAATGTGGGAAGCACCTTTAAGGGTACCCCCACCTTCCAGAGCAACTGATCTCCTATATCAGGTGCCCCCCTCTTCAGGGGTTCAAAAGACTCAACTTCCTCATCATTCCATTGTAGTGGAATCAGCAATGAGGCGGGTGAAGAGTAAGAAAAAGCACTCTTCTTATCCGCCAGGTCGTGAGTCTAAGACACTAGATGCCTTTGGACGTCAAACCTTCCAGACATCCATGCTTTCAGCAATAATTCTCTCATATATTTTTTATATGAGTCTATCTCTTGAGGAGGTCACAAAGAAATTGCATCTTTTGACTCCCTTTCTTTCAGAACCCAAGACTGCAGACTATTCCTCACTGCTTAGTCATATTCAAAATATCTCTTGGTTTCTTACTCGTGCTTCCCTAGACTCATTTGAGTCTGTTAGCAGGACTTCTGCTATAGCTATAGGGGCACGACGTAGAGCCTGGCTCCAAGCTTCAGACTTAGACAAATGGGCACAACAAAGACTGGGTAATACTCCTTGCACTGGAGAAAATCTCTTCAATAAGGAGTCTTTACGTCAGGTTACTCAGTGGTTCACTGACTTACCTGTTTCTAAGGGCTGTTCTACACCCTCTTCTTTCACAGTAGGTAGGAAATGTCCTACCAAACTTTCTTCCCCTAGGGGGAGAAGGTTTTATTCATCTTCTGCCCATCACACAGATGTTCCCAAACAAGGGAAACATCGCCCTGGTCTGAAGAATCCAAACTCTTACCAGGCTCACCAAACCCAGCATCTGCAGGGTTTCTGATTAATCACATATTTTTGTGTCTCTTGGGGTTTAGAACCTGCAGTTGGCTTCTTGTCAGTAGAAGCCTTTCACTGCTTCATTCTAAACTCTAGGCATGGATCTCTTTTATTTATTTTATTTATTTATTTATTATTTATTTACATTCTCTTATATACCGCGCTATTCTGCATCAGTGCGGTTTACATTGAACAAACTGAAATTACATTGAACAGGGCATTATAACTTGGAGATAACTATTTTACAGGGAACATGGGCTATGGAGGGTTAAGTGGCTTGCCCAAGACCACAAGGAGCACCTGTGGGACTAGAAACCCCAGTCCTTCCGGCCCAAGGTTGCTGTCCTCTAGTGGGATTTGAACCCCCGACCTTCCGGCCTGGTGTACCTTGCCCCAACCACTAGGCCACTCCTCCACTATTACAGTTGCTTATATACTGCACTATTCGGTATCAGCGCTGTTTACAGTAAAACAAAGTGACCAATACACACATTCTGTTTGGTTTTACATCGAACAGGAATATAAACTTGGATAACAGGGGCTGAACTATATACATGAACTATTTACATGAAATATGCTTTTCACAAGACATCCATTTTTCTCTGTTTATACAAGCTTTTAGGATGTTCATGCCTATAGGTCACAGCTGCTCCTCTTCTTCCTGCTAGGGAAAGAGGTTTAACAACTATCAAATGATAGTTTTTCTGTACCAGCATGAATTTTTTCCTTCTACAGACTTACCATATTGTAAGTCTCCATTCAGCTCCATCTTCTCTACCCTCTTATCAAGCATTTCCCCTGTAAGAGTGGTACTATTACACTGGAGGGCTTCTCTTCAGCCCTTTTAGTTTTGTCACTATTCCAGTGTGGAGTTTTCCTCTCTGAGTTAACTCCTTCTTTTTTGCTTTGGGGCAGCTTTCAGGCAGGTCCAGAGTTTTCTTACTCCTGTTCTGTTCTTTAACAGAAAGATTCTTTCTGATGTCTTACTAGCAGCTGCCCATGCAGGAGTCCTAGTGATTGGACCACTGGTTCTTCCCCACAAGCATCCAGAGTTGTCCTCCACTATATTCTTTCTGGCCTCAGTAGTGACTCCAAGACAGTGGATTCATCTTTCTTGGCAAATCTTATCACTACAGGCTTCTCTGATTGTTTTCTATTCTTGCCATCTCCAATTCCCTTGGGTTTGGCAGCATAGTCAGCCTAGCTACTGGCTTTTCCAGCAGCCAGTTCTATCTCCTAATTCTCCTGCATTATGCTCTCTGCAATCTACAGAGAAGCTTTCCACTATGGGCCCTTGCTAGAGAGCATTAGGATTTCCTCAAACAGCTGTCCTAGATGGTTGGAAAAGGCTCCCTCAGTCATGCCCCTATTGACTGGAAGGGTTCTTCCTACCCTACTATCTCCTTTCTAAAGCAAAGGACATGGGCGTTCTCTTACGTGAAAGCTTAAAGAGTTGTTCAATTCCCTCGTTTGGTCCTCTGGATTCCCACCGGGAATATGCTCTCTTTTTTTCCTTGCATCTCGTCCTCATGGTATCCTAATCCTTCATGGACAGCGCATATTTAGCTAAAGAACGCATGATACCCTTTTTGCCCCTCAGGTAGGTCAACATGGTATCTCATTCCTATGCGTCTTCTGTCCATTTACCATGCCAGAGTTCTGGAGGACTCGAGACTTGCTGCCTGCAGACTGATATTATCCTCTGCTTTTCACGTAACCATCCTGGTTTTTTTCACTGACTAGCATTCTTGCAGCAATCTAGTCTGCTCTTTGTCAGGGGGATTTTTCCCCTGACTTTCTTTCATCACAACCAGGGGAAATAGATTCTCTATATATATTCTCAAGTAGGTTCCACCTTCTTGTTGTTAGATGAATCTCTCCTCTTCACATCTCCTATGTGAATATACTTTCTATAAGCATATCTCTGCCTAATTGCAGACACTTATATCATTTGTGTGTGTATATGTTTTGCCCTTCTATATCTCACTATAGATATATATTCTTATATGTCTATATCTATACATCTATCGAGATAAGTATGTAATACATATCTACCTATAATAAATATCTATCTCACTGTCTATGCTCATATAGATATATATGTCTATATATGATTCTGACAGTTGGGCTCTACCCATACTATGCTGTTCCAGCATGTTTGGGGTGCTACACACACAACTACTCCAGTGGTAGTTAAAAACTTTTAGGGGTATGGTAGAAAAGTAGTTAGGTACCCCTGAAGCTCTCCATGTTCCAGTATCTTTCCTACCTGACATCAGTTAGGAAAGACATTGCAGATCTTCAGTCATTCTGAAGCTAACACCTCAAGCATCTGTCCTTTCTTTTGGGATATAAGGGTTTTCCATACCCCTTCTTCCCACAAGGTTTAGGCCTGTTTGTCCAAATCAGTCAGCCTTTTCCTCTTTTTGCTCCTATCAGTGAGTCACTCTGTAGCCAAAAGAGTTTGGGCTTTTTTCATAAAGCCTTCCGCTGACGGCTTACAGTTTTTGGTACTACCCCAGTTTACCCCTGGGGTTACCTCTTACCTTTCAGAATTCCTGACCTCCATTATGTTTTCCTACAGGTTTATTACCTCTACTTTTGCAGTGAGGTCCTCCTTGAGGTTCCTCTACTGGATCCCCAGTAGATCCCATGAACCTCCTTACTTTGTACAATCCTGTTAGGGGAGGTCCATATTGCAATATTTCTTTTTCAATATATTTGATGATAATTGTCATCCACACAGGGACTTCTTATCTGCAGTCCTATGTTAGGTTAGCTGTCTTTTACAGCACCTTTCTGTTTCAACTCCTTCCCACCATCCTGGGATGCCTGGCCATATGAGGTGTAGCATGTTCCAATCCATAACATGCTGGGACTCCAGGCATCTTAGCTTGGGAGTCCCCATATGTGAAGACTCATTCCTACTTGTTCCTGGAGATAGCACAGTTACTTACCTGTAACAGGTGATCTCTGGGAACAGCAGGAATAAGTCTTCACAACCCTCCCACCTCCCCTAGGAGTTGTATCTCTCTATTTATCTTTCCTTTCCTCTCTCTATCTTTGTCTCAGCTTTAAAACTTAACTGAGGAGAGGCAGTTGGGAAAGGCGGGAAGGTAGCACGCAGGCGTGGTGGGATGCTTCCAAAAGCTTTCTGATTGGATGCTGGGAAGCGTTCCCGCGCAGGCTCCGTCGGTACTGACGTACCCATATGTGAAGACTTATTCCTGCTGTTCCCAGAGATCACCTGTTACAGGTAAGTAACTGTGCTTTATGATGGTTTCTACCATCTTTCCCAGTACTGACGTCGGACTTGCCGGTCTGTAGTTTCCCGGATCACCCCTGGAACCCTTTTTAAAAATTGGCATTACATTTGGCCATCCTCCAATCTTCAGGTATTACAGCTTATTTTAATGATAGTTCACAGATTACTAATAGTAGGTCTGCAATCTCATATTTCAGTTCTTTCAACACCTTGGGTAGTTTGTTCCAGGCATAAGGAGTAGCAAGGTGAAAGGAGCGAAGTCTGGAGTTAGCAGTAGAAGAGAAGGGCACAGATAGAAGCGATTTACTAGAAGATCGGAGTTACTGAGGAGGTGTGTAGGGAGAGATAAGAGAGGAAAGATAGTGAGGAGCTGCATTCACTTATAGGTCAGCAGAAGAAGTTTGAACTGGATGCAGAACGATAGGGAGCCAATGAAGTGACTTGAGAAGAGGGGTAATATGTGCATGGCAAGGCTGGTGGAAGATTAGCCGGGCAACAGAGTGTTTGAACAGATGGAAAGGGAGGGAGATGGTTCAGAGGGAGACCAGCAAGGAGTAGGTTACAATAGTCTAGACAGGAGCTGACTAAGGAGTGGATAAGTGTCTTAGTAGTGTGTTCAGAAAGGAATGGGTGAATTTTGTTGATGTTGTCGAGAAAGAAATGGCAGGTTTTAGCTATCAGTTGGATGTGTGTGAAGAAGGAGAGGGAGGAGTCAAAAATGACCCCAAGATTGCAAGCCGAGGAGACAAGGAGTAGAGAGTTATCCACAGAGACAGAGAGGAGGAAGGGGAGAGGAGGGTTTAGGAGGAAAAAAGAAGAAGCTCAGTTTTGGCTCTGTTCAGTTTCAAGAGGTGGTGAGACATCAAGCAACAATGTCAGAAAGGCAGGCAGAGATCCTGGTCTGGATGGCTGGAGAGATTTTGGGTGTAGAGAGTTAGATCTGGAAGTCATCAGCATAAAGATGGTACTATAAATCATGGTAAGAGATGAGTGCACCAAGGGACTGGGTATATAGAGAGAAAAGGAGCGGATCCAAAACAGATCCCTGGGGTACACCAACTGAGAGTAGATTAGCAGTCATTGGTGTACCCCAGGGATCTGTTTTGGATTCGCTCCTTTTCTCTCTATATACCCAGTCCTTTGGGGCACATCTTTTCCCGTGGCTTTCAGTACCATCTTTACACTGATGACTCCCAGTTGGGGGTGCTCAGAGAATATATGAAGATTGGGGTAGAGGGAAGTGGACTAATCCAGAAACTGAACTACAGAACAAGCTGCTTTTATTTGAAGATAGCAGCAATAATCTCGAATTGTGGGGAATGTGCTCATCTGATTGAAGCCAGCTGTGTTTAGCAAAGAGATACAGAAATTGAAATGTGCCTAACTATTTATTTAAAAATATTTTTTTTTAATTGCTTTTTCAGGTGACAACATCAGGGAGTTCCTATTGAGCCTGAGATATTTTCGAGTTTTCATTGCGCTCTGGAATATTTTTATGATGTTTTGCATGGTATTGTAAGTATAATGAAATTTCTCTGTTTGGGTGATTGCATGAACAAGGGGATGTGTCTAAGAAGTGTTTTTTCTTTGACATTTTGACTTATCCTTTACAAACAATCTTTCTGGTTGTCAACTGTGTCAGATAAATACTTGCAGGTACATTCTTTTTATTAAACAGTCTGCAAGGAATAAGGGGGCTTCCATATCATCCCGATTAGACTAGTCCATACAAGTGGGTTGTATTCCCCTACCAGCAGATTGATGGAGACAAAGAACAAAGCTCATCCTTCGGTTCAATATAACTATAACACTACTCACTCTACACTCTCACTAATACCTTCCTTCTCTTCTCTTTCTCCATTCAGTTTCATCTACCTCGTTTGTCCCACACTAACTCACGTTAGGAATTGCCTACGGGACCCATTTCCATTGTATATAGTTACCTATATGAACCATACCTTTGCATATAGTTTCATAATGTTATTACTATAACCAAATGTTTAATGTAATTAACAGTCTATTGTATATAGTTCACAGAAGTTCCATGTAAAAACAGCTCTGTTCACTGTTTCCTAAATTGTTCATTGTAAACCGCACCTGATCTTTGGAAGGTCGCGGTATATAAGCAACTGTTAAAATAAATAAATAAATAAAAGAACCAATTCCTCAGCCACCAGAGGGCCCTTCAGTATTTCTTTGTCTCCAGCAGATGGTAGATGGATTTTCTCCTCTCTGAAGAAAATTCTGAAAATTTGAGAGGAAAAGATTGATTTAAAATGCTCATGAACAACAGCCTGCGGGGTTGATCTCTTACTAGAGTGCAACATGGGAGGCTCCACTAGGCTGTGGTCTTTTTGGTAGCCATAGGAAGAAGGAAAATTGGTTCAGCTCCATGCTCTTACCCTGAATAAGAGCCTGTTGAGCAGCCAGAAGTTGGAAGGATCTGGAAGAGTACAACTACCTCGCACAACCTTAACACCCCCTCCCTCTTCCTCTGTTCCCCTCTGCTCTTTCCTGAAGATTACAGAAGGCTCTCGGAGGTATCTGCCTGCTAGCCACCTTAAACACAGTGCTGCAAAGCCAGAGAAACACTTCTGGGGAGTAGAGCTGAGTCTGGCACAAGATTTCGGCCTGGGGCTCTCTGGGTATGAGTACCAAGGCTTGACCTCATCACTGTCCTTGTTGGGGGCTCCTGATTCAGTTTTCCTGGGACGCAATTCAGGGTGAACCGTTGGCACAGTGTGAGGGTTTCCTGCTGTTTTCTGCCTACAATGGTAGCGTTTTTTGCTACTGTGCATCTGTTGGTCCTATCGCACGTTCCGCGCAAACAGCTCAAATGCGTGTTGCTCTGAAAAGCACAGTTAACATGTGCCACAGTAAATGCACTGTTAGCGCACACTGCAGTAAAAGCGCAGTTACTGCACACCTTTAGGTCATTGTGGCCTAAGTCACGCTGTTGTGATGCTTGCCTTGACTCTGTCTTCTTCCAGGAAACTGTGTATTACCTGTGGCAAGCGAGGGGGCCCTCATCTCTGGATTTTGGACTCTGCTGTTCTTGTATGGCAGCCTCTGAGTCATCATTCATAAATAAATAAAATAAATAAATAAATCCCTGAAGGGACTACTCTCCCTCTCTCAGCTGAGGGAAGCAGTTAATCCGACCTTACCTGTCTCAGGGCAGGAGGTGATGGATGGGGCCGGATCGTGAGCTGCCCCTCATCCTATAAGGGATCAGTGGTGGTGCTGTCCCCTGGTGCTGGAGAGTCTTTTCTGAGAGGTGAGCTTCCAGTTTGGATTGTCCTCTCCATAATTCTTTTCCTTTTGCAGCAGGTCTGGTCTTTCTGGTGTGGAAATTTAGACCCTGTGGCCTCTGGCTGCTCCCGGCTGCAGTCTCGTGCGGGGCAGTTGGAGAGTGGAAGCCCTGCTCAATTGTCTGACTAAGCATCCCTGGCATGGGGCACCACCTGAAGATGGGGAACAGCTGCGAGCTGTCTGAGATTTTGTCTATGACTTGGATTCAGATGGCTCGGTACTGAGCTCTGATGTGGATCTAGAAGTACTCTTGCCTTCAGAGAATTGTGATCTGCCTATTTTGGCAGGAAGAGCTGGCGGCATTGATAGCTAGGGTCTCATCTGCTTTAAACTTGACAGATACTTCTGGAATGGAGCAGGAGCCGAAGAATACTTGCTCCTTTAAGGGGTGCGAAAATCCGCTACTGTCTTCCCATTCCTGGATGTGATCAAGGATATGATCCAGTCAGAGTGGGACTCAGTTTGGTATGTCTTGGAATGCAAAGAGCTGATTCTGGATGCCTTCGTCATCTCCCCTTGTGGGTCTTCGATCAAAAATGCCGCTGTTTATTCCTTGGACAAGTTGTGCTGTCTAAAGGCAGTAATACCCTTCCATCTATTTCATGGTGCCCAAAAGGATGGTTCCTTCTGGCCCATTCTGGATCTCAAAGGGGTCAATGAGCACTTGCATGTCCTGTGCTTCTGGATGGAATCCTTGCGCTCCATGATTTAAGCAGTGAGCTGAGGGGACTTCTTGGCCAGATCCAGAGAAGCCAATGCATATTTTCATATCCCGATCTAGGCGGATCAGCAAAGTATCTGTGTGTTGCCGTGCTTGGCTCTCACTATCAGTTTGCCGCCCTCCCTTTAGTGTTTTCCACTGCCTCAAAGATGTTCTCCTAGGTCATGGTGGTGGTGGCTGCAGCAGCAATGTGGTGCCAAGGGATCTGTGTCCTCCTTATCCTTGGCTGGGTGATCAATCAGGGAAGAGCCATCTGTGGCCTTCCCAGTCCTTGGAGTTTCTGGAAGCACATTTCTACTCTCGAGTGGGCAGAGTTTTCCTGCCAGAGAACATCAGTCCGTTGGATTGCCTGCACTGTTCTGTGCGCAGCAGGATCTCAAAGTCGGGGATTCTCTTCAGCTCCTTGAATTGATGCAATCATAGAGATGGTGCTGTGGGCATGTGCTCACATGCAACCGCTCCAACGGTTTCTACCACCCTAGGCAGAAGCCCAGACTGTGCTTTCGCCCCCTCCCCCCTAGCCATGCTACCGCTGATTCCAGCACACATAACTTCAGGAGTTCAGAAGCATGAGCCTGTGTTGGAGAGGGCTCAGAAGTGGCAGACTATGTGTGCCAAAGCACCAGGTTTGCCGCCCACAGAGATCTGCCACCTAGTTGATGGGCTGGCCCTTCCAGCAGTCCTTGTTGACTTGGTGGTCCTCAAATTCTCAGGAGTTCAAGCACAGGCTTTCGCTTCTGTTGATGGTGAAGTTCAGCCTGCAGTGGTGGGAATAGCCATGTCATCTGGGGAAGGGTATGCCACTGTACAGTTTCTCCTGCATCCTCCTGATGACAGATGCCAGTCTCTCAGACTGGGGAGCCCGTTGCAAAGACCATACGGCTGTAGGGCTGTTGGAACTGCAGGGAAGCGGTATGGCACATCAACCACCTCAAGGCGAGGGCCATCAGGTTGTCTCTTTTGTGTTTCCAGCCTCTGATCGAGGGCTGGGTGGTTTTGAATGTTTTCAGACAACGCCACGGTGGTGGCTTATGTCAATCAGCAAGGCAGCATGAGGAATGCCAGGGTAGTTCTGGAGATGACTCTCCTGTCTGCTTGAGCAGAGAAGAACCTCCTAGCCTTGTTGACTCAGCACATTGCCGGGGTGGACAGTGTGGAAACACTTCCTCGGCTAGTATTCTCTGGATCCTGGAGAGTGGGAGTTGAGTCAGGAGGCTTTTCAGTTGATTCTGGGATCAGCCTGCAATGGATCTGATGGCGACCCGCTCCAAGGCCAAAGTTTGCCACTTCTTCAGTCGTCACACAAAGATGGGGTCAGAGGGCATCATTGCCCTGACCCAGCTTTGGCCAAATCAGCACCGGCTGTATGTGACCCCTAGTGGGGCATGTGATTCATGTATAGAATGCCACCTGGGCAGGATTGTTCTGTTGAAGCTGGATTGGCCAAGGAGAGCGTGGTTCAGAGACATGATGCGGCTTCTGCAGGTGCCTCCTCTTCGGTTGCCTCCCTCTCGGGGCCTGTTGCAGCAGGGACCGATTGTCCTGGAGGACCCTGTTCCCTTCTTGCTTACGGCTTGACTCTTGTAAGGAGATGGCTAACACATAAGGGTTACTCTCCAGCAGTGGTCTCCATTCTGCTTGGAGCCTGGGGGTGGTCTACCAAGCTAGCATACGTGTGGATCTGGTGCCTCTTTTGAGTGAGGATGTGGCGCTCAGCCGTTTGTTCCTGAGGCAGGAAAGGTGTTATCTCTATTGGCTTCCTATAGGATGGCCTGGAGAAGGGCCTTTCCCTTAGCTCCCTGAAAGTTCAGGTAGCAGTTTTGCCTGTTTCTGAGGTCCGGTGGCTGGTAAGTCTCACTGTGTACCCAAACGTCTTGTACTTTCTCCAGGGGGTTCAGAGTCCGCATCCTCCCCTCTGGTCTGCGATACCTTCCTGGGATCTATGTTTGATGCTCACGGCCCTGATGGTGTGGTGCCCTTTGAGTCACTGAAGGGTGCTACTTTAAAGGATTTGATGCTCAAGATGGTCTTCTTGCTCGTGATTTGTTCCATAAGGCTCTGTCTTGCTGAGATCCTTTATGTCTTTTTTTTCAAGGAGGCTGCTTTCATTCAGCCTGTACCTTCCTTCTTGCTTAAGGTGCTTTCTCCCTGTCACTTGAACCAGGTGGTATGCCTGCCCTCCTCCTCTAAGGAGTAGTGTCAGAGGAAGGATAAGGATCTTCACCTTGTGTATGTCCAGAAGGTGCTGTTCCAGTACTTGGAGGTTATGAATTTCTTTCATAAGTTTGACCATCTTTTTGTGCTGTTAGCTGCCTCATCATCCTAGCGCAGACCAGCAAAGTCTACCTTTTTGGGCGCTGGATGAAGGAGGTTTTTGCCTCTGTGTGCCTGTCAGGGATCTGGCTGGTTCTGGAGGGTTTGCACACCCATTCTACCTGAGTGCAGACATCCTTGTGAGCAAAACGGAGCTCTGTAGCCCCTGCAGCCATTTATTGGGCAGCAACGTGTGCATCACCTTCCACTTTTGACAAGCATTACTGCTTAGATGTCCATGCGAGGGCAGACAAAGTCTTTGACTCAAGGGTTTTGCGAGCTGCTTTGTCTTCTTCCCGCCCAGTGGAGTAGTAGCTTTGGTACATCCCACTTGTCTGGACTGGTCTAGTAGGACGATATGGAATGTGACACTTTACTCACCAGATAATGAACTTTCCTTGAGTCCTGCTTGACCACTCCAGAGCCCAGCACTGGATCGCTCTGTTCTTCTGCGGTACCCTTGTGTCTACTCTGATTTTTATACCTGGCTCTGCCATTTCATCGTCTGTTGTCAGTCTTATGTTTTATGCTTTCCCGTACATAATTCTCTATTGTTGATCACTCAATGTTGCCCACAGTTGAGGTTGTGTGAGGCTTGCCATGTTTCTCCCATATAGTTTGGGATGAATACTGAAGTGACCTCTGCTGGCTGAGGCGAATAGAGGGATGGGAGTGATGTCAGTGTAACCTGTGCTTTTCATTGGTTCTTTGTCTCCACAATCTGCTGGTAGGGGAACACAACCCACTTGTCTGGACTGGTCTAGTAGGACTCAAAGAAAGGACATTAACTGGTAAGTAAAATGTCAGCATTTTGACTGATGGGTTTGGTCATGCGGCATTGGAATATCACTGTGATATCAGCTTAGACTTGATGAAACAGCAAGAATTGGTACACCAGTACTAAACGCTAGTTGGATCCACTCCAAGTCCAGTAATATCCAGGACTTGCTACCATTTCTTGAAATCTCGGGACAGGAAGTGGTCTCATATAGTTTTATTTAGTTACAAAATCATATTTACTCCTTGCCTTTCTACAGATTACGCAAAACAAGTTACCATACAAATGCATAAAAATAATGAGAAAACTTTCTTATGCATTGGCATATAATAAAAATAAGAACTAAAAATATGTTTTAACTGCTAAAAAGAGGAATAAATAAATAATATCCTAATTGCCAAAAACCATATCTGTCGAACCACCTGCCCTTCCCCAACTTGCTATTCTCTTTACAGTCTTGCTTATCTCCCCAAAGGCAGCACATTGAGAACCTCATAAAATACTACCCTCCTCTCCTCATCTGGCAATGCTCACAGCTGTTTATATCCTAAGAGCTCTATAAATACAAGAAGTAGGTTGCATCAACTATTCAACAAAGCTCAATGTTCCTGGGCCAGCGGGAGACTGTGGACATTGCACAACAGTGACTACTACTGGCCGAACATGGTGTGCATATACTGAATTGTGGAAGGTGTAGTGGTCTGTGGCCTCCTTCAGAGAACTCTTATTGCAATGATGAGATGGGAAAGAAAGTAATAAAATGGCAGAAAACCTCATATAGTTTTGAAATGAAAGTTCATGGCCCTGTTGACCCAATACAGACTGGTTCTAATTGAACTGGAAGTCCAGGCAGAAACCATTGGGCCAAAGCTTCATCTTCTTCCTCTCCCCAATATCATTCAACAGCACAAACCAAAATCTTTCACAGCAATCAATTACTTTAGGGACTTGGGCTTTGAACTGATACTAGTGCAGGGGAAGAGTCAATTTTTTGCTTTTTGAAAAATATAGATTTAATTCAGACAATTCATAGTTAAATTGTTTGCGTTAACACATTATGTTGTCTTTCTGCAGCAATACTTATTGATTCACTATAGGAAGGGGTACATATTCGAAAAATATTTGGCACAACACAGTGATGGATAGCTCTCTTCTTTTTTTTTTTTAAGGCGACTAGAGTTCCTGTCATTGTAAGGGTGATTCCTTTTTAAGTAGACAACCACCCTTATATTATTAACCTCCATAGACTTCAAGGGCATTGCTATCTTGATTATGTATCTATTCAAAATCATTTATAATCCACCAATCTTACATTATTAGTAAGAATACAGTAAACACAAGACATAATAAAATACAATAGACAAAACCTACAGATAAGACCATCCAATACAAAACCATTAAACCTCCAAGTAAATCTAAAAGCACTTAAAACTCCCTCTGCAAACACTTGTGCAGAAAGGATAATTTTCACTTTTAGCACTGCTCTGAAGACTATCATTAAACACACAGGTTTTCTCATAAGTAACCCAGAAGACTGCGAGATATCAATTTTAAGGTATATTTAATATACAACATCATCACCATGTGTTGCCTGGCAACTTCATCCTTGCAATTTTGGCTTCCAGCATGGTTGGGAACTATGGCATCATCAATTTTTGGTAGCGACTATTTAGGATCTCTTCCCCCCCCCCCCTCCTGTTTTCATTCCTATTTTTCCTTCCTGTTGAAGTGCATATCTATTGTGGTTGTGCGGCTGACTACAGCACTATCCAAAATCCAAGAGAAGTGTGTCTTTGACTCAGCCCACGGTCTTTGCTGTTGGGCAGTGATGATTGGGACTCATGGGATTCCCAGTCTGCTGGCCTGCAGAGCAGAACCCAGTCCTTGGAAATGAACTTGGATTTCTTACAAGGCAGTGCATCAACCTGGTGCTTTCTAGTTTGTTTTTGGAACTATGATGTATGCAAAACTCTTTACTTACCATCTGTTCTGTTTTCATCCTGGCAGATTATTTGGTTCTTGAACTCGAGCCTGATCACTGATGGGATCCAAAAATTGGGCCACTGCTTCCAGAAAATCCTGTAACTTCTCAAACATTAACATACCCTCTCTTGCTGAAACCTGTTATTTCCATCCTCCAGTGTTTTTTTAAACATAAAACTGTAGATTATTTCTTATGTACTTCTTAATATTAAAGAGACTTGTACAGAAATAGCTGTTTTAATTTCTTTTCATTGTCTTAAACTTATATCTATGATGTCTAATTTTAGGATGCAGAACAGCCTGTGCATTGAGGGCAGAATAAGTTCATGGGGCTAGATTCACTAAGGGGCATGTTTACTAAAAGATTTAACCAACATTTAATGAACTAAGTGTGCGTTAAGTGCCCACAGCCTTTTTAATTCTATGGGCACAGTGGCATTTAATGCACATTAACTTCATTAAGGCATGTTAATCTTTAGTAAAGATGATACCTAAGACTTTTCTTCCTTCCATGCTTATGGGGGAAAAAAGCTTAGTAGATCAGGCCCCTCGTGTGATCATTGACATGGGTCACTACAGGAAAAGTTTCACAAACTGCAAAGCATAAAAATATAACTTCTTGTATGATGTTTAGGGCTGTTGGGTATTTTGACTGAATTTCTGATAGTTTCTCTGACTGTTTAAAGAGTAATTGAAGGCTAACCTTGTGACTTGAGAGTAGTATGGCGCATTGCTATTTGAGAAATGTGGGATTTAAATCCTGAGCCCAGGCCAATTGGGGCAGCATTCACAATCTTAGGAGGGGAAGGAGTCCTGGTTATTGAATAACCTAGCAGTCAGATTTAGGGCACTCATGGTCTGTGGCCCTTCACCAGCCCGGCTCTACAGTGGCTGGGCTTATAAAATGAGGGAAAATCTAGGGTATTTGCAAATGAAGGCTCGTGTTGCTGTAGTTCTAGTAGAAACTCGTTTTGATTTTGAGCTGGTAGCCCAAAAGAGGTAGAGAAAATAGCCAGGTGCAATAAATTGGGAACAGGATGGCTGCCATTTTAGTTTCCAAGTATCAGGGACTCACAGGATACACAGCATGGTATTAGAAGTGGCATGTGTAACAGCCATACACTTGGCAATTTCTAGATGCAGTAACTTGAGGTTGAAAGTCTAACAGCCAGCCAGTGGCCATCAGTTTATCAAGATTTTGTGCAAGTGAAAAAAATGAGTTTTGCTCTGACATCTTTCTCATTGGGAAAAAAAAAAAGAATTTTATTTTTAAACACTGAAGTACACATTGAAGGAATCTGCCGCTATAGCTAAAGTATATAAAAACATGGCGAGCCCAATCGTAGGACTGAATGGTAACATTTTGCCATAAAATATGGCACATCTGGGTTATCAATCCATCACTGAAAGTGTCATGCTGCTATCAGCTAGGAAGCCTCAGTAATGCATTTTGATATTCAGCTGCACAGTAAAATAAGAGGAAAATGCCACATTCTAAATCTCACTGGATATTCAGTCATTTCTGCAGCTCAAGCATTTTATAGAATGGAGGCATATGGACTTTTGTAAGGTTTAAACACACAAGTAAGGAAAGCCTACAAATGTATTTATTTGCACCGTTTTGAAAGGGGGCTTTTAATTTACTGCAACGTTTGAAAGACATTTCAAGAAAAAATTAAGCTGATACCATCTTGAACAATAAATGCAGTGGGTTGTTTTATCTGTGAAAGTTTAAGGATTATGTTGAAAACTTTGGCATGTCTTTTTCTTTTGCATTTTGTTTTCTCCAAGTTTTATGAAGAAAATGTCTTCCCTTCTAGAAGATGTCAGAAATGTAATCCTTGGGTCAGTTAGGCCTTTCTAAAAACTGTCAGAAAATTGACTTGCAGTTTATTCCTCCATTTAAATCTGGATCTTTTGGAAGTAATTTTATAAAGCATTTTCCATAAATAAAGCAAATTGTACACATGGAAAATGGCTCAGAAAAACTGTGTGGTGACATACATGATCTGCATGTTGGTGTTCCTAAGGCCATAGTTTGTATGAAGTTATGATCGGCTATCTGTTGGTGCATGTTTATAAAATACACATGTATATGCAAAGTACACACTCACACTTTCTTCAGAGCAGGTGTAAATTTGTGTGAGAGAATTTGTATACTACCGGAGGTCATTGTACAAGCCTACTTTAGAAAGGCAACATAGGCTGGCTGTTATAAAATTCCTTGTGTTGAACTACATGAAACAATACGAGGTGCGATCAAAAAGTATCTAGATTTGTACAATAACACTGACAGTTATTGCACTCGGTCTCCTTCAAAGAAGCCTTCCTGCCACTGCTGGAAACAATTTTGAAATGCCTCTTGTGAAGCTGCTGTTGAATTTTGCTTAATAGTCTCCAAGTTGTCGAATCTTCTTTTTTTTCAGTGGTAATTTCAGTTTTGGACAAAGGGTACAAGGTCAGGTGCGTATGATGGCCTGCTTGATTTTGTATGTAGCCAAGAACTGCTGGACAAGATGTGATGTGTGAGCTGGGGTATTACTGTGATGAAGCAACCATACACCATTCCTATGCAACGCTGGCCTCTTACGACGAATTGCATCTCAGAAGTCATAACTTGGACATAGTACTCCTTATTGATGGTTTGGCCTTTTGGAGCTTACTCATGAACAGTACCCTGGTAATCAAAGAAAACTGTGAGCATGACCTTACCACCGTTTTCTTCATCTGATGGCCTTTCTTGGGTCTGGGAGAGTCTAGGGTCTTTCATTGTGAGGACTGTGCCTTAGTTTCCAGGTCATAACCATAAACCCATGATTCATCACCAGTAATCCTCTTTTTGATTAAATCTGAGTCATTTTCAATGTATTCTAACAACTCCCTGGCTGCACATTCAATCTTCTTTTTGGTCAGGGGACAGAAGTTTTGGCATGAATTTTGCAGACACATGTCTCATCCCCAAATTGACAATAAGAATGGACTGTACCGGCCCGAAACGAATATCCATGTACTCGGCATGCTCCTTGATTAGTCAATCGACAATTTGAGCATATTGCGGCATGCACTGCTTCAACTTTATCTTCATTCCTTCTTGTGAATAGCCTTCCAGAATGTTTTTGTCACTGTCAACACTTTGATGGCCCTCTTGGAAACATTTGTACTAGCCATAAACTCGAGCACAACTCATGCATTCACCACCACCACCATACACTTGCCATATCTTATCATGTCTCTTTGCATGAATCTTTCAAGTTTCTGGCAGAATTTAATGCAAATTCGCTGTTCAATTGTTTTTCTTATCATAAATCTGACTAACTGCTTGGACACATGATACCAAACATCATATGATTAAAAAAAAAAGTACAGATGTGCTGCAGCTATGCTATACTCTGCACAGGCAGAGCACATAACTAGGTCATTGCATGTTTAATAGCTACACAAGAAGTCTCAATACTTTTTGCTTACACCTCATGCTTGCTAATTTCCAACTGTCCCACTAGAGGTCCTGTTAAAATCAGAACACACCATTGCACTTTCTGTCTGGGTTGAACAACCCCCCAGAGTTTCATTATAGTTGGTGCTTGGTTTTCCTTTGAGACATTTACTTTCATCATTTGAAGATGTTTTTGCATTCCCTCCATGGACATCTTGTATTTTCCATAGGTGATAATGCTGAACGTTACAACTGTAATAAAACATGCAAAAAATACCAATATCCACCAGGTTTTTATACACTTGATCAAAGCCAACCAAACCAGCATTGATCATATCGAGTTCTACACAGATGTTTTCTTATTACTTTAATTTGTTTTGATCTGTATTTTTGTGGTTGTTGTTAGTTGGGTAGTCTCCTGGATTCTACCCTTCTCTAGTCGAAGTCAGCCATCACTGTTGGGAAATGAAGACAGGTCTCCATCCTTCTTATGGTACTGTGCTCAGCTGTTTTTGCTAAAATACCTAGTGAAAACAGCACTGCAAAAGGAGATAAAGTAGACAGATTAAGGTATGGAAGGTGAGGTGAGGTGCATAAGAAGCAGACAAGTATAGGAAGGGGCAGGTCCTTAGCACAAAGGTCCTCTGGTTCCATGAAAGTGTGGAGGTGGTAGAGAAGATTCACGATTAGTTTGAAAAGTGGTAGAGAAAGTATTTTAAACCAAAGTCAGTTTGGTTAGCAATATTTAAATGCAACATGGATTATGATGTTTCTGCATATTTTTGATTCTAGCCAGCCCTTCTTTTAGAACCAATTAAGGGTTTTCAATCTGATTTTGCTTCATGAGTCTAATCATCAGCAAGGTAAATACACTGCAGCTCCAACAGAACCTCATATATTTACCTTTTAACTGACCCTTGAGCATCACATGAGTGACAGCTGGCACTCTTTCCTTAGGACTGTGAATGCTAACTCTGCAATATCCTAAGCCCCCTACCAGTCCCAATAAGAAGAGGAACTAGGTCTTGGTATGTGATTATGTATAAAGCTTCCTATAATGGTCAGGTTCACAACTTGGGAATTAGTACACAACACAATCTTTAAAAAGATAAGGCTGCAGAGTTTTGTTTTGTTTTTTTTGTGGGAGAGACATGTCTAGTTTGTTGCCAATAGAATACCGTGCTAAATATAGGAAGTAATATGTATACCTTTTCAATTTATTTATCTGTAAATACAGTTATTTGTTCTCCCAAGAATACTTAATAAGAAGTAAAATGATACATTTAACAACAAGCAAAGCACTGGAGCCATGGAAAGTACCTAATTTCTACAGCCACACAATAACCCAGCTCAAACTGAAATTGTTTGGCTCAGGAATATCCAAACCCCTTTTTCACTACTTTATTTTTATTTATTTGGAGCACAATAAAGACAGAGTGTGATGCATCTGGAAAGGTAGCATATTAATTTAGCCTTTCCTGGAGTTCCCCTTTAATTATTTCTGTACATGGTGTCTGATTCCAAGCAGAGGTTATACTAGGTAGCCGTTGCTGTGTATAGCAACAACAAAGTCCTCAAAGTGCATTTTTAATTATGGGATTTCATTTAAGTTTCACTGAGAAACCCCCTTTGCCTCTGTCTTCATATTCCTCAGGGCTATGTTTTTGCTAATAATTTACAGCTTGACTGTGATTTTACACTGCTGATTTAGGAGAGAAACAGTTTTCAGGAGGCAGCAATGCTGCTGCTCTTGATGGGCCCTAAATAATACAGTTTACCATAACTATGGTCAAATAATGAAGACCAAGAGCATCTGCCATTAACTGTATTTCCCATTAGAGGCTATCTAAATGAAGCAGGATCATGTTAAGTGCCACTGAGTCGGTATTGACTCATGGTGACCCTCTCTGGATAGCTTTCCTATCTTCTCAGGCGGCTCATTGTTGACAGAGTGGCACCCATAGCTGCTGTTATTGTATCAGTCCATCTCATTACTGGCCTTCCTCTTTTGTATTGACCTACCTTCCCAACTTACCTACTTCTGTATCTTACCATGAAAACCCAATGGATAGTTACAACAAAACAAATTGTGCTGTAGTGCTGGAAGATGAGACCCCCAGGTTGGAAGGCACTCAACTAGCTACTGGGGAAGAGCTGAAGACTTTTCAGAGTAAAGCCAGCATTTATGATGTGGTTGGATCAAAGCCCTCGGGACATCTGACTGCTGATGTAGCTGCGCATGAAATGAGAGTCAGAAGCTGTAAATATGTCTTACACATTGGAACATGGAACGTACGAAGCATGAACCAAGGGAAGTTGGAGGTGGTCAAGAATGAAATGGAATGTGTACAACTTGATCTGTTGGGTGTCAGCGAACTGAAATGGATTGGCATCGGGCACTTTGCATCAGATGATCACATGGTCTACTATGCTGGAAATGAAAGACAAAGAAGAAATGGTGTTGCATTTATAATAAAGAAGAAACTTGCAAGAACTGTAATGAAATACAATGCAGTCAGCGAACCCTTAATCTCTATTCGTCTACGAGGAATGCCTATCAACACAACTCTAATTCAAGTATATGCCCCAACAACAGCTGCAGAAGAGAATGAAATTGAAGAGTTCTATGAACAAGTACAAGCTGAAATTGACAGAACATGCAAACATGCAAACAGGATATCCTGATAGTCATGGGTGATTGGAACGCAAAGGTTGGCAACAAAGAAGAAGACAAAGTAGTTGGAAAATATGGACATGGCAACAGAAATGAAGCTGGAGAAAGACTGATAGAATTCTGCAAGACCAACGATCTATTCATCTCGAACACCTTCTTCCAGCAACACAAGCGGAGACTGTACACATGGACTTCACCCAATGGATTGTATAAAAATCAAATTGACTACATCTGTGGAAGTCAACGATGGAAAAGCTCTATAACATCAACAAAGACAAAACCTGGAGCTGACTGTGGTACAGATCATCAACTACTAGTATGGAAACTCAAGCTAAAGCTGAAAAAGAGCAAACCACTCATGAATGCAGCAAAATATGACCTTGAGAATATACCACTGGAATTTAAAGACTGCCTGCAAAATCGATTTGCTGCTTTAGATACAAATGATAGAGTTCCAGAAGAGTTATGGAATGACATCAAGAAGGTTGTGTTGGAAGAAAGCGAGAAGTCTCTACAAAAGGTAAAAAAGAAAAAACGGCCAAAATGGATGACGGAAGAAAATCTGAAAATTGCCCAGAAACGCAGAGAAGCTAAAGCCAGAGGAGAAAGAAAGACAATCACAGAACTCAACAGAGATTTCCAACGTGCAGCAAGACAGGACAAGGAAAAGTACTACAATGACGCATGCAAGGAAATAGAAGCAGAAACTATTAGAGGAAGAACAAGATCAGCTTTCCTAAAGCTACGAGCGTTAAAGAAAAAGTTCCAGCCTCGAATTGGAATGTTACAAGATGCTCAAGGTTCTATGTTGAATGATGCTGAGATCATCAAGAAAAGGTGGAAGGAATATACAGAGTTTTTATATGATAAAGATCAAGTGGACCAACAGCCGTTTCAACCTGTACCTTATGATCTGGAACCATTGGTGATGAAAGAAAACGTTGAAGCAGCATTGAAAGCCTTATCAAAGAACAAAGCACCAGGCATTGATAGCATTCCCATAGAAGTATTACAGCA
This sequence comes from Ichthyophis bannanicus, assembly GCA_033557465.1. Lineage (NCBI taxonomy): Eukaryota > Metazoa > Chordata > Amphibia > Gymnophiona > Ichthyophiidae > Ichthyophis > Ichthyophis bannanicus. Next base: position 250,573,148 of record CM066039.1, on the reverse strand, counting down.
ATCTGATGCAGCTGTTACCGTACTTACAAGGCTCTGCCAAGAAATATGGAAGACAGCATCATGGCCAACTGACTGGAAAAGATCTGTGTTTATACCAGTACTAAAGAAAGGTGATCCAACTGACTGTGGAAATTATCGCACAATCGCTCTGATCCCACATGCCAGCAAAATTCTACTGAAGATTATTCAAAAGAGACTACAATCATACCTGGAACGAGAACTACCTGAAGTGCAAGCAGGGTTCAGAAAAGGGCGAGGAACGAGAGACATCACTGCGGATGTGAGATGGATCCTTGAAAAGACCAAAGAATACCAAAAGGATATCTATTTGTGCTTTATCGACTATAGCAAAGCTTTTGATTGTGTAAACCATGAGAAACTCTGGGCCACATTAAGAAGCATGGGTATACCAGAACACCTGATCGTTCTCTTGCACAATCTGTACATTGATCAAGAAGCAACAGTTTGAACGGAACAAGGAGAAACAGAATGGTTTAAAATAAGCAAAGGTGTAAGACAAGGCTGCATACTTTCCCCCTACCTGTTTAATTTATATGCAGAACAAATCATCAGAGAAGCAGGCTTGTGTGAAGATTGGTGGAAGACTCAACAACCTTCGTTATGCTGATGATACCACATTACTGGCAGAAAGTGAAGATGATCTGAAACATTTGCTTCTCACAATCAAAGAACATAGTCTCAAAATGGGCCTGCACCTTAATGTAAAAAAGACAAAGATCATGACAACTGGCATAATCAACAGGTTCATCGTCGAAGAAATTGAAATAGTTAATCCAAGTAGGTTAAAGTTATTCACAATCAATAAAGAAGCAACAAGCAGTCAAGAAATCAGACGACGCATTGCTCTTGGCAGAATGGCTATGAAAGACCTAGATAAGATTCTCAAGAGCAGAGATGTCTCTCTCCATACAAAGATTCGACTTGTTCAAGCCATGGTATTTTCAATAACATCATATGGATGTGAAAGCTGGACAGTGAAAAAGATAGGAAGAAAATTGATGCCTTTGAATTATGGTGCTGGCGGCGAATACTGTGTATACCATGGACTGCCCGAAGAACAAACCAGTCTGTACTAGAGGAGATCAAACCTAAGCTTTCTTTAGAAGCTCAGATGACAAGACTTCGACTTTCATACTTTGGACACATCATGCGGAGAGAGAGATCATTAGAGAAAGACATCATGTTTGGCAAGATAGAAGGTCAATGCAAAAGAGGAAGGCCAGCAATGAGATGGATCGATACAATAACAGCAGCTACGGGTACCAGTCTGTCAACAATGAGCCGCCTGACTGAAGATCGAACACAATTTAGGATAGCTATCCAGAGGGTCGCCATGAGTCGACTCTGACTCGACGGCACTTAACAACACCTTCCCAAGCATGATGTCTCTCTAATGATCTCTCTCTCTTTGCATGATGTGTCCCAAGTATGAAAGTTGAAGGCTTGTCATTGGAGCTTCTAAGGAAAGCTTAGGTTTGATCTCCTCTAGTACTCACTGGTTTGTTCTTTGGGCAGTCTATGGGATACACAGTATTCGTCGCCAGCACCATAGGAGTGGAGGAGTGGCCTAGTGGTTGGGGCAAGGTACTTCAGGCCGGAAGGTCGGGGGTTCAAATCCTACTAGAGGACAGCAACCTTGGGCCGGAAGGACTGGGGTTTCTAGTCCCACAGGTGCTCCTTGTGGTCTTGGGCAAGCCACTTAACCCTCCATAGCCCATGTTCCCTGTAAAATAGTTATTTCCAAGTTATAATGCCCTGTTCAATGTAATTTCAGTTTGTTCAATGTAAACCGCACTGATGCAGAATAGCGCGGTATATAAGAGAATGTAAATAAAAATAAATAAAATAAATAATTCAAAGGCATCAATTTTCTTCCTATCTTTTTCACTGTCCAACTTTCTCATCCATATGACATTATTGAAAATAACATGGCTTGAACAAATCAAATCTTTGTATGGAGAGAGACATCTATGCTCTTGAGAATCTTATCTAGGTCCTTCATAGCCATTCTGCCAATAGCAATGTGTCGTCTGATTTCTTGACTGCTTGTTGTTTCTTTATTGATAGTTGATCCAAGTAGGTTAAAGTTCTCCACTATTTCAGTTTCTTCTCCATCAATAATGAACTTATTGATTTTTTGCCAGTTATCAGGATCTTTGTTTCTTTATATTAAGGTGCAGGCCCATTTTTAAGACTATGTTCCTTGATCCTGAGAAGCAAATGTTTTCGATCATCTTCGCTTTCAGCCAGTAATGTGGTATCATCAGCATAGCAAAGGTTGTTGATGAGTCTTCCACCTATCTTCACATCTCGGTTTGTCTTCATACAGTCCTGTTTCTCTGATTTGTTCTGCATATAAATTAAACAGAGAGGGGGAACGTATGTAGCCTTGCTGATTTTAAACCATTCTGTTTTCCTTGTTCCATACGAACTGTTGCTTCTTGGTCAATGTAAAGGTTGTCCAAGAGAATAATTAGGTGTTCTTGTATACCCATGCTTCTTAATGTGGCCCATAGTTTCTCATGGTTTATATAGTCAAAAGCCTTGTAGTTGATAAAACCCATATCTCAGAACTAAAAATACCAAAATTATGTCTATAGAGGAAAAAAGACCTCGGCCACTATTCATCATCTTTATTTGCAACTAGTGTGTCCTATATTTTGAGCTCCCTGAAGAAGCCGTCGGGCGAAACGCCTAGTGTCTGGGCTCTGGATGGTGTCCCTGATTATTGCTGCACATTACTCATCTGTTTGCTGCTTTCAGTTAAGTCATGCAGAGTTGCTGCCATACCTGTTGCTATATTGCTGTGCTTTAGTGTTTGATGCCGGCGTTGCTGCTTTTCTATTTTTTGCTATGCTGCTGGATTGCTGTTGCTGAAGTTTGAAGTCTGAACTTTGATGATAGCGTCACCAATTTTGGTTTATGCATAGAGGTTTTTTTGACCATTGATGTTTCTTTGAACCAGTTTTGATTGTTGTAGCATTCTTTGTCCATTGACTTGACTGATTTCCTCCATCCTATTTGTGGTTGGAGGATGGCTGACTTCTTTTTTTCCTCTATAAACATAATTTTGGTATTTTCAGTTCTGAGCACTGTTCCCTCTAAGCTGTGCGCGTGTGCACGTGCACACACCTCGCCGAGCGAGTGCACATACTTTATAACAGAGCGCACAAAAATTACGGTTCTGATTCTGATAGAAAACACAGATGTCTTAAAATTTAAAAGTTGTTGTGTATTTACGGTTCTCACAAGTTCTACAATATTTTCTAGTGCAATGTGGTGTACATACTGTATTCTGACATGTAGTCAAATTTTAAAGTATATAACTCAGAGTGTTATGTGGTGCACAAAAATTTAACCTTCCTTCAAAAGCTGCACAGCTGATATTTTATGTGCACACAGCCTACAGAAAATTAGAGGGAACATTGGTTCTGAGATTGGTGGAGTTTTCTTTTTTCCTTTCACATGGTATTTTTTATTTCCATTTTGGGTTTATTTTTTATGCTTAGTTTGGAGTTTTGAATTGTTTATTTGTTGGGTTTCTTTGGCTCCTTGGAGGTTATTTTTTTTATATAGTGTTGGAATGATCTTGAGTAGCATTTTGCTGGCATGTGGGATCAGAGCGATTGGTTGATAATTTCCATAGTCAGTCAGATCACCTTTCTTCAGTATTGCTATAAACACAGATCTTTTCCAGTTCAGTTGGCCATGATGTTGTCTTCCAAATTTCCTGGCAGAGCCTTATAAGTATGCTAACAGCTGCATCTGCTTGTTGTAATACTTCAATGAGAATATCATCAATGCCCGGTGCGGCGTTCTTTGATGAGGCTTTCAATGCTGCTGCTTCAATGACTTATTTTATCACCAGTGTGGTTGCTGATCATAAGGTACAGGTTGAAATGGCTGTTGGTTCACTTGAACTTTATCGTATAAAGACTCTGTATATTCTTTCCACCTTTTCTTGATCTTCTCAGCATCTGTAATATTCCAATTTGAGGCTGGAATTTTTTCTTTAAGTCTCGTAGCTTTAAGAAAGCTGATCTTAGTTTCTGCTTCTATGACAGGAAGAATATTTCCATGCATGCATCATTGTAGCACTTTTCCATGTCTTGCCTTGCTGCACATTGGAAATCTCTGAGTTCTGCGATTGCCTCTCTCCTCTGGCTTTAGCTTCTCTGCATTTCTGAGCAATTTTCAAAGTTTTTTTTCTGTCATCTACAAAAAGTAAAAAGCAAAATTGGCCAAAATAGAGACTTTTCTTTCTTCCAACACAACCTTCTTGATATTATCCCATAACTCTTCTGGAGCTCTGTCATTTGTATATAAAGCAGCAAATCTATTTTGCAGACATTTGAGTAGCTTGCTCTTTTTCAACTTTAGCTTGAGTTTGCATACTAGTAATTAATAATCTGTACCACAGTCAGCTCCAAGTTTTGTCTTTGTTGTTATCGAGCTTTTCCATCGTTGACTTCCACAGATGTAGTCAATTTGATTTTTGTACAATCCATTGGGTGAAGTCCATGTGTACAGACGCTGCTTGTGTTGCTGGAAGAAGGTGGTTGAGATGAATAGATAGAATTCTGCAAGACCAACAATCTGTATTTCTCTAGCTTCATTTCTGTTGCCAAGTCCATATTTTCTAACCACGGTGCCGCCACCTTTGTTGCTAACTTTTGCATTCCAGTCATCCATGACTATGGATATTCTATCTGCATGTCCTGTCAATTTCAGCTTGTACTTGTTCATAGAACACAACATCCTCTTCTGCAGCTGTTGCTTGGACATATACTTGAATTACAGTTATTGATGGGCATTCCTCAGACAAATAGAAATTTAAGTGTTCACTGATTTGCAAAAATTAATGAAATATAATGCAGTTTCTTCTTGATTATAAATGCAACACCATTTCTTCTTTGTCTGTCTTTCAGTTCTAGCATAGTAGACTGTGATCATCTGATGCAAAGTACCTGATGTCAGTCCATTTCGGTTTGCTGACATTCAGAGTGAGTTGTACACGTTCCATTTCATTCTTGACCACCTCTAACTTCCCTTGTTTCATGCTTTGTATATTCCATGTCCCAATATGTAAGACATCTTTGCAGCTTGATCCAACCACATCATCAATGCTGGCTTTACTCTGAAAAGTCCTCAGCTCCTCCCCAGTAGCCAGTTGAGTGCCTTCCAACCTGGGGTCTCATCTTCCAGCACTATAGTGCAATTTGTTTTGTTTTGACTATCTATTGGATTTTTGTGGCAAGATACAGAAGTAGATTGCCAGGCCTTTCTTCCGTGCTGGTAATTCTAGTGTTACATTGTCACAGAAATGTGATCCTCTATCACCAACACTATCCCCTTCTTCTGCTGCTCAGATGAGTGGTTCGTCTTGGTCTGGCACCATAGCTGAGACCTGTCCATCTTGGGAGACCCTGCCTATAGTTAGCCTTCAGCATCACTGTTGCACACAAGCCCTCACAGCATGACAAGCTGCAAACCAAGTGAGGATGGTATGATTGTGAGTACTTGTTTATATTTTTGGGGGGGGGGGGGGGTTGAAGTGATTCCAAGGACAGGCAGGTCATAGATTGTGATATGTCTATAGTCCATTTTATATCCCATCATAAGGATCATGTTATGAGGGAATATAAAATGACCTGCCTGTCCTCAGAATCACACCCCCCAACATACTCTCAATCATACCATCCAAAACAACAATCAGAAGTAAATATATCATGGGGGAAATAGTCAGTAGCAGTGGCTAGCACTGACAAAGCATTAAATATACAAGTTGGCCAGATAGCACTAAAGCTATCCAAACAGCGATGATATTCAGCTGCTGCATAGCTAGCTTCAGCTGCGAAAGTTAGGCCAGCCAGCCTTTCAGGTTCCTAACTTTTGTCCCTGAGGGATAACAGGCTAGCAGCTGAATATTGCTGCCTCCGATTTGCCCCCAGCTTGTAGCAGGGCATTCAGTGGCACTATGTTAGTGCTGCAGAATCTCTCACTAACTTGATTAATCACCTTGAAAATCATCCCAGCATTTGTACAGTTAAAAAAAATACACCCCTTATTTAATGATATCAAAAGCTTTAAACAACATTGATTGCTTCCTATATATGGAAACCTTTTCCATTTGTAGGGTCTATCATGCTATGTAACCTCAGGAAACATTTCAACCTAGTCTGTAGTGTGAGTTGACAAGGTTGAAATTTTCTTTATAAATAAATAAATTCTGTCTTTATGTGTGCTCCCCCTTGCAGTCTCAAGCTGCATACATCAGTTTTCTTTTACTCATTTTTTGAAATAGAAATTGGATAAGCACAAGGAAATGTTTCCTAGTAGCTAGAGCTGCTGGTTAAGAACCAGGGCAAGTCACTTAATCCTTCATTGCCTCGGGTACCAACTTAGATTGTAAGCCCTCTGAGACTAGAGAAATACTTACTATATTTGGATGTAACTTGCCTTAAACTACCACTGGAAAGACACATGGTAAATATAAATAAATCTAAGCTTATTTTAATTATTTTACAATTCTTATACATCTATTCTATTTCCATGACAATCATTATCTGAAATTGTTTCCAGATTGGTAAAAAAAAACCAATCAAAGGTAGAATAACAAGGAAGCAAAAGATGGGACATATTGAGATACCAATATTTCTTTCCCTAATACTTCTCTACAATTATTCTTCCATGGGAAGTTATTAAGTTTTAGAAAAGGGTTGAAAACTGTTTAAATTAATCTTCATTCTTAAAATTGGTAAAGTACTCCATAATTGAGGACCAATCACACTATACGCTTTAGATATCCAAGTTGAATGCTCACAGGCATTTAATTATGCAAAACAGAACAAGGTGTGAATTCACTCTAAGATCTTCTGTAGGTCTGCACTTCAAAGGGCTAGAGCACAACATTGAGGATTTTATGATGAGGGTGGACAGCAATGTTCCCTCTAATTTTCTGTAGGCTGTGTGCGCATAAAATATCAGCTGTGTGCAGCTTTTGAAGGAAGGTTAAATTTTTGTGCGCCACATAACTACACTCGGAGTTATATACTTTAAAATTTGACTACATGTCAGAATACAGTATGTACAGCACATTGATTTTAATCAAATTAAATGAAAATAGATGATTACTAAATGAAGAGGGAATTTCTATTAATTAATTACAATCATAACTTTTAAATTTTAAGACGTCTGTGTTGTTTTCTATCAGAATCAGAGCCGTAATTTTAGTGTGCTCTGTTGTAAAGTATGTGCGCACAGCTTAGAGGGAACAGTGGTGGAGAGGAAGATTTAAATCTATCCAGGACTGTAAAACTTTTGAAATTAAGATATTTTGAATCAGACCAGATAGGACTCAGGAAACCAGTGTCCTTATTATCATATTATAAACTATAAATATTTACATCCCAATCATCAACAGGACTCAACAAATACATGTAATTTCTGTCACATTATAAACTCTAACATTTACAGCCTGGTCACTCTCCCATCAACCATCCATCCCTACCCCCCTATCTTTGTAATGCTGTATGTAGCAGTGCAGTTTTGCCTTTTGAGCCAATGCCTACTCCTGGCAACCCAGTAGCTCCTAGTTTTCTTGGTAATGTGATCAGGAGTAGATTACCAGCCCTTTCTTCCCAGGTAATGGGGAGTTAAGCAACTTGCCCACAGCCACAAGGAGTGTAGTGGGAATTAAACCTTGGACTTTTGGTTACAAAGCCAGTGCTCTAACCACTAGGCTACTATTTTGATATCAACATCGTTTTTTTCATACTGTCCTGACTTGAAGAAGGTTTACCTTTGAAAGCTAGTCTACAAATGTATTGTTAGTCCAATAAAAAGGCATCATCTTATTTTCCCTTTTTATTTTACTACCTGTATAGTGGACTAACACAGCTTCCACACTTCTTTATCCAAGTTACTTTATGAATTCTAGCAACAGCTAGGACCTTGAAAGTATCTCTCTCTTATGGGTAACTAATACAATTGGCTTAAGTTGTCACACAAGATTTTCTTTATAATATACCGATAGATTTCATATGTAATTCAATCTCAATCCTATTCCATAATAACTCCTAAAAAATGAAGCTCTTTAGCCCATGGCATAGGATTACCACCAATCTGGGGTATGGTTGGTAATATATTATTTTCTACAACTGCTTTGTCAACATTCAAGACCATATAGCTCTGCTCCAGCCAATACTAGATCTCATCTAAATGATGATTAATCTCCCTCCATTGGTGCTAACAACTGAATATCATTTGCATCGGCATAAAATACTATGCCATATGTTTTTACCAATCTTTGTAAAGGCTGAAGACAAATAATAAACAGAACTGGTGACAGGGGGAACCTTGCAGTACTCCCTATTCCAGTGATACTTAACTGACCAGAAATTTCTAAATAATGCAATGTGTGTGTGCCTTTGGGTCAATACTGACTCTTGGTGACCCGATAGCTCCTGGGTTTTCTTAGATTGCCAAGCCTTTCGTCCAAGGCAACGAAGGGTTAAGTAACTTGCTCAAAGCTACAAGAGCGCCAGTGGGAATCAAATCCTCGTCTGTTGGTTCCACATAAGCCTTTGATTGAAGGATAAGGCGGTATACAAAACTGTCTAAATAAAAAATAAATAAATAAATAATACTAGGCTACTCTGCCACTCCTGAAATGTCTATACTTAACTTTAAAATGTCTTCCTCCAAGCCAATTGCCTCTGTTAAATTAACGTCTGACTACCAGCCAAGGGAATCTCTATCTTAAGACCACAAGTAAGACCCCAAATCTCCTTAGCTGTCCCTACGGTGAGTCCAGATCTCTGGGATCACCTGCTTGGAGATTGATTTTATTGGAGGCTGGTAGGTGGTGCCAGCTGCCTAAGTACAAGGGTGAAAAACGCCTTTACTCTGCAAAACAAATGTAAATGATGTAATAAACAAAATAATTAAAATATGTGCAAACGTGCCACATCATTACGGAATCTTAAAAAACGTTCTAAGGAAACGGGTTAAGATTGTAAGCAAACTTTCCTTCGTAAAATCTCCTGAAAAATTAGATACTAAATTACGATTTAAATTAAAGAAAAAACTCTTATAAACAGAAATAATCCTGCTCTCCACGAAACAAAACAAGTCATCGCAGACCAACATGAACACAAAAATACCGACACCAGGTACCGCGAGGCGCGCACGTAGATACGTACTAACGTACGTACGTAGCACGCACTACCTGCTCTGCGAAGCGTTCGCGCGCCGGTGGGGGTGTTGGCGTCACAAAGCGTGCCCTCCCTGTCCCTCCCCTCCCGCTTTCCCAGCGTCCCGCGGGCGGTGCGGAGCAGTTCGGTTTGTGTTCTCGAGGCCCGCGGGAGAGACGCCGCAGCTTGCCACGGCACCGAGCTCCCTCCCGGGCCCTTGCTCTCCGCTGGCCGCGGGGGGAGGAACATGTGGCTCCGCTCCCGGCTCAGCTCCCAGCCCTGCAACGGCCAGTGACCCGCAGCCCCCGCCGACTCTCCCGGGACGAAACCCGCCAGCCGGCCGCCCCGCTCCGTCCAGGCAGCAGGCAATGACAGCGGCTCCGGCAACCCCGCAGCAGATGAAGGAACGGCTGCTGCAGGCCATCGATCCCCAGAGCAACGTGAGTAACGGTGGGAAAAGGAGAGGGGTTGTCAGGTGGAGGTAAGGGACTCCGGAGGACGAAAGGGACTGTCAGGAGGCCTTGGAGAGGAGGGGGAGATGAGAGGCTGTGATAGAGGTTTGGGGAGGAAGAGAAGAGGGACTGTTAGATGCAGGAGATGATCTCTTCCTCCTCAGACCTCTATAACAGCCACTCAACATCAGGGGGGAGGAGGAGAAGATGATGAAGGGTCTGTCGTGAAAAGCTGAGGGGCACCATAGGAGAAGAGGAGGGACTGGCAGGAGGCCCAAGAGAAGAGGAGATGAGTTGCTGTCAAGGGGGAACTGTGGAGGAGATTATCAAGAGGAAGGAGGCGCCATTAGGGAGCCCTGCTGGTGGGAGAGAAGGGGAACTGACTGGTGAGCCCCTGGAAAAGAGGGACTATCCTAGGGGATCTGGGGAGGGAGGGCAACTAGTATTAGGTAGAAGTTAGGGGACGAGGAGCCCCCGCCCCCCCAAGAGAGGAGCAGAAGAAGAGGGACTGTCAGAAGGCTCTAGAGAGATGAGATGAAGAGCTATCATGGGGGAGCTGGAGAGAAGATGCCAGACTATCTAAGGCAGCCCCAAAGGAGAAAAAGGAGAGAGATTTTCAGGGAACCCTGGAGAGGAGGAGATAAGAGATTGTCAGGAAGCTGAAAAGTGGAAATGGAACGTTGAAAGGCAGGGGTTTCTGGAGTTGGACTAGAAGGGGCTATTGGGGGCTTTGGGTTGGGAATGGAGAGGAGGAAAGGAAGGGCTGTAACAGGAACCTAGGGAGGAAGCAGAGGAAAGGGACTAGGGATGGGAAGGAGGAGAGGAGCTGTTTGGGTCCTGGAAGGGAGAGGCTCCGGGGATATTGGAAAGAGGGCAGGATCTGTTTATCCCCATGGTCTTGGTCTTGGTCAGACAGCCTGCCTTTTGTTGCTGGCATCTGACTTTCACTACCACCCCCTGCTTTGTTCCCTCGATCCTGACTCTCTCCTTCACTCCCTTGGCACCTCTTCTACATTGCCATCTTCTTTTCCTGATTCAGTCCCTGGGATTTTCCCCTCATCACCTCCACGTCCTCTTCTCTCAGCCTCTGGGATCTGTCCCTCCCCACCACCCCCTTGTTGCTCAGTCCCTGGTATCTTACTCCTCCCCCCCACTTACCTCCACCTGCCTCGGTCTCCGAGATCCGGACTTCCTCACCATCACCACCTGCCTCGCTCTCCGAGATCCGGACTTCCTCACCATCACCACCTGCCTCGGTCCCCGAGATCCGGACTTCCTCACCATCACCACCTGCCTCGGTCCCCGAGATCCGGACTTCCTCACCATCACCACCTGCCTCGGTCCCCGAGATCCGGACTTCCTCACCATCACCACCTGCCTCGGTCCCCGAGATCCGGACTTCCTCACCATCACCACCTGCCTCGGTCCCCGAGATCCGGACTTCCTCACCATCACCACCTGCCTCGGTCCCCGAGATCTGGACTTTACCACCACATCTGCCATCTCCTGCCTTGTCCCTATGAGCTCAAATTACTATCTCCTGCCTCAACTCTTGGAATATGGCCTTCCTTACTTTCTACCTTGGCCCCTGGGACTTGTGCCTTGCTGTGGCCCTCACCACTACTTGCACTTTCTCTGGGAACACTTCCACACCACCAACTCCTACCTTGGTCTCTAGGATCTTGTCCTTGCCACCGCCTGCCTTGGCTTCTGGGACTTATACCTTGCTACAACCCCCTCCTTCTGCCTTGGCCCATGGGACCTCTTGTACATCACCATCCCCTCCTGATGACTGGGATCAGATCTTGCCCACCACTAATGTCTCTGATGTCTGGCCCTCCCAACCACCGCAGTCTCTTGCCTCAATACCTGGGACCACTTCCACCACCACCTTCTTCGGCCCCCTGGGGCCGTTCCTTCCCCACCACCCCGTGCCTCGATCTCCGGATTTCTCTCCCTCGGCGTGGGTTGACATGCCAGTTTGGTGGTTATTATTGGGGAAGAACGAAGGTTTACTACGGCGCTGGCAGTATGGACAGAAAGCTGCTCCAAGTCTGGGAGCAGCGCTGTCCGTCGGGTCTCCTTGAGCGCACACGGAGCGCAGACTCAAGCTCGGCCGCTCTACTCCAGGTCGGGGATTGGCTAGGCCCGAGCGGCCTCCTTCAGGCCCTGCTGCACATTTCTCTTCATTGGCCCCAGCAAAAGGCTTTTTGCCTTTAAGTCTGATTTTTTTTTTAATCTCGTTATGGTGCAGAATTAGACAGCGACGGGTGGGTTAATAATCCGCCGCTTTTCAGACTTTTAAAGCAACTAGTGTTTATCAGGCAGATGCACGCTACAGCAGCAGCAGCTCTCGGCCTAGCGCTTAACAGATTAATTTTCTGGAGGACATGGTATAAAACGTGTTCCAAAACATTCTTGAACTAGGATAAATTAATCATTTCGGAGGATAACGTTAAATAACTTGATATAGCGCTGCCGTTCCTCGAGTTTTCTGAGCTTTCTTTCCTGCACATCTGTCATTTTCATATAAGTTGTGAGGGACTTGCGTTGCTTTCTTTAAAAAGATGTTTTGGTTTGTTTGCACGGTGTAGATTTCTACACCAGAAGTATTTAGCTTTAATCTTACTGTATTTGCTAAGTCCTAATTTATTAAGGTCCTTAATTACATGTTGGAATGCTTTTATCATGGTGGTGATGTGCTTTGCTGATGATAAAGTTGTATTATTGGATTTAAGCTTGCTAACAATGGTTGTTTTTGTTTTTTGAGGGGGAGGTTTCCCCATGATCTGTGTAAAGCAAGGCTTCCTTTGCTAGTCAAGTTGGTGCCCTCTTTCCCAACATGCATTTATCCATCTTTGGTTGTCCCTTTGCCCCCTGCACCTTCAATGTATTTCTGTAGCTCTTTCAGATGGACTCAGAACAGGTATCTTGGGCTATCGCAATACTTGTGAACTTTTCATTTCTAAGTCTTTCTGACAAGATGATGACAGCGAGGTTGAATGTATGAAAAGCCATGTGCAAAAAGAAATTGCATTGCTGTCGAGCATGCTCCTTATGTTCCATTATGGTGATACTGTTTTAAAGTACTATTTTTAGAAAGTTACTTTCTGTCACAGTAGGAAAGTAATTGAACTTAAGCATTCTCAATACTGCAAAAATGCTGTTGATGGTACATATCAATCCATTGTAAATAAAATGTGGATAGAATTCTGTGCTTTTAAAAACATTATGCTGAAGGAAAATGGATATATATATGAGTAGAGTATAGTCAAATTCATCTTTTCCTGACATCCCTTATTTTTGTGAGTACTACAGAATAACGCATAAAGTTTAAGCTAGTATGAATGCTTGTGAAATCAGTCTCTTTGAATTATAGTGATTCTATATTTGAATCTCTATCTTGAGCCTTCTACCCTGGTTGCTGTGTTGAACCTTTATTTCTACATTTTTGAATGGCTTAACAAACAAGCTGTAGGTGATTACTTTTTATTGAACTTACTCAGTACATATATGGCTAACTTTAAAGAGCTATGATCCATTCTTCAGGTAAGTAAAGAAACAACACAGATATCTCTTGAAAGCTAGTTACAGCTTGTTTATTGACCCTTATTTCTACGGTGTTACTGCAAAAATCTTCTGCAACCAGGAATCATGAATTGTGTGTTGCTTTGGGTGGTAGTTTCATTTGTAACTATTGATACTTCATAATTTAACTGATGCAAAGGAGAAAGTCTTTTATCAATATTAAGTATTTATTTATTTAAGAGGATTTATATCCCGCTTTATCCTTGAATCAAAGCGGGTTACACTGCAAACCAATCAATTGGGGTGGTATGGGGGTGTCGGCATGCAGTGGTGGTGAAGGTAGTGTTCGTGGGTGTGTGGGTAGGTACATCTTGATTTGGGGGTGCAATCTATACAATATATACAGGATTGAGCTATTTACAGTGGTTTATATACAAGGAGTGGGTGGGGGTTTGTCGTCGGGGATGGTATACTGCGTAAATGTTAGTCATGTAAAGGCAAGTAAAGTCAAGTTAAGTAGACAAACTAAAAGCGCAAAATGATAATCACTTCATGTGGCGCTTACAAAGGGAAGTAAAATTGTTTTACTAGTTTATAGTAGCTGAAAGGTTCCGCCAAATAATGGGCATAGAAAGCTATCCAAGCAATCCTTCTCCTAGACCCCCTTCACTTTGTTCCATAAGTTCACACATATGTTACTGGAGCTTACTTGTATTGTCATAATCAAGTCGACTCTCTACTGGGAGGTAGACTGTACTATTGGCATTTATTTGCTGCTCATTTTTATGGGAAAATCTTCAAACATCATTTACCCTCTGAATATGTAGTGCTGCAGTTGATAAATCTAGTGTTTTTATCTTGCAACTGCTTTCCCAGGTGCCTCAGAAAGTGACTGAAAATGACCTACACACAAATAGGGGATTCATCCCCACTGATTCTGAGCTAAGGAATGGATTATATTTAAAGTTACAACTTTTGTGTTCAAGGCTTTACATGAGCTGGCTCCTGTCTACCTGACCTCAGTGTTGCAGCTTTGATCACCTTGGTCATTGCAAGGCGCCAGTCACAAGTCATTTTCTGTCCCAGTCTTTAAGAACACTCTGTTCTGAGCCCATGCATTTTGTGTGGCTGGGCCAACCTACAGGAACCAACCTACAGGAATTCTTTGCCTCTTGATCTTCATTTAGAAGGTAATTTGACCTTTATAAAACATTGGATACTTTAATTTTGTATAGTGTGTGTGTTTTTAAACATTTTTGGAACATTTGTTTACTACGGGCCTTGGAAAATTTTGTTTTGATGTAAGAGCCAGACCAAAATCCTAGGAACCAGTGGCTGTGACCACCTAGTGCCCCCTCCCCCCACTGTGTAAGTGAGGTTGCTGTGTTTGTGAGTGGGTAGGTAGGTGTAGAGAGCGAGGTTATTTACCTGTAATGGTGGTTCTCAGTGGACAGCAGGATAAGTCAGCCACTCCTGGTGATGTCATCCGACAGTGCTGAGATGGAAGTACTCTCCATAGCTCAGAAGGACTTTTGCCCTCCTGAGCGTGAGCCAACTGACCCTACCCCCCAGGCCTGCCCTAGTTAGCCAGTACGTCATTAGCTGAGCCCTTGCCTCTATGGAGCAGGCGCCAAAGGCTGAAATCCCCCTCCCCCCTTCTAGGGGAGGTGGGTGGGATTGTGTGGCTGACTTATCCTGCTGTCCACGGAGAACCCTCACTACAGGTAAGTAACCTTGCTTTCTCCTAGGACAAGCAGGATGAGTCGGCCGCACCTGGTGCCTTCCCAGCTGCAGTGTGTTGTGGTAGATGGGGGAAGGCTGGGGATGCTGAACGTGTTCAGGCTAAAGGAGGACAGGTGCTAGGGTCACAGCAAGGCACCTTTATTGCATAACTGCCCAAGGGGCGACAGTGCAATACAATAACAGTGCAAAACAACAACAAACAGTAACAGTCCAGTACAATAACAAGGATAGTGCAATGGTGCAGTAGCATAGCACCAACAGTATAACATTGCAAGACATAGAGCAATAGCGCAGAATGGTCAGCAGCAGTTCACAGGCTATCACACAGCTGTATGTGTAACAGACCTAAAGATCTTGAATCTCTGCTGCGGCTAGGACAGTTTGTCTGAAGGAAGAGCCTGCCCCCACTGTGAGGTTGAGACAGTATTGTCTCTGAAACGTGTGTAGGGAAGACCAGGTGGTAGCCTTGCAGATGTCTGCCGCCAATATGAAGCATAAGTTGGTGATGGTGGTGGCCAGTGCTTTGAGCTGGTGCACATTAACTTTTGGAGAATCTTGTGTCCCTGCCTGCTCTAGGCAGAAGGTGATGCAGGCTGAGATCCACAGGGAGAGGGTTTGTTTTGTGACCGGGCAGCCTGGTTTGTTAGGATCATAGGAGACAAAGAGTTTTGTTCCCTGCCACAGGGGTGCCATCCGGTGTAGATAGATGTGCAGGGCCCTGACACAGTCGAGAGTGTGTGTTCCTCTGGGGAAGCGTGAGGCTCTGGATGAAAGCAGGGGAGCTCGATGGTCTGGTTAATGTGGAAGGCAGACGCTACCTTGGGCATGAACTTGGGGTGTGTCTGAAGGGAGGCCCGCTTCTGGGAAAGCAGTGTGTATGGGGAGTGCACCACCCGGGCCTGCAGCTCTCTGATTCGTCTGGCTAATGTGATTGCTATTAAGAATAGTGACTTCCAGGCAGCATAATTCAGCTTTGCTGAATGCAGAGGTTCGAAGGGTGCCTATGTCAGCTGGTTGAGGACAATGTTGAGGTCCCAGTGGGACACAGGGGCCCAAATCGCTGGGCGGAGGTTAGCCAGTCCTTTCATGAATTGGGTGGAGAGCAGTTGCTTTGCGATGGAGCTGTCGTTTTTGCAGTCATGGAAGACTGTGATTGCCAAGAGTTGCATTCGAATGTACTGCGTCTTCAGTCTGCCACAGAAGAGGGAGGTGAGGTACTGGAGCGCTTGTGCCATTGGGCAGGAAGAAGGGGTCCAGCTGCTGCTACAGGCACCAGGTACGTTCGTGTTGTGGGGCGTCTTGCTGCAAGTACCACCTGCTGCACCTCCGAGGACAGGTTGAAAGAGGACAGCGTTACCCTTTCAGCTTCCATGCTGGGAGCACCAGGGTCTGTAGATAGGGATGAAGTGTGTCCCCACCATCCAGAGTGATGAGGTCTGGTATCTGGGGAAGACATACCGGAGGTTCCAGCACTTGGCAGAGGTAGGGAAACCACACCTGGTGCGGCCAGTGGGGCACGATGAGGATGGCCATCCAAGATGATGTGTTGGATGGTCATCAAAATGAGTGGGGGGGGGCATACATTAGTGACCACTCCCTTCATGACATGTCAAAGGCATCCGTGGCGATACTATGGTTGGAGGGGTGCTTCGAGCAGCAGAGGGTGCACTTGATGTTTTCCTCTGTGGCAAACAGGTCGATCAGTGGTTCCCCCACCTCAGGAAGAGGGATGCACTTATGTTGGGATTGAGGGTCCATTCATGTGGGTTCAGTTGGCAACTGAGCCTGTCTGCCAGGTAGTTCAGTGTGCCCAGAAGGTAGGAGGCTTGCATGAGTTAATGTTTGGAAAGGGCAAAGGTCCAGAGTTTGAGGGCCTCCCTGCAGAGGCAGCGGGAGCCCATCTCCCCCCCCCCCCCCCTTGCTTGTTGATGTAAAACATGGCCACCTGGCTGGCTGTCTGGAGCAGAATCATCTTTCCCTGGATGTGGGCATAGAAGGCTCTGAGGGCATAGCAGAATGCTCTGAGTTCCAGCAGGTTGATATGGATGGTGTGCTGCCTTGCTGTCGAGGTCCCTTGGGAACGAAACTGAAGACAGTAAGCTCCCCACCCCACCTGTGAGGTGTCTGTGGTGAAGACCAGCTGGTGGAGGGGTTGTTGGCACGGCCGGCTGTTCGCCCAATTCTCTGTGCTGGTCTACCAGCGCATGGAATCCGTAACTGTCGCATCCAGTGGGATGGATGTGAAGAGCGACTGAGAGTGTTGATTCCAGTGGGTACACAGATGCCATTGTAGGTGGTGGCGTATGTGTAACTTTGCCAGGGATGGAACTTGTGTGGATGTTGCCATGTGGCCAAGGAGGCATAGCAGGTTCCGTGCAGTTGTCTTTTTAGGTTGAGGAGATGCTCAGAGTTGTGGGAGAAAAACCTTGGCCAAAGTTATGTCTATCACTGCCCCAATGAAGTCCAGACACTGGGAGGTGCATAGATTGGATTTTTGGAGGTTCACCCGGAAGCCCAGGGAGGATAGGAGATTGATGGTGTTCTCAACAACTGCCTGGGCTTCTTCTGGAGACCAAGCAGAGATCAGCCAGTTGTCAAGATATGGGAATACACAGATAACTTGTTTGCGAAAATGGGCAGCCACCACAGCAATGAATTAGGTGAACACCCGCAATGCAGGGGATAGGCCAAAGGGTAGGACTGTGTACTGGTAGTGATTTTCCAGGACTTGGAAACGGAGGTACCTCCGATGTGACACATGAATGGGGATATGCGTGTATGCATCCTGCAAGTCCAAGGATAAGTGGTAGGATAGAACCCAGTGAGTACATCCAGAATTTCTTCTTCACAATGAACTTGTTGAGATTCTGGAGGTCTAGGATGGGGCAAACACCTCCTGACGTCTTGGGAACCAGGAAGCACCTAGAGTAGAAACTGGTGTTGATTTCGTCATCCAGCACAGGTTCTGTTGCCCGGGAGGCCAATAGAGAAAATATCATTGTCACTCTTGCCATCACAGCAGAGATGGTATGTTGCTGGATGGTGGTTTGCATTGCAGTGTAGGGGAGATGAATCTGATACTGAAACCCTCCTTATGATTAGTAGGACCCATTTGTCTATTGTGACAGACCCCCATGCACCCCAGCTGACCCCTTCACCCACTCTGACGCAAACATCAAAGGATGCCCAAAATATCATCACTGCCTTCTCAGCCCCTACTGAAAAAGGCATCCAGGACGTCATCACAAACATAAACACCACTAAGGCACCTAACGACCCTTGTCCAGCATCTTGGATAAAATCCCTGCATGCTGACCTCAGCCCATTCCTGACCAAACTTATAGGTCTATCATTCTCGAGTGGGACCTTCCCCCCCCCAAGTCTGAAACAAACAGCCATCAGACCACTACTAAAAAACAGCAAGCTGGACCCTGCAAAGATGGACTCCTATAGGCCGATCTCAAGCATCCCGCTCCTAGCAAAAATTATTGAAAAGATCGTACAATGCCAACTGCAACACCACATTGAGACCAACGCACCCCTCGACCCTTGCCAGCATGGATTCCGGGAGACACATGGCGTGGAGACCCTACTGACCACCCTATTCAATACGCTAACCATAGGATTGGACAACATTAGACAGGGCTTTGCCCTGATCTTCATGGACATTGCCGCTGCCTTCGATTCTGTCAGCCATGAACTACTACTGTCATGCCTCAGAGAGAAGGGAGTGCATGGCACTGTCCTGGTGTGCATCATACCTGACAGACAGATGGCAGCATGTCCGCTCCGGTCCCTCCACATCCACACCTTTCCCCCAAGAGAAAGGCGTGCCACAAGGATCCTCACTCTCAGCCCTACTGTTCAATGTCTACATGCAACCCATCTGCGACCTCATCCGATCCTTCAACATCAATTGCCTGACCTATGCTGATGACGTCTTGCTATACATGCCAATCTCGACGGAGCATCCAGACCTCTCTCCACTGGTCACCTGCTTCGATACGGTCACAGATTGGCTACACACGCAGAAGCTCAAAATAAACTTTAAGAAGACGGAGGTCCTCTTCATCACCAGGAACCCCGCATTCACGCCACCCTCCTCTCTAAAGGTACGTGATGCAGAGCTTCTTAGCAAGCCCACGATACGATACCTAGGAGTCACGCTGGATCAGCAGCTCAACATGAAGGCCCAGATAGGCAACATGGTAAAGGTGATCTACCACAAAATCCAGACGCTTCGCCACCTGCGAAAGTTGCTAGAACCAGAAGACTTCCGGACAGTCTTCCAAGCACTAATAATGCCACACTTCGACTATGCCAACGCAATACTGTACGGCCTCCCGAAAAGCACGCTTAACCTCCTACAGCTTGCAATGAATGCAGCTGCCAGAATCCTGCATGGAGCATCCAGGAAGGACCATATCACCCCAGTTCTGAAACAACTGCACTGGCTGCCGGTGCAATGCAGGATCTCCTTTAAGATCTTGATGATGACCTACAAGGCCATCAACAAGTGCTCCTCCACCTCCCTCACAAATCTCATCCAGACCACCCCCTTAACAGAGTAAGGAGGTCAGCTGCCACCAATACTCTTATACTCCTGAAGACGATCACCAAATGCTCTCACTCCACGAGAAACAGAGCCTTCACTTTCTATGCACCCTCCTGTTGGAATGCCCTGCCACCGGCCATACGGGCCATCAATGACCTTGCCCAGTTTAGAAAGGCACTGAAACACCATCTGTTCCTCCAGTATTATACTGAACCGGATGACGTCTCACAGCCAGTCACACCCAGGACCCAGATCAGTGCCCACAGCGTAGACAACTCATACACCTCCAGCCCTGCCTTTTAGAGCCCCACCCCCTCAAATTTACCACCTTGTGTATAGAAGACCCTAACAATAGATAATATTGAACTGTCCACACACCCTGCGACAGCCAGATAAGATGTACATAGTTACGCTATTAACCCTGTAGATAAGGCTGAGCTACCCGATAACCTGCAATAGCCAAAGTTTACATAGTTACCTTGTTAGCCCTGTATATAGAACCCCGTTCATTGTAAGTCCCCTGCAGACTTGCTTGCACTGGACAAATGTATTACATGTAAACCACACTGATTTCAAATAGCGCGGTATAAAAGAGACATTAAATAAAATAAATAAATAAATGCTCTTAGGAAGGCTGTCAGCTGACCTCCCATGGTGAGGTTGGCTGAAAATTTCCTGTCAAAAAGGAAACTGTCTGGGGCCTTCCCTGCCCCAGACAGTGTGGTCTTCTGTATGTGATCCCGCTGGCATGGTTTTGAGCGATAGGAGCTCTGATATGACTGTTGCTTACAGCAAGGGGGCTGCCACTTGCGGTAAGAGTTATAGGAGTTGTGGCATTTTGAGGAGGAAAACGACTTTTGCTGATGAACCTCCTCCACCCGTAAGGGAGTTTATTCCTGCCCTCTGTGAGGGTCTGAAGGGTGGTGCAGCAATCTTTCATATCATTGACAGTGTCCTTTACCTTGTCACCAAAGAGCATGTCGCCCATACAGGGAGCATTTGCAGTGTGGTCATGTGTGTCCTCACGGAGTCCAGAAGCTCACAGCCACGCCAGGCAGCGGGCTGAGATTGCGGTTCCAGCAGTGTGGGCTGCCGTGTTGAAGACCTTCCTGACTTGGTGTTTTGTGCATTCTTGAAGGTCAGTGAGGGTAGTCATCGCAGCTATTTGTGTCTCAGGGCTGAGTGTCGGGATGGTGGTTTTAAGGTTCCCCACGATAACATTTTGGTAAAAGATGTGCTGATATTCTTGCGCACAGCCTGGCCCCTTGAAAAACCCTTTTTCCAACATCGTCGAGGAGCTTGAGGTCCCATCCTGGCAAATTGTTTGCGTGGATCTGGGCAGACTTGACCCATTTAAGGGCCGATTCCACCACTGTAGAGTTATGTGGGAGTTGAGATTTGTCGAATCCTGGAATGGGTTGCATGTGATAATTTGTGTCAAGCTTCCAGGAGGAGGCTGGTCCAGTGGCGAGGTTCTGCCAAAGTTTTGTTAAAATTTTCACACAGCAGAGGGTGAACCCGGAGTAGTGCTGCTGTTCGGGGAGGCTCCAGGAACTTGAGGGCCACTTGGGTTTCGGGCAGTTAATCTATAAGATCTGCAGTAGTAATGCCCAGGGCGGAAGACACCTTTTGTAGAAACTTAGGATAGGTTAAGTCCTCTAGGGTGGATGGAAGAGGATCGGGAGCAGGAGCTTCTGTCTCTGCTGACATGAGGGGGCCACCACAAGTAGCAAGGGGCCACGTCAAACAAAAGTACCCAGTCCAGAAACGTGGTTATTGGAAAGAACAGAGCTATTTTATTATACCATATACAGGGGTAATCGCCAAAGGTTCCTTTGGTGATTACCCCTGTATATGATATAATAAAATAGCTCTGCTGACATGATGGCATCCCCGAAGGCTAGAGATCCCTGGGTGGCTGCCTCCTTGTCTCCACAAGGGGTTCCCATAGGGCTCTGGGAGGGCAGGAGTGGGTGTTTTGGGAAGGAGACCCCCGAAGCCGGGGAAGATGGCTGGTCCATGGGGTGGTTGGTAGCTAGGTCATCGGTGGCTGAGGGGCTGAGCACATCCACCCGGGGGAGAGGTCTTCTGGATGGATGATCACTGCTAGAGAAACTGGGATAGTAAGTGGAGCAGCTCATGGGGTCCTTCTGGGTTTGCAGGAGGTCCTTCTGGAGCTCTAGATGGGCTGCAAGGGGGGGGGGGCTGAAGAGCCTGTCCCCGATTGTCCGTAGACCCCTTAACACCTGGTTGGCTGGCAAATGCGTCTTGAGACCCAGTAAGAGAGGGAGGGCTGTAAGTGTACCTGCGACTCATGTGGTGCTCTGGAGGGCTTTCTGTGCTATTGTTGAGTCTTCTGCAGCACTGTAGAGGCCTGTCCATGCTGCTCCAGCAGTGATGGCATCTGCCACAATCCCTGGACCACCAGCTGTGTCTGTGGTGTGAGCTTCTGTGCCTGTAGCATTAGTGGGCACCTTGATCAGTGCTTTCCTGATTGGGGCTGTGGTGGCATTTACAGTGCCGTGCTGGTAGATTGGGGGGCTGCTGGAGCTGCTCCAGCGTTGGCGCAGAGGGGCTGAGCTGCGAAGGTTTCCTTGGTTTCTGCCAATCGGCACTGAGAAGGGGGGGGCGATGAGAGTCGCTGATGTCATTGTGCTGCTGACCAATCCCTTTTTGGGAGGCGGAGTACAGAGGAAACTGTCCAATGGGGCCCAGGGAGGCAGTGTCAAGAGCGGGCAAGGAGGAAGCATGGCCGGGAAACGAAACATGCCGTGTCCATGTGTGCTGGTCGTTTCCGTCACAACACAGGGAACCATGGCAGCAGAGGGGCTGGCAGCGGATTCCTCCTGAGGGGGGAGGGCGTTGCAGAGAAAGCCGGTTGGGCTGGAGGCCTGAACAGGTATGTTCCAGGCTGCTGAAGAGTTTCTTAAGCTTCTTTGAAGATTTCTTTGCAGTTTCTGGCCTGTGGAGCTCTGAATCAGGCACCGGAGGAGAGGATGTTTGAGTGAGGAAGTCCTGGAGAGCGTGGCCATGGGACTTCCATGCTCTAGGCAACATCCGTGCACATGGGAGCAGTCTTCGACCTGGTGGTCCTTACCCAAACAGCATAGGCAGCGGTCATGGGATTCCGAATTGCTCATTTTTCTGGAGCAGACGGCACTTCTTAAAACCAGGCTTCAGCATCCTGCAGTTGAGCAGGTCTGTCGTCTTCTTGCAGAACTAATGTATATTGTTGGTAGATTTCAGTGGAGCGTAGAAAACAGTCTTGCTGGCAAGGCAGAAGAACTGAAATTGGCTAGCTAGGGGTAGGCACAGGAATGGGGGGGGGGGGGGGAGGTAGAGCTAGTTAGTTCATGCTCAGAAGGGCAATAGCCCTTCTGAGCTATGGAGACTACTTCCATCTTGGTGCTGTCGGATGATATCACCAGGTGTGGCTGACTCATCCTGCTTGTCCTAGGAGAACTGGCATGCCTGTTTATGTGTTTTGGGGGGGATGCGGGAAAGAACCTTTCATCATATATACATTGTGCTTTTTGCCCACAACATGAATTCATCCCTCTAACCGCCAAAACCTTACACTCTTTCCTCCCCCTCGAACCCCTCTCTTGCTGGCCCTCCCCAACTCTTTTTCTCTTTCTAGACTGTCTCTCCCCTCAGCTCTCCCACTCCCTGCCCTCCATCCCCATCATAGTTTCTTTCCACTGCTGCTTTTTCTACTTCACATCCCCAACTTTTTTTTTCTTCAGTGTGCAATCGCGGCCTTCCCTTCTGCCTGCAGGAGATCGGATCCCTACAGGCAGACATAAGGGGTCACAACCATCCAAGTGGACACAAAAATCCTAGGCTCCAGAGGCAAATTTCTGGTTGCAATGACAACCTGGCACTTGGGATTTCTCAAGCCCTGCTTTAATAGGTTGTTACTTGTGTGTTTAGTCTTGATTATCCTGTTTTTATATCTGCTACTTATTTGTGCCACTGTGTTAAACATTTTTTGTTGATTTGTACACCACTCAGAACTATATATGGATGTTAAAGAAATTATTTTCTCTATAGTTTTATTTTCAATAATTATGATAGATATCAGTTTATGATTACTACTACAAGGCATATGCAGCACTTTTCAAACATAAGTAAGAGAGAATCTCTGCTCGGTAGAGCCTACAGTCTAGTCAAGAGAACCATATCCATGACAAAGAAGAGATTCTAAGTGTACAGTGGATTTAACTAGTTCTGTTTATGCTTATTTTATTGAGTGGCACTTGGTAAATAGCATGCCCCGTTGATTATGGGAGTTATTTGCTGCAGGGCTCATTACATAAAAATGGGGCCTGCAGCAAGATAATCACTGGCATTGATGACATCCATCAAGGATTTGCTCTCATCTTTCTGGACATCGCTGCAGCCTTTGATTCAGTAAGTCACGAACTTCTCATAGGTCGACTAATTGAGAAAGGCATTACTGGAAGAGCGCTTGAATGGTGCAGATCTTACCTGTCTGGAAGATGGCAACATGTGCGTTCTAGAGGCATGACATCGGAACCTTTCCACCAAAATCAGGGAGTCCCACAAGGATCCTCCCTTTCAGCCCTCCTGTTTAACATTTACATGCAGCCAATTTGCAAGATCATCCGATCCTTCAATGTGGACTGCATGTTATACGCTGATGATGTCCTGCTGTACATACCCTTCTCTACGGAACATCTAGACCTCTCTCCACTGACGAGCTGTTTCAACGCAATTTCTGACTGGCTTTTCTCCCAAAACCTCCGAATACAGCATAAGAAAACGGAAGTACTCTTCATTACGAGGAACCCTAACTTCACACCACCACAATTCCTTAAAGTAAAAGATGCAGAATTACATTCTAAACCATCAATACGCTACCTCGGAGTCACCTTGGATCAACGCCTGGACATGAAAGCCCACATAGCGAATACAGTCAGGGCAGTATACTATAAGATCCGATCACTTAGGCATCTACGATCCATGCTTGAACCGAATGACTTCAGGACTATATACCAGGCGTTGATCATACCTCATTTTGACTACGCCAATGCCATCCTTCAAGGCCTGCCCCTATCCACCTTACACCCTCTGCAGCTCGCCATGAACACTGCAGCAAGGGTCATCCACGGAGCCTCCAGAAGTGACCACGTTACACCTCTGCTGATACAACTACATTGGCTACCTATCCAGGCTAGAATAGTGTTCAAGACTCTGTTACTCACTTTTAAAGCTCTTCACAAGCTCTCCCCGGAATCAATAACTGCCCTCATCCACATCACATCTCCTAACAGAGCGAGGAGATCCGCAGCGACAAACACCCTAAAAGTACCGAAAGCATTAACAGTTTGCACAGCATCTACAGCCAATAGAGCGTTTAGCATCAGCGCACCAAGATGCTGGAACGCATTACCTCCAGATATCCGGGCTATTGAAAGCCTCACACAATTCAGGAAAGCCCTCAAATACCATCTTTTCAATAAGTATCTCATAGAACCAACTCACTGAGATAGAGAGCCAATCCGCTAACGAAATATATGGTTTCCCAACAACATGCCATGAAAGTTTCTCTAACTCTTAGTGGTTCATTTGTATCTACTGAATCCCTACCATATGACTCTATGTAACAATATTTGTAAATAGTTTACCACTGTTATCCAAGATTATGTAGCAAATGTTGTAAATAGTTACCCCTGTTATCCAAGTTTCTTACCCTGTTATCTGTAAACTCATACATGTTATCTGTAAACTCATACATGTTATCTGTACTGAGCATTTTTGTTCCATGTAAACCGCGCTGATGCTGAATAGTGCGGTATAGACGAGACCGTAAATAAATAAATAAATAAGTAATGTGTGTGTTAAGTGAAGGTGAAAGAAGATAGACTCAGGAGTAATATGTGTAAATATTTCTTTATAGAAGAGTGGTAGATATGTGGAATAGTCTCCCAGTGGAGGGAGTAGAGACTAGGAGAGCATCTGATTTCGAGAAAGCATGGGACAAATAAAGATCTCTAAAGGAAAAAAAAGGAACTATGGTAGTTATGAAAGTGCAGTCTGGATAGGCAATATGGTCTTTTTCTGCCATCATGTTTCTAAGTGTGAGCACAGTGTTTCTCAAGCCAGTTTTGGTGTACCCCCTAGCCAGTCTAGTTTTTAGGATATCCACAGTGAATATACTTGAAAGAGTTTGCATGCAATGGAGGCAGTTCATGCAAATCTATCTCGTGCATATTAATTGCGAGTCTGTTGAAAACTGGCAAGGGAGGTATATCAAGATCAGCTTATGAAACACCGTTAGTAAATGACCTCTTATGTTTAGCAATGGAACTTTTGAAGCTTCAGTTTTCTTATTTGGTGTGTATGGTGGTAAAATGTTGAGTTCCCCCAGCTCAGCCCCTCCCCATGGATCAAATGCAGTAATTATTCAGTGTTCTAACCCCACCCCCCTCCAGTCTGCAAAATTGTTCCCTTGGCAGATGTGTATAAGTAATTTAGGGTAGATTTACTGAAGTATGGCACTGCCATAGCACATGCTATCATGCCTTAGCATGTCTTAGTTCCCATAAATCATATTATATGCAATGGGATCTAGTTACCAATAGTGTATGTTAAACAGCCTTAGTGCATGCCAGCTTGTTAGTGCACTTTACTAAGTCCAGCCCTTAGTGGCTTTCTGTTTTTCATCTTGAAAACCTGTCCTTTTTTTCCTTCCTCTTATGGTTTATATGCAGATTTCTGGGAATCTCTCCCCTGCAGTAGGCCCCATGTATAGGGGATATCCTTTATATATAGATAGAGATTGTCATGTACTTGCCTCCCAGGAGGCTGACCTCACATAAAAAGGCAGGAAGAGACCTGAGCTCGCTTCCTAAGTTGCTACTCTCAGGCTGATGATATGGTGCCCCCTATTTGGTCACCAATGAATGCATCTGGGTTGATTTGTTCCTGTAGAATGCATCTTTGCTGATTGGCTCCCTATGCCTGTTTAACCCAATAACTCCTAGCTCACCCTGCCTTCACACAAGACCTATCTGCTGTTCCTCTGCTTATCTTCCAGTAACTGTTATCCAGAACTGGCCCAAGGTTTCTGCCGCCTCAGGCAGAAGCCCTCACTGCACTGTCCCTCTCCTCCTGCTGTATTGTCCCTGCCTCCTCCCCCCCTACTGAATCAATCTTTTAATCTTGAGGGGAAAGCGGAGGGGGGGGGGCATTGGCAGCACAGCCCTTCCCCTGATTTAAAAGCAGTAGCTTTGGCGCCTTGGCAGGCCATGTGCTTCTGCACCTGCACGCATACTCATAGCATGCCACTCCTGCCCCCTTCAACAGGAAATTGCAACAGGGAGGATCAGGAGCGCCAAGCCATGATATTTGTACCACAGGCACCGAAACGGATGGTCTGCTGTAGGCACTGAAGTGGTGGCGCAAAGCCACTACTTAAAAAATTATGCCTGGACATCTCTTCTGTCTGCTGTTTTGAATTTGGTTCCACGCTTCATACTTTTCCTGCCTCCTCCTTCTGACATACAGGCTGATGCAGAAACCCTGTGCCGAGTTTAACCGGATTCTTTGTGCTGGGATGCAATATGCAAATTATCCAGTACACAAAATGTCAGCATTAAACTGGGGGAGCAAGCCAAACATATGCACATAGACGCTGGCACAAGTTTGACATGCTGTCCTGGACAAACTGGGTTATCGGAGGTGAAGTTTGACACGTTACCTTAGATGATCAAGGCATTGGGGAAAGCCCCCAATGTGATCCGCCCCCAATGGAAACAAAAGACTTGGTGGCCCGGTGGCTCCATCCCCCCCCCCATCAAACCCCAAAAAATCCTGATGGTTTAGCTGCCCCGATTTCCCTGCTGCGTGGGGTGGGAACGTGTGGCAATGTTCCTGCTCCATCATTTAAGGTATTGGGGCAGTGGAGGGGTTCGGGGCCTCTAGGCCACCAGGGTTTTGTTTGTTTGGGTTGGGGGGATCAGGGCTGCTGAGCCACCAGATCTTTTGTTTCTATTGGGGGCATCGATGTCTGTCAGGGAAGGCCTCGGGAGCTTTCTCTGGATCATCTGACATGAAAATCTGGTGTTAAAAACAGTATAAAAAACTCTTAAAGTTTCAGAGCAGTTTTTTTTTATATTGGGCATAATTAAATATGTAGTGCACTGCAATTTAGCATGATCTGTGTTTTTTGGGGGCCTTTTTCCGGTGCTAGGTTTGCATTCTGCATCAGAGAGCAAGCCTAGTACAGGAAAAGCGCCAGAAGAATGCTGTGCTAAGCTTTTCTGCATCAGTCTCATAATGTCTATTCCTCCCCACTGGGAGCTCCTCGGGGCCTATGCCTCAAGTCTGGGCAGCCTCTGAATATCAGAGAGCTCAGCCTAAAGGGAAAAGGGGGCTATTTAAACATAGAAACACAGAAAAATGACGACTGAAAAAGACTACATGGCCTATCTAGTCTGTCCTTCCATATCAACAAATATAGCAGTCCCCTTTTTTCCTTTAGAGATTCTTTGTGTAAATATTATAGGTGACTATGCATGTCCCAGGTCATTGCTGTTCTCCAGAGTGGATCTGACAGTGACATAGATATTATAACTAACACACACGCATCACTTTTGGTTTGCTGAATGTAAGGTGCTTAGTTCTATCCTATCTATCATGCACTGCCTAAATGTTATTAAAGTTTGTATGCATAATTTGTGACTGGCTTGGCTACTTTGAGATTCAAGTGAATTGCAGAGGAGTAACTTAGAGAGAAGAGCTTTACAAGTGAAATGTTAACACAAGCAAACTTGACGTGTACTTGGAATTGCACAGATGAGTTTTCTTAAAAGCATATTCTGCTCTTAAAGCAGTATTTTCAGTTAAAATACTAAATGATTAGTGCAAGCTAAATAACATCTAAATCATGAGAAAAAAGCAAGTGGCCCCAAAGTGACAGAATGATAGAACATCAAAAACATGTTTTTTGATGGGAGAACTGGTCAACACATTGCTGCGGCAGGGCTAGATTCCACAGCGCCTTAGAGGCAGTAGTGAGACCGGTGCCTAAACAAGTAGTAGGGGACTTGAAGGATTGCAGCAATTTCTGCTTCATCTCTAATCTGCCTCTTTTAGCGAAGTTGGTGGAGAAGGAGATTGTGGTGCAGATTTGGAGGTATTTGGATGATTATGCTTTCCTGGATATTGGAGAGGGGCGGTTTCCCCTGGGGAGTGGGGTCGGGACACTCTTAGTGGCCCTGCTCAACAGGGTTCATGTGTGGCTGGATGAGTGGCTCTGTGCTGTTGATTTCTCTTGACTTGTTGGCAGCTTTCAACTTGGTTGTGTGCCCCCTCCTTTTGGAACACTGTAGCAGGTTGTGCAATGGTGGTACCGTACTTGGTTGGACTCGTTCATGTCAGATAGGTGTTTCAGCATGTGTGTGTCCGAGGGCTGTTTGACTCTTCATGTGTTGAAATGGGGGGTGCTGCAGGGATCCCAGTTATCCCTCTTGTTCAACATCTACCTACAGCCCTTGGGGACCTTGATACATTCATTCGGCATTTCCTCCTTTGCATATGCAGATGACCTCCAAATACTGGTGCCACTGGACAGGGATCCAGAGGTAGTGATTGGACAGCTCAGTGAGTTTTTGAAAAGTGTGTGTGTGGTTGACTGGTAGTGGTTTGGTGGTAAATGTTGATAAAACTGTCTGTGTTTTGGGTTGGCTAATTGTCTGATTTCAGATGGCTGCCAGTGATTTCTGGTACTGAGATCCCATGGACTGAGAAACCTAAGTCCCTGATCTGGATTGTTTGGGTATTGAAGAAAAGCAAATTAGCTACATTGTGCAGACTGCTTGGCTGAATCTCTGGGTTGTGCGTCAGTTGAGACTGTATCTGGAACCGGCAGCCCTATGATTGGTGGTTCAGAGCATGGTGCACAGGATCCTTGATTACTGTAACGTACTTTGTCTGGATGCTCTGGCACATGCAGGTTGTGCAAAATGCTCTGCTTGGCTGCTGACAGGGATGGGGTGCCAAAAGAGCGGCCGGCCATCCTTGGTGCATCTGCATTGGTTGCCTGTGAGAGAACGTGGGGTTTTCAGACTGTTAGTGATCATTTTTTAAGGTACTCCAGGATTTGCGCCCCTGGCTACCTTTGGGAATTGTTAGTGGAACAGGCCTGCCTGCTTGTTTGAGGTACCTGCACTGGAGGTGGTCCGGAAAGCCTCCCACCTGGACAGGGCATTTAGAGTGGTGGCCAGTGAGCACTGGAATGCTCTTCCTTTGGAGGTATGTGCCCAGGCCTCACTGTTGGCCTTCCATAAACTTCTAAAATATAGTTGTTTGCTGGGTCTTGAGTTGGCTGGTTGGATAGTGGTTGGTCTTTTTTTCCTTTTTGAACTTATAGTTGTATATTTTTGTGTTCCTGTGTCTTTTGATTGTTTTTTCAGAAAAGTGGTTAAAACCTTTGTAAATAAATAATTAAGAGATACTTTGGATATATCTGAAAGAACATTAACATATATTGTTAGGCCATAAGTGTATGTCTTTCGCCATGCTAAATCCATACAAAAATAGCTCATAGTTATGTGAGAGTCCATAAGTTTATATTTAAATAGTACTGCAGTGGGCCTTATTTCAGCATTATTGTCTTGATCATTTGCTAATATTTATTACAGGCTCTATATACTGTCATTCACTAGTCATCAAAGTAGTTTACAAATTCAAAAAGTTAGGCTATGAAGAAAAGAAAGGGAAGGGCTGAGAGATAAAGAACATCAAATACTCAAACTGGTAAACAAACAATGCTAATAGGGTAAATCCAGAGCATAATAGATTGAGCAGCAAGATCCTTTGCACCCAAGTCCAACTTAACCCTGCCACAATCATACCTTAAAGGCCATACTCCATTTGCGTTTGGTGTTCCACATCTCAATTGTAGTTAAGTTAGTTATGTTTTGCTGTTTGTGTTTTGATGAAAAGTTAAGATTTTGTTTAACCTGTAAACTGCTTTGACTTTCAGATAAGGTGGTATATAAAAGCAGCTAAATAAATAAAGAGGATTCTAAATACAAATGCTGAGGAATGGAGTACCATATTAAGAAGGCTAAATAATACAAAACAGTCTTGTGCACTCTAAATGTGCCTGAGAAGTAATAGGTACAGATAGCAATGTATCTTTCTGTGACTGAAGAGTATGGATCGAGGACATAAAGCAAACAGCATATCAAAAAGCTAGCCTGGTTGCCTTGTACAGAAGGCTCTGTGCCAGCGCTAGTAATTTTAAACTTTACTCTGAAAGCCAAAGGCAACAAGTGTAGCTCAATGAGCAAGGGGAGTAACATGGTTGTACCATTTTGCCTAGCAAATATGCTTTGATGCCATATTCTGTACACTTGGTAATTTTTTAATGGTAGAATAGTGTACACTAGTGAACATTAGTATTACAGCAGACTTATTGTTTTATCACTAAAATATGAACTAGAGAGTATAAAGCACAGTTCCTTATCGTTCCTCCAGTGCAGTCCTCTACTTCTGGGTTGTCAACCTCCTCCTGCAGCTCGGAGACTGGCATGTCAAAACTATGACATCACTGGATATAGGCTGCTGCTCTCGCTCCACCTCCCCAGTGTGACCAGTCTCCTTGCAGCAGGGGAACGTTGTGAGCCTCGTCTGAGGCTCACTGGAGGAGCAGATAAGGAGCATATAGGCTAGGGTAGCTTTCATTAATTGATTTGGGTTTTTAGCCCTTTAAATTTATTTATCACAGCAGGTGAGGATTTTCTCACAGGGGAGGTGGGAGAAAGATTCTCGCATCTCTTACACCTTCCCTGTCTGGTTTCAAGCTGCCTTGCCTTCTTTTTTCTGTCCTGTATAAAAGGGGACCGCTGGAACTCTCCCCCCGGACCTTTCGGGGGAGAGCCCTCCTTAAGGCCAGTTAGCTGCCCGGAGCGCGCATTCCTAGGACGCGGTTTCTCCGGTGCCGGCAGAGCAGGAAAGCGCTTTAGGGCGCTTCTGCAGGCTCGCGGGTACTGCACCGCGCCAAATTTCGGGGACGAAAAGCAGCTTTATTTCAGAGCAGTCCTAACCGGTCAGCCCCTCATCGGTTCAGGCGGCATCTGTGTGGTGAGTGTCGGGGAGTTCTTCGGCAGCCTGCGCCGGCCTGCTGAAGCGCTTTCGCGCCTTTTTCTTTCCCCTCGGGGCTTTGCAGCGGCCATTTTCAGCGGTGCAGGGGAGCCGCGTGGCTGGCTGCTGTTTCA
Source organism: Ichthyophis bannanicus (assembly GCA_033557465.1). Taxonomy (NCBI): domain Eukaryota; kingdom Metazoa; phylum Chordata; class Amphibia; order Gymnophiona; family Ichthyophiidae; genus Ichthyophis; species Ichthyophis bannanicus. Next base: position 250,541,404 of record CM066039.1, on the reverse strand, counting down.
GAGCTATTAGTCCGGAGGGGTAGCGCTTCTTAGGAGCAACGTTTTTTCTTCCTTTTTAGGCCTTTCTTTCTTTATTTTTTTAGGGGATTGTTTTCTTTTTAGCGTTGCAGCCCGGGGTCTGGGGTCCTGGGGTTGTTTCCTTCCCGGTTCTCTTGCAGGACAGGGTTTGGTAGCATTGGTATTTGGCCTTACTGCTATTGTTTTCTTGAGGATTTTGATCTCTCTTTAAAAAACAAAAAAACAAAAACCTTTTAGGTACAAAGAAAAAGAAAAAAAAAAAAATAAGATATATATCGGTAAATATTCCCCACACAGCTCTACCACGTACAGGGGGTGCAGTGATGGCATCCCGACTGCAATGTGTGGTTTGTGGCACCCGGAGGGGGACAGTGGCTGACTCCGGGATTTGTCGTGGCTGTGCTTCCCTCTCTTCCACAGTGGTACAGCAGATGGACCTCAAAGAGTCCTCTGAGCTGCAAGGGCCACTTCTGTTGGCAGGGCTAGAGTCATTGCAGCGCGAGGAGCCGGTTTCCGCTGTTGAGGACGCCGGAGCATCGTTGGATTCTCTCCCGGGTGCTCAGACGGCGGATCTCGGGGATTTTTCCCCGGATTTCGTTTTGTTGATGCACCAAGCGTTTTGTTTGCGGCGTCAAGGTAGACTGCCGTCTGTTTTACTGCCTCCCCTTCCGTCCCCGCAGCTGGAGGGGCCGGAGATGGGGGGCGAGGGTCCCTCAGCTTCTAAAAAGGCGAAGACATCTTTGGAGGCGGAAGGGGAGCGCCTTGACGTCGAGGATGCTGACTGGCAGCTTGAGGAGGGGCTGGAAGATCTCGAAGAGGGTGAGATCCCAGAGCCCGAAGATCAAGCCAAGATCATACGGGTCTTCCGTAGGGAGGAGCTGACGGCTCTGATTACGGAGTCTCTGCAGGTCTTAAATCTAGCGACACCGATAGCCGCGGAGGAGGAGGTTGAAGATCCGGTGATTCAGGCGGTGCGCTCTACACAGGTGGTGTTTCCGGTGCATAGAGTGGTTGACCGGATGATCCAAGATGAATGGGATCAGCCGGAAACGGGACTTCGTGGTATTCGGACCATGAACAGGCTCTACCCGCTGGCTGATAAGGACAAGGATAGGTTCCGTGCTCCGCGGGTTGATGCGGTGGTATCAGCGGTCACTAAAAAGACCACTATCCCGGTAGAGGGCAGTGCTGCCTTAAAGGATACCCAAGACCGTAAGGTCGATGGGTTGCTGAAACAGGTGTTTGAGGCGGATGCTATGTCTTTGCAAGCTTCCATTTGTGGAGCTTGGGTAGCCAGGGCGTGTTTGCGCTGGGTGCAGCATTTACGCCAGTCCCCACATTTGAACCCGGAGGAGCTCCGTGAACTCGGCAGGCTGGAGTCTGGTACGGCGTACTTGGCAGACGTTCATTATGATTTGATAAGGGCTCTAGCTAATAGTACCGCATCCGTGGTGGCCGCTCGCCGGTCGGTCTGGCTGCGTAACTGGGTGGCGGACGGGTCTTCCAAATCCCGGTTGAGTAAGCTCCCCTTTCGGGGGAGGTTGCTCCTTGGAGAGGATCTCGACAAATTGGTGAAGGACCTTGGAGTCCAAGGCTGGTAGGCTCCCAGAGGACAAACCGAAACAGAGTAAGGCTACGCACAGTTTTCGTGGCCAGTTTCGGGACGTTCGGAAGTTTCGTACCTCTTGCTTCAGCGGTTACCAGAGGGGCCGTTTTTCGTCCCGAGCCCAAGGGTTTCGGGGATTTCGGGGTGCCAATAGGGGGTTCTCCTCGACGACCTCTCCAACGGCCCGCAAATCACAATGAGATGAGGCGGGTCCGGGCAGAGGAACCTTCCATAGGCGGGAGGCTTCGGGGGTTTCTCTCTGCTTGGGCCCACATCACCTCCGACCAGTGGGTGTTGCAAATTATTCAGGAGGGTTACGCGCTGGAATTGGCGCGGCCCGTGAGGGATTCCTTTGTCCTGTCCCCCTGCAGGGGGCAGAGAAAGACACTGGAGGTCCGCAACACTTTGGAGCGTCTGCTGCGGTTAGGTGCGGTCGTGGAGGTTCCGGAAGCGGAACGCGGCCTGGGTTGGTACTCCATTTATTTCGTGGTGCCAAAGAAGGGCGGAGCGTTACGGCCCATTTTAGACCTCAAAGGCGTGAATCGCTGCTTGCGGGTCCCTCATTTCCGGATGGAAACCTTGCGTGGCGGTATGGCAGGGCGAGTTCCTGACGTCGCTCGACCTGACTGAGGCCTACTTGCACATTCCCATTCGCCCAACGCATCAGCAGTTTTTGCGTTTTGCCCTTCCTTGGGGTCACTATCAATTCCAGGCCTTGCCATTTGGGCTCGCAACAGCGCCATGCACGTTCACCAAAATTATGGTTGTGGTGGCGGCGGCTTTGCGCAAAGAAGGTATTCTGGTGCACCCGTACCTCGACGATTGGTTGATCCACGCCAAATCCGAAGTGGAAAGCAGACAGGTGACAAGCAGGGTTGTCGAGTTTCTGCAAAGTCTCGGTTGGGTGGTCAACCCGACCAAGAGCCGTCTGGAGCCCTCTCAGGTGCTCGAGTATCTGGGAGTCCGGTTCGACACGAAGCAGGGTCAAGTCTTCTTGCCGGTGCGGAGAGCTCAAGCTCTTCGGAGTATGGTGCACAAGTTCAGGGTGTCTCCGGCGCCGTCGGCGTGGGAGTACCTTCGAGTGCTGGGGACGATGGCGGCGTCCTTGGAGACGGTTCCTTGGGCCAGGTTCCATATGCCTCCGCTGCAGAGGGCGCTGCTCCGTCGCTGGTCTCTTCAGTCAGATTCCCTGAGCACATGGTTACCGGTGCCGACCAGAGTCAAACAATCTCTGCGGTGGTGGTTGCGGCTGCAGTCCCTGGAGGCGGGGATGCCGCTGGAACAACTGGGGTGGCTACCGCTCTTGACGGATGCCAGTCTGATGGGCTGGGGGGCGCACTGCGAAGGCAGGTTCGCCCAAGGCCTGTGGTCTCCGATGGAGGCCTCCTGGTCCATCAATCGCCTGGAACTTCGGGCAGTGACTCAAGCACTGCTGGCGTTCGAGACCGTCGTGCTGGGTCGGTCGGTCCAGGTTCTCTCCGACAACTCCGCGACGGTCGCCTACATCAATCGCCAGGGCGGCACAGGAAGTGCAGCCATGGAAAAGGAAGCAGATCTGCTGTTCGCTTGGATAGAGGGTTGCTTGTCGGCGATTTCAGCGGCGCACATCGCGGGGAGAGACAATGTGCAGGCCGATTTTCTCAGCAGGGTGCAAGTAGATGCGGGAGAGTGGGAGCTGCATCCGGAAGTGTTCGATCAGCTTGTTCTCCGTTGGGGGAGTCCCATCATGGACTTGATGGCGACTTACAACTCAGCGAAGGCGTCTCGGTTTTACAGCAGAAGGCGGGAGAGAATGTCGGAAGGCATTGACGCTCTGTTGCAGCGCTGGCCAATCGCCGTCCTGTATGTGTTCCTGCCGTGGGCCTTGATAGGCCGTGTCATCCAGCGGATCGGAGCTCATCCGGGAAGGGTGCTGCTGGTAGCTCCCGACTGGCCACGCCGCCCCTGGTATGCCGACCTGGTGCGTCTTCTGGACGGGGAACCATGGCGGTTGCCGGAGAGAGCGGATCTGTTGAGGCAAGGTCCCCTCTTCTTGCCGCAGGTGAATCGATTCTCGCTTACGGTCTGGCCATTGAAAGGGCACGGCTGAAGAAAAAGGGATATTCTGCTTCAGTGGTGGCTACTTTGCTCCGAGCAAGGAAACAATCTACGTCCTTAGCATATGTGCGAGTTTGGCATGTGTTTGAGGATTGGTGTTCGAGGCGACAAATTCGGGCTGTTACGGCCTCTGTCCCTGTGGTCTTGAGTTTCCTTCAAGATGGCTTTGAGAAAGGACTTGCCAGCTCGCTGCGTGTTCAGCTGGCGGCGCTCTCTTGTTATCGGGGCAAGGTACAGGGAGTCCCTCTTGGGTCTCACCCTGATGTTGTGCGGTTTCTCAAGGCGGTCTCTAGGTTGCGTCCGTCTGCTAGAGTAGTAGTGCTGCCGTGGGACCTCAATTTGGTGTTGAAGGCTTTATCCGTTTCTCCCTTTGAGCCGCTGTGTCACGCGTCGGTGAAGGATTTGACCTTGAAGGCGGTGTTTCTGGTGGCCATCTGTTCGACTCGGCGCATTTCGGAGCTGCAGGCCTTGTCGTGTAGGGATCCCTTTTTGTCTTTCTCCAAAGAGAAAGTTGTCTTGCAACCGGTTCCTTCGTTTTTGCCCAAGGTGGTGTCGGCCTTCCACTTGAATCAGGCCGTTACCTTACCGGTGTTGGGCTCGCTGGGGGGTTCTGATCAGGATCGCCGTTTGCACCGGTTGGATGTTAAAAGGGTGTTAAGACGCTACCTGAAGGTGACTCAATCCTTTCGTAGGTCAGATAGGCTTTTTGTGTTGTTTGGCGGTATCCGCAAAGGGGAGGCGGCTGCTAAGGCCTCCATTGCCAGATGGATTCGAGAGGCGATTGCGTCCGCTTACATTCTTCACGGGCGGTCCGTGCCAGTCGGTTTGCGAGCGCATTCTACCAGAGCGCAGGCTGCTTCCTGGGCGGAGCACGCTTTGGTGCCCCCCGGGGACATTTGTAGGGCGGCGACTTGGTCGTCCTTGCATACCTTCAGTAGGCATTACCGTCTGGATGTGGCGGCGGCTAGCGATGCTTGTTTCGGTTCGGCAGTCTTACGTGCCGGCTGGAAAGGTCCCGCCCCAAGATTACTGCTTTGGTACATCCCAGAGGTAGAGGACTGCACTGGAGGAACGATAAGGAAATGATAATTACACTTACCTGGTAATTGTAGTTCCTTGAGTGACGACAGTGCAGTCCTCAGTCCCGCCCGGGATTCTCTCTTTATTCAGGTTCAACTCGAGCATCGCGACAGGTGGAGAAGAATTTCAGGTAGGTCGCCTGTCCTTTGCTTTCATTTTCCTTGGCTTACACTGTATGAGTATCTGCGTCTTTGTGTCGCAGGGAAGGTTTAAGACAGCTTTGCCGTGGACAGGATAAGTCCAGTTTAGTTAACGATGTTTTAGTAGCTACTTATTTGTTGCTCTTTTGAGTCTGCTTTGTTAATAGTTTCACACTGGGGAGGTGGAGCGAGAGCAGCAGCCTATATCCAGTGATGTCATAGTTTTGACATGCCAGTCTCCGAGCTGCATGAGGAGGTTGACAACCCAGAAGTAGAGGACTGCACTGTCGTCACTCAAGGAACTACAATTACCAGGTAAGTGTAATTATCATTTACTTACCTGTAACAGGTGATCTCTGGGAACAGCAGGAATTAGTCCTCACATATGGGTACGTCGGTACCGACGGAGCCTGTGCGGGAAAGCTCCCCAGCTTCCCAGAAGGAAAGCTTTTGGGGCCTCCCACTGCGCATGCGCGCTGCCTTCCCGCCTTCCTGACCAACTCTCCTCAGTTCGAGTTTAAAGCTGAGACAATAGAGAGAGGAAAGGAAAGAGAGAGAGATACAACTCCTAGGGGAGGTGGGTGGGTTGTGAGGACTAATTCCTGCTGTTCCCAGAGATCACCTGTTACAGGTAAGTAACTGTGCTATCTCCAGGAACAAGCAGGAATAAGTCCTCACATATGGGGACTCCCTAGCTGAGATGCCCGGGAGATCCCCTGAAGGGTATGAGACCCTGAAAGGTTCCTCATCTTCCTATGGATCTCAGGCATCCATTCAAGGAAGGTGGGCTGGAGTTGTTCAAGAATGGAACAGGTGTCTGAGGACAGCCTGACCAAACAAGGCATCCCGGCGGGAGTCCTTGTCCAGACAGTAATGGGCTGTAAAGGTATGAACCGAGGCCCAGGTGGCTGCTCGACAGATCTGGTCAATGGACACAGAGTTTAGATGAGCCATAGAGGTGGCCATGGCTCTCACATTGTGAGCGGTGACATGGCCCTCCAGAGAAAGGTTCTTACTCTGGTAAGCAAAAGAGATACACTGAGCAATCCAATTGGACAGTGTTCTTTTAGAGACTGGAAGTCCTAAATGAGAAGGATCAAAAGCAACAAAGAGCTGAGAAGACTTTCGATGTTGCTGTGTCCTGTGGAGGTAAAAGGCAAGAGCTCTTTTACAATCTAGAGTATGAAGGTTCCTCTCTGCACTGGATGCATGAGGAGCTGGAAAAAAGACAGGTAAATATACCTCTTGATTAAGATGAAAAGGGGAGACCACTTTAGGCATAAAGTGGGGATTGGTCCTAAGGACCACCTTATCATGATGGAACCTTGTATAAGGTGGATTAGCCACTAGAGCTTGCAGTTCACTGATACGGCAAGCTGAGGTGACTGCAATAAGGAAAATAATCTTCCAGGAAAGAAATTTTAAGGAGGTAGTGGCTAAGGGTTCAAAGGGTGGCTTCATAAGCTGACCAAGAACCAAGTTTAAGTCCCATGCCACCGGAGGAGGTCGAATGGGAGGTTTAGTTAAGGTTAGGCCTCTCATGAATCTTGCAATAAGAGGATGAGAGGAAACAGACTGTCCATTGATGGGCTTAAGGGATGCTGCAATAGCACTCAAATGGACTCTTACCGAATTTGTTTTGAGTCCTGCATTGGAGAGATGCAGGAGATATTCCAAAAGAGAATTCAAAGGAATTGCTAGAGGGTTAAGACCCTGTTGAGCACACCAAATGGAAAATCTTTTCCATTTAAAAGCGTAAGAATGCCTAGTGGAAGGTTTCCTAGAGGCATGGAGGATATCCTTCACTTGCTGCGAAAGATTGAAGTGGTGAAGGTCTAGGCCTTCAGTAACCAAGCTCTGAGGTGAAGGGACTTGGGGTTTGGGTGCCACAAAGTCCCCTCCTCCTGAGACACAAGGTCTGGAGCCGCTCCCAAGTCCAGGGAGGGGGCTTGGGAGAGATGCAGAAGTAGAGGGTACCACATTGGCGTGGCCAGCGTGGAGCTATGAGGATCATGAACCCTTGATCCCTTTGAAGTTTGAACAGAGTCTTGGGAATCAAAGGAATGGGTGGAAAGGCATATAGGAAGTCCTGACCCCAATGAAAGAGGAAGGCATCCTTGGCCTGAACTCCCTGACATGGAATCCTGGAACAGAACCGGGGAAGTTTGGCATTCCACGGACTTGCAAAGAGGTCTATGTCCGGGGTCCCCCATTTCTGGAAGATTCTGAGTACCTGATCCATGTGCAGGGACCATTCGTGTGGAAGCAGAACTCGACTGAGTCTGTCTGCCCAAGAGTTTTGGATTCCTGGAAGATATACTGCCAGGAGATGGATTTGATGCTCTCTGGCGAAGGCCCATAATCTTAGAGCTTCGTTGCAAAGCGACAGAGAGCCAGTCCCTCCTTGTTTGTTTATGTAAAACATGGCTACTTGATTGTCCGTATGAATAAGGACCGTCATGTTGCTGAGGAGGGTATGAAAAACTCTGAGAGCTAGAAAGATTGCTCGAAGTTCCAAGTGGTTGATATGAAGGGTGGTCTCCTGTGGAGACCAAGTGCCCTGAGTGGAGAGATCTTGAAGATGAGCTCCCCAACTTGTTTGGGAGGCATCTGTTGTGAGGGTTGCTTGGGGCAACAATGGTTGAAAGGGGGCCCCCAACAACAGATTTTGAGTGGACATCCACCATTGGAGAGACCAAAAGAGACGTTTGGAGTTTGGTCTGAGAGAGCTCCGGATGCTTGAGTCCACTGGGTGGACAAAGTCCATTGAGCTGCTCTCATATGTAGGCGAGCATAGGGCACCACATGTACTGTGGAGGCCATGTGGCCTAATTGTTGTAGCATCTCCCTGGCAGTCAAGTGGCTTCTGGACTGAGTCTGGGAGGCTAAGTGCACTAGACGTTGGCAACGGGCCTGAGGAAGATAGGCCCTTGCCGTGGTGGTATCCAACCAGGCCCCTATGAATTCCAGGGACTGAGTAGGGGCGAGTTGAGACTTTGGCAGATTGATCACAAGTCCCAGATACTGCAGAATGCGTCTGGTGCGATCCAGGGAAGTCTGAGCCTCGGACTGAGATGGAGCTCGGATGAGCCAGTCGTCCAGGTATGGGAAAACACAAATTCCCAGGGCTCGTAGAAATGCAGCTACTATTGCCATGCATTTGGTAAATACCCTTGGAGCAGAGGCTAGACCGAAGGGAAGTACTCTGTATTGGAAATGTTTTCCCTGGAACAGAAACCGTAGGAATTTTCTGTGGGATGGATGGATGAGTATATGTGTGTACGCATCCTTGAGATCTAGAGAACAAAGCCAATCCTGACTCTGTAGGTATGGAAGGAGAGTACCTAGAGAAAGCATCTTGAATTTCTCCTTGCATAGGAATTTGTTCAATTCTCTGAGATCTAGAATAGGTCTGTACCCCCCTGTTTTCTTGGGAATAAGAAAATAAGGGGAGTAAAACCCTGACCCCTGTTGAAGAAGAGGAACCTTTTCTATTGCCCTTTGGGCGAGAAGGGTGGTCACCTCCTGACCTAACAGATTCAGGAGAGAAGGGGGAGAATTGAAACATCTCACCATGGTATGGGGAGGAAGGCTGGAGAAATGTAGTTTGTAGCCCTCTCTGATGATAGAGAGGGTCCATTGTTCTGATGTGATTTGCTCCCATCTGGGAGCAAAATGAGTTAACCTTCCTGGAATGGTGAGAGGATCTGGATGTTTTAGAGCCAGAAAGGTTAAGTTCTCTAGAGTTGAGTCAAAAACCCTGAGGGGGTTGGGACTGCTGGGCTGTAGCAGCCCCTGCAGGTTTTGCCCTGGCCTGTTTAGGCTGCTGACGCTTAGGAGCAAAGCGAGCTGCAGAAGATTGTTGGCCAGTATTTGTAGCAATTCTGTAGAAATCTTGTAGAAAGGCTTCTTGAAAGATTTTTTCTTAACAGGGGCAGAGGTAGACTTAGACAGTCTATCTAAAGCAGCATTTTCTGCATCCATTTGGGTGGGTTTGATTTGCCACTCCTTACCAAACAGGTTCTCGCCTGTACAGGGCAGATTTCCCAACCCATCCTGGACCCAGGGTTCTAGGTCAGAGGCCTGGAGCCAAGCAATTCTGCGAGCCGCTATGGCAATACCTGAGGCTCTGCTAGCACCCTCAAAGGAGTCAAAGGCTGCTCTGTTGGAGAACTTTGATATATCCTGGGTATGCTTTAGCAAAAGAAGGAACTCCTCCTTTCTATCCTCTGGGATAAAGGGGAGAAAATGGCGTATTTTCAATGCAATCTCCTTCAGAAACATGCCCATATAGAGGCTGTATGAATTGATTCTAGCAATAAGCATACTTGCTTGGAAGATTTTTCTACCAAAAACATCCAAAGTCCTACATTCTCTCCCTGGAGGAGTAGAAGAGTGTCTTTTGGTACTCTATCCTTTTCATAGCTGACTGCACCACAATAGAGTGGTGAGGGAGCTGAGTTTTTTGAAAACCAGGAGAAGGAGGGACACGATACATGGTGTCCAACCGACAAGAATGTGGAGATAGGGTGAGAGGAGTCTCCCATAAGTCCATCATGTGTTCTTGAAGAATTTCATGAATGGGCAAGGTGACTGCCTCTTTGGGAACCTTAGAGTATCCTAAAATATCCAATTTTTTTGCTCTAGGTTCTTTTTCAGAGGTTACTGAAATAGAGAGACCTTTAGCCATTTCAAGAATGAAGTCTTAAAAGGACAAATCCTCTGGAGGAGACATTCTCCTCTTTGGAGAAGAGGGCTCTTCAGGTAGAGTTAGGGATACTTCAGCAGAGTCATCTGATGAATCAGAATCATCAGAAGACTCGAAGTATCGTCTGTTTGCTTCCAGGGATCGATAAGCGTATCGACCGGTATCGACATCGGGGGTACCCGGAACCGGGAACCGGAATTGGTATCCTGGTCGATGTGGATGCCTTGGGTACCGGTATCAGTTGTGGTACCGGAACCGGAGTCGGTACCGCTGGCTGCGGTACCGATGGCGTCGCAGCTCTAATAAAAGCCATAATAGCCTGCTGCATGGATTGAACTGTATGATCCATAGACGCCACGACTGTCTGGATGTCGGTACCAGAAGAATGAGCCAGTACCCCAGAGCAGTCTAACAGGTGATCGGTCGAGGCCGTGCCATCGATGTCAACCTGTAACCCCATAGGAGGAGCTTTGGAAGCCGGAGTTTCCCGCCGGGGTTGTTTGGCTGGGGCAGGGTCCTCGGGGTCAAGCCCGGGGGCATCTCGATACTTGGAGGGAGATTTGCCCTTTGAGGACCTGCCAGAGGAATGTTTGGTTACCTGAGATCCATCAGGAGAGGAAGACCTGGAAGATGTCGATGCTGGAGTATCTGTAGAAAACAACATGTGAAACTTGGCTGCCCGGTTTTGTAAGCCACGTTTAGACATCAAAGAACAGGATGGGCAATCCGGAATGGAATGGTCAGGCCCCAAACATTTAAGACACCATTCATGGGTGTCTGTGACTGATATAGTACCGCTACACTTGGTGCATTTTTTAAAACCAGAGGCTTGTTTCTCCATGAGGGAGAATTCTGTGAAGGCCTAGAGGCCTCACAGAACAAACACACCAAGTGGGGAAAATAAGATATTTTTTTTTTTTTTTGTAAAGAAAAAGAAAAAAGACCGGCGGTACTGGTCCGGAATTGGGGAAGGCAGACACGCGGCCAAAGAAACAAATTAAAATAACAACTTCTTCAGCGGTGACAGGAACACGACCTGCTGGCTCCGTGGAAAAAGAAGAACTGAGGAGAGTTGGTCAGGAAGGCGGGAAGCAGCGCGCATGTGCAGTGGGAGGCCCCAAAAGCTTTCCTTCTGGGAAGCTGGGGAGCTTTCCCGCGCAGGCTCCGTCGGTACCGACGTACCCATATGTGAGGACTTATTCCTGCTTGTTCCTGGAGATTGCATGATTCTCAAGGTATGGCCTGATGGCTTGAATGAACCTAAGATGGAAGAAACATGATTTCACAACAGATGAGATTTGCCCATCAAAAGATAGTTGCAAGTCCAGCTGGCATCCCAAAATGGACAGGAAGCAGGACTGTTGTGCAGGTTACCCCAATAACGAAGGTGGGAGGGACATCAGATATGAGAGAACAATCGGAAACCCACATTGCTTGTGTTTTGCTTGGATTAGGTTTCAGATTATTTGCCCTAAATTCAGGTGACATGCCCAGCACAGGTCCTCTGCTACATATCTTTACTAAAACAAAAAATAACAAAAAAATGTTTCCTTTCATATTTTTTACAATCGAAGACAGCCAAAAATGCCGAAGTAAAAACCAAGGAGACTCTTCTTGAATGTGAAGCATGCAGTGACTGACATTGTCCATAAAACTAAACTTTGATATTCTGCTAGAGCCAGTGGTTTTCGACCCAATCCTCTCCGACCCCCAGGCCAGTCAGGTTTTCAGGGTATCCACAATGAATATGCATGAAGAGATCTACATACAATGGAAGCAGTGCATGCAGATCTATCTCATGCATATTCATTGTGGATACTCTGAAAACCTGATTGGCCTTGGGGGTCCCAGAGGACTGGGTTGAGAATCATTGTGCTAGATAATAAACAGCAGAATGACTGTGTTTTAAAAGTATCATGCATGTTTATATTGTAGTTTTCCTAGCAGATAGTTTGCTTCTCTGAACCTCAAACATGTGGCTCCCTTTCTCCATTATGATAATTTTCACATAGTTTATAGTTTATTTGCCATCAAAGCAAAACTGGTAGCCACACTGCTTGCTTATGAAGAGAGGGGTTTCAACAGTTCATAAACTAAATCTGGAAGTTCTCCCATTTATTTATTTATAATACTTTTATACCACAGCACTCCCAATTACTCATTGGATCAGCACAGTTTACAAAGAGACATCAATCCATTACTGTAAAATTACTCAATCAGCAAATAACCAAGTCTTGAGCTTATTCCGGAACACTAACATCAAATTAATTTTTTGCAAACCTTTCGGTAGCCTGAACCAAAACTCTGCTGCTCTTTAAGGAATGGTGTACCCAAATTTCTTCTTATTCATAATCCCCCCTCCCCCAATCGAGGGGGGGGGGGGAAGCCATAGTACCCTGCAAACCTCTACACTTGGTAATTAAAGATGGTAACAGAGCGGATAAACGAACCAAAACAAACTCGTAAAAAAATTCATATAAAAGCAAATACATTTTAAAGCATTTATGCTCTGACATCTTAAGCCAATATAACTGTGCAAATAACAGAAACTGAATCACGTTTTCAGCACCAAATATTAACCTCGTCGCTGTATTCTGAGAAAGTTGAAGCCTTTTCATCTGTCGCTGAGAACAATTAGTTGTGGAGACTCCGTGCCTCACTTTTGAGCAGTCGATTTAACCCTGCATCTAATAGCTTTCATTCCTTATTTTCCCTCCAGTTCAGTCCTGGCACCTGCGGGTTGTCTCTCCCCTCCAGCAGCTTGGAGACTGAGCATGTCACACTTTGATGACATCAGCCCTTGATAAGCAGCTGACTCCTGCCTCCAGTATCTGTCTCCAAGCATCTGGATGGTGTGATCAGAGACTCACTGAAGGGACAGTTAGGAATTAGTGGTATAAGAGGGTTCTTTCAATTGGGTTTGCAGGATAGTTCTTGCTTTTGAAAGGCTTTTGATCAGCAAGCTGGAAGTAAAGTGTGGGTGGGGGGGGGGGGAAGGGGCCGAAGTCAGGCAATGCCAGGAGAGCTTTACCTGTGGGGGGGGGGGGGAGGGGTAGGGACTTCCCGACAAAAAAAGACTGGCTTATTTTGGAGGCTCTGGAGTTCATTTCGAGTGAGGAGCCGTCAGTGGGAACACAGGCTGTCACCTAGTCTCTTGACCATACCGGCACTGAAGCTGCGAAAGGTCAGCTGAGCATTCGGGAGCTGCAACAGATTCCAGTGCGAAGTAAGTCTCTTGAATTCTTTTTTTTGTCAGCTGGAGCCCTGCGCTGAGTAAATGTTGGTCAGGCTGGGTGTGAAGAGGCTTTGATCGCACCGTGTAGTTGAAGGCCATTTCCCAGCGAGCAGGAACAGTGGCCATCTTGACATAAATGTAAATTTATTTTTATTTTCATTTGTAGCGCTTCCTCTCAATGTATCAGGCGCTGGGGGGATTAACGTCATGTTTTATTGTTTTGTGGGTGTGAAAGGGGCTCCCACAAAGCACGAGCAAGTGTGTAAAAAAAAAAAAAAAAAAGCACAGACAGACCTTACTGCTGGTGACTACTGGAAAGGGTGGACAGCATGCCAGCAAAGACAGCTTGTATAGCTTGTGGGTCCAGAAAGGGGCCTATCTCAGCTGCTGGTTATTGCCGTGATTGCAGGACTGAGTCCACTTCTTTAGAAGCTGAATTGTTAGGACAGTTGGCTGAGAGCACAGCACTGCTGGAGGCGGGAGACTCCTCCGCTCAGCTCCTGGAAGTTGAAACTTGTCTGGGGCCGCAGGGCCCTCCTGGCAGCGGGGGGGGCTTGACAGCAAGGCGCCGTCTGGAGTGAAAGCTGGAAAAGTAAAGGCAAAAAAGAACCACAAGTCTCCTAGGGTAAAGCAGGGAGATGACGCCTCACTTCCATAGGGATTTACCCTGGAATTTGTCGTCCTCATGTATAGGGCCTTTTGTATGAGGTAGCGTGCGGAGGACGGCCCAGATCAGGTCAAGAGCAAAGCGCGAAAGAGGGTTTTTTTCTGAACTCTCTGTGCAACTTCCCCTAGAGGAGGAATCGGGACCAAGTAAATACAGAGTGCAGGAGGATCCTTGAGAAGTAGAGAGATATAGGCATTCAGAAGAGTCGGAGGATTCTGAGACGGATCTGGATCCTGGGTCGGATCTGGAGGACAGTGAGATCCCTCAGGGGGAGGATGAGCGGATTTGTCAGTGTCTTCTGGAGAGAGAAATTGACAGCATTGATCGTGCATTCCGCAAAGGCACTTAATGTGAGGATGGAAGTTCCCAGGGAGGAAGAGCCTTTGGAGGATCTGCTCTTGCAGGCGGTCCAAACCCAGCAAAGGGTTTTTCCACTGCACAGAATGGTCAGCAGATGATGCAAGACGAATGGGATGTTCCAGAGGCCACTCTAAGGGGCACAAGGATGATGTCTCACCTTAACCCATTGCCGGAAAAGGATAGGGAACTTTTGCGAGTACCCAATGAGGACACTGGCTGCAGCAGTCACGAAGAAGATTGATTCCCGTGTAAGGTGGCTTAGCTCTCAAGGATGTGCAGGATCGGAAGTTGGAGACACTCCTCAGGCAGGTTTTTGATATCAATGCCCTCTCCTTTGTAGGCCTCAGTATGCAGGGCATTTGTGGCGCGGACATGCCTGTGATGGATGCAGAGGATCATGGAGAATTCAGGGGACTCCGTACTCCAACCTCCGGAAATGGTCAAGAGTCCGGGGTGGCGTACTTGGCGGACACTTTCTATGACCTTATTCGCTGTTTATCAAAGAAAACCTCGGTGGTAGCTGCCAGGCACTAACTTTGGCTCCATAATTGGTCAGTGGATGTTTCCTCCAAGTCCAGTCTCAGTAAGCTTCTCTTTGGGGAAGATTTAAAGAAGTTGAAGGAGCTGGGTGAGACTAAGGGCGATAGATTACTGGAGGATATTTTATTTTATATACATACATACATATATACATCTCTCTTTAGAATCAGTGCGGTTTACAGTTAACAAATTTGTACAATGCAGGCAGGGCCTACACTGGATGTACAGAGAACAGGGATTTCTTCATGGGGCTGACAGGGTAACTATGTACAGGCAAGCTGGCTGTCACAGGCGACATGGTCAGCTCACAACTATTTACAGGTTGGTTTAACTATGTACAGATTGACAGGTCAGAGTATGTATACTTTCCACCTGCCAAGAGTATCATGATCTATAGGGTGGGGCTGCACTCGTGCGGAGTGGCTGCGCTGGGGATGACAACCTGGCTCCTGAGAGTGACTGGGTGAGATGTCATTTGGGTTGGTATAGTGCTGGAGGAAAAGATGATGCTTTAGCGACTTCCTAAATTGGGTGAGGTTGATGATGGCACGGATGGCTGGTGGTAGGGTGTTCCAGCATGTGGGTGCATATAGCGTGAAGGCTCTGTTTCTAGTTGACAAAAGCCCGTCTGCTCCTTGCCTCAGACGAGGGCAGCCTAGAGACTTCAGGCGCTTTCATCCAGTCAGGTTTACCCCTTATCAGAGAGGACGCGTTCTGTCTAGAGGTCAGACCTTTTGAGGCTTCAGGGGAATGGGTAGGGGTTTCTTCCCCTTGGCTTCCTCGGGGTCTGAGAAGACATAGTGATGCGAGGTAGCTCCAGGTGGAGGTAATTCCCATGGGGGGTTGGCTGTGGGACATTTACGATGCCTGGACCTGGATCACCTCTGACCAGTGGGTTCTGCAGGTCGTCAAGGAGGGTAATTCCCTGGAGTTCACATGACTGCTCAGGGATGCCTTTGTCAACTCCCATGCAAGGCGCTTAAACGCCAGGTGGTACAACAGATGTTGCTGCGGCTCATAGACCTATGTGCAGTGGAGGCAGTTCCACCAGACCAATGCGGATGTGATAGATACTCCATCTACTTAATCATACCAAAAAAGAGGGCTCCTTCAGTCCCATCTGAGACCTCAAGCAGGTAAATCGGTGTCTGAGTGCCACATTTCCACATAGAAATGCTACGTTCGGGCATTGTGGCGGTTTGGGCGGAGGAGTTCTTGACCTTGCTGAACCTCACAGAGGCCTATCTTCATATTCCAGTCAGAGAGGGACATCAGCGGTTCCTGCAGTTCACGGTGCCTATGGGGCATTTCCAGTTTTAGGCGCTGCCGTTTGGCTTGGCGACGGCTCCTTGGACTTTCACCAAGATCACGGTGGTTGTAGTGGCAGCACGCCGCAAAGAAAGCATTCTGATACACCCATATTTGTATGACTGGCTCATTCAAGCAAAGTCCAGAGAGGAAAGCGTACGTGCCACGGAGAGAGTAATCACCTGTTTTTACAGGACCTCAGTTGGGTGGTAAATGTGGCAAAAACTGCCTTCAGCTGTTACAAGACTTGGAGTATCTGGATGCCCGTTTCCAGACCGGGTGTGGTCTGGTATCATTGCCACCAGATGAGGTCCATAAGTTACAAGGGCAAGTCTAGCTGTTTCTCAGCAGGCAAGCTCCTATGAAGTGCCATTACCTTCAATTCTTGGGTTCCATGGCAGTCACAGTTGAGATGGTGCCTTGGGCTCAAGCGCACATGCGCCTATTGCAGAGAGCACTGCTATGGAGGTGGCGCAGAATCATCTGCTCTTGCACCGACTGGTATGTCCAGAAGAGGTCCACAAGGCTCTCCGGTGGTGGCTGCAGCCCACAAAGCTGTTGGCGGGCATGCCATTGGAGACACTGCAGTGGATTCCTCTCACTATGGACACCAGTCTCTCAGGGTGGGGTGCGCACTGTGGGCCCAACATAGTGCAGGGACTGTAGTCCTTGGAGGAGAGAGAGTGGGCCATCAACCATCTAGAATTGAGGACGGTGTGTTGCACACTCAAGCAGTTTCGGATCCTCCTGGAATGAAAGGCGGAGAGAGTGTATTCTGACAATGCCACAGTGGTGGCTTACATCAATTTGCCAGGGTGGCACAAACAGCATTTAGCTAGAAGCTGAAGGGAGACCGCTGTTAGATTGGGCATAAAATCATTTGGTGGTGCTCGCCGCGGTGCATGTGGCTGGCAAGGAGAATGTAGAGGCAGACTGTCTCAGCAGAGTGCAGATAGATCCCAGAGAATGGATACTCAACGAGGTGGTGTTAACTCAGCTAGTCCGCCGTTGGGGACCACCAATCATGGATCTCATGGCAACATTCGAATCGGTTCAACAACAGGAGATTTATTTATTTATTTTATTTAACAGGTTTTATATACCGCTTTATCATTTCAATCAAAACGGTTGCCATTGTAACTTAAACTTGCTAATGTACATTAAACAGGGATATTGATAACTTGGATTTTTCTGAGGCAATGGAGGGTTAAGTGACTTGCCCAAGGCCACAAGGCATGCTAGTGGGAATTGAACCCTGGTCTCGGGGTTCCCAAACCAGTGCCCTAACCATTAGGCGGCTACTCCACTCCATGGGAGCGCATGTCAGAGGGACTCTATGCGTTGGTGCAATGGTGGCACACGAGTGGACTGGTCTGTGTTTCCACCCTGGGTCTTTATAGGCAGGGTGATACAGAAGATAGAGGTGCATCAGGGAAGAGTAGTACTGATTTGCCCTGGATTGCCCAAAAAGACCATGGTATGCTGATCTGATGAGATTGACAGTTGCCCTCCCTAGCGGTTACCAACGAAGAAGGATCTGCTGTTGCAGGGCCTGATCAGGATGCCTCAAGTGGACTGATTCTCTTTTACATAGTAACATAGTATATGACAGCAGATAAAGACCAGTATGATCCATCTAGTCTTCCCAGCAAGGTGGCAGAAGCAGGTCACCCCTCCGCATGCCTTTGTTTAGGGGTGTACCAACCGCTTTGTGTAGGTCACCCCTATTTGTTGAAATATAAGAGTTATGTTTGTTTTGATTTTATCCTGTTTGCTATAAAGGGATCCACAGTTTGTCGGTATGGCTTTTGAAAGGGCTTGATTGAGACAGAAGCGCTACTCGGGACCGGTTGTTGAAGCCTCGTAGGAGATCTACCCCATTGGCGTATATCCACATATGGAAGGTTTTTGAGAATTGGTGTGAAAGAGCGGACTGTTGCCCTCTGCAGGCAACGGTACTGGAGATCCTTGGGTTTTTGCTAGAGGATCTTGACAAAGGGTTAGCCTGTAGTTCGCTGCGGGTGCAGATGGCAGTTGGCTGTTATCTCTTGTTATCGAGGTAGGCTACGGGGAGTCTCCTTGGGAGCTCACACAGATGTCCAGGGGTTTCTGCGGGTGGTACAGCAAGTCCGGCCTCCATTGCACTTGATCGTCCCTCCATGGGATCTGAATCCCATGCTGTCTGTCTTAATGGAGGCCCTATTTGAGCCTCTGTTGACTTGTTCCTTGAAGGATCTCACTTTGAAGAACATTTTTCTTGTGGCCATATGCTTGGCACGGGGAGGATCTTGGAGCTTCAAGCCCTGTCTTGCCTTGCTCCCTTTCTGATTGTCTAAAGAGAAAGTGATTCTAAGGTTGGTACCCTCCTTTCTGCCCAAGGTGGTGTTGGCTTTTCATTGAATCAGTCTGTGTCGCTATCTGTATTTTCAGGGGCGGGGGAGACGGTAGACAACCCACTCCTGCGATGCCTCGATATTGGCTGCACACTGCGGCAGTTTCTGATGCTGGCCTTACGCAAAACAAACCAGCTGTTTGTTTTATTTGGAAGCCCATGGCAGGGGGAGACGGCGTCTAAAGCCTCCATCCCCAGATGGATAAGAGGCCAAAGCTTCGGCTTACCTGCTGCGACGTCGACCTCTTGCTCAGGATTTAAGAGCTCATTTGACCAGAGCTCAGGCTTCATCCTGGACTGAGGCCAGTTTGGTGCGGCCAGTGGATATCTGTAAGGTGGCGACGTGGCCTTCATTGCATTCTTTTGTGAGACATGGGACATGAGGCAGTGTACTATTGTGGATTAGGAACTGGTTAAAAAATAGAAAGCAGAAGGTAGGGCTAAATGGGCAGTTTTCAAAATGGAGAAAGATGAATAGTGAAGTACCCCAGGGATCTGTGCTGGGTCTGCTGTTTAACATATTCATAAATGACCTGGAAATGAGAATAATGAATGAGGTAATCAAATTTGCAGATGACACAAAATTATTCAAAGTTTTTAAAACCCAAGAGGACTTTGATAAATTGGAAGACTGGGCATCCAAATGGCAAGATGAAATTTAATGTGGACAATTGCAGTGTTATGCACCTAGGAAGGAACAACCCAAACTACGGTTATATGATACAAGGTTCCACATTAGGAACCACCACCCAGGAAAAAGATTTAGGTGTCATCGTGGATAACATGTTAAAACCCTCTGCCAAGTGTGCAGCGGCGGCCAAGAAAGCAAATAGAATGCTAGGAATCATAAGGGAAGGAATAGAGAATAAAACAAAGGATATTGTAATGCCTCTGTATGGTGCGACCACATCTTGAATATTGTGTTCAATTCTGGTCACCGTATCTTAAAAAGGATATAGCGTTATTAGAAAAGGTACAGAGAAGAACCACCAAAATTGCCAAGTTACCTCAGGCTGGAAGGTCAGGGTTTCAAATTCCACTAGAGGACAGCAGCCTTGGGCCGGAAGGACTGGGGTTTCTAGTCCCACAGGTGCTCCTTGTGGTCTTGGGCAAGCCACTTAACCCTCCATTGCCCATGTTCCCTGTAAGTATTAGTATATGTGTCTCATATCCCCTCGTGTTACATGTATCCCCCAATTGTGTTGTGACCACTTTGATTGAAGGATAAGGTGGTATACAAAACTGTCTAAATAAAATAAATAAAAATAAATAAAATGGTAAAGGGCTGGAAGGATAAAAGAAGAGAGGCTAAAAAGGTTAGGGCTCTTCAACCTGAAAAAGAGACGGATGAAGGGAGATATGATAGAGGTCTATAAATTAATGAATGGCGTGGAACGGGTAAATGTAGATTGATTGATTGTTTACGCCATCAAAATATAGAAAGACTGGGGGGCATGCAATGAAGCTACAGTGTAACCTATTTTAGACTAATTAGAGAAAATATTTTTTCACTCAACGTGTAATCAAACTCTTGAATTCGTTACCGGAGGATGTAGTAAAAGTTGTTAGTTTAGCTGGGTTTAAAAAAGGTTTGGATAAGTTCCTGGAGGAAAGGTCCATAAACCATTATTAAAGGGGACCCAGGAAATCCACTGCTTGCCACAATACAAGCATTGTGGAACCTGTGTCTTTTGTGGTAACTGCTAGGTACTTGTGACCTAGATTGGCCACTGTTGGAAACAGGATACTGGGCTTGATCGACCTTAGTCTGACCCAGTATGGTATATCTTATGTTCTTTTGACATTTACCAACTAGATGTGCAAGCGGCGGGGAATGCCCATTTTGGTTCGGTGGTACTACAGGCCAGGTTCGCAGGTCCCTCTTGAAACTAGGACTGCTATAGTACATCCTGCAGGTGCCGGGATTGGACTGGAGGGATAATAAGGAAAAGGAAATTGGGTTCTACCAGCTAATTGATGTTTCTTGAACTCCACTCCAGTCCCGGAATCCCTCCCAGGCGACGGCATACTACCATGGGGGTGTTTCTGGACCTGAAGAAGAAGAAGTAGGTCAAAGGTGGCGTGGTTCAGGATAACGACACAGAGGAGGACGGAGTGCGAGGACTTCTTCAAAAACAAAAATCTCAAAGATAAACCCATTGGTAGCTCGAGGGCTCGGCTACCAGAGTGACAAGTTGAATTCCTCATTTTCTCAGGTGAGAAATTTAGTTTAGTTGGGGTAACGTTGTTTCATATGTGTTTTAATGTAGTTCGTAATGTATCAAGTGGCTGAGTGGATAACTCTCAAGTGGTATGGTTCTTACTTGTTGCTCCTGTGAGTCTGCTTTGTGAATAGGATACTGTATGCAGGAGGGAGGAGCCAGCTGCTTATCCAGCATTGATGTCCTCAAAATGTGACATGCTCGGTCTTCAAGCTACTGGAGGGGAGAGAATCCGCAGGTGCTGGGACTGGACTGGAGTTCTTTAAGGAACATCAATTAGCAAGTAGGACCTAATTTCCTCTGTGTTGAGCTTTGTTGTATGTGCAATTTACACAGCTATCAAAATTGATAACAGTCATAGTGTCCAGTGATATTGGCTATGAAAGGTTTGCTTGGTTACATCAGGCTATTCTAATTTTAGAGCACTATTTAAATGTGAAAATTTTTTTTCCTATAATTATTTAAGAGACGTTTTCGGTGTTAAGTGCTTCTATTCAAAAATATTGTAGTTTAGAACAGAGCTCGACAAATCCCTGGTGCTAGGTCACCATGGCGACCAGAAATTTACACCTGGCGCCTGGAATTTACTTGCACCCCCTTTAAAAAACCAAAACAATAGCATTACAAAAGACAGACACGATCGTGGCTTTCCCCTTCTGTTCTCCCTTCGGCAGAAGAGAAGGGAAGGCAGCGATTGCAGGAAAGACCCCTTCTGTCTGCACGCTGGAAATCCTATCTTCCGCAAGCAGAAGAGGAGAGCTGATTGGGGCCTGCAATTTAAAAAAAAAAAAAAAAAAAAAAAAAAAAAGTTAGATGGGAGAGGGGAAGTTAAGCTGCAAAAAATGCAAATGTCCAGTAAATTAAAAAAAAAAAAAAAAAAAGACAATGGGAAGATGGAGGCAGGGGATGGGAGTGGTAGGGAAAAGGGATAGGAGGGATGGAAGGGAGAGAGTGCAGTGTTGGAGCTTCAAGGAATGAATGCATAGGGACAGAAGGGCACAATGCGTATTTGCGAAAATCTGCATTGCACTTCCTTCAGCATGAACACAAGCAACACACACGCACACCAGGCATGCAGACATTCCAGCTCTGCATCATGCAAACACATGCACTACAGGCTTACACTCCACTCAAACAAAGGCATCCAGCACCACATCCCATGCACAGACAGGAACATCACCGTTGCACCATGCACACACACTCTTGCTGTCTGAAGCTATAACTTTTATGTAAAGATGTGTGGTGTAAGAACTCTGGAGTTGGTCTCACGAGACTTGAGAACATGAGACCAGTATGAGAGTCAATGGGGGGGAGGGGGGAACACTGTATGAGGTGCTCAAAAGTACTGGTTCCTAAGGTTCTGCCCTAGCTTCTAAATCCACACACAATTTGTCAAGGCCTGGTTTACAATGCAGTCTGATGGTCTCCAGTAAGAACCCAGAGGTAGCCAACTCCTTTTTCCAACGTTGGGGGACCCCGTCGTTGGACCTCTTTGCCAGCCCTGAGAATGCACAGTTGCGGTTCTGCTCACAGAGGCCGGCCACAGGCCGAGTGGCAGCAGATGTCTTCCTCCTGTATGTATGCCCGCCTACTTCCTTAGTCCCCAAGATCTTGCTCAAGATCCAGTTGGACAGGGCCTCAGTAATTCTCATTGTCCCCCGGTGGCCCCGATAGCCATGGTTTCCTCTACTCCTGCAGCTGTCCCAAGCTGCCCCAATACCTTTGGGCCAGGCCCAGACCTGGTCTCACTGGAGAATGGGAATCTCCAGGAACAAGCAGGAATGTAGTCTTCACATATGGGTATCGTCAGTACCGACGGAGCCTGCATGGGCACACTCCCCATCATCCAATAGGAAAGCTTTTGGGAGCATCCCACAGTGCCTGCGTGCTGCCTTCCCGCCTTTCCAACTCTCCCTCTTCAGTTCTTCTTTTTCCACGGAGCCGAGAGGACGCATACCCTATCACCGCAGAAAAATTTATCCTAATTTTTTTGTGGTTGCGTCTGCCTTCATTCGACGCCTACTGGTACCGCCGGTTCTCTTTTCTTCTTTTTCAAAAAAACCCCCACAAAAACCCTAGCTTTCTAAAAGATTTTTTCTTTCAGGGGCCTTTCCCTTCTCGGTGCTAGTCGCCATTTTGAGCACTAGGCCCACTTTTCTTCAAACATGGAGAAACCAGCTAGTGGTTTCAAGAAATGTTCTAAGTGTGGCGGTACCATATCCGTCACCGACACCCATGACTGATGTCTTAAATGTTTTAGGTCCTGACCATTCTCTATCGGAGTGAGTAACTACGCTGTCTTCTCTATCCCAATCTCTGGTTCCTTGCCCTGATGGCATGACTGCTGAGAGGCTAGCCATAGGGCACCTCTGCCTCTCTAGGAAGGTGGAGGATGTTCTGCTGGCATCCCGCAAGGACTCTACGCTTTGGGCATATGCCTTCAAGTGGTGCCGATTCTGTGTCTGGTGCTCAGACAAGAATCTCAAGCCCTTCCCCTGTGTGGTGCAGGACATCCTGCAATATCTCCTGTACCTCTGTCAGACAGGGCTGAAGTCCACTTTGGTCAAGGTGCACCTTGGCACTATAGGAGTGCATTGTCACCTTGATGACGGCCAGTCTGTTTCTTCACACCCATGAGTGGGCCACTTATGAGGAGTCTTCAACTCTTGCGGCTCCCTGTCCGCCCACTGCCGGTAGCGTGGGACCTGAACATTGTTCTTAGGAAGCCAATGGCTCCCCCTTTTAAACCTCTGGCTACGTGCCACCTCAAGTGCTTATCACGGAAAGTTGTGTTCCTGGTAGCATTCACTTCTGCAAGGCACATTAATGAGCTCCAGGTGTTGGTGGCTCATGCCCCCTACACCAGATTACACAGAAACAGGGTCGTTCTCCAGACACACCCAAAATTCCTGCCTAAGGTGGTGTCTGCTTTTCACGTTAACTAGGAGGTGGTCCTTCCCACCTTTTTTCCCATGCCTCCTGCTTCCCGTGTGGAGGCCTCATTACACACCCTGGATTGCAAGAGGACTCTGTCCTTCTATCTTCAGAGGACTCGGACACATTGTCGCTCATCACAGCTGTTTATCTCTTAGGTCGACAGGCTCGGGGTTGTGGACTCCAAGCAGATCTTGTCTACTTGGGTAGCAGACTGCATCTCCTTCACATTGTGTGCAGTAACGTGATGCTCGCAGGACTCTCCTTGGAGCATCACGTTACTGCACAGAATGTGCGTGCCTTGATGGCCTCGGTGGCCAACCTGCGTTCGGTCTCTCTGCTGGGTCAGGCAATCCTTTGTCACCTCTTTGGGGAATAGAATTCCAGCCCATTGTGTCCCGGCTATGGATGAGGTGATTCCATGCTCAGTGCTGCTACAGCTGTGTCTCTGGACGTCAGGGCATTTAATACTTCTTGCTACCCTGCTCGCTTCCTTTTTTTACTTCGTCGGGGGTTCCTACAGGTTTTTTCAATAGTCTGTAGCTGTGGGGTCGCATATATGAGGACTGACTTCCTTCTTGTTTCTGGAGAAAGCGTAGTTATTCACCTGTAACAGGTGTTCTCCGGAGACAGCAGGAATCAGTCCTCATAACCCTGCCTCCTCCCCTTGGAGGAGTAGTTCATTTTTTTTTTCTTTTTTGCTTTTGTGTCATTATATTGAGGGAAGATGGCACCTTTGGGTGGGAAGGTGATCGTGCATGTGCGGTCTAACTCCCAAGAGCTTTCTTTGAAAGCTGGGGGAGTGAATCTGCACGGGCTCAGTCGGTGCTAACATCACTCATGTGTGAGGACTGATTCCTGCTGTCCCTGGAGAGCACCTGTTATAGGTGAGTAATTACGCTATATATGCAGTGCATTTGACACACAAAAGAGCAAAATAAACTAAGACCAATTAAAAAAGGAAATAGTATAAAAACTGAGACATTGCCATGACATGATTATTGGCACCCTTATAAACAATTCAAATCAGTTTGAACAGAAGAACCATATTCCGAATGCAGTAAAATTAGATGCACCTGTGATAAATTGTCAGTATTCACATGACTTGAATCAACCAATGAATGATGGCTCTAATGTTTAAAATGGCCACATTCACTCCCTGTTCCATTTTCACAATGGTGAAGACATGAGCTGCCTGAGACTGTCAGAAAAGCCTTTATAACCAAACATCAAAGGGGGTATAAGGCCAACTCCAAAGACCTTGGAATTCCTGTATTTACAGTTTGCAATGTTATTAAGACGTTTTCTGCTAATGGAATTGTCAAGAACCTCCCAGGACTTGGTGGGAAGAGGAAAATTTAATTCAAGAAGTCTTGGAAGGTTAGTGCGAACTATTGGAAAAACACCACATACAACATCCAAAGAGCCTAAGGCTGACCTGGAGCAGTTGTTTTAACCCGCACAATATTCCAGGCACTAAACAAAGAAGGACTTCATAGACGAAGGACAAGGAGGACCCCACTGCGCAAAGATAGACATAAAAAGGCATGCCTGATATTTGCCCAAACCCACCATGAGAAACCACAAACTTTATGGGAAAATGTTCTGTGGACAGATGAAACCAAACTTGAGTTCTTTGGCAATGCAAACCAGCGATACATTTACAGGTGAAGAAATGAAGCTGATAAGGAAAAAAGAAAAACAACCTTCCTAAAGTTAAGTATGGTGGAGGTTCCATAGTGGTGTTGGGTTGTTTTACTGCTTCAGGAACTGGAGGCCTGGAATGTAGTAAAGGAATCATGAAATCGGGCGACTACCAAGATATTTTTGGAGTGAAATGTGCTACCTAGTGTCAGAAAGCTAGGTCTGGATCAAAGGTCATGGGTCCTCCAGCAGGACAATGACCTAAAACGTATATCCAAAAGTACAAAAGAATGGTTAAAAAGGAAAAAAATGGAGTGTGTTAAACTGACTAGCAATAAGTCCTGATCTCAGTCCAATCAAGAACCTTTGGAAAAAGCTGAACTCTGCCATTGGTTAAAGGAATCCTGGAAACTTTAATGAGCTGGAACAAATCACAATTGAAGAGTGAGAGAAACTTCCAGCAGACAGATGAACAAAATTTATAGATGGCTACAAGAAACATTTGGAGGCTGCCATCACTGCCAAGGGTTGTGCAACCAAATATTAGTGAAAAAAATTAATTGTGTGCCTTAGAGTTAATGCTGACTCCTGGTGACCTAGCAGCCCCTGGGTTTTCTTGGCAGTATGACGGGAAGTAAATTACCAAGCCTTTCTTCCAAGGCTATGGAGGGTTAAGTGACTTGCCCAAGACCACAAGGAATGCCAGCAGGAATTGAGCCTTGGTTTCTTGTTTATCAGGCCAGTGCTCTAACCACTAAGCTACTCCTTCACTTAAATATTAGTGATGGGTGCCATTAATTTTGTCCAGGTCATATTTTGTGTTTTTCTCCGAAATTACTATGTCTAAGTTGCACAGACATCTATTTTTTGTATACCTTTGAATATACTATTAAAATATTATGACGACATACAATTAGAATATTTCCAATTATTTCTCAAGATATTGTAGGCAACATACTTAAAATGCAAGTGTGCCAATAATGTTGACCACAACTCTATCAACTGCAAATTAATTTATTTGAACAAATGAAACAAATTAGGTTTTTAAAAGAGCACTTTTAAGCACTTTCTTAGCCCCCCTTGCACTAACTTGAAATACAATCAATCAGCTACCTCTCTGTTGCTTGCTTAGTGTGGATCGGCTTCCTAAATAATGCATCTTTAGTGTGTCAGGGTATCTGTCCTTTTAGAAGGCAAGAAAAGCTCAAAAAGTATCAGCTAGCTTATTTTTTTAGCTTTTGAAATAATTCTTATTAAGCACTTTCCTAGGCATTGCTCTGACTTCTAGTGCAAGTTTTGCATAGCTTGGTGCCAGTCTCCAGGACAGAGAAAGTGCCCTTGAAATAAACTTTAAATAGATGATAAAGATTGCAGGTGTTCCGGATGTTTGCACTTTTCCTTGTTTTCTGTCAGAGAGCATGTTATTAATCACACTCGCTCAAAATTGCTGGTTTGCTTCTGCTGGAATTCTGCACACCATAATTCAAAAGATTTTTGTAATTTTTTGATATTTTATTTCTGTATTGTATTTTAAAATTAAGTATCACTCAAAAACAATATACTTTGTTATTTTGACAACCGTGCAGAATTTTGCATCATTAGGACCTTTTTACCCAGAATTTTGCATTTTGTGTGCAGAATTCCAGCAAGAGTACAGTTGCTTTTTTGGTGCTGTTTCTGTATATAAGGGGGGAGGGACACTTTTCTCTAATTTATTCAGTATACATTAAAGGATTTTGTCATTTGACATTAAATTGGAACAAGCCAATTCAGTGCTCATTTCAAACGGATCGATGTGCGAGATGCTTAGGCCTCTTCTCAAATTTTGTACAATGTTTGATTGATTGAAATTTTAATGTGGGAATATCATTCAAAAATGCTGGGGGAGGAGAACTGTGCCTGTACACAAGTAGCCTTGCTTCTATACACAGCTCACCTGCTTACATGGTTTTCCCTATTGCACACAGAATGTACATGTGCGTGCTTTGTTTATGTTTATATTTATTATTCGTTTGGTATACCGCAATTCTGTATAACGAGCAATGCGATTTACAATAAAAAATCAAAAAGCAGTGAAAGTTACTTCCATAAAAACATAGGACAGATAAGACAACAGATACACATAAGAGGTAGATAGAAAACAAATACATAGGATAAGGGCAGGCATTGTCAAATCCGCTAAGTCATGGTTCTCAGTTAGATGGAACATTGAGACTAAAGGCTACCTCAAATAAGTGTGTCTTAAGTGCCGCCTTGAAAGTCTTAATGCAGTCATCATCTGTAGAGAGGCCTGACTGCAAAGCAATTTGTGGCTTATGTGAGTAGAAGTGCAAGGAAATGCATAAATATCCAAATTTTCATTAAATTTCTTTTTTCATTAATATTCCTAAGGCACAGTTTTTAATATAATGCTGAGAAGAAAGCCTATGGACCAATTATAAATTGTCACAAATATTTTTTCCCATTGTATGCAGATCTATCATGCATACTGTTAGGGTCATCTCCAAATGGGTTAATTATGCACACACCATGGTAGGCATCAATCTCATCCCTATGCCTTGGTTTGTTGGAGGTGATCTCAGTCTATCCATTTCACTGCTAATGCTCTCCTCAACACTTCCATTGCTCCAAAGAGACCCACTTTCTGGAGTTCGTCCACTATGCTCAGGTCACAGGCTTTTCCTAGCAAGGCACATGATGACCAAGTCAGAACCATAGCAAAGGAGGATGTGCATTCGTGAGTGCACATTTGGTCATTAATGTGCCTGAAATCAGTTTGTGTGCACTAGACCTTAATGTGTATGAAACTACATATTAACATGCACAAAATTTGTGTCAAAAAGTTCTGTGTGTAAGGCTTTTGACATTAAATATGTGGGGGGGAAAAGTGAATAAAATGTCAGAAAAAAATCAGAAGAAAAGGCCAACAAATCAAAGGGTTTTTTTTTCCCTGTGCACATTCCTAGTAGCAAATCTCTGTGCTTTTTATTTTATATTTTTTGGGACAGTTTCTTCAATGCAAATATGTTCTTAACTCTTTAGCAGTATGTCAGTGGAGAAATTGATGAGTGACCTTGGTCAGTTTGAATAGCTCCTTTGTATTTGTTTTTGGACACACACCTATTAAAATAAGGGTATTTGATTAGTTCTTTGGCCATGTTGTTGCAGCCAAATGTTTTCTGAAGAAGCATTAGCTGCTGATTTGTCTAGGAATCGACACTCTTTCAGAAAGACAGTTGGAGGTAGCAGGTTTTCATATATCACAATCAAATGATTACTCTGGGATGTATGAGGGAGAGGTTTCTTTTTAATAGAGGGGCCATGCTGTATGTGGGGCAATTGCAAATGACATCCGCTCACTACACAACCCATTCTACTAGCTGAGTTATCCAGCATTCTTGACCATTACTGTATGTATACTCAATAGAATTTGTATTATAATGGAGAGATGAGGCATCTCGTTGGAAGTCTTGCTTTTGAACTGTAGCAGCATCTTCATCCATTACACTAAATCATTTAGTTGTTCTCCTTCAGGCTTAAATCTTTTAGTGCTTGTGAAAAGCTGCCAAATTGGCAGTATTGGGAGCCCAAGTTTTCCATTTATCCACAGAAGTGAGCAGAGTCTACACTGCATCTTCCTGCACTGCTTTGTCAGCTCTTCTCTGGGAGTACTTAGGCCTATTGGTTCGTTAACCTCTTTAGCTTGCCAGTTAGTCACAAATAATTGGACTAGTGCCAGAAATTACTCCATGTAGAACCCTTATAAAGCTTTCAGATGGCTAATGACTTCCTGTCCCTACCAATCTGAGCTGGGTTTGAACTGGTAATCTACTGTTGAAAGCTCTGTAAACCTTTGCTAATCCACGGAGTCCTCCAATCTCGTCAGTAACATCCATGCTTAAAAACAAAAATTTAATTTGCGAAATGCACCAAATTTGAGATCTAAAATCAGCCTCACCAATAGGCGTCTGAAATCTGCTTTTAGATATACTTTTTATTCCAGTCAGTCAAAAAATATAATTTATTGCTATGTTTTGCATATACATGGAAGCTTTCGGGAGCATAAACCTGTATTAAAGCTCAGGAGTTGATTTACTCAGTAGCACTCTTCGTGATATCTTTTGTGAACGATTTACGATAGTCCTATTTGGTTAAAACCAGATTTTTTTTTCAAGTTGTGGTAAATCAGAGAACTGTAGACTTAAATTACAGATAAACTGATAACACACTCTGAAGGGCTTCAGATTTACTTAAGATTTACTTGCCACAACAGGTGAAGTAATTTTTGTTCATGATCATAGGGCATGGTAGAAGCAGAATTTAAATTCAGGTTTACTGGTTTTCATCCGATTAGTTTGCATAGATCAGTTCTTAACTTTATAGGCAATCCTGACTTCTACAACCAATAGTTGCACTTCTCTCTAGTCCTCTATCAGCTACCAGCATTGTCCTCATTCTTTCCTTTGTTCCCACCCCTCCCTTCCCCAGTCACTTCTTCCAACTCCACACTTGATCAATGCCTGAGCAAAAACCTGTGGAATGCTGCTGTGCTGAAAGTTATACTGAACATGGGACTCTGAGTCTCTGCTTGCTCATAATCCTGCTGGCATCCCTGCCCTCAGGCATCCATAGGTTTCCTGCTTGAAAAGGAAGGAGGGGACAAGGCTGACATAAGGATTGTAAGCACATGTTGGCCCACAGTCCTGCACTCTGTACAGCTTTCCTAACAGCATGTTCATCAGAGCATTGCCTCTCGCACCTTGCACTTCAAGCATACCACGCACAATTGGTGAACTTTGTATAAGGATTTTAATGTTTTTTTGGCTTGGTAGTTTTCCTCTTGTTCTTGTGGGCTTTTTAGTCAGAATCGGCCTCAGCCTACTGTGCTATAACAGCATGAGCCTTCATTTGCAACTACCTGTTTGTAATAGCCCTTTCACAACTCATCCCGGCTATTGCAGTGACAGTCCTTTGCCAGGGGCCATATAGTATAGCTCCCTCTAGAAGCTGGTTAATATGAACCCTGTGCTTGGCCACTGAGTGTTGCTTTTGAGCATTGGCTGAGGCTTCCTCCTCACAGGGTAGGGAAGCTAAAACCTTGGAGCCTGAATATGCCTGGGAAAAGGGATTAGGGATTTCTCCGACACATCTGAGGAGCAGATGGTGGGTTTGGAGATCTGAGGAACTGGGAACGGGCAACTCGGCTCACTTCCATCCAGTAGCACTCTGCTGCAGACCAGAACTGTGAGGATTGCTTAAACCAACTGAGTGAGCTGGATGAAGGAGAGCATG
The DNA here is from genome assembly GCA_033557465.1 of Ichthyophis bannanicus. Classification (NCBI taxonomy): domain Eukaryota; kingdom Metazoa; phylum Chordata; class Amphibia; order Gymnophiona; family Ichthyophiidae; genus Ichthyophis; species Ichthyophis bannanicus. The sequence continues at coordinate 250,511,161 of CM066039.1, read as the reverse complement.
CAGGCTGAAGTCTAGCAACACCCTTGCCTTAGGAGCTTATGAGCATTTCCTTTGCCGTTTTCTCAACCCCAGCTATTGTGAGGAGCAGAAGCTTGCCCTGAGAATTTAACCCATGTCTTCCACAGGATAGTACGCAACACTTGCCACCAAGCCACTCTTTAAGAGGTAATGTAAGCTCTGTTTATTTATTTCCAGGGGACGATCAAGGTGAGTTACATTCAGGTACAGTATGCATTTCCCTGGCCCCAAAGGGCTCACAATCTAAGTTTGTACTTGAGGCAAGGGAGAGTTAAGTGGCTTGCTCAAGGCCACAAGGAGTGCCAGTGGGATTTGAACTTGGGCTTTCTGGCTCTAGGCTGCTGCCCTAATCACGAGACCACTCCTCCACTCTTGCTCTATTCTCTGTCTTTGATATCGAACTAACATAATTTATCCAAAGATGATTAAGATCTTTTGATATCACAAATCCTGTCCTCTAATGTGATACGAAGGCTGAGGGAAGGAAGCATTTATATACTTTGAGAAGGTGTTAGAGCATAATACCTGCTAATATGAGTTTCATTCAGAAATTTCAGTGTATGGTTATGTTGTCTTATCACTGTGGTTTTTACAGTTATTAGGTTATTATAAGTTATATAAACATAATTTATCTGATATGATACTTCATGAATTGAGTGACTTACTGGTTACGAGCAATGGAATGAAGTCACAAGTCGCAGTGGTTGAAATGTAGTTTGAGGTATTTGACGTGTGCAAACTTCCTAGTCTGTGTTGACAGCATGACACATGTCATTTCAAGTGCACAGTTGTTGTGACAGCATCCACATGAAAGCTGGATTCTTTTGCAAGTTGTTATGCCTCTATCAATATACAAATTAGGAAAATATAGTGACAGATGAGCATGAGGCCAGTTCTTAGCTTGTGCTTAGATCCATTGGAAAACTAAACTCTAACCATTGCTGTACATTTATTTGTTGACATGTATGCACAAAGATGTTCGCATGTTCTATTAAGGCATCAAATATTTTGTTTCTGTTCATTACCCCCTTGCAAGCCTGTCTTTTTCGTGAGCTACAGGATCTCCATTTTTGTTTCACCTCTTTTACCCCAATCTTCTGTGTATATATCTTGCATAGTGCCACTGTCATCTATATCTAAGACTGAAGAATGAAGCCCCTTTCAGAGCTACTTCTAATGCTGCTCTTACTGTGTAAAAGCTTGGATGGTGCCCTTGAATAGATTACAAGTTGTAACATTCACTTCAGTTCTTTGGCCTTCAATCCGAAAAGGACTTTGCTTTTCACTGTATATTTCCTTTGATTCTAAAAATGACACTTTATTCAACAGATTAGTTTGAGAAATGGAATGTCGCTGGTCAAAATCGGTGGTCAAAGAGGGGTGCAGTTTTTATCAGTTTCTCTGGTTTATGTTGACTGAAATCAGAATAGCCTTTTGCATTTAAACCAACACACAGATCTCGTTCTTTTGGGAAAGCCTTTGCTCTGGAATATATTGGCAGCTTTAGGTTGCAGAACAGAACAACCTGGACACCTCTTCTTCCATGGAATCTGAAGTAGGCAGGTCTGCCTTCTTACATTAATGCTGAGTTGTATATATTTTTGTGCAGGATACGTGAGGAGCAGAAAAACAAAATGATCAACGTGGTGTACCACTGAACCAATGTATTTATCCCTCTAATTGGAATCCTTTGATGAAAGCCAGCTTGTGACAAATTTGCCCCTACTTCATGCCCATCCGCCCGCTCATTTCTGTGCAGAGAATGGTCCAGCAGCAAATGGTAAACATTAGCATGTTTTGTCCATCAAGCTCGACGACATACCTCAAATTGTAGCCAATCTAGGTCACTTAGAAGATGTATTCAACAGACACTAATGGGGCAATTCAGTCTGTTAAGTCTTAATTGCTGGCAGTAAAAAGTGGTTCCCCTCAATTCTACTGAATGAATAGTTGTCAGTCAGCTATATTACAGGCTTTGAACACTGTATCTGGCAAATGTATAGACAGTGAAAATAGTCATTGCAGAAGAAAATAATTTTTAAAAAAATTTATATGCAATTCATACTCTTGGATGTGTCATGAGAGTTTATGAATTTTGCAGATCAGATGACATAGCACTAAATATTTTATTCACCTCTTCATTATACAGTACTCTAGTTATTAAGCGCCAGTTATCTTGATTTCATATTGGTATCAATAAAAAAAAAACCTACTGATTTTCTGATGACTTCTTCAGAGGACGTATATAGTCTTGCTAAGATAATTACCCACCACTGCACTTTTCTGCTTTTCATATGCAAATTGTTAAAGAAGCAGAAGCCTGGTTTCTTGTGGCTTTATCCAGTTAGGTAAAGTTGTCCTGTACTCACATTAAGCACCAGCAAATCATGTACTTGTGGAATTCTATTATTGTTCACAAACATAATCTCAGTGTGCTTCTTAACCCTCAGTACATTTTGTGTGCTATATGACTGATCAGTAATAGTAATTGATACAGAACATCAAAACAGTCTGTACAGCCTATCAAGAACAAAACACCAGTTTTGACCACTCCTTCTCATATATAGATACTTATTTTCAGCCTGTTAGACTACCTACATTCTCCCGCACTACCCATCCATTGCATGAATGACTGCACCAGTTGTGACCAATACAGGAAGGTGTCATGTGAGATTTGATAAAATGCTATTAATGTTTTCAGTGCCTGTCTTACTGTATGTCTGCTTGAGTTTGAAAATAATGGGAGATTTAGGAAGTAAGTCTTGGGTAAACTCCAGGGGGAAATGTAGGGATTGAAATACACTCATAAGATCTGCTATGCGGAGTCAGACTAAAGGTTCATTAAGCCCAGTATCCTGTTTCTAACAGTGGCCAATCCAGGTCACAGCTTCATGTTAGGTTCCCAAAAGGAAGACAGATTCCATGCTACTTATCCCAGGGGTAAGCAGTGGATTTCCCCAGTCCCCTTTTAATAATGTTTTATGGACATTTCCTTCAGGGACTTGTCCAAACCTCTCTTAAACTCAGTTACACTAACAACTTTTACTACATCCTCTGGCAACAAATTTGAGTTTGATTACGCGTTGAATGAAAATATATTTTCTTAGATTAGTTTTAAATATGTTACATTGTAGCCTCATTGCATATTCCCTAGTCTTTTTCTGCTTTTTGAAGGAGTAAACCTATTCCACTGCAATCATTATTTTATAGACCTCTATCATCTATTATATCTACACTCTGATGTCTCTTTTCCAAGCTGAAGAGCCCTAACCTTTTAAGCCTTTCCTTAGGGGTATCTTTCCATCCCTTTTAGCATTTTGCATTTTGGTCGTTTTTCTCTGTACTTTTTCTGAATCCGCTGTATCCATTTAGATATGGCGACCAGAACCACACGCAATATTCAAGATACAGTTGTACCATGGAGCAATACACAGGCCTTATAATATCCTTGGTTTTAATCTCCATTACTTTTCTTATGATTACTAGCATTCTATTTGCTTTCTTAGCCATCGCTGTTCACAGGGCAGAAGGTTGTAACATGTTATCCACGATGATGCCTAGATCCTTTTTCTGGGTGGTGATTCTTAATTTGGAACCTTGCATCATGTAATTGTAGTTTAGGTTATTCTTCCCTAAGGGTATAACTTTTCAGTTGTCCACATAAAATGTCATCTTCCATTTGTGTGCCAGTTGCCCAATTTCACAAGGTTCTCTTGCAATTTTTCACAATCCTCTTGTGATTTAAGAACTTTGAATAATTTTGTGTCATGTGCAAATTTGATCATCTCGCTTGTAACCGTTTTCAGGTCATTATGTTAGAAAGCAGCAGGGCCAGAACAGATCCCTGGGATACTTGCGATTTACTTTCTCCATTGCAAAAATTGTCTGTTTAGTCCTGTTCTCTCTTCTTAATCTTTTAACCTGTTCCCAATCCACAGTAGTATGCTGCCTCCTATGCTATGACTTTTCTGAAGAACCTCTCATAAGGGACCTTGTCAAAGGCGTTCTGAAAATCCAGATAAACATGAGCCATTTAACATAGTGTATCTACCTGCTTGTTCACACCTTCAAAACAATATAGCAGATTAGTGAGACAAGCCTTTCCTTGGCTAAATCCATGTCCACTTTGTCCCATTAAACCATGACTATCTCTGTGTTAAGTACTTGTGTTCTTTATAGTGGTTTCTAGCATTTAGCCTGGCACTGATGTCAGGCTCATTAGTCTGTAGTTTTCCAGATCATCCCTGAAACCCTTTTTAAAATTGGTGTTACGTTGGCCATTGTACAATCAGCTACTCAAGATTATTTTAATGATTTGTTTACGGGCTACCAATAGTACGTCTGCAATCTCATTTTTGAGGGGTTTTTTCAGCACGCCGAGATGTATACCATCCAGTCCAGATGATTTGCTACGCCTTAGTTTATCAAATTGCTGTAGTAAATCTTTCAGGTTTATCAATTTTGTTTCATGTCATCCAATATATTATCTTTACATATCATTTTTGGCATGGGTAACTTCCCTATATCATCTTCAATAAAAATTGAAGCAAAGAATTCATTCAGTCTCTCTGCTCTGGCCTTGTCCTCCCTGAGTGCCCCATTTTTCACCTCTATCATATAATGGTCCAACTGACTTTCATCGTGTTTTGCTGCTGGTGTACTTTAAAAAGTTTTTATTATATGCTTTTGCTTCCATTGCAAGCTTCTTTTCACATTCTCTCTACCTGCCTTATCAATGCTTTGCATCTAACTTTACCAGTGTTTATATTTCCTTTTTTTCCATTTTCTGAAAGATGTGTGTGTGTGTGTATATGTATGTATGTATGTAAATTTTTTTTTTTTTGCTTTAACAGCCTCTCTACTCTCATCTTTAAACCATGCTGACTGTCATTTGGCCTTCCTTCCATATTCTTATGTTGAAATCATTTTGAGAGAGCCACCTTCTTAAAGCATGGAATACATCTGATCTGGGCTTCCAAGATAGTATTTTTAAACAATGCCCAGGCCTAATGTAAACTTTTAACCTTTGAAGCTGCTCTGTTTAGTTTTTTCTTAACCATTTTCCATGGTTTATCAGTCTCCTTTTTGACAGCTAAATGCTAGTGCAGTGAATTTTCTTGCTGTCCTTCCTGTATTTATTAAATCAAATGTAATTATGTTATAATCACTTGCCATGTGGCCATAACATCTTTACCTCCTGCATTCCGCTAAGGTGTTGGTGCTTGTTAAGTGCCGTCAATTCTGTGTCGACTTATGGCGGTCCTCTAGATAGTTGACCTAAACTGTGTTCAGTCGTCAGTCAGGCAGCTCATTGTTGATTATAGTGGCACCCATAGCTGCTACTGTTGTATCAATCCATCTCATTGCTGACCTTCCTCTTTTGCGTTGACCTACAGCCTTGTCAAGCAAACCGCTCTGATTACCACAGAAGGGCGGTCTATCAAGCGAAATAAACATAACAATCCCTCTCTTCTCATGATGTGCCCAAAGTATGAAAGTTGAAATCTTGTCGTCTGAGCTTTTAAGGAAAGCTTAGGTTTGATCTCCTGTAGTGCTCACTGGTTTGTTCTTCGGGCAGTCCATGATATACACAGTATTCGTAGCCAGCACCATAATTCAGAGGCATCAATTTTCTTCCTGTCTATCTTTTTCACTATCCAACTTTCACATCCATATGATGATGTTGAAAATATCATGGCTTGGACAAATCAAATCAAATCTTTGTATGGAGAAAGACATCTCTACATGCAGCCAATCTGCAACATCACCCGTTCATTCGGAATTTCATGCCTTATCTATGCTGACGATGTGCTTCTATTCACACCAGTTAATGTGACAAAACCCGATTACACACCTTTAACCACCTGCTTCAATGCAATCTCAGATTGGTTGCTCACTCAAACTCTCCGAATCAATTTTAAAAAAGCAGAGGTCTTGATCATCACAAAGAATAAAGACTTCTCTCCTCCACCAACGTTAAGAACAAGAGATGCCGATTTACCAGTCAAAACCACGATACGTTACCTAGGTGTCATACTGGACCAGCGGCTGGAATTCAAAGAACACATAAAAAGTACAGTAAAAGACATCTATCACAAAATCAGGACTACGACTTCTCAGACCCATGCTCGAACCAAATGACTTCCGCACAACCTTCCAAGCATTAGTCACCCCACACTTCGACTACGCAAACATTGTGCTACATGGCCTGCCCAGGAGCACGCTGAACCCACTACAGTTGGCCATGAATACAGCAGCCAGAGTTCTATTTGGGGCTTCAAGGAGTCAACACATTACTCCCATCCTGTTTGAACTTCATTGGCTCCCAGTAACATGTAGGATCTTATACAAAACCCTTCTCTTGACCTTCAAAGCGTTCCACCAAATCTCACCATCCTCGCTTTCTGACATCCTTCACCACTCCCAAAACACCAGATCTAGAAGATCTGTAACAGAAAACACACTAATGGTCCCAAAAGACCTAGCAAAACTCACGCAGACAACTACCATGAGAGCATTCTCATCCTTCGCCCCCAGATGCTAGAACATGCTGCCACCTAACATCAGATCACAAAAAGACCTGTCCCAATTCAGAAAATCTCTAAAAACACACCTTTTCCTTCAACACTTCTCCCAAGGCATTAGCTCCCCACCTCCTCCCCTTCCAACCCAAACCAATGACTATGGTTAGTCAAGTAAGTTCTCTAAACTTCACTGCTCGCCCCAGACCAAAATATCGTGCATCCCTAACCTATGAAGCTCAAAACTGGGCTAATTTGCTGTAAATAGTTGTGAATATTTGTTATTATCTTTCTTATCTTTAACCCCAGTTATCCCTGTTTCAATCCCTGTTATCTGTAAACTTGACATATGTTTTATGCTTAAGTACAAAGTTGTTAAAATGTAAACCGCGCTGATGATGAATAGCACGGTATATAAAAACTGTTAAATAATAAAATAAATAAATAAATCTCTGCTTTTGAGAATCTTGTCTAGGTCCTTAATAGCCATTCTGCCAAGAGCAACACGTCGTCAGATTTCTTGACTGCTTTGTTCTTTCTTTGATTGTTAATCCAAGTAGGTTAACATTGTCAACTATTTAATTTCTTCTCCAGCAATGATGAACTTATTGATTTTCCAGTTGTCAGGATCTTTGTCATCTTAACTTTAAGGTGCAGGCCCATTTTAAGACTGTTCCTTGATCTTGAGAGGCAAATGTTTCAGATCGTCTTCACTTTCAGCCAGTAATGTTGTATCATCAACATAGTGAAGGTTGTTGAGTCTTCTACTAATCTTCACACCTCTGTCTTCATACAGTCCTGCTTTTCTGATGATTTCTTTTGCATATAAATTAAAGAGATAGGAAAGAATGCAGCCTTGTTGTACACCTTTGCTAATTTTAAACCATTCTGTTTCTCCTAGTTCCATTCAATTTGCTGCTTCTTGATCCATGTAAAAGTTGTGCAAGAGAACTATCAGATGTTCTGGTCGTTTTAATTTGGATCAGAGTTTCTCATGGTTTACACAGTCAAAAGCCTTGCTGTGGTCAATAAAACACACATGGATATCCTTTTGGTAATCTTTTCTTTTCAAGGATCCATCTCACATCCCCGATGTCTCATTCCTCGCCCTTTCCTGAACCCTGCTTGCACTTCAGGCAATTCTCATTCTAGGTATGGTTGTAATCTCTGTTGAATGATCTTGAGTAGAATCCTGCTAGCATGTGGGATCAGAACAATTGTGAGATAATTTCCACAGTCACTCGGATCACCTTTTTTCAGTATTGGTATAAACACAGATCTTTTCCAGTCAGCCATAATGTTTTCTTCCAAATTTCCTGGCAGAGCCTTGTAAGCATGGTAATGGCGTTATCCGGTTGCTGTTATACTTCAATGGGAATGCTATCACTGCCCAGTGCTTTGTTCTTTGATAAGGCTTTCAATGTTGCTTCGACTTCTTCTTCTTTCATCACCAATGGTTCCTGATCATAAGGTACAGGTTGAAGTGGCTGTTGATCCACTTGATCTTTATGGTATAATGACTCTATATTCTTCCCACCTTTTTTGATCTTCTCAGCATCATTCAACATGGATCCTTGAGCATCTTGTAGCATTCCAATTCGAGGCTAAAATATTTTCTTTAACTCTTGTAGCTTTAAGAACACCGATCTCGTTCTTCCTGTAATAGTTTCTGCTTCTATTTCCTTGCATGCATCATTGTAGTACTTCTTGCTGCACATAGGCAATCACAGAACTCAGAGATTTCTAATCTTTCTCCTCTGGCTTTAGCTTCTCTGCGTTTCTGGGCAGTTTTCAGAGGTTCTCCAGTCATCCATTTTGGCTGGTTTTGCTTTTCACCTTTTGTAGAGACTTCTTGCTTTCTTCCAACACAACCTTCTTGATGTCATCCCATAAGTCTTCTGGAACTCTGTCATTTATATCTAAAGCAGCAAATCACTTTTGCAGGCAGTCTTTAAATTCCAGTGGTATATTATTAAGGTCATATTTTGCGACATTCATGAGTGGCTTGCTCTTTTTCAATTTTAGCTTGAGTTTGTGTACTAGTAGTTGGTGATCTGTACCACAGTCAGCTCCAGGTTTTGTCTTAACATCATTGAGCTTTCCCATAGTTGGCTTCCACAGATATAGTAAATTAGATTTTTTTGTACAATCCATTGGGTGACGTCCATGTGTACAGTCGGTGCTTATGTTGCTGGAATAAGGTTTTTGAGATGAATAGATCATTGGTCTTGCAGAATTCGATCAATCTTTCTCCAGCTTAATTTTTGATGCCAAGTCTATATTTTCAAACCACTTTGCCACCTTTTTTGTTGCCAACTTTTGCATTCCAGTCACTCATGACTATCAGGATATTTATTTAACTTTTTTTATATACCGCCTTTCAATGTTATCAAAGCGCTTTACATCTAACTCAACAATTATACATAGAACTGTTGCAGGTATAACTGTGATACATTCTAGAAAGTTAACTATTACGCCAACAGTGGCAACTATTATTAAAAGAGGGCTGCTACACAGTACCCTGTCCTGTGCTGCTGATGTAAGCTATATTCTGATTTGATTTAAATTATAGCTCTTTGCTGCTGCTAGGCTCTAACTTATTATGAAATTTAAACTACAAGCTCTCTGCTGGGTATGAAATGTAACCAGAAAGTTCTCTTCTGTGTTTTAAATTTAAACTTAAACTGCTGCTACTAGGCCCTGACTGATTTAACAAAAAAATAGTGGGTTCACAGATTAATTAGTTTTAATAGAAAAAATTCCTTTCAGAAAATTCCCAGAAGTATATACTCACAATTGCAGATCTCTCTCCAGAAGTAACAGTCCCCTTTTCTAGTCCTTCTGCCTGCCTCGGCTCCTCCAAGTCTGCTGCTCTGACCTCCAGAGATGTGATGCTCTGCTTGAGAGCATGGAGCTCTTTGCTCCTAGTGCACCCAGCACGTCTCGCCTCTACTCGGACAAACTAGGCACTAGTTTGCTTCTGATTCATAGGGCTGACCAAATGCTGTGTACTTTCATGTGGGCTGAGGATGCATTTAATGGACACACTGTTATTAAATGAATGTATTTGTCCTGTTTGTGCACATGTGTGTATTATTTCAACAGGTTTATTTAGTGCAACCGAGCAACTATGTGTGTACCTTTTTATAAAATTGCTTCCCTGAAAGCTACTGCATGTATACGCATTGGTGTTCCTAAGGGTAAAGAATGGGAAGAGTTGGGGGCAGGATCAGCGTTTTAATTTTATGTTGCATACATGTTTGCTTTATAAAATCTATCTAAATGCTGTTCCTTATCGTTCCTCCAGTCCAGTCCCGCATCTCTGGGTACCTCTTCCAGCAGCTTGGAGACTGAACATTTCCTGTTTTGATGGCAGCTGGCACCGCCTACCAGCCCCAGTATGCTCAGTCTCCAAGCAGCTGGAGGAGGTAATCCAGCCAAGGTGCTGGGCTCACTGAAGGAACAACTAAGGAGCAATAGGTTAGGGTAGAGATTTTTTTTTTGGATTTTCTTTCCCCTGCAATCTGCAGGTCTTATTACTTTTCAAGTGTATTGGGGGAAAAATAAAAGTTTAGACAGAGTACAATTAAATAGATAAAGCGGCTTGGATCGGCATTGGGAGGTGGTACTCCTCCCCAGGAGCCCAGGGGGACTTGTGCAGGACTCCCGCAGACCGAGTCTTCAGGCGGCTCCCAATCCCGTTATCAGGTGAGGCGTTGCTGCGTGATCAGCACTTAAGATTGGCAGGCCTGGTCAGCTGCCCAGCGCTGAAGCCCAGAGTGGAAGGCTGATCGCAGGGGAGGGGAACGATGCCACGAGGTAAGGAAGGAATGTGGTGGTGGAATGAAACAGGCGGGGAAGCGGCAGCAGAGCTCCCTGACAGTGCTGGGACACCCAGAGTCCCAGCGCAGAGTGCAGGCCCGTGTGGGATGCCGGCTACTGCGTGGGAAACACACAGTGCAACACGATTTTCTGCCTTGAGGCCTGGACCACTTGTATGACTGCCTCCAACTGGGATTTTGGCGTGCTAGGGAGCTTAGCGGCCAGTTTTTTCCGGCAGGGCAGTCTGATTTATAGGCATTCTGCATTCCTGGCCTAAACTTTAATTGCAGCAGGTGGAGACAGGGTTTCTGCTGGGTGTAATTAGTTGAAATTTAATTGAACGTTACTTTATTTTTACTTTATTTACTTTTACCTTTACTTCTGCTTTTAGTTTCATTATTATCTTAATTTAAAAAAAAAAAAGCACGTTTTGGGCATCTCAATTCAGAGGTGACTGCTGCCCACCCGGGGCCCATTGGGGGAGGCTTGGCAAGGAAGCTTTCTCTGAAAGTTGGGGATTTGCTCCACACGAGGGCTCTGTCGGCGCCAACGTCACCCATATGTGAGGACTGATTCCTGCTGTCCCTGGAGAACACCTGTTACAGGTGAGTAACTATGCTTTCCAGAAGGAGTTACAGGATCCTAGCCCAGCTGCCCCGTAAGCGGCTGAACTAGAGTCAGGGGAGGCCTACTTGGCGGATGTCTTTTATGACCTGATTAGGTGTCGAGCCCAAAGCATGGCTGCTGTGGTCTCTGCGTGCAGATACTTGTGGCTCTCGAATTGTTTGGCAGACAGGTCCTCCAAATCTTGTTTGAGTAGGCTTCTGTTCAAGGGGAAGCTCTTGTTTGCAGAGGCTCTGGAGAAGTTGGTTATGGACTTGGGAGAGTCCAAGGGTGATAGACTCCTGGAAGACAAAGCAGAAGCAGGGGTGGTCACCAGCTCATGGTTGAGGGCAAGCACGAGACTTCCATCGCTTCAGGATTATTTGATTTGCACTCTACCAGAGAGGAAAATTTCCCTTGAGGGGTCAGTCTTTTCGAGTCTTCTGGGGAGCAGGGAGGGGGTTCTTGCCTCGCCTCATTGTGGTTTCTTGTTGGAGAAAGGAGCGGAAGGAAAGTCCAGGCGGAGTTGGTTCCCGTAGGTGGAAGACTGCTGGAATTTTACTTCACCTGGGCCCAGATCACCTTTGATCAGTTGGTCTTGAAAGCTGTCAAGGAGGGGTTATGCCCTTGTTTGCTTGACCACTCAAGGAAAGCTTCCTGTGATCCCCTTGCAGAGCACGTCACAAGTGACTGGCAGTGTGGGACACCCTGCAGAGGTTGGTACAATTGCAGACAGTCGCGGAAGTGCCACAAAGCCAATTCAGCTTCGGTCAGTACTCCATCTATTTCATGGTCCTCAAAAAGGAGAGTTCTTTTCAGCCTATTCTGGATCTCAAGCACATGAATCGTTGTCTCAGGGTCCCGTGCTTTCACATGGAAATCTTGAGATCAGTGATTGTGGTGGTTAGAGAAGGAGAGTGCCTTTATTTATTTATTTAACATTTCTTCTATACCGCGCTATTATAATCAGTGCGGTGTACATTGAACAGGAACATACTACAATGCATACAGGCGACATTGAGCTTACAGTGAACCAGGATATTAAACATGGGATAAACCGGGAAAACTATGTACAGGCTAACTTTATACTATGTACACTTCTCTAACTCATCAAGTTGTTACATGTGCATTTGTGGGTGGATAGTACACGTGTGATGGTTAGCGGTGGGGCTTATGTGTAGGTTAACCATTTTCTGTTTGTGTTAGGGTGTTAGGGCGGCTGGGGCATGCAGGTAGGTTGCCAGTTGAGTGTTTACCTCGGATGGTTTCCGGGTAGAATTTTGTGAACAGGTGATGTTCAAGGCTTTTCTGAATGGGGCTAGACTTTTGATGCCTCGGATTTCATGGGGGAGGGCATTCCGGTTTAAAGGAGCGAATATGGTGAAGGCCCTGTTGGAGGTTGTCTTTGTGCATTTTGTCATCATCTTGGGGACTACTAAGGTGTTCATTGTTGTAGGTCTCCTGTTTCTATTTCCAGGCGTACTGTGGATTAGCTTGCTGATAGGCATAGGGGGGTGGTTATTTAGGGCTTTGAATGTAAGGACTATTGACTTGTATTGGAGTCTGGCATGTAGTGGTAGCCAATGCAGTTCTTTCATGATTGGCGTTATGTGGTCAGATCTTGACGATCCAGAAAGGACTCTTGCAGCTGCGTTCATAGCTAGGCAGAGCGGATTTAAAGTTGATTGTGAGAGTCCGTGGAGGAGGATGATAGCGAAATCCAGATGTGGGAGGACTAATTTATTTATTTATTTATAGTCTCTTTTATACCACGCTATTCAGCATCAGCGCGGTTTACAGTAAACAATGAACACACACATTTCCAATAGTACTTTGTGTTTACATATGAACAGGAAATTCAACTAATGCCTGGAAGGTTGTCCGGTAGTCGGTGAAATCCAGTAGGGGGCGAAGGTGACGCAGCGTTCTGATCTTATGATATATTGCCTTTGTGACATTTTTCATATGTGTTGTCATATCCAGGTGCTGATCGAGCGTGATGCCTAGATAACGGATTGTGGATTTGGATTTCAATTCTACATTGTTGACATGTAGTGATGGGGGAGGTATGAACTTCCGGTTCCTTGTGACAAATAGGACATCATTTTTGTCATGGTTGATCCGTAGATTCTGTGTCAACAGCCAGTCAGCTACAGCTTCAAAGCATCTTATTATTGGGGAGAGCACTGGTTGGTCAATTGTGAACGGCATATAAAGGAGGATGTCGTCTGCATAAGCAAGGCATTGTACGTTGAAGGATCGGATCAAATCACATATCGGCTGCATGTAGATATTAAACATCAGTGCCGATAAGGACGAACCTTGAGGCACCCCCTGTGTCTGCAGAAATGGTTCTGAGGATGTGTGGCCTGCCTTGACTTGTTGCCACCTATTGGATAGGTAGGATTTGTACCATTCCAGTGCCGAGCTTTGAATCCCCTTTTCTTTTAGGCGCTGTAAGAGTATATCATGGTTCACAGAGTCGAAGGCGGCAGAGATGTCCAGAAAGATGAGGACGAATCCATGTTGGATGTTTATTCCTGTGACCAAGTCGTTGAAGAGGGTTGTAAGGACGGTGTCAACCCCGTGTGCTTCCCTGAAGCCGTGTTGGGATGGATCTAGCGGTGCTTCAGTATCGACATGATGTTGGATTTGTTGTTGAGCAGCCTTTTCGATGATCTTGGCAAGCAGGGGGATGCTCGAGATTGGTCTAAATGATTCTACTTTGGATGGGTCTAGTCTGCTGTTTTTCAGTAGCGGCCCGATTGAGGTGTGTTTTAGGCTCTGCGGGAATGAACCAGTTAAAAAGGACTGGTTCAGTATTTTGCTCAGGATTTGGCTTAGGTCATGTCGAAGTTCCCTGATCCAATTTGCTGGGCAGGGGTCGTTGGGTGCTGTGCTGGGGTTGATAGAGGCTATAATGTCCTCAACCTCTTTATTAGATATCATGGTGAAATTGCATAATGGTGTTGCTTGGGGTGCTTTAGGCAATACAAAGAGGTTACTGACTCTTGTGTTTGTGTTGGTCTTAATCATCTTTGATTGTAAATAGTTTGAGTAGTCCTGTGGTTGAGGCATTGATTGAGCTGACACCGGCTCCCCTGTTATAGACTTTACAATATTGAACAGGGCATGTGGTTTATTGATCGAGCGTTTTAATATATCTGTGTGGTAAAGTTTCCTTCTCTGCATTATCTTCTCACGGTAATTAAATATGAGTTGTATGCAGCATGTGTCTCTGAGGAGTGGGTTCGGCGCCACCGTCTCTTATGTTCTTGGACCTCACTGAAGCCTACTTGCATATTCCGATTCGGCGGGAGCATCAGTGTTTCCTAAGATTCGCGGTACCCATGGGACATTTTCAGTTCACTGTGCTGCCATTCGGCCTAGCAACTATGCACAGGACCTTTACCAAGGTCATGGTAGTGGCTGCAGCTGCTCTGTGGAAGGAAGGAATTCTGGTGCACCTTTACCTCAATGATTAATTAATATGGGCAAGGTCCACAGACTAGAGTGTGAGGGCCGCCACTCGGTTGGTCGAGTTTCTTCAGAGTCTGGGCTGGGTGAACAACGTGACCCAAGAGCAACATGAGCCCGATGCAGGAGTTGATTTACCTGGGAGTTCAGTTTCGGACCAGAGAGGCAAGTTCTCTTTGTCCTTAGAACGGATGAACAAGTTGCAATTACAGATCAGATTTTTACGGTCACCAGCTCTGATGTCCTGGTATTACCTAGAACTCCTGGGCGCGATGGCTGCAGCAGTTGAGCTGGTGCGTTGGGCCCAGGCACATATGAGACCGCTACAGAAGTCCCTCCTGAGCAGATGGTCAGCCCAACGTCACCACCTTCAAAAGCAACTGCCATGCCCAGGGGAGGTCAAGATGGAGTGGAGGAGTGGCCTAGTGGTTGGGGCAAGGTACTTCAGGCCGGAAGGTCGGGGGTTCAAATCCCACTAGAGGACAGCAACCTTGGGCCGGAAGGACTGGGGTTTCTAGTCCCACAGGTGCTCCTTGTGGTCTTGGGCAAGCCACTTAACCCTCCATAGCCCATGTTCCCTGTAAAATAGTTATCTCCAAGTTTATAATGCCCTGTTCAATGTAAATTCAGTTTGTTCAATGTAAACCGCACTGATGCAGAATAGCGCGATATATAAGAGAATGTAAATAAATAAAATAAATAAATAAGATAGCAAGCTGCTGGTGGCTCAGGCCCAAGAAATTGTTAGCAGGGATGCCCTTGGAAGCGCCGAGGTGGATAGCCCTCATGACTGATGCCAGCCTGACAGGTTGGGGTACCCACTCTCAGTCCCAGGTGGCACAGGGCAGTTGGTGGGCGGAGGAGTCCAAATGGGCCATAACCAGGCTGGAGATGTGGGTGATGGTCCTGGCCTTCCAGAGCCTCACGGGCCTTCTTCGAGGGAATGCAATGCACATATTCTCGGACAATGCCACTACAGTGGCATATATCAACAGACAAGGGGGCACGGTCAGTGTCCAGTTGGAAAGCAAAGTCACCCTGTTGTTGACAACCTCCAGGCACTGTTGGCGGCACTCATGGCTTGAAGAACAAACGTGGTGGCAGGCTACCTTAGCAGAGTATGAGTAGATCACGGTGAGTGGATGCTAGACAATGTGGTGTTTGCGCAGATGCTTCTTCGCTGGGTCCTCCAGGCATGGACTTTATGGCAACCCTTGCGTCTGCAAAGGCAAGTTGTATCTACAGCAGATGCAGGGAACAGATGTCTGAGGACCTCAGCGCCCTGGTGCAACTTTGGCCTGAGGCAGGTCTGCTTTGTGTTCCCACCATGGGCCCTGATAAGGCGGGTGGTGCAGTGGATTGAGGTGCACAGGGGGATGGTCATCCTTTTGTGCCGGACTGGGCACACAGACTGTGGTAGGCCAATCTCATCAGTCTGCTGACGGACGATCCCTGTTGGCTTCCAAACAGGAGTGACCTGCTGGCGCAGGGACCAATCCTAATGCCACAGGTGGATCGATTCTCGCTTACAGCATGGCTCTTGAGAGTGCACGATTAGTTAAGTGGCGTTATTTGGGCTCAGTCATTTCGACCGTGTTGAAGATGCATAAGCGTTCCACCTTGCTAGCTTACATTAGGGTCTGGAGGCTCTTTAATAGCTGGTGTGTAGGCCAGGGATTGAGATCCTTGGAGGCTCCTCCTCCTCCCCCCCCCCCCCCCCCGGAGTAGCTGGCCTTTCTTCAGGCTGGGCTGGAAAAAAGTCTTGGTGTGTAATTCCCTGCGGGTACAGGTGGTAGCCTTGGCATGTTACCGGGGGGAAGTTCAGGGAAATTCTCTAGCAGCCATCCAGACATGGTGCATTTCCTTCGGGCCATAAAGCAGGTTTGACACCCCCCCCTCCCCATTGAGGTTGATAGTGCCTACATGGGACCTTAGTTTGGTAACTTCAGCACTGACCATGCTACCTTTTAAGCCATTGGCAGAATGCTCGTTGAAGGACTTGACCTTGAAAATGGTCTTTTGGTAGCCATCTGTTCAGCCCAAGGATTGCGGAGTTGCAAGCCTTATCTTTCTCCGGGAGCCTTTCCTTTCCATTTATAAAGAAAAGGTTGTACTGCAGCCGGTTCCGTCCTTCCTGTCAAAGTTCAGTCCCTGACTCACCTCTAACTGAATGGTTCTGTTTATTTCAGACTGCGATCACTGACATCGAAGTACAACAATAACTTGTTGCAGAATGGTCGAGGGGAGCGCAGAGGTAAGTGTCCTTAGTCCATTTTTTTTTTTTTTTTTTAAAGAGGAATTGGGAGAACCGGAAAGGCTCCCTGACAGAAGGTAGGTCAGGTTCCTTGGACATTTGGTACATGTTGAGGCCTCCTTTCCTCGCATGGGGGTTTTGTGCTCTGTTTAGGGGGAATCATTTGTTTATTTCTTAAGATGTTTTTTTTTCCCCTTAAATACAGGCTTGGTGTTGCAGGTTGCTTGCGTGTTTTGTTTTTTTTCTCTTCTCAGTCTGCTGTGTCATTGCGATACTTGAGGCTGGGAGAGGCTTCCAGTTGCCCAAGTATGCTGATGTCACAGATCTGACATGCTCAGTCTCCAAGCTGCTGGACAGGCGTGACTACCCATCCATGTTGGTACTGGACTGGAGATACTCAAGGAAAGACAATTAGTAGGTAAGGCCTAATTTCACCATACCTTTTAGCAAGGTAACTGTACAAGGTGCTGTGTACAAGGAAGAAGCGTTGGATCGAGTTGTAGGTGGTTCTGTGCAGTGTTTATATGCCCAGTGACTGTTAAGGCAGTTGTGTCCAAGCCGAAGTATTCCAGGAACAGCAGTATCTTTTCCACGAAAGTCTCCATTGTCTGAGAGGGAGCGAAGGTCAGGAGTGAGTGCATTTCAGGTGGTTGGTGTATAATAGCAGGAAGCTCTGTTAGATGTAGAAGTGCTAGTGCCGGGTGATTGTCGGAGGCACTGTGAGGCACGTTTTAACGCTTCTGCAAGTTCTCTGGCACTGGGGTTTGTCAAGTATTGACTGAAGAATATGGGCTGATATTTGTATGATTGCCCTGAAAGTTGTTAGTGCCACTTTATATTTCACTCTGATTGGAAGCCAGTGTAGCTGCTTCGAAATGGGTGTTACGTGATCATGTCAAGAGCTGCCCTTGAGTCTGGCTTCTACGTTCTGTACAAGCTGCAATGGTTGTAATGAGGATCTCAGAAGGCCTTGATAATGTTGACATAATCGAAGATGGGGGTGATGAGTGCTTGGCAGATGTTTTTGAAATCCTTGTGATCCAGTAGTGGTTTGAGGTTTCTCAGGGTTTTGATGTGGTGGTATACTGTTCTGGTGACATGTTTGATGTGGGCGTTGAAATTTAGGTTCTGGTCAAAAATGTATGCCCAGATATTTCACTTGTTGTTTTACTTGCAATGTTAGGTTGGCAAGGGTTATTGTATCTGGTAGAGAGAAGGGTAGGGTGCCTAGTGATGTGTAAGACGTCTGTCTTGTTGGGGTTGATAAGTAGGTTGTGGCAGCTAAGTCATTGTGTTATTGCCTTCTAGGCATCTGCTTATTTATTTTATTTTTATTTTTTATATACCGCGCTATTGAAATCAGCTCGGTTTACATTAAAACTGAACAAGCAACAATGCATAAATATCACAATGTGCTTACATAGAACATGGCTTACATGGAACATGTGCTTACATAGAACAATGGCATAATCAAACTGGGATAACAAGGAAAACTATTCACATGGTATATACAAGTATTTACATAGAGTTATCTATTCTCGTAAACCGTAGGTATTTATAGGTCAGGTGGTAGATTTATGATGTGTATATCTAAAGGAGAGGAGCATCTAGCCATTTTCATGTTGGGTGATAGGGCAGTTAGTGTGTGGTGTGAGTGCAAATGACTTGTGTTTTTCGGGCATGGTTTCAGGATAGTGAATTAGAAAAAGGTGGTGTTTTATTGCCTTTCTGAAGGAGGTGAGGTTGGTTATGGATCTTATACTAGCGGGGAGTTCATTCCAGGCTGTTGGGGCATAAATTGAGAAAGCTCTATTGGTAGTTGCCTTTGTACATCTTGTGGTGAGCTTAGGTACAGTTAGCATGTTCAGTAGTGTAGGTCTTCTGACTCTAGTATTAGGTATGTTGTTGAGCAGTTTACTAATTGGTGTGGGAGATTGATTATTCAGTGCCTTGAAGGTCATGACCAGTACCTTGTATTGAGTTCGGGCTTGTAGTGGCAGCCAATGAAGGTTTTTCATTACTGGGGTTATATGTTCTAATCTTGATGTCCCTGTGAGAACCCTAGCAGCTGAGTTCATGGCCAGCCGAAGTGGGTTGAGGGTTGCTTGTGGAAGACCATGGAGGATGGTGTTCGCGAAGTCTATGTGTGGGATCACTAGGGCTTATTGTGGAGTAGTTGGGGTTGCTGATGGTGAAAGGGGTGCAGATGAGAATATCACCTGCATAAATATGGTAAAGGACTTTGGGGCGTTGGATGATCTTGCAGAGGGGTTGGATAAAGATGTTAAAAAGTAATGAGTATAGTGCCGAACCTTGTGGTAGGCCTTGGAGGAGCTTTGATGGATCTTGAAGTTTGTGATCTTACCTCTAACTTGTGAATAGTCAGGAAAATAGGACTGGAACCATAGTAGTGCCTTACTCCTCCTTAGGCCAGTTTTGTAGAGGCATGCAGTGAACTGGGAGTGCATGACTGAGTCAAAGGCTACAGATATATCCAAGAACACTAGGATTAAGCTTTGGGTGGTTTTCTCAGTGCGTGTGACTAGATTAAGGAGGGATGCCAGTAGATTTTTGGTGCTATGGAAAGGTTTAAAACCATGTTGGTACTCATCCAGGGGGGAGTGGGATTCCACAAAATCTTACATCTGTAGCTGGACCGCCTTTTCAATTATCTTGGCAAGTGATGGGATACTTGAGATGGACCTGTATGAGGAGGGAACAACTGGGTCTAGTGTGTGGGATTTCAGTAGTGGTCTTAATAGATGCCTGCTTCAGGGTGGTTGGCATATATCTGAGCTCAAGTGATGATTGGATGTGTTGGGTGAGTGGTAACAATTCCTGTCTGGCAGTTTTGATCCATGGGAATGGGCACAGGTCCAATGGGGAAGTGGTACTGTTTAGACTAGCTGTGATGTTCTTGAGTTGCCTGGAGGTGATGGAGCTAAAGATTGGCCAGGTCTCTAAGTCTGGGGCTTTAGTAGGATTGTTTGTGTATCTGGGTGGGGTGATGGTAATGGAGGCACCTGCTTGCTTGGCTTGTTGATGCTGGGCCATCACGATCAGTGAAATAGATGTGGTTCTCGTGGTGGTGGGAGCTTTGAGCTGTTGTGCAATGTCAAATAGTTCCCTGGATCTGTTAAGGGAAGAATTAAGTAAGTTTGTGTGGTGCTCCCTCTTTATCTGAGTGAGGGCACAGTATTGCTTCAGGGCCCCGGAGTATCCTGCACAAGTGTCTGGGCTTTTATGTTGTCTCCACTTGCGCTCGAGGCGTCTGAACTTGTTCTTTGTCAGTTCGAATTCTGGAGTGAACCATGATGCAAGGTGGGGCCTTGCCAGGTAGGGCCTTTTCTTCAGGAGACTGCTGTTAGGATTGGTGGCATAGGACGAAATGAGGTTGTTCCATTGATCGATAATGATAAATGAGGTTGTTCCATTGATCGATAATGCTATCTAATTTGTTTGGGTCGATTGGCTCTGTGTTCATGTGTATTAGGGGTCGTATTTTAGCTAAGAGAGACTTTGTCAAAAGCCCGAAGTCTCCGGGTGTGTGTCGAGGGGGGTATGTTTGCATGGTACGCGTTGCTGCTAGAGAGGAAGAATGTGAGGAGTCTGTGATCAGACCAAGGTACTGAAGAACTTTGAGTCCTTGAAGAGAGATCATGGTGAGGCCAGTTAGCTGGTGTGAATGAGGTCCAGTGTTGCACCCTTGCTGTATGTTGCTTTTGTTATTTGGTTGAGTTATAGTGCCTCCATGGCCTGCAGGAAGGAGGACGCATGTTTGGTTGAAAGTATTGGTAGGTTGAGGTCTCCCAGCAGAATGAACCATTTATTTTTGATATTTTGTGCACGCTTCTTCGAGAAGTGGGAAAAGATCACTGGTTCCTGATCGGGAGAAAGGGGGTCTGTACACTAGGCAGATTGAGAGATGGGGGTTGGAGATGAATATGGTGTCCATGTCTTGAGAGAAGCTGTGGTGCATCATCTTGAAAAATAGTGATTCTTTAGATATGACTACTCCTTCCTCTTTCTTGAGTCTAGGGCGATTAAAGAGCTGGTAGGCAGGTATGGTCATTTGCTTTAGAAAGACTCTATCCGTTTCCACAAGCCAGGTTTCTGTAATGCATGCATTATCAATTTGGTTGTCCCTTTTGTGATAGGGATTTTATTCCGTAAGAATCTTGCATTGTTGAGCATACATTTGAGAGGCGGGTTAGACTGCGAGTCAGCCTGGATAGAGGTGGAGAAAGGGTGAATCTTGAGGAGATTGGCAGGGTTTCTGGTGTGTGGCTTGATTTAAAAGACGACATAGTCTGCTATGCGGTTGGTAAATACTAGGGATGATTGCTGAGGATGTAAATGTAGAGATGTGAGAGAGTGTGTGTGATGAGAAGTAGGATAGGGAGGATTGAAAAGTTGTGGGGCATGTTGGTAGAGGGTCTTAGATGTGATGGATGAGTTAAGGGCACGGCCACAGGAGCTGGTGTAGGTGGTCTCTCTAAGGCAAAGTAGTGGTGAGAGGTTGTGCTTGGCTAGATTTCTAGACTGAGCTGAACTAATGCTTAAGTTGGGTAGTGTTTGCTTGGGAGTGGTCTCTGGTGCTGGTGGGCTTATGACACAAAGTCTGGCCATGCCGGCCTGTCGTCTTGTTATCTCGTGGATCTTCAGTGTTGCTTTGGTCCCCACCTAAGGGCCTTCTGGCAAGGTCCTCAGGCACAGGTGCACCTAGCTTGCCTGCACTTTTAAATTTGCCACCGGAGGTGATTGGACAGGGAGGTTCAGCTTACCGCCTCTCCGCTGGGTCCTGCTGCTTTTGCTCTTGTGTTCCTGATGGTTCTGCTGTGGAAACGGGCAGGCTGGGTTATGGCAGCTGAAATGTTAGGCAGATTGAATGATGCCAGGATGTTTTTGTGGTGCCCAATAGAAGCTGGGCTGGGGATCACTCTCTGCGGTGCACCTAGCTTGAAACTTCATTGTCCTTTCCAGTCCAGTACGTATGGGTTATCACTGTCCTCCAGCAGCCTGGAACTGAGCATGTCAGATTTCTGACCTCACAGGATAAGAGCTCCCTTTTCAGCTCCAGGAAAAACCAGTATCTCAGATCCCAGTAGATGGAGTAGAGCCTACACATGGTGGAGTCCACTTAAGGAATTAGCCCTAGTCAACTAGCCAAAAAAAAAAAAAGAATTACACAGAGCTAAGACTAAAGCAGCATTATTACCCTATTTGAAACTGATTAAATTACCTGCAGGTAAAGGCTGGGTATAGCACTGATCATTGAGGTGCAGTTGTAGGCTTACAAAATACAGAGACTGCCTCCCTCACCGGGTCCTTGATTGGGCCAAGTAAAGCTTCCTGTTGGTCCAGGGCCCTGTCACCCCCAGTTGTGCAGCCTAACACTAGCGGCGCTAGTCTTCGGTGTCGTCCTCTCTAACCGTGATGCCTAGCGTTGCTTCAAATAAAAATTTAAAAAAAAAACCCTGTAGAAAAGAAGCAAGAAGTTCAACCATGAAGACTGCGAGTATACCAAGGCTTTTTGTTTTTGTCAGCTGCTGATTACAGTTGCGCAGCCATAACTCTTGCTGGGACCAACTCTTTGGCATCGTCGTGAGTGATGTAGTTGCTGAGCAGGTCTCCCTGTAGTTACTAAGCAGGCCGAAAGGCCGTGTCAGGCAGTATATGAGCTGCACGGCTCCCTGCTGTGTAGTTTGTGCAGTGGGCTGCAGGCTAGCAGACAATGGTGTGTGCAGGGGCTGCCTCAGACAGGGAAAGGCAGCGAAGGCAGTTTTTACTGTCGCAGAAATGGAGCACACATCTGGGCAGACAATCGGAGCATACTGTGGTTTCTGAAGCTGTGGTTTTGGTGGGAAATGTGGCCATGTTGCTGCAGCCAGCCATTTCAGGACCTGTTCAGTCAAAGTCCAAACGTAAATCAAAACACACAGCAGAACCAGGGATGGTGTCCTTAAACCTTGCCAATGCTTCGGAGGTTCTTTTCCCCTGATTTCATTTTATCCATACACAGAGCTTATTGCCTCAAAATGCAGCACTCTGCCAAGGTAAGCAGCCATTCCGGGTCCCTATTTGGGGGCCAAGCCTCTGCATGGGGACAATCCAGGAACAGGGGACTCTTGTAAGAGAAAGCAGGCTGTGGTGGAGAATTGCTGGGAAGATCAGGGCTCCCCGGAGTCCCCAGATTTGGAGAAGCTGGGAGAAGGCCCTTCAGATCTTTGGGGAGGGACAGGAGCTGGGAGGAGGGAGAGTGAGATCCTTCAAGGGGACAATCCTAGAGTGTTTCGGGTGTTTCATAGGGAAGAACTTCCAGCTCTCATTACTCATTCTTTGCTCTGAATATGGCATTTATGCCGGCTATGGTGGAGGAACCCTTAGAGGACCCTCTGTTGCAGAGCTGGAAGCGATTCCAGGCATGTTTCTCAGTGCACAGAGTGATCAGGAAAATGAAGCGGAATGGGAAGTTCCAGAAGCAGGCCTGAGAGGTGATCAGGCTATGGCCCGCCTGTACCCTATCCCAGAGGAGGACATAGACTTGTTGAAAATGCCTAAGGTGGATGCCCTGGTATCAACAGTAACAAAGAAAACCACGATTCCAGTTGAAGGAAGAGCAGCTTTGAAGAACTTACAGGGCTGCAAGTTGGAGGCACTTCTGAAGCAGGCCTTTGACACTAACATCCTGACCTTACAGGCCTGGGGCTTACGCTGGCTCCAAGGGTTGGCCTCAGCAACAGGGAATGCCTCCCAGGAGCAACTGGAGGTGACTAAACGTGGAATTGGTGTTGGCTTACCTAGCGGATGCCTTTTATGAACTGGTGCACGCATCCTCCAAGAATATGGCTTCCATTATAGTGGCAAATAGGCTTTTGTGGCTGTGTAATTGGTTGGTAGATGTCTTCTCCAAGATGAGACTCAGCAAGCTTCCCTTTAGGGTAAGCTGCTGTTTGGGGGGTGAGGGGGGAGGGCATTGGATAAGTTGGTCAAGGACCTAGGGGAAACCAAAGTATCCCGGTTGCCAGAAGATAAGCCCAAATGGCCGAAGCATGATAGTACGGTTTGAGGTCAGCCAAAGGACTTCAGGTGGTTTTGGGTGTCTCTGCCCTTCCAGCATGACTGCTTCCCTCGGAAAGGTTCTTTCAAGGCTGCTGGGGAGCTAACAGAGGTTACTATTCCGCTCTGGTGGCTTCCCCTAAAAAAGCCTAATGATGCCAGGAGGGCCCAGGGGGAGTTGCCTCCTCTGGGAGATCGGTTACAACAGTTTTACTCTACCTGGGCCAGTATCACAATGGACCAGTGGGTGTTGGGAGATTTTTCGGGAAGGGTATGCGCTCGAATTTGGGCATCCTTTCCCAACACCTTTATCCAATCACCTTGTCATGCACCACTGAAGAAGGCTATGCAAGGACACCCTTCAACATCTCTTGGATCTGCAGGCGGTAGTGCTGATTCTGTCAGACCAGTATGGACTTGGCAGTTACTCTATCTACTTTGTGGTCCCCAAAAAAGAGGGATCCTTCCGGCCCATCATGGACCTCAAGCATGTCAACTGGTTCTTGAGTGTGCCACATTTTCGGATGGAAACTCTGCATTCTGTCATAATGGCAGTAAGACAAGGTGAATTCTTGGCAGCTCTGGACCTCACCGAGGTGTACCTGCATATTCCGATTTGGCTGGACCATCAGCAGTTTTTGTGTTTCACTGTACCTTTGAGGCATTACCAATTCTGAGCACTTCCCTTTGATCTAGCTACTTCTCCATAACATTTACCAAGGTGACGATGATGGTGGTGGTGGTGGCGGCCTTTCGAAAGGAGGGTGTTCTGGTGCACCCATATCTGGATGACTGGTTTATCAGAGCAAATTCCCAGGAAAAGAGCAGGACCGCTACAGCAAAGGTGATGCAGGTGTTGCAGAGTCTGGGCTGGATGATCAGTGTTCACAAGAGTCACCTGCAGCCAGTTCAGAGCTTGGTCTACCTTGGGGTGCTGTTTGACATCGGGCGAGTCTACCCGCCGATCGAGAAGATGTAGAAACTTCAACAGCAGGTGTGCAAGTTCTTGGGCATGAAGGTACCTTTGGTGTGGTATTACATGCACGTTTTAGGGTCCATGGCAGTGGCATTGGATCTGGTGCATTGGGCTCAGACACATGAGAGGCCTCTGCAGCAGGCTCTGCTCTCCCGATGGTTGCCCCAGCACCATCTGCTTTCCAAGAAGCTAGTCTGTCCATGCAAGGTGAAAGTGCAACTCGCATGGTGGTTGCAGATGGTGCACTTGGCAGCGGGGATGCCTCTAGGGCTGCCGAAGTGGATGGTGCTAATGACCAATGCCAGCGTCGCAGGATGGGGAGTGCATTGCGAGTCCCAGGTCATGCAAGGAGTGTGGACGCCAGAGGAGAGGGCATGGTCCATGAGCCACCTGGAGATTTGGGCGGTGTTCCTTGCCCTCCAGGTGTTTTAGTCACGGCTGAGGCACCAGGCAGTACACGTTTGCTTGAACTACGTGACTATGGTGGCTTATATCAATCACCAGAGCGGAATAGGCAGTGCAGTTCTGGTGGAGGAGATTCGGCCAATCCTGTTATGGACGGAAGTGCACTTGCTAGCACTTTCCACAGCCCATGTAGCAGGCAGAGACAATGTTCAGGCAGACTTCCTCAATCGGCACTAGCTAGATCTGGGTGAGTGAGAATTGAATGCAGCAGTATTTCACAGGCTCACAGTTCATTGGAGCACGCCCATCATGGATCTGATAACCACTCTAGACAACACCAAGGTGAACAGGTTTTTCAGCAGATGCAGAGAACACATGTCTGAAGGGCTGGATGCCTTAGCAAAAAGGTGGCCCAATGGAGGTTGCTGTACGTCTCGCTGCCCCCCCCCCCCCGGGCACGCATCAGACATCTGCTGCAGTAGATAAAGGCGTACCGGAGGAAAGTGATTCTCATTGCACCGGATTGACCTCGCAGGCCGTGGTACGCGGATCTCATGTGACTGTTGATAGCCCCTCCATAGCGACTTTCGAACAGGGCGAACCTGCTTTCTCAGGGACCCATTTTCATGCCCCAGGTGGATCGATTTTCACTTACGACCTGGCTCTTGAGTGGGCAAGATTGCATAGCATGGGCTATGCTCCTACAGTAGTGTTGATGCTGTTGAAAGCTTAACAGCATTCCACCTCCTTAACCTATTTCAGAATTAGGTGAATTTTTGTAGATCGGTGTGCTGATAAGGGCCTTTCGGTTACCATCCCAGATATCTTGTGCTTTCCACAGTCAGGGCTGGAGAAGGGTTTGGCCTTGAATTCAGTGGAAGTGCAGGTGGCAGCACTTTTGTGTTAGAGGACAAGTGCTAGGTGGCGTCTGGTCGATGTATCCAGAAGTTGCTGGTTTTCTTTGAGCTGTGAAGCAAGTCTGACCACTCTTGCAGGTCATGATGCCTCCTTGGAATCTGAATTTGATTCTCAGCCTTGACAGAGGCACCTTTTGAACCTTTGGCGAGATCCTTGCTGAAGGATCTCACATTAAAAACTCTTTTTGATAGCCATCTGTTCGACTCGGTGTATTTTGGAGCTCCAGGTGCTATCGTGCCTTCTTGTTTGCCAAAAGCGGGGTGTCTGTTCCATCTGAATCAAGTGGTTTCCCTTCCAGTTTTTTCACATTCGGAGTCCTCTGAGGAGGACAAGTGGTTGCATCTGCTGGGAGTGCGCAGAGCGCTGTGGCGCAACTTAAAACACATGGAATCCTTTCTGAAAATGGACAAATTCTTAGTGCTGTTAGGTGGTGTACGGAAGAGTGAGACAGCTTCCAAGGCCTTGATTGCCCAGTAGGTGAAAGAGGTCATTGCTTCGGTCTATGTGGTGAAAGGTAAGGTAGTTCCAGTGGGTTTGCTTGCGCATTCCACCAGGGCCCAAGCTTCCTCCTGGGCAAAACACTTGCTAGTGCCTCTGGTGGAGATTTGTAGGGTGGCCACCTGGTCATCCCTGCATTCGTTTACGCGGCACTATAGACTGGAAGTGCAGGTGCGGCAGGATGCTGGGTTTAGCGGTTTGGTGCTTCAGGCCGGACTTGCTGGTCTCTCCCGACTGTGAATACTGCTCTGGTGCATCCCAAACATACTCGATTTGACTGGAGGGACAGTGAAGATGAAATTAGTTCGTACCTGCTAATTGTCTTAACTTGAGTCCCTCCAGTCCAGTCCAGTCCCCTCCCTACAGGAAATGATTGTTACACTTTTTCAGGAATAACAGAAGAGGCATGTCCGGCTAGGCTGAGGGAAGAGTCAAGTGAGAAGACCATCTTATTGGGGTAAGCTCTTCTGGTCCCAAGGGGGCATGGTGGCAGGTATGTCTGTCATTGCTGAACATAGTTGAATGCTATTACTTTATCTTTGCTTATGTTTTTGCCAGGGGGTTTATAGGCGGCTAATTTGACATGCCTTATATAGGTAATGTTCTTTGGCAGTCTGCTTTATCATTAGGATACTGGTTTCCTGGAGCTGAAGAGGGAGAGCTCTTATCCTGTGAGATCAAAAATCTGACATGCCGAGTTGTGCGGCTACTTATCATCCAAACGTTTGTTCACTTCTTGGAGCTTGATCATTCTTTTCCCTCGCTGTTGTGCACCCTCCATTGTGGCAAGCATTCTTCTGACTAACCTAATTGTAAACTTGCTTTCCCCTTGTACTTTAATTTTTTCCTAAGTAGAAGTCAATATACAAGAAAGAAATTTGCATATAATGAGCCTCCAATGAATGCAGATTTGTCATGCATTTTGAGTATGGATGTCCTGGAAACCCCAACTGGTTGTGGGGTCCTCAGCACAGGTTTTGGAAGCCTCATCATAAAGTCCATATCTGATGACCTCAAGCTAGCAGAACAGTAGGACAAGATGGTAGTAGAAGCTGGAAGAACACTAGAGTGAATTATAGAGAAGTACATCCAGGAGAAATAATGAGTACATCTGGAGTAATATGTCCATATCTCATAAATGATATAGATGGATTTAAGGTGGTCCAGAGAAGGGAAGATGCAATGATGCTGAATCTAGCTCTTTGAAATGAGTTTTTGTTTGTTAAATTTTTATTTATTTTTTTAATAAAAACAAATGCGTGAAAAACAAAAACACACATTAGAACTTCTAAACCTTGTGAACTTAGCGTGTGCTAAAATAATGCGCATGAAACTTTTCTTTTTTAAGGCACGCTAATGAACTGAATGTGCACTAACAAATGGAAATTGGTGAATTTTCTGCACATTTTAAAAGCAGTTAGTATCAAACCAATTTTAAAAAAAGAAACAATCCGCTTGACCCTGACTCATACTGTCCAATTGCTAGTCTGCCTTTTTCAGCAAAGGTATTGGGAGAGTTGATTCATCAGCAGCTGAGTTTGTCAGTCAGCTTGATGTTTTAGAAAAAGCCTTTGATAGTGTTCCTCATAGGAGGCTTATCAATAAACTGAGCAGCCTGGGGATAAGTCCCAAGGTGATGAACTGGATCAGAAAATGGTTGACTGACAGACGGAAAGTGGTGGAAAATGGAACTCACTCAGAAGAAAGGAAGGTGCGTAATGGCGTGCCTCAAGGATCGGTCAGGGCATGGGACCGATAGGCCATGTGGTCTTTTTCTGTCGTCATATTTCTATGTTTCTATCTAGTCTGTCCTTCCATAACAACTACAACAGTCCCCTTTTTACCTTTAGAGATCCTCTGTGTTTGTCCCATGTTTTTTTGAATTCAGTTACTGTCCTCATCTCTACCACCTCCATTGGGAGAATATTCCACGGATCCACTACTCTTTCCGTAAAGAAATATTTCCGCATATCACTCCTGAATCTATCTCCCTTCACCCTCATCCCATGTCCCCTCGTAGCAGAACTTGCTTTCAATTGAAAGAGGCTCTCCCTGAACATTTATGCCACGGAGGTATTTAAACATCTCAATCATATCACCTCTATCCCGCCTTTCCTCTAAGGTGTACATATTAAGATCCTTCAGTCTGTCCTCATATGCTTTATAATGAAGACCACTAATCATTTTAGTAGACACCGTCTGCACTGACTCCATCCTGTTCACATCCGTTTTGAAGGTGTGGTCTCCAGAATTGCACATTATACTCCAAATGAGGTTGCACCAAAGACTTATACAGAGGCATTATCACCTCCTTTTTTCTGCTAGCCATTCCTCTCCGTATGCACCCAAACATCCTTCTAGCTTTTCCCCTCGCCTTTTCTACCTGTTTAGCTACTTTAAGATCATCAGACACAACCACGCCTAGGTCCCGCTCTTCTTTAGTGGACAAAAGTACTTCACCCCCTATACTATATTGCTCCCTTGGATTGCTGCAGCCCAAATGCATGACCTTACATTTTTTAACATTAAATCCCAGCTGCCAAATTCTAGACCATTCTTCAAGCTTAGCTAGATCCCTCCTCATGTTATCTACACCTTCCTGGATGTCTACTCTATTGCAGATTTTGGTATCATCCGCAAAGAGGCAAACCTTACCAAGCCCTTCCGCTATGTCACTAACAAAGATGTTAAAAAGAATCAGATCAAGGACAGATCCCTGGGGCACACCACTGATAACATCCTTTTCCTCAGAGTGAGCTCCATTTACTTGTACTCTTTTTCGCCTCCCACCCAACCAATTTCTAACCCAAGCAGTAACTTTAGGGTCCATCCCTAGGGTGCTCGGTTTGTTTATAAGTCGCCTGTGAGGAACAGTGTCAAATGCTTTACTGAAATCTAAATACACCACATCTAGGGCTCTCCCTCGGTCCAACTCCCTGGTCACCCAGTCAAAGAAATCAATCATATTTGTCTGACAAGACCTGCCTCTGGTGAATCCATACTGCCTCGGATCCTGTAATCCGCCGGACTCCAGAAACCTCACTATTTTCTCTTTCAGCAGTGTTTCCAATAATTTACTCGCCACCGAAGTTAAACTAACCGGCCTGTAGTTTTC
Source organism: Ichthyophis bannanicus (assembly GCA_033557465.1). Lineage (NCBI taxonomy): Eukaryota > Metazoa > Chordata > Amphibia > Gymnophiona > Ichthyophiidae > Ichthyophis > Ichthyophis bannanicus. The sequence goes on along the minus strand of CM066039.1, from coordinate 250,481,495 downwards.
AACCACATCCTTACTTCTGCTTTTGTGTAAAGGCACCACATGAGCCTCTCTCCAGTCCTTTGGCACCACTCCCGACTCCGAGGCATTGAAAAGGTCAGTCAGTGGAGCTGCTAGAACGTTCCCAAGTTCCCTCAGTATTTTCGGGTGTATCCCATCCGGTCCCATCGCTTTGTCTACTTTAAGTTTATTTTATTTATTTAGACAGTTTTGTATACCACCTTATCCTTCAATCAAAGCGGTCACAACACAATTGGGGGATACATTTAACACGCGGGATATGAGACACATACACTAATACTTACAGGGAACATGGGCAATGGAGGGTTAAGTGGCTTGCCCAAGACCACAAGGAGCATCTATGGGACTAGAAACCCCAGTCCTTCCGGCCCAAGGTTGCTGTCCTCTAGTGCGATTTGAACTTCCGACCTTCCGGCCTGAAGTACCTTGCCCCAACCACTAGGCTACTGAGATAGTTGAGATAGTTTCTCACGAACACAGTCTTTTGAAAATTGTTCAAGATGTCCTTTGCTTCTGTTCCTATTTGTGGGTGTTTTCTGAGGTCCTGCTCCTGGTTCTTCATCTGTGAACACAGAACAAAAATATTTGGTAAGCAATTCCGCTTTATCTTTATCAGCTTCTACATATTCCTCCCCTGCACCCTTGAGTCTGACAATACCACTCTTGCCCTTCCTCTTCTCACTAATATATCTGAAAAATGTCTTATCCCCCCATTTTATTGCATTGGCTATTTCCTCCTCCTTTTGAATCTTTGCCTTCTTGACTACTTTTGCTGGCTTCTCTAAGTTTTTCCAAATACAGGTGCCTGTCTTCCTCTCTCTGTGATCTCTTGTATTTCATGAAGGCCTCCCTCTTTTTCTTCACTTTCAGCTACTTCTTTCGAAAACCATAGCGGTCTCCTTTTCCTTTTACCTTTATTTACCATTTTAACAAAAAGGTTGGTTGCCCTTAAAATATCCCCTTTCAGTTTTTCCCACTGTTTTTCTACATCCCTCAGCTGTTCCCATCCTACTAACGACTCCCTGAGGCATTGGCCCATCTTCGCAAAGTTAGTCTTCCTAAAGTCTAAGATCCTCGCCTTTGAATGGATTATAGAAACATACTGTTCAATATATTTGTGAGTGATCTTGCAGAAGGACTGAATGAAAAAGTCTGCCTTTTTGCAGATGACACAAAAATTTGCAACAGAGAGGACACTTCTGAGGGAGTGGATAACATGAGGCAAGATCTAAAAACAGTGGAAGAATGGTCTATGGCTTGGCAGTTATGATTTTAATGCAAAGAAGTGCAGAGTTATGGAAGGAATTGTATGCAGTAGGGGACGAGAGGTTGGTTTGCACGGACCAGGAGAAGGACCTCAGAGCACTAGTGTCTGAGGATCTCAAGGTGGCAGCCAAAACCAGAAGCTGCATACAGAGAGGAATAACCAGCAGAAAGGAAGAGATATTAATGCCTCTGTACAAATCGATGGTGAGGCCACATTTGGAGTATTGCGTTCAGTTTTGGAGACCATATGTCAAAGGACATAAGGACTTGAAATAGTTCAGATGAAGGCGATCAAAATGATTCGGAGCCTGTGCCAGAAGACGTATGAGAAGAGACTTAAAGACCTAAATATGTTACCCTAGGGGAGAGGAGGGAAAGGAGAGATATGATACAGACTTTTAAATACTTAAAGGGTATCAGTGAACAAACAAACCTTTTTCAAAGAAGGTAAGCTGTAAAACTAGAGAGCATACGATGAAGCTGCAAGATGGTACACTTAAAAGCAATATTAGGAAATACTTTTTCACTGAAAGGGTAGTGGATGCTTGGAATGCCCTCCCGATGGAAGTGGTGGGGGCAAATACAGTGATGGAATTCAAAATGGCATGGGACAGACACAGTGGATCCCTTTATAGCAAGAGGATGAAATCAAAGCAAATTTGAATATCTTTTAATAGAGGGAGGATGACCTGCACGAAGCAGCAGGTACAACCCTAAACACAGGTATGGGGGGTTGGGAGTGACCTGCACAGAGCTGCAGTTACAACCACTCTAGCCACCTTACAGGGTAAATTAGGTGGACCATACTGGTCTTTATCTGCCATCATATACTATGTTGCTATGACTGCATTGATTTAGTGTTGGTCATGAATGGAAACCTTATTGGTTTCCTTGCTTAATACATTATGGAAGGGTTAAGTATTCCAAATCAACATTTCTGTTAGTTTTTGTTGACATCTCATCAGCTTTTGTTTGTATTGACCTTCAATTTTGCTATTGTGTTGACAATAAGTGGGGCTTGGTGAGTACTGTGATGGTTTCAGTCTTATTTTTCAGGTTGATATCAGCAGGCTAGAGTTGATATGTTGCAGCCTTCATAAAGGTGATGTAAATATGGTGGTTTTTTTAATGCTGTTGAATACTTATTTGTTGCCATTGTGTGACCCTATTAAGAGTTTTAGCCACACCAATGATTCCTTTTTCTCTGATAATGGAATTTATAATACTTCAGTTGTGGGTTGTTTATATTCCGTAATTGCCTAGATGAAAAATCATGGGCTTCTTTTGAATCTTTGAACTGAGGCCCTCTTCAGTTCTACTAATAAACTATATACTGTTCTATGCAAAGGGGGGGATGTGATCTTTCCTGTAAGGTCTGAAATAAAATATTTAGGGATTACTCTAGGTAGTCATTCAACTTCATATCAGGACATATAATCATGTCCTGATATGATGCATATATATCTGTAAATAGTTACCCTGGTTATCCAAGTTGAATCCCCTGTTAATTGTAATTACGGAGTAGTTTCTGCGCCGTAAAATTTTCTGTTCCATGTAAACCGCACTGATGCCGAATATCGCGGTATAAAAGAAACTGTAAGTAAATAAATAAATAAACTTCAAAGCAGCATATTAAAAAGGTTGTTAAATTGGCTATTTTATTTTATTTTTTAAAGCGTGCATGTTAGAGAAATTGAGACTATTTTTTGACTCCAGCTGAGTCTCGTACTATCTTTCTGGCCCTTGTAGTTCTACGTTTGGACTATTTAAAGTCAGTATTTATTGGGTTACTAAAGTCCATGCTCAGAGCACTGCAAATAGTATAAATCCACAAGTCCTACGGTAAGTCCAAAGCATAAAAACCCCAAGATTACTCAGGCAGTTCAGTTTTGAATTATTTGCCAATTGAATATTGAATTAGATTTAGCATTTTAATGTTAATGTTCAAGGCCATTCATGGCAATTCTGGAACAACTGTTTAATCATCATTGGTTCCTGGGCTACTGCCATGCTACCCTCAGTGAACCCGGTCTTGCCTGAGCTCGGAAGCTAAGCAGAGTTGGGCCTGTTTAGTACTTGGATGGGAGGACACCTTGAAAACCAGGTGCTGTAGACTTACTGTGTGGAAGAAAGGCTAGACAATCTACTTCCGGTTGCACCTTGCCATGAAAACCCATGGGATAGTTCCAACTATCCACAGGGTCACCATGAGTTGGCCCAACTCTTGGCACACAACATTATTTCAACTAGACTTATACATATCTGCTTGGATAATAATTATGTAGGACTGGATAATGGCATCTATATGAAGAGTAAAAGCTCAGGGGTTTTTATAGAATGGCTCTCACTTTGTGGAATGCCCTGCCTATGGAGTTAAAGGAGGGCACTGATCCCATGTCTTCTAGGAGGAAGGAACAAATTCCTATTTTCATAAGTTTTTAATCTTCCCTGGTGTATTAGTCAAAATAGAAAATGCATCCACCTGATCTAGGGAGTCCAAAACTTTAATACAGAAAAATCATGGCGGAAAAGGATCTCAGATTCACAAGGGCCAACTTATCGCTGATGATTTTGTGTGTGTGTGTGTGTGTGTACACAATCACCCATCATTACAGATCCTGAAAACCCCCCATTATTTTCTTATATAATACTTTTTAAATACTATTTAATATATTTCAAATTTAAATTCAAATTAGTCTTCCATGCTCAATTCAGAGAGTCCCTTATAGAAGAAGCGGTACTTATCTTCAAATTATGAAGCATATTTCAACGCTATTATAAATTTATTGCATACACCCCAATGCTATTAGCCATGCCTCTGTTTTTCACCCAGAGTTCATCAGGGAGTGATTTTGAATGCCAAATATCTGTAATTGTGCCATATGCTTAAGTGCATTTCTCAAAAGGAAGATCTTTGATCGTTGCCATCCGAGAGTCCTTTCAGCCAAAGAATGGACAAGCATGCCAACATCACTTCCTGATCGTGTCCCAGTCTAGTCCCATAACCTCTGGGTTCCCAATCCAATCCAGCAGCTTGGAGACTGAGAAACTCCACCTTTTTTGTGACATCTGTATAAGTCTCCGGTGCCCGCCTCATGCCACCAGTCACCTCAGTATCCAAGCAGCTGGATAGTTGGGAGCCCGGGGGCCCCGGGCTCACAGGAGAAACAATTGAGACATCTTAGTTTATGGGGTTAATTTAGCAGTTATTTATTTTGCAGTTTATTTCTTTGCAGTCTGTTTCTTTAAATTGGGAGCACTCCAGCTCTCTTTGGCTCTGAGTCCTCCTTCTCCCCCCTCCTGCACCTGGCTTTCTCTTCGGGGCAGCGCACGATACCGCGGCCGGCTGTTTCAGAGGTCTTGCCTGAGACACAGCGGCGGCCCGGTCAAGCTCCGGAGGGGTAAATCTGTCTTCAGAGAGAGCCGGCGCCACGCGGAAGACTGTGCCTGCTAGCGCGTTCGGCTGCTCTCCCCCTCTATCTCTACCACTGTTCGGGACCTGTACGGTGAGTCTGCCTTGAGGGGGGACGGAGGGTGTTCCTTTGCTGGTCGGGGGCCTCACGGGCAACTGCGGGGCCGTAGACCGGACCGGAGTGTTTTAATTTTTTTACTGTGCTCGTGTCTACGGCGCGGGCAGAGACCGCGGCTCTGTTTGTGCTTGTCAGCGTGCTTTCGCGCCCTTTTTGCCTCGCGGCCCTGCCTCGTGGTGGAGACGCGGTTTCTGCACGGGCCGGATTTTTTGGTTTCCCGGCCTTTTCCACGGTACTGTTCAGCCATTTAAAGGGAGAAATTGCAGCATAACAGTTCAGACATACTTCCAAGTTTAGAAGCAGAGCAGTTTTCAGCTTTTGGGTTTCTCTGTCTGCCCTCAGCGGTTTTGGTTTGGAGCTGCATTTTTCGGGTGGCCCGGGCCATTCTCTTTTAGCACCCAGGTTACTATAGAGGCAACGGTGTTCAGCATGCCCTCCAAACCCCTTTGCATTGTGTGTGGGACGCGGAAAGGCACAAATGCAGGGGTCTGCAAAGAGTGTGCGGGGGAGGCCTGGGAGCTGGATAACCCCCCCTCGCAGGCAGTTACGGCTCCAGGGCCCGTGCCAGAGGCTTCGCCTTCGCGAATACCAGACCTGACGCAGGAGGAGCCGCTGCCAGGAACATCTTCCAGTTCGGGCGCTCCGGCTTCTTCCATGGTGTTCCCCAATGAGCTCTCTGCCATCTTTTCTCAACAGTTTGTGGCGCTTCTTCAACATTCTGCTTTTAGTGGTTTGTTGCAGACAGGTTTGCCGAGCGGCTCCAGCGGAGCCGGTAAACGTCCGGCGTCCCCGCGGCTGTCCATTTCCCCGAGTAGGAGCAAGAAGCCTCGGGGGGACGATACTCTAGGGGACCTCTCCGGACTGTCGGAAAGCCCTCTATCAGATGAGGGCGCCCGCAGTGTATGTTTGGATGACGAGTTAGAAGAGGGTGAGATCTCTGAAAAGGAGGATCAGGCCAGGGTAGTGAGAGTGTTTCGGAGAGAAGAGCTGCCATCTCTCATTGTAGAGTCGCTTAAAGTGCTCAACATGCCGGAGCCTGCGGCTGCGGAGGACGAGTCGTTGGAGGATCCGCTGCTGCAGTTGTTCATGAAAACTCAAAGGGCTTTCCCGGTGCACAGGGTGTTTCAGGAGATGATTCAGGAGGAATGGAATATCCCTGAGGCACCCTTGAAAGGCGCCAGGGTGATGAGCCGTTTGTACCCCTTATTAGACCGGGACAAGGAGGTGTTTCAACCTCCCAGGGTGGACGCAGCGGTCTCGGCAGTGACCAAGAAGACGACCATTCCTGTAGATGGTAGCGCGGCGCTCAAGGACGTTCAGGATAGGAAACTGGATGTCTTGCTCAGGCAAGTCTTTGATGTTAATGCTCTCTCCCTACAGGCGGCCATTTGTGGCGCCTGGGTTTCTAGGGCTTGCCTGTGTTGGTCTCAGAAAGTTCAGGAGGGCCAGGAGTCTCATTTGGTGGGAGAAGCGGCACGTCTGGAGTCGGGGGCCGCTTACCTCTCGGATCTCCAGTACGATCTTATGCGGGGGCTGTCCAAGAGTATGGCGTCGGCGGTGGCGGCGCGGCGCTATCTCTGGTTACGTAACTGGTCCGCAGATACTTCGTCCAAGACTCGGTTGAGCAAGTTGCCCTTTAAGGGGCGTCTGCTGTTCGGCGAGGACTTGGACAAGCTGGTCAAGGACCTCGGGGAGTCCAAGGGCGGACGGTTGCCGGAGGACAAGCCCAGAGTCTCTCGGGGGGCATCGAGTTCCCGGGGGCAGTTGTGGGATTTTCGTTGCTTTCGTTCCCAAAGAGGTGCTCCAGGACAGAGGGGGTGCTTCCCCTACCGAACCCAGGGTTTCCGGGGGTATCGGGGGGCGGGCCGAGGTTTCGGTCTTAATGCCTCCTCCTCCTCCTCCTCCTCCCTTAACCTTAAAAAGTCCCAATGAAGTGAGGGGGGCCCAGTCGTCCACCATTCCCGTGGGAGGACGTCTGCGGGAGTTTCTTCCCGCCTGGGCCCACATTACGACAGATCAGTGGGTGTTGGAGGTTGTTCGCGAAGGCTATGCTCTGGAGCTCTTACGTCCCGTGCGGGACTCCTTTGTGCTCTCCCCCGGCAGGACTGTGGCAAAGCGGGCAGCCTTAAGGCAGACAGTACAGAGGTTACTTTACCTCAGAGCGATTGCGCCCGTGCCCGTAGATCAGTACGGGTGCGGTCGATACTCCATTTATTTTATTGTCCCAAAGAAGGACGGGGGTATTCGACCGATCCTGGATCTCAAAGGAGTCAACCGCTGTTTCCGTGTGTCTCATTTTCACATGGAAACCCTGTGCTCTGTCATAGTGGTGGTGCGACAGCGGGAGTATCTCACTTCTCTAGACCTGTCCGAAGCTTATCTTCACATTCCCATTCGGCTGGAGCATCACAAGTTCCTCAGGTTTGCAGTCCCGTTCGGACATTTTCAGTTCCAAGCGTTGCCCTTCGGTCTAGCGACCGCCCCGAGGGTCTTTACCAAGGTCATGGTGGTGGTGGCGGCGGCTCTGTGAAAGGAAGGCATTCTTGTGCATCCTTATCTGGACGATTGGCTGATCCGGGTGAAATCGCACGACGACAGCGTGCGGGCTACGGCCCGGGTAGTATGCTTGTTAGAGAGTCTAGGTTGGATTGTCAATATGTCCAAGAGCCATCTACAGCCTTCCCAGAATCTGGAATACCTGGGGGCGCGGTTCGATACGCGGAACGGAAGAGTGTTTCTTACCAACCAAAGGGCCCTAGAATTGCGGAATCGGGTACAGAGGTTCCTCAGGCTCCGGACTCCATCCGCGTGGCATTACCTGCAGTTGTTGGGCACCATGGTGGCGACGATAGAAATGGTCCCATGGGCGAGAGCTCACATGAGGCCCTTACAGAGGGCTCTGCTTCGCCGGTGGTCACATCAGCGAGACTCCCTCTCACGGAAACTAGCCTGCCCGGAGGATGTTCGTCAGACCTTGCTCTGGTGGTTGCTTCCCCAGTCGCGCGAGAGAGGGAAGTCCCTCGAATCGCCGGCATGGGTGGCAGTGATGACCGATGCCAGTCTGCTGGGCTGGGGAGCCCATTGTCAGGGCATCTTCGCTCAGGGGCTTTGGAGCGATCAGGAAAGCGCCTGGGCGATAAACCGGTTGGAGCTAAGAGCGGTGTCGCTGGCTTTGCAGGAGTTTCGGACGCTTCTCGACGGGAAAGCGGTCCGGGTACTGTTGGACAACGCGACGGCAGTGGCCTATGTCAACAAGCAGGGCGGCACCAGCAGTGTGTCTCTAGAGTCCGAGGCCGAGGCTCTGTGTGCCTGGGCAGAAGTCCACCTTCTGGACCTGTCGGCGGCCCATGTAGCAGGGGTAGACAACGTGGAGGCCGACTTTCTCAGCCGGATAAGAGTGGATCCCGGAGAATGGGTCCTGCATCCCGAGGTGTTCGAGATGGTGGTCCGCAGGTGGGGCAGGCCAGTGTTGGATCTCATGGCGACCTTTGCGTTGGCGAAGTGCAACCGTTTCTTCAGCAGGCGCAGGGAACGGATGTCGGAGGGCTTGGATGCTCTCTTGCAGGTCTGGCCGGAGGAGCAGCTTCTGTATGTATTCCCGCCGTGGGTGCTGATCGGCCGGGTTCTACAAAGAGTAGAGGGCTTCCGGGGTCATGTCATCTTGATTGCGCCGGATTGGCCACGGCGTCCTTGGTACGGGGACCTGGTGCGGTTGCTGGTGGCCAAGCCCTGGCGTCTCCCCGACAGAGCGGATCTGTTATCTCGAGGGCTGCTAGTCATGCCTCACGTGGGTCGATTCTCTCTTACGGCCTGGCTCTTGAAAGGGCGCGGTTGACCTCCCGGGGGTATTCTCCAGAGGTTATCTCTACCTTAGTCAAGTCCAGAAAGCGTTCCACTTCGTTGTCCTATGTCCGCATCTGGAGGATTTTTGAGGCCTGGTGTGGTGAGCGGAAGTACCAAGCATTACGGGCTTCTCTCCCGCAGATCCTGGAATTTTTACAACATGGTTTCGAAAAGGGTTTGGCAGCGGCTTCGTTGCGAGTCCAAGTGGCTGCTTTATCTTGTTTCAGAGGCAGGCTGACGGGTCAGTCACTGGGCGTCCAGCGGGATGTAAAACGATTTCTCAGAGCGGTTTCTCTTGCTAGGCCTCCGACCCGACAAGTCTTTCCCAAATGGAGTCTTCCCTTCGTTTTGGAGGCCTTAGTGGGGGAGCCTTTTGAGCCGCTGGCTAGGGTGCCACTCAAGGATCTTACTCTGAAGGTGGCCTTTCTCGTGGCAGTGTGCTCAGCTAGGCGTGTTTCCGAATTACAGGCTCTTTCCTGTAGGGAGCCCTATCTTTCTTTCTTTCCGTCTAAGGTGGTGTTACGGCCGGTGCCGGCTTTCCTTCCGAAGGTGGTCTCGGCATTTCATGTTAACCATGAAATTTCCTTGCCGGTATTGCGCAGGGATAGCGGTGGTTCTTCAACTACTCGGCTACATCTGTTGGATGTCCGGAGAGCTTTAAGGAAGTATCTCAAACGGACGGAGTCCTTTCGGAAGTCAGACAGACTTTTTGTGCTTTTCGCAGGGCCGAAAAAGGGTGATGCGGCCTCTAAGGCATCTATTGCTTGCTGGATTAGGGAGGCCATTGAATCGGCTTATGTGTTGAAGGGCAGAGTCGTGCCAAATGGTGTGAAAGCACATTCTACGCGGGCTCAGGCTGCCTCCTGGGCGGAGGCTCGTTTAGTTTCGCCGGTGGAAATCTGCAGGGCGGCGACTTGGTCGTCCCTCAATACTTTTGCTAGGCACTACCGTCTGAATGTACAGATGGCGGAGGAGACCTCCTTCGGATCAGCGGTTCTTCAGGCTGGTTTGCCAGGTCCCTCCCGTGTTTAAGTGTGTTTCACTGCTCTGGTATGGACTCAGAGGTTATGGGACTAGACTGGGACACGATCAGGAAGGTTAAATTAGACTTACCTGCTAATTGTAGTTCCTGGAGTGGAACAGTCTAGTCCCATATCCCTCCCAGAGTGCCTGGGCAAACACATGTCCGGATTGTCTCGGTTTCACAGGTAAGCTGCACTTGATTCTTAGTTCTGTTGGGACTGTTCCTTACTTCAAGCAGGGGGTTGGAATGCTCCCACTTTCTCTTAAGCGCTATAATGGGCTGGGAGTTTCTTGCCCTCATTTGCTATTTTACTGTTATCAATAATGTTTACTATAGTCTTTTGGCTTACTTGTTTCTCCGGTGAGTCTTCTTTGTCAATAGGTTACTGGTGGCATGAGGCGGGCACCGGAGACTTTACAGATGATGTCACAAAAAAGGTGGAGTTTCTCAGTCTCCAAGCTGCTGGATTGGATTGGGAACCCAGAGGTTATGGGACTAGACTGTTCCACTCCAGGAACTACAATTAGTAGGTAAGTCTAATTTAACCTTTGAAAGTGCCATATATTAAAGTGTAGTAGTAATATGTTTATGATAAACTGCTGAGAACATTATACATTACAGGGCCTATAAATGAAATGAATAAATAAAAACTAAATATCTTCCCCAGAAAGAAGATAAGGACTTTCTGATGAATATATTAAAAACCTCAGTGGTACCGATACACAAGAAGCAAGATTCTTTCCTGTGAAAGAGATTTTAGTAGGGATCATGACATGTACTTGTGACCTGGATTGGCCACTGTTGGAAACAGGATACTGGGCTTGATGGACCTTAGTCTGAACCAGTATGGCATTTCATATGTTCTTATGATACAGAGGCATTATAATATCCTTTGTTTTATTCTCCATTCCTTTCCTTATGATTCCTAGCATTATATTTCCCTTCTTGGCCGCCACTGCACACTGGGTAGAGGGTTTCAACGTGTTATCCACAATAACGCCTAAATCTTTTTCCTGGGTGGTGGTTCCCAATGTGGAACCTTGCATCCTGCAACCATAGTTTGGGTTCTTTCCTAGGTGTATAAGTTTGCACTTGTCCACATTTAATTTCATCTACTATTTGAACGTCCAGTCTTCCAATTTATCAAGGTCCCCTTGCAATTTTTCACAATCCTCTTGGGTTTTAACAACTTTGAATAATTTTGTGTCATCTGCAAATTTGTTTACCTCACTCATTATTCCCATTTCCAGGTCATTTACATATATTTTAAAAAGCAGCAGACCCAGCACATATCTCTGAGGTACTCCACTATTCACCTATCTCCAGGAACAAGCAGGAATGAGTCTTCACAAATGAGTCTTCACATATGGGTACGTCGGTACCGACGGAGCCTGCGCGGGAACGCTCCCCAGCTTCCCAAAAAGGAAAGCTTTTGGGAGCATCCCACAGCGCCTGCGCGCTGCCTTCCCGCCTTTCCTAACCGCCTCTCCCCAGTTCGAGTTTTAAAGCTGAGACAAAGAGAGAGAGAGGAAAGGAAAAATAGAGAGATACAACTGCTAGGGGAGGTGGGCGGGTTGTGAAGACTTATTCCTGCTGTTCCCAGAGATCACCTGTTACAGGTAAGTAACTGTGCTTTCTCCATTGGGAAAATTGGCCATTTAGCCCTACCCTACCCTCTGCTTTCTAGCCTTTAACCAGTTCCTGATCCACAATAGTACACTGCCTCCTATCCTATGAGGGATCTTGTCATTCTGAAAATCCAGGTACACTATATCGACCGGCTCACCTTTTGTCTACCTGTTTATTCACACCTTCAAAAAAGTATAACAGATTAGTAAGACAAGACTTTCCTTGGCTAAAGCCGTGTTGGCTTTCTCCCATTAAACCATGATTGTCTAGTGGAAAGCTCAGAATAAGCACATAGGATCTTTTAGATTGGATAGACTCTGAAGTGCTGCATCATAAATGGGCAGAATAGATAGTAACATAGTAAATGACGGTAAATAAAGACATCAGCTATCCGCTTGGTTTAGTTGAGATTCTTCAGCTTTGGACTGATAAACCATGTGTGTCCGTATTATGCAACCCAATGCCATTCTCCCTCCCCTTCTATTTCCCCCTGTTCTCTCTCTCTGGTGTGTTTGCAAATCTTTCCTGTCCATGACTTGGAGTTCTTTTCACCTGCTTCTATTATTTGTTTTTATTGTAAACCGCTCTGCCAGCTTGTTTTAAGGGCAGTATATCAAATTCTAATGAACATAAACGTAAGTGTTATTCTTACTGTAGAGGCTAAAATACCAAAGTCTGTATAAATAAGATTTTCATGTTTTAATTTGATTGTATACATTAATGGAAGTATCTTATCAAAAAGAGAGAGAAAAGGTGAAGAATCTAAAAAGCTTACAGTTCTGAAGAAGACATAAAACCAAAACAGACATAGTCATTGTCTGGCTCATGTCCAGAGAATGAATTGTCTAGGTGGGGGAATAGTAGAAAAGAAAAGCATGAAACACACCAACAGTGCATCATAATACAGTAGCCAGATATTAAGAAACTCTACTCTGTGCTAGATCTGCAAGTGGAAGTTTTGGTTTTTGCTTCTAATATAAAAATTGCTTCTGTAGTCTCGTCCTGCTCTGAAGCAAACATTTTGGTTCTAGCCAACTCTTGTGTGCATTGCATTTGCTGATGTGTAATGGTATGTGTTTGGTAGAAGATGTGGCAATGGCATGTTCAGATAGTAGTACAAGGTTGTTCAATATTATCAAGATCTTCTTGTAGCATTGAAGGGAGCTATTAACAAAGATGGACTTAAACCTAAGAAGGCAGCTTTATGACTAGCATCTGATCTGTAGGGTTGAAAAATGCCTCTGGACCTTAGTCACCAGATATGAAATGCATTTGCCCTGTACTCCCCTCCCCAACCCCCTCCTTGTAATTTTTTTGGAGAGGAGATGGTCTGACACAGAATGGCTTTGCTTTTCTTTTCTTTTATTAAATATCCTTCTCCAGGAACAAGCAGGAAGTCAGTCCTCATGTATGGGTGACATCTGTGCCGACTGAGCCCCCGTGGGAAGCATCTCCCCAGCTTTCAAAGAGAGCCTTTGGGAGATGCCACCACGCATGGGTGGTCCCCTTCCTGCCCAAGGATGCCATCTTACTCGGTTTCCTTTTTTCCGCGGAGCCAGAAAAAGTTGATCTTTTGTACATTAAACTATCTTTCTTTTCTTTCTCTGGTTACCACCGGTCCCTTTCCCACTTCCGAGCCTGGCATCGAGTCTCGGACCCATTTTTCATTTCTTTCCAGCGCGGTTTTGTGCTGCTTTTTTTTCTATCCGCTGGCCACATTGAGGGTCTTTGACCTCGCAGGAGTCCTTTTTGCCCCAATGGCTTCAAAAAGTGTGATCTGTGCACAAAAAACATATCCCTCATAAATACACACGGCTGTTACCTCTGGTGTTTAGGTGCCGACTATGACCCAGAAGTCTGCATCCTGTGCAAAAAGATATCCGCGAAGACCATCCAGCGTTGTCGGCAAAAGCAAGATAACAACTTCCACAGGTCAGATTCTGCCCCGATATCACCGGTAGCCTCATGCTCTTAGGCCCTTCACGGGTTCTCAAAGTTGCGTAAAAGCCCCTGCAGCAACTAAAAGGTAGTACTGTGGATATCTCCAGGAACAAGCAGGAATAAGTCCTCACATATGGGTACGTCGGTACCGACGGAGCCTGCGCGGGAAAGCTCCCCAGCTTCCCAGAAGGAAAGCTTTTGGGGCCTCCCACTGCGCATGCGCGCTGCGTTCCTGCCTTCCTGACCAACTCTCCTCAGTTCTTCTTTTTCCGCGGAGCCAGCAGGTCGTGTTCCTGTCACCCTGAAGAAGTTGTTATTTTAATTTATTTCTTTGGCCGCGTGTCTGCCTTCCCCGATTCCAGACCGGTACCGCCGGTATTTTTTCCTTTATTTAAAAAAAAAAAAAAAAAAAAAAATCTTCTTTTTTCCTCACTTGGTGTGTTTGTTCTGTGAGGCCTTTAGGCCTTCACAAATTCTCCCTCATGTTGAAACAAGCCTCTGGGTTTAAAAAATGCACCAAGTGCAGCGGTACTATTTCAGTCATAGACACCCATGAATGGTGTCTTAAATGTTTGGGGCCTGACCATTCCATTCCGGTTTGCCCATCCTGTTCTTTGATGTCTAAACGTGGCTTACAGAACCGGGCAGCCAAGTTTCACATGCTGTTTTCTACAGATACTCCAGCATCGACATCTTCCAGGTCTTCCTCTCCTGATGGATCTCAGGTAACCAAACATTCCTCTGGTAGGTCCTCAAAGGGCAAATCTCCCTCTAAGTATCGAGATACCCCTGGGCTTGACCCTGAGGACCCCGCCCCAGCCAAACAACCCCGGCGGGAAGCTCCGGCTTCCAAAGCTCCTCCTATGGGGTTACAGGTTGACATCGATGGCACGGCCTCGACCGATCACCTGTTAGACTGTTCTGGGGTACCGGCTCATTCATCCGGTACCGACATCCAGACAGTCGTGGCGTCCATGGATCAAACAGTTCAATCCATGCAGCAGGCCATTTTCGCTTTCATTAAGGCTGCGACGCCCTCGGTACCGCACCCTGCGGTACCGACTCCGGTTCCGGTACCACAACCGATACCGGTACCCAGGCCATCCACATCGACCAGGATACCGATTCCGGTTCCCGGTTCCGGGGTTTTTCCCGATACCGATCCGGTTCCAGGTACCCCCAATGTCGATACTGGTCGATACGCTTATCGATCCCTGGAAGCAAACAGACGATACTTTGAGTCTTCTGATGACTCTGATTCATCAGATGACTCTGCTGAAGTATCCCTTACTCTACCTGAGGAGCCCTCTTCTCCAAAGAGGAGAATGTCTCCTCCAGAGGATTTATCCTTTCAAGACTTCATCATTGAAGTAGCTAAAGGTCTTTCTATTTCTGTATCCTCTGAAAAAGAACCTAGAGCAAAAAAAAAAGTTAGACATTTTAGGATACTCTAAGGTTCCCAAAGAGGCAGTCACCTTGCCCATCCATGAAATTCTCCAAGAACACATGATGGACTTATGGGAGACTCCTCTCACCCTATCTCCACATTCTCGTCGTCTGGACACCATGTATCGTGTCCCCCCTTCTCCTGGGTTTCAAAAAATTCAGCTCCCTCACCACTCCATCGTGGTGCAGTTAGCTATGAAAAGGATAAAGTGTACTAAAAGACACTCTTCTACTCCCCCAGGAAGAGAATGTAGGACTCTGGATGCTTTTGGAAGAAAAATCTTCCAAGCAAGTATGCTTATTGGCAGAATCAACTCATACAGCCTCTATATGGGCATGTTTCTGAAGGAGATTGCATTAAAGATACGCCATTTTCTCCCCTTTATCCCAGAGGATAGAAAGGAGGAGTTCCTTCTTTTGCTAAAGCATACCCAAGATATTTCAAAGTTCTCCAACAGAGCAGCCTTTGACTCCTTTGAGGGTGCTAGCAGAGCCTCAGGTATTGCCATTGCGGCTCGCAGAATTGCTTGGCTCCAGGCCTCTGACCTAGAACCCTGGGTCCAAGATGGGTTGGGAAATTTGCCCTGTACAGGTGAGAATCTGTTTGGTAAGGAGTGGCAAATCAAAGCCACTCAAATGGATGCAGAAAATGCTGCATTAGATAGACTTTCTAAGTCTACCTCTACCCCTGTTAAGAAAAAATCTTTCAAAAAGCCTTTCTACAAGAAGGCCAGATTTGCCACAAATACTGGCCAACAATCTTCTGCAGCTCGCTTTGCTCCTAAGCGTCAGCAGCCTAAACAGGCCAGAGCAAAACCTGCAGGGGCTGCTACAGCCCAACAGTCCCAACTCCCTCAGGGTTTTTGACTTAAATCTAGAGAACTTAACCTTTCTGGCTCTAAAACCAGAACCTCTCACCATTCCAGGAAGGTTAACTCATTTTGCTCCCAGATGGGAGCAAATCACATCAGAACAATGGACCCTCTCTATCATCAGAGAGGGCTACAAACTACATTTCTCCAACCTTCCTCCCCATACCATGGTGAGAAGTTTCAATTCTCCCCCATCTCTCCTAGACCTGTTGAGTCAGGAGGTGACCACTCTTCTCGCCCAAAAGGCAATAGAAGAGGTTCCTCTTCCTCAACAGGGATCAGGTTTTTACTCCTCTTATTTTCTCATTCCCAAGAAAACAGGGGGGTACAGACCCATTCTGGATCTCAGAGAATTGAACAAATTTCTATACAGGGAGAAATTCAAGATGCTTTCTCTAGGTACTCTCCTTCCATACCTACAGAGTCAGGATTGGCTTTGTTCTCTAGATCTCAAGGATGCGTACACACATATACTCATCCATCCATCCATCCCACAGAAAATTCCTACGGTTTCTGTTCCAGGGAAAACATTTCCAGTACAGAGTACTTCCCTTCGGTCTAGCCTCTGCTCCAAGGGTATTTACCAAATGCATGGCAATAGTAGCTGCATTTCTACGCACCCTGGGAATTTTTGTCTTCCCATACCTGGACGACTGGCTCATCCGAGCTCCATCTCAGTCCGAGGCTCAGACTTCCCTGGATCGCACCAGACACATCCTGCAGTATCTGGGACTTGTGATCAATCTGCCAAAGTCTCAACTCACCCCTACGCAATCCCTGGAGTTCATAGGGGCCTGGTTGGATACCACCACTGCAAAGGCCTATCTACCTCAGGCCCGTTTCCAACGTCTAGTGCACTTAGCCTCTCAGACACAGTCCAGAAGCCACTTGACTGCCAGAGAGATGCTACAACTATTAGGCCACATGGCCTCCACAGTGCATGTGGTGCCTTATGCTCGCCTAAATATGAGAGCAGCTCAATGGACTTTATCCACCCAGTGGACTCAAGCATCAGGAGCTCTCTCAGACCAAATAGCAAACTCCAATCGTCTCTTTTGGTCTCTCCAATGGTGGATATCCACTCAAAATCTGTTGATGGGGGCCCCCTTTCAACCATTGTTGCCCCAAGCAACCCTCACAACAGATGCCTCCCAAACAGGTTGGGGGGCTCATCTCCAAGATCTCTCCACTCAGGGCACTTGGTCTCCACAGGAGACCACCCTTCATATCAACCACTTGGAACTTCGAGCAATCTTTCTGGCTCTCAAAGTTTTTCATACCCTCCTCAGCAACATGACAGTCCTTATTCACACGGACAATCAAGTAGCCATGTTTTACATAAACAAACAAGGAGGGACTGGCTCTCTGTCGCTTTGCAACGAAGCTCTAAGATTATGGGCCTTCGCCAGAGAGCATCAAATCCATCTCCTGGCAGTATATCTTCCAGGAATCCAAAACTCTTGGGCAGACAGACTCAGTCAAGTTCTGCTTCCACACGAATGGTCCCTGCACATGGATCAGGTACTCAAAATCTTCCAGAAATGGGGAACCCCGGACATAGACCTCTTTGCAAGTCCGTGGAATGCCAAACTTCCCGGTTCTGTTCCAGAATTCCGTGTCAGGGAGTTCAGGCCAAGGATGCCTTCCTCCTGCATTGGGGTCAGGGCTTCCTGTATGCCTTTTCTCCCATTCCTTTGATTCCCAAGACTCTGTTCAAACTTCAAAGGGATCAAGGGTCCATGATCCCCATAGCTCCACGCTGGCCACGCCAAGTGTGGTACCCTCTACTTTTGCATCTCTCCCAAGCCCCCTCCCTGGACTTGGGAGTGGCTCCAGACCTTCTGTCTCAGGAGGAAGGGACTTTGTGGCACCCAAACCCCAAGTCCCTTCACCTCAGAGCTTGGTTACTGAAGGCCTAGACCAGGGGTCTGCAACCTTTAAGACATAAAGAGCCACTTGGACCCGTTTCCGAAGGGAAAAAAAAAACTGGGAGCCGCAAAACCATTGCGACATTTAAAACAAATCTAACACTGCATATATTGTTTCTTACCTTAATGCTATATACGACCCCCTACTTTTCCTGTTAAAATATAGGTGTTTGGCCTATACTCGCCGTATAAGACTACCCCTCTTCCTTCGCACACCAAAAAAAATACGCCAGAAAATATAACAACAAGAAGTAACAATATTTGATTTCAAAATTATGATGATTTTGTAGTCAAATCACTAATATGAAATAAAATTATTTTTTCTACCTTTGTTGTCTGACCAATTTATTCTTTGATCATGCTGGTCCCGATCTGAGGCTTCTGCTTTCCTGTCTTCTCTTAGCTCTCTTTCTGTGGTCTATGGTCCATCTGCCAGTTCTTATCTCTTCTTTCGTTTTCTTCACTTCTTTCCATCAGCCTATTTTCCAGTCCCAGTAACCCTCCCCAATATCAGCCCCTTTCCAGTCCTCACTCCCAGTACCTTCCAATGTCAACTTGCATTCCCATGATTGCCACTGGTGTTCATTTCCTTCCAGTCCCCCTCCTTCCCCACTGACCAGTCCCTTCTAGTACAAATACCATGGCAGCCCCTCTCAGATCCAGTTCCATTCTCCCATCCCCTCATATCAGCCCATTTGTAGCCTTAGCCCCCAGTTATCTTCCAGGGCCAGCAGCTCTATCCTCCCCTCCCCACAATCAGCCCATGCCCAGTCAAAGCCCCCCAATCAGCTCGCTTCCAGTGCTAATCCCCCCTCAACCCCATTACCAGTGCTAGCCTCCCCTAATCAGCCCAATACCAGTCCAACCCCCCATCAGCTCATTACCAGTCCTAGCCTCCCCTAATCAGCTCATTTCCAGTGCTCGTCCCCTCAACCCCATTACCAGTGCTCCATCCCTCCATGTCAGCCCCCTCCCTCCCTCCATCCATATCAGCTCCCTCCCTCCATGTCAGCCCGCCTCCCCTATCCCTCCATGTCAGCCCCCTCCATGTCAGCCCCCCTCCCTCCATGTCAGCCCCCTCCATCCCTCCATGTCGGCCCCCCTCCCTCCATCCATATCAGCTCCCTCCCTCCATGTCAGCCCCCCTCCCTCCATCCATCCATCCATATCAGCTCCCTCCCTCCATGTCCGCCCCCCTCCCTCCATGTCAGCTCCCTCCCTCCCTCCATGTCAGCCCCCTCCATCCCTCCATGTCAGCCCCCCTCCCTCCATCCATTCATATCTGCTCCCTCCCTCCATGTCAGCCCCCTCCATCCCTCCATGTCAGCCCCCCTCCCTCCCTCCCTCCATGTCAGCCCCCCTCCATCCATCCATTCATATCTGCTCCCTCCCTCCATTTCATCCCCCTCCATCCCTCCATGTCAGCCCCCTCCATCCCTCCATGTCAGCCCCCCTCCCTCCATCCATTCATATCAGCTCCCTCCCTTCATGTCAGCCCCCTCCCGCCATGTCAGCCCCCTCCATCCCACCATGTCAGCCCCCCACCCTCCCTCCATTCATATCTGCTCCCTCCCTCCATGTCAGCCCCCCCCTCCATCCATCCATCCATATCTGCTCCCTCCCTCCATGTCAGCCCCCCCCCTCCATCCATCCATTCATATCTGCTCCCTCCCTCCATGTCAGCCCCCCTCCCTCCATTCATTCATATCTGCTCCCTCCCTCCCTCCATGTCAGCCCCCTCCATCCCTCCATGTCAGCCCCCTCGATCCATCCCTCCATGTCAGCCCCCCTCCCTCCATGTCAGCCCCCCTCCCTCCATGTCAGCCCCCTCCATCCCTCCATGTCAGCCCCCCTCCCTCCATCCATTCATATCTGCTCCCTCCCTCCATGTCAGCCCCCCTCCCTCCATGTCAGCCCCCTCCATCCCTTCATGTCAGCCCCCTCCATCCCTTCATGTCAGCCCCTCCCTCCATCCATTCATATCAGCTCCCTCCCTTCATGTCAGCCCCCCTCCCTCCATGTCAGCCCCCTCCATCCCTCCATGTCAGCCCCCTCCATCCATCCATTCATATCTGCTCCCTCCCTCCATGTCAGCCCCTCCCCCCTCCATCCATCCATCCATTCATATCTGCTCCCTCCCTCCATGTCAGCTCCCTCCCTTCTTCTGCAGCCGCGGCTCCCTGCCTCTTACGGAACCGCGGCTGTGCTTTTAAAATCATCTCGGAGCCCTTCCTGTCTTGACGGGCTCCGTGCAGCATTGTCCCGCCTCCAAAACTTCCTTTAGAGGCGGGACAATGCTGCACGGAGCCCGTCAAGACAGGAAGGGCTCCGAGATGATTTTAAAAGCACAGCTGCGGTTCCCTAAGAGACAGGGAACCGCGGCTGCAGAAGAAGGGAGGGAGCTGACATGGAGGGAGCCCATAACGCGACGTTTAAAGCGGGCAGTGTGCTCCAGAGCCGCGGCAAAGGTGAGAAAGAGCCGCATGCGGCTCCGGAGCCGCGGGTTGCCGACCCCTGGCCTAGACCTTCACCACTTCAATCTTTCGCAGCAAGTGAAGGATATCCTCCATGCCTCTAGGAAACCTTCCACTAGGCGTTCTTACGCTTTTAAATGGAAAAGATTTTCCATTTGGTGTGCTCAAAAGGGTCTTAACCCTCTAGCACTCCCATTGAATTCTCTTTTGGAATATCTCCTGCATCTCTCCAATGCAAATTCAGTAAGAGTCCATTTGAGTGCTATTGCGGCATCACTTAAGCCCATCAATGGACAACCTGTTTCCTCTCATCCTCTTATTGCAAGATTCATGAGAGGCCTAACCTTAACTAAACCTCCCATTCAACCTCCTCCGGTGGCATGGGACTTAAACTTGGTTCTTGGTCAGCTTATGAAGCCATCTTTTGAACCCTTAGCCACTACCTCCTTGAAATTTCTTTCCTGGAAGGTTATTTTTCTTATTGCAGTCACCTCAGCTCGCCGTATCAGTGAACTGCAAGCTCTAGTGGCTAATCCACCTTATACAAGGTTCCATCATGATAAGGTGGTCCTTAGGACCAATCCCCACTTTATGCCTAAAGTGGTCTCCCCTTTTCATCTTAATCAAGAGGTATATTTACCTGTCTTTTTTCCAGCTCCTCATGCATCCACTGCAGAGAGGAACCTTCATACTCTAGACCAGGGGTCTCAAACTCAAATTGCTTTGAGGGCCAAATGAGGACTTGTAGAGTAACCCGGGGGCCGCACAAGACGCAGGCCTCATTTGCATAAGGGCTTCATTTGCATAAGGGATCATTTGCATAAATATTTGCATAATGTTACCATACACTAACTTTGAGTAAACATGCCTCTTAATGAGTGTATGGATAAAGAAAGACTAAAAGATTTCTACATTACTATAAACCAGTGCCAACCGCCAGGCACATTAGGAACTACTAGAAACACTGCTCATTTAGAACCCATAGCAAACCTGCCATGTCCTAACAGCACTACCAGGACTCACAAAGCACCATACCCTAACTATCAAAAGGCAACACTGCAAATATTAAATCAGCACATTTCAGAGAATAACAATACATGACCTACTCGGGAAAGAGAACAAGTGGCAATGTCAAATAGGAATTACATAAACAGAATACCTCAGCTCAGTTACACATGCAGAACATACACCATCACCAAACAAGGAATCACAATTTAGAAACAGGAAGACAATTAAACTGGGAACCCCAAAAGCCAAACTTAGAATGTACAACACTGTAGAAATAAAACTATACATTGATTTCCTCTTGTATTAAATAAAGTGCAGACGTTAAAGATGCACATTTCCAAGAGCTGACATATTTCAGTTAATAAATTCAAAATAAAGAGATATTTTTCTACCTTTTGTGCATTTTTTTTCAGTTGCAATTGTTCCAGCCACTTTCTTCTGGTTGCTTTGTGTCTTCTGCTAACTCTCCATCATCTGCTGTCCATTT
Source organism: Ichthyophis bannanicus (assembly GCA_033557465.1). Classification (NCBI taxonomy): domain Eukaryota; kingdom Metazoa; phylum Chordata; class Amphibia; order Gymnophiona; family Ichthyophiidae; genus Ichthyophis; species Ichthyophis bannanicus. The sequence goes on along the minus strand of CM066039.1, from coordinate 250,460,029 downwards.
GTCCTTTCTTCTTTCCCAGTTTTTTTCCATTCTCTCTACATCTGCTTTAACATACTAATCATTCTCCTTTTGCTCTTTCCTCATTCCTATTTCATCCACTCAAATTTTACCCCTCCATCCTCAATCCCCACTTACTCTCCCAATACCCGGCCAATTGTAGATTTTTCTTCCCTCCCACACAAAATATATTTCCCCTCTCCATTTCACTCTCCCAGCCCCATCCCATTCTAATCGTCCCCCAACATCAACTCCCTTCTAGCTCCTGCCCCACCCAGCATCCGCTCCCTTCTAGTCCCCGCATCATCAGCCCATTTCCAGTCCTAGCTCCCTCCCCTCACAGCCCATTTCCTTTCCAAGCCCCCCTCCCCATCAGCCCATTTCCATTCCAAGCCCCCTTCCACTCAGCCCATTACCATTCCAAGACCCTGTCCCCATCAGCTATTTGCAGTTCAAGCTCCCCCTTCTACTCGGCCCATTTCCAGTCATAGCACCCCCCCCCCCCAGTCCATTACCAGTTCTAGCCCCCCCCCCATAGCCCATTATCGGTCCTAAGCCCCCCAACAGCCCACTTCCAGGCCTAACACTTCCATCGCCCCATCTTCATTCTTAGCCCCCCAATCAGACCACCTCCAGTCCTAACCCCCATCTGTCCATTACCAGTACTATCACCCCATTTCCAGTCCTCCCCCCCCAGCAGCCCACATCAATCCTGCTCCCCCCCCAGCAGCCCACATCAATCCTGCTCCCCCCCCCCAGCAGCAGCCCACATCAATCCTGCTCCCCCCCCCAGCAGCAGCCCACATCAATCCTGCTCCCCCCCCCCAGCAGCAGCCCACATCAATCCTGCTCCCCCCCCCCCCCCGGGGAAACAAACTTTAGAAAACAGCTAGCTGCTGCTCCTGCCGCTGCCGCGGCGGGTAGCAGCAATACCGCATGTCCCGCGGCCCCCCCCCTTGCCTGTCAGTTCTTCTCTGCTTCGGCTTTCAGAGCCGCGAAGGGAGAGCTTCTCCCTCGTGACTCTGTTAAGCCCGCTGGGGCTTATGGGAAATTTCCCATCTGCCCCGGCGAGCTTAACAGAGTCGCGAGGGAGCAGCTCTCCCTTCGCGGCTCTGAAAGCCGAAGCAGAGAAGAACTGACAGGCAAGCAGGAAGGGATCGGGGGCCGCGGGACATGCGCGCAGAAGCCGGGTTGTGTATCGTGGGCCGCACAAAGGTCTCTCGCGGGCCGCATGCGGCCCGCGGGCCGCGTGTTTGAGACCCCTGCTCTAGACTGTAAAAGAGCTCTTGCCTTTTACCTCCACAGGACACAGCAACATCGAAAGTCTTCTCAGCTTTTTGTTGCTTTTGATCCTTCTCATTTCGGACTTCCAGTCTCCAAAAGAACACTCTCCAATTGGATTGCTCAGTGTATCTCTTTTGCTTACCAGAGTAAGAACCTTTCTCTGGAGGAAACACAAAACAAGAGCACTACTCGCAAGAAACTGAGGAACACAACGAGTAGAATGGTAGTCACATGCGCTTTATTCAAAACCCCAACGCATTTCGGCGACAGCCTTCATCAGGGGGTGCTGGAGGACAACAATGCAATACAACAAATTTATTAATCATAAAATATGATAAACAATGTTAAAAATATAAATAATTGCTTAAATAAAATAAATTTAAAAAATAAAAAATAAAAAATTAAACATAAAACAATACATCATACAAATTAAAAATATGTAGAAAAAAAAAAAATATATAAAAATATATATATAAAAAAAATATATATAAAAACCACACATACTTACAGATAATCTCTATTGGTACACTAGATGTAGCGCGAACAACAATAAAGGTATGACACGAAACCAATCGTGTAGTAGATAAGGCTAAAAAGAACAATAATATTAATGGAAGCAGAAAAACATTAGTGACATGAATAAAATAAAACGAATAAAAAATGGCAATCAAGCATATGGATCGAACATAACAAAAAAAAAAAATATAAATATATATACAGGAATAATCATCAACAAATAAAAAGAAAACCCAGACCTATAGACGATGAAAACCAAGCAAATTAGCTGCATAGAAAAAACCTTTTGGTAAAAAATAATAAACAAATAATAGTGTAAGGAAAAAACAGTAAACAAAGGGGATTTAACCATGAAGAATACTTGTGGTGGGTAGTAACATTGTAACAGAACCCCTTAAACAAAGTAACTTAGCTATTACAGCTAAATTGGAGATTAGGCTTTAAAAACAATGAAAGTAAACCTTAGGAATTGATTGATTTGAATAAAAACACATCGTTTTAAAAAAAACATTATTCCATCTTATAAAAAAAGGAGAGGTGTGGATACATAGAAAATATAAAAAATATATAATATAGAATGAATAGTATTAAACTGGATTAAAAACGACAAAAATAGTCCAAACAAAACAAACACTACGACGCCACCGGCTAGCTGAGTACACACTATTCAAAACGCCGATTTGGACGCGCATAGTTAGCAGCTGAGACATAAAAACTGGTTAAAACAACATGAAGATTGGCATAAAAAATATATCGGGAAAAAGAATTAAAATTAAAAAAACAGATCACAAACAATAAAGTATAATGCAAAAATAGTGCAAACAATTGGAAGCACAGCCCGTGCAGGCAAAAGCATTTCATCTCTGCTATTGTTAGGAGCACCAATCAGTATTAAATGAAAAAATGTGCGTTTTATAGCATAAAATTGCAGAACGCAACTGGAGGACAAACAGATTGTAGCAAAAATAAAGGTTTAAAGATATGGCTCACGAAGCGGGTACCTCACTGCCACCGGCTAGCTGAATAGCAATCCTTAAAAACGCCGATTTTGGCGTGCATTAAAAATGAGAGGGAACAATAATAAAATACATATTTATTTTATTTATTTTATTTATTTAGCATACATTTGTATACCGCTACTTCCAGCGATCAGTAGCGGTTTGATTAACGAAAAACGGATTTGTACAATCATGTCAAAATTTAGAAATATACACACATTGATTTGGAGGAGAAAGCACAGCACACGTGGGGAGGACATATGGGGATGATTCAGACATTACATATTTACATATTTACTTATTTACATAAACTGCCACCATGTTTCATTGGGTGGTATCATTTCAATCCCTGGGATTATAACAGACTGTATTGGCACTGGAAAAGATGTGTCTTGAGCTTCTTTCTGAATTCCATAAGGTCTTTGACAGCTCGTAGCTCCGGTGGTAGTTGGTTCCAGATGGACGGGGCCGAGTAGGAGAATGCTCGTTGGCTAGTAGTGGTATTTACAGATCTGATATCCGGGGGAACATGGAGTGTATTTGAGTGGACTGTTCGCCTGCTTCTGTTGGGTGGTTGCGTGCTGATAAGGGTGGAAAGAAAGGATGGTGCTATGTTATGAATCAGTTTGAAGGTGGTTACTAGTATTTTATATTTTACCCGGGCTGCAATGGGGAGCCAGTGAAGCTCGATTAGTACAGGGGTAATGTGCTCAGTGAGGTTCTTTTTCATGATGACCCTAGCCGCAACATTTTGGGCCATTTGGAGAATGTTGAGGGTTTTTTTTGGAAGACCCTGTAGGATGGCATTGCAGTAGTCGAGGTGTGGCATGATTAGAGCTTGCGCAACAGTCCTGAAATCTTGAGGATCAATGATGCTCCGTAGGGGTTGTAGGACTTTAAGTTTGTGGAAAACGGCCTTGTTGGTTTTGCGGAGGTGCTTTTCCATCATATACATATACATATACATAAAAGGACGTGAGACCGGAGGAACGAAATATAAGCCATGACCATGCAACCATGCACATTAAAATATAAAATATTAAATCAACTGCAGACCATAAAACCAATTGAGGGGAAAAGAACCATAGCACCCACAGGACAAAACATTTCATCTATGCCATTAATAGGAACACCAATCGTTATTTGAAAAAGGTCCTTTGAATATAGGAAATGTAGCATAAAATTGCAATAACATAAGGGACACAGTGAAAGAAAAACCAGATATACAACAAATAGAAGATAAAAATGGCTCACGGAGCAGATACCTAAACCGCCACCGGTCAGCTGAACAGCAAATCTTGAAAACGCCGATTCTGGCGCGCTTTTAAGGTGAGAGAGTACGGCAGCTAATTTGCATATTCATAAGAGAACATAGAACCAAAAAAAACGAAGTGTAAACCATGGACCATGCAAACCTACATATTTGAATATCAAATGTAAACCATACAAACTACTAATGGAAAAACTAAAAATAATGACAACGAGTAAAAACAAAACACTACTGGCTTGAAATCGTAATTCAAACCCGTATTTCTGTATATATATTTATATATATATTTTTGTTATGTTCGATCCATATGCTTGATTGCCATTTTTTATTTTATTCATGTCAATAATGTTTTTCTGCTTCCATTAATATTGTTCTTTTTAGCCTTATCTACTACACGATTGGTTTCGTGTCATACCTTTATTGTTGTTCGCGCTACATCTAGTGTACCAATAGAGATTATCTGTAAGTATGTGTGGTTTTTATATATATATATTTATATATATATATATATATATATATATATATATATTTTTTCTACATATTTTTAATTTGTATGATGTATTGTTTTATGTTTTATTTTTTATTTTTTAAATTTATTTTATTTAAGCAATTATTTATATTTTTAACATTGTTTATCATATTTTATGATTAATAAATTTGTTGTATTGCATTGTTGTCCTCCAGCACCCTTTCTCTGGAGGGCCATGTCACCGCTCACAACGTGAGGGCCATGGCCACCTCTATGGCTCATTTAAACTCTGTGTCCATTGACCAGATCTGTCAAGCAGCCACCTGGGCCTCGGTTCATACCTTTACAGCCCATTACTGTTTGGACAAGGATTCCCGCCGGGATGCCTTGTTTGGTCAGGCTGTCCTCAGACACCTGTTCCATTCTTGAACAACTCCAGCCCACCTTCCCTGAATGGATGCCTGAGATCCATAGGAAGATGAGGAACCTTTCAGGGTCTCATACCCTTCAGGGGATCTCCCAGGCATCTTAGCTAGGGAGTCCCCATATGTGAGGACTTATTCCTGCTTGTTCCTGGAGATAGCACAGTTACTTACCTGTAACAGGTGATCTCTGGGAACAGCAGGAATTAGTCCTCACAACCCACCCGCCTCCCCTAGGAGTTGTATCTATCTCTCTCTTTCCTTTCCTCTCTTTACTGTCTCAGCTTTAAACTCGAACTGAGGAGAGTTGGTCAGGAAGGCGAGAAGGCAGTGCGCATGCGCAGTGGGAGGCCCCAAAAGCTTTCCTTCTGGGAAGCTGGGAGCTTTCCCGCGCAGGCTCCGTCGGTACCGACGTACCCATATGTGAGGACTAATTCCTGCTGTTCCCAGAGATCACCTGTTACAGGTAAGTAACTGTGCTTTCCTTACTATCCCTCCTCCACTATTTAAATCAAAGGCAATCATGCTATGATCACTATTGCCAAGTGGCCCCAACAACCTTATCTCTTGCACTAGATCTGGTGTTCCACTAAGGACTAGGTCTAATATGGCTTCCCCTCTGGTCGGTTCATGAACCAGCTGCTCCAAGAAGCAGTCATTTATTTCATCTAGGAACTTCATCTCCCTAGCATGTCCTGACGTGACACTGACCCAGTCGATACCGGGGTAGTTGAAATCACCCATTATTATTACTGCGCTGTAACATTTGTTAGCTTCCTTGATTTCTTTGAACATTTCATCATCCATTTGGTCATTCTGGCCAGGCGGTCGATAGTACACCCCCACTGCCATTGCCTTCCCCCTTTTACATGGAATTTCAATCCATATAGATTCTACAGCAGATTTTGTTTCCAGCAAAACTTTAATCCTATCTGACTCAATGCCCTCTCTAACATAGAGAGCAACCCCTCCACCAATTTGATCAGCTCTATCATTACGATATAGTTTGTACCCAGGTATCACAGTGTCCCACTGGTTGTCCTCCCTCCACCATGTCTCTGATATTCCAATCATATCTAACCTTTCATTTAGTGCTATATATTCTAACTCTCCCATCTTATTTTTTAGACTTCTAGCATTTGCATACAAGCATTTTAGAGAATGTATTTTATTCATATTAATTTGGCTATTGTTAGACATGGGTAATTTGGGATCTTTAAGCTCTGTCTGCTCCATACTTGAGGGCATTTGGGCTAGTTTACTCTTTTGTGGAACCTCTCTGCTTTTGGTAGTATCCTTCAAAGATACATTCTTCCGAACCATCTGCTCTTGGGCGACTGTCGGCTTTCCCCTAATATCTAGCTTAAAAGCTGCTCTATCTCCTTTTTAAAGGTTAATGCCAGCAGCCTGGTTCCATCCCGGTTAAGGTGAAGCCCATCCCTTCGGAAGAGCCCCTCCTTTCCCCAGAATGTTCCCCAGTTCCTAAAAAATCCAAAACCCTCATTTCTGCACCATTGTCTCATCCATGCATTGAGACTCCGGAGCTCTGCCTGCCTTTTGGGTCTTGTGCGTGGAACAGGAAGCATTTCGGAGAACGCTACACTGGAAGTTCTGGATTTCAACTTCCTACCTAAAAGCCTAAATTTAGCCTCCAGAACCTCCCTACCACATTTTCCTATGTCATTGGTACCAACATGTACCAAGACAGCAGACTCGTCCCCAGCACTATCTAAGACCTTATCTAGGTGGCGCTTGAGGTCCGCTACCTTCGCACCAGGCAGGCATGTTACCAGGCGATCCTCACGTCCACCAGCCACCCAGCTATCTAAATGCCTAATGATCGAATCACCAACTATAACGGCTGTCCTAACCCTTCCCTCATGGGCACATGGCCCTGGAGAAACTTCCTCGGTGCGAGAGGGTTTTACATCACCTGGGGGACAGGTCCTAGTTACAGGATCACTTCCTGCCACACCAGGGTGATGCTTTCCTATCACGTGACCTCTCTCCTCCATGGCAACAGGGATGCTGCCAGACTGGAGGTGGGACTTCAGGACTATATCCCTGTAGGTCTCGTCTATGTACCTCTGTGTCTGTCTTATGCTTTCCAAGTCTGCTACTTTAGCCTCTAGAGAACGGACTCGTTCCCTGAGAGCAAAGAGCTCCTTGCACCTGGTGCACACGTAAGACCTCTCGCCAACTGGGAGAAAATCGTACATGTGACACTCAATGCAAAAGACTGGAAAGTCCCCATCCCGCTGCTGGACTGCTGTCTGCATCTTAGTTTTAAGTTTGTGTTTAGATCTAAGTTCTTTACTTAATAAGGGTTGCTATGGATATTTATACTTATAAAACTGTACCTAATACGTGTAATATACCTTGTTCACCTGAAGCTTAACTAATCTCAGGTCCTTAGTGTATGATTGATTTGGGTAACGAGCTTCACCTGAGAGCACCTCCTGCCTTTTAAGATGTGTAAGTACCTATAAAGCTACGATTATCCCAGGGGAGGGAGGGAAATAACACTTATTAAAAGAGGGCTGCTACACAGTACCCTGTCTTGTGCTGCTGAGGTAAGCTATATTCTGATTTGATTTAAATTATAGCTCTTAGCTGCTGCTAGGCTCTAACTTCTTATGAAATTTAAACTACAAGCTCTCTGCTGGGTTCTAAATTTAACCAGAAAGCTCTCTTCTGTGTTTTAAATTTAAGCTAAAAGTACTTTTCTGATGCTAGGCCCTGAGTGACTATTAAATGTAAACGACAAGCTCTCTGCTGGGTTCCAAATGTAAATATCCACCTCTCTGCTAGAGAGGTGGATATTTAACTCCTGTGACGACTTTGCTGTGAGTTCTAGCTCTATATTTATTGTCTTTATTGGTGTGCTACTTCACCTCCATGTTCCCTTTAGTTTTGCACTTCAGCTTTCTCAGCTGTATAACTTACCTTGCCTCTCTTAACTAACTGGCCTTTGTGTCGTAGCCAGGTTAACTGTTACTTTAAATTAAATATCTCGACTTCCGGCGATGCGTGAGTGAGGGAGGACGTGTCTCTCTTGCTCCGGGGCCGCCTCACTGATAAATCTGCTAGTTAACCTAGCTTTTTGGGTCTCCCACCTCCTTCTACACTAAGCAGGTTGTGTACTATTCCCCGGGGCGTGCACGACAACCGTGACTGCTGAAAACGATGCCGTTACCATCGAGGAAAGAGCGCGAAAAGCCGCTGAGAGCGGGGCCCTCCGCTGCGACGGCGGTGCAGCCTGCCTCGCCCAGCGCGGAAAGTACTGATTCCACCTCGGAGGAGCTGGCGAAAGAGGTGGTCCGGCTCCTTGATCCAAAATTCGACCGTCTCATGCACAAGCTTGACGGCATGGAAGAAGCCCTGAATGAGGTTGGCAAGCACGTGGAGGAGCTTGAACACCGCGTGGCTGGTGTGGAGGAGGGAGAGGGCCGCCGAGACCGAGAGCTAGAGAACCAGAAAAAAGCCCTGCTCGAGATCCAAAATAAGCTCGAGGACCTCGAGAATCGATCCCGCCGGAACAACTTGCACCTGGTGGGAGTGGGGGAAGACAGGCCCGACCGTGATTTGTTGGCCTATTTGGAGACCTGGTTGCCTGAAGTGTTGGGCCTGTCGGAGCTCAAAGGTACTCTTCAGATTGAGAGAGTGCACCGGCTGGGAGTGCGGAGGGAGGAAGGAGGTCGGCCGCGTGTGGTGATTATACGTGTGTTGAACTTTCAACATAAATGGCGCATACTGCAAGCCTACCGTAAGAGCGGTGAAATCAAGCTGGACAATAACAGGATCTTAATCTTCCAGGATTATTCAGCGGCGGTTGCAGCCAAGCGGCGAGAGTTCTCCCCAATTTGTACGGAGTTATACCGTCGGAGAGCCCACTTCACATTGGCCTACCCGGCAATACTGCGTGTCTCTCTGCATGGCCAGAACCACACTTTTGACCAAGTGGCGGCGGCAAAAAAGTTCTTAACCCAGCACCTGCCAGCGGATACGGCTGAAAGTTGCCCCTGACTGGACTTTTATCTTAGGGGCAATGGCTGAACGCCCGGACATTGGACTCGCGCCTGGAGGTTGCGGGACTGGCTGTTGTGAATTGGTGTGCCTTCTTGGGACTGCGCCTGGAAGAAGGCCAGGTAGTAGAGCGCAGCTCCTGGCCAAAAAACTGCTATCATGCTATAAGCTCCTTGGCTACTGTTAGCAAGTTTACTGGGGCTCTCTTTTTGATGCAGATCTAGTAAGGAATAACGTGGCTACAACTTTTCAGACCCTCTCATTATGGACGGGTTCGGACAGCCCAACAGCAATGTGTGTCTTATCATATTAATGGTTACTTATGCTTGGATTGATGGGGGGGGGGTGGGGGAGGGAGAAGGGAGACGGAGGAGAGATGTGTGGGGCGGCCTTGAAGCGCCGCTTGGGAGGTCCCACCTCAGTGAGGTAACTGAGGGTTTGTGTATTTGTGTTTTATGGGGTATGACCAGTTTTTACAGGGGAGGGTTAAGCAGGGAATAACGGGGAGAAAGGGGGATGTTTTGGGAGGGGTTATTGGGGGGGGGGATTGGGAGGGCAGGGGAGGGGGGAGGGCTATGTGTGAAGTGAGCGAAGAGAGCCTGCACTCCATGAGGACTGTTACTTTGCACAGGACAGGGCCTAACCCGAGAGCACATGCCCACTTGGCGAGTTGCTGGGATGATATGGAGTTCTGGGTCGGGGCTGGGCGACCTAGAACAGAGGTATGATTGGTGGTACTGTCTGATGATGCGAATGCTGGCTGGAGGGGATGCGAAATGATCTACGCATGGTCTCCTGGAATGTAGGAGGGTTGAATACCCCTGTTAAGAGGACGAAGATGTTACAGGCCCTGAAGAGGGGACAGGCACAAATAGTGTTGTTGCAAGAAACACACTTGAGTGCGGTGGAACATACCAAGCTGAAAAAAGATTGGGTGGGACAGGTATTTGCCGCATCCACGGGTGTAAAGAAGCGTGGAGTGGCGATTTTGGTGAAGAAAGGCCTAGCGGTGGAACTCATTAGAGAGCAGGCAGACCCAAATGGGAGGTTTATCTTTTTGCATGCTAAGATACAGGGACAAGAATTATTTCTGGGTAATATTTATGCCCCCAATTCTTATGATCACCAGTTTTTTCAGCTGCTGCTGCGGAAAATATTGGGGGCCCCGAAGATACCTCTGATATTGGCGGGAGATTTTAACTGCCCCCATGACCCGACCTTAGATAAATCGACTGCTGGAGGTAGTAGCGGAGCCTGGAGTAAAAAAGGAGTGGGATACCTCTGTAATATGGGTGGCTTAATTGACTCATGGAGAATTTTGCATGGAGTAGAGAGGGATTACACGCATCTGTCGAGAGCACATCAAACCTGGTCTCGGATTGACTACATCCTGATTTCGAGAGAGAGCTTGGGAAAAGTGATTAAAGTGGAGATCGAACCCATAGTAGTGTCTGACCACGCTAAGGTGGTGTTGGACTGGAGGGGAAGTTCCTCGGGAGGGGCCCGATGGGCTTTTCCGGGTCACCTTTGGCAGAATGAGGACTTTAGGGCCTATCTGATACGCCATTGGGAGGAGTACCTCAGTCTGAATGATACGGGGGACGTGGGAGTGGCGACCTTTTGTGAGGCAGGGAAAGCAGTGTTGAGGGGGCACATTATAGCGTATGTTGCGAAAGAGGAAACGCCTCAATGCGCGGCTTTTAGACCTGGCGGGACAACTACAAGAGGCCAAGCGGGCTGCCGTGGCACGCCCGAAGAGGCTTTCGGAATACTTAGGGGTGCAAAGAGCTCTTAATGAGGTGCTCAATGAGCGTGCCGTTCAATCATTGCAGTATTATCGTCACCAATTGTTTCGGTTCGGAGACCGTGCGGGACATCTCTTGGCGCGGCTGGTTAAGCGTAAAGGTGGCATTCAGGGGGTGGCTCGAGTGCGGGACAGACAAGGGGTGCACCATACTGACTTGCAGCAGATTGTACAGGTGTTTAGTCACTACTATCAAGACTTATATACGCCTGATATTGAGAATGGAGCCCAAGAGCGCGAGTTTTTGGCGGCAGTGCCCTTGCCCCAATTGACGGAGGCTGAGCTCCAGGGGCTAAACGCGAGGATGACCTGTGAAGAAATTCAGACGGTGATAAAGAGAGGGAAACCGCACAAGGCTCCGGGTCCCGACGGCTATGGAGCAGAATTTTATAAGATCCTGATGTCTCACATAACGCCTACTTTGATGGCCTTATACCAGGAAGCTCAAGAGCGGGGCTCGTATCCGAGAGATATGCGAACGGCGGCGATAACTATCATCCCAAAAGAGGGCCGAGATCCGGAGGATCCGGCATTATACCGCCCCATCTCTTTAATTAACTATGATATGAAATTAGTGGCCTCGGTGTTGGCGGCCCGACTGCAAGGGGTTTTACCCCGGCTAGTTGGTGCCCATCAATCGGGTTTTGTCAAAGGGAGAGGTGCTTTTTCAAACATCAGTAAGGTGTTGCTGGGAATGGAACACTGTTTACACCAAAAGATGCCTCTACTGTTGGTGAATCTGGATGCTGAAAAGGCCTTTGATAGAGTGTCGTGGTCTTATATGTTTGAAGTCCTCAAGCAATTCGGTTTTGAGGGAGCCTTTTTCTCCTGGGTGAGAGCGCTATATGCGAGTCCGCTGGCGTGTGTAGCCAGTGGGGGAAGTTGCTCCGTGCCTTTTGAGCTGCGCAGAGGCACGCGCCAAGGCTGCCCGTTATCTCCCCTGCTATTTGTACTACAGCTGGAACCTTTACTCCTCGCACTTATAGCGGAGGTGAAGATACGAGGAATAGAATGGCCGCAGGGTGGAATCAAGGTTAGCGCGTTCGCAGATGATATGCTCCTCTGCCTGTGTGACCCCCAACCTTCGCTGGAGCAGGCCTTGGGAGTGATTCAGCACTTTGGTTCGTTTTCGGGGCTCCGGATCAATCTGAGTAAGTCGGTCGCGTTGGATGTGGGTGGACGGGCGCAGCAGAAGTGGCAGGGGAGTTTTCCCCTCCGATGGGCACCAGGGGAATTCCGATATCTTGGGATTCAGATACCGGATCAAGTCTCGAAATTATACGACGTTAACATCCGACCTATGTTGCACAGGACGGCGGCCACTTTACACAAGTGGAAGGATCTCCTCCTCTCGCTTATGGGGCGTCTGGCACTCTTTCAGATGATGGAGGTGCCTAGATGGATGTACTTGCTGCGCCACTTGCCTATCTGGTTGTTGCGTCCAGATGTGCTGCTTTTGCAGCGGTACATTAAGCAGTTTCTGTGGAAGGGTAAGAAATCGCGGATTCCAGTATCTGTCCTGATGAGTAGCAGGGCAGAAGGGGAGCTCGGGTTGTTCTCGGTTAGAGATTATAATTTTTTGGCCTTGCTGGGGCCATTACGGAATCTAATTCTGGGTGGGGAGGAAGTCCTGCCGTTGGGGTTTGTTGAAGGGGTCTCGGCACCACACCACCCGGCATATTTGCTGCATAGCAGGACCGCCGCCTTACCGCAATTCTGGCGAAACTCTGTCTATTTTGGTGCCTTGAGGCAGGCTTGGCGCTTCCTTTGCCAGAAAAAGGGTGTGCATTGGTATAGTACTGAGTGCATGCCCTTGCGAAATAATGCTGACTTTGCGCCTGGACGCCAGGGAGGGTTTCCAGTGAGTTGGGCACGGGCTGGTCTGGGGCATCTGGGTCAACTTCGGATGCAGTCTCAGGAGGAGTTGGACTCCTTTCAAGCCCTGATGCGGAGATATCAGCTTGCGCCTCAGTCGTTTTACTTTTATCTGCAAGTGAGACATTATATATGAGAGTTACAACGGACTAGGGGCTTCCAATTTCGGGATAAGGGGGTATGGGACCTTATAGCTGCCGCAGACGGCAAACACTATCTACGAACATGGCGGGAGGAGTGCTACCCTGGGGGGGAGTGGGCCCCGCTAGAGAACTTAGTTCAGAAATGGAGCAGAGTTGATAATGTACACATTACTGCAGTGGCCTTCCAAACCGCTTTTCAACATCTCAAGCTCCTCTCTGAATCTGTTAAATTTCAAGAGATGCAGTATAAGTTGTTATGGAGGGCATATGTACCCAACACTTGGGCGGCTAGGATGGGGCTGCTCTCGACAGATCTCTGCCAGTTATGTGGGACCCATAGAGGGACACTACTACATCGTTTTTGGGGTTGTGTCTTGGTAAGGCAGTTTTGGCAGGAGGTCCATACAGAGTTGCGAACATGTCGACCCCTGGGGAGGGAGCCTTCGTATGAATGGTGCTTGTTTGGGCTTGTTGATACCACCTCCGCGGGGGTGGCTAGTGTTTCACCTAGTGTCCCTAATAGTGTCACTGCCGAAGGCGTTTCCAATGCTGACCCTAGTACCGCGTCTACGCGGAAACTTTATGCTAGAGGCTTCTTGATAGCGAAGCTATGCATACTATGGCATTGGATGGAAGCTCGACCCCCGGGTATTAGGGAGTGGTGCAGTGCTCTATTAACTTTGAGGAGCCATGAGCTGCGTACGGCCCGGATACTGGGGGCCAAACAGCAGGCGGAATGTGAAAAGATCTGGAGGGGGATCACTGAGAAGCACTTTCATAGTCGAGGGGGAGTCTTGGGGGATGTTGAGGGGGTTGTTTTGAGGTGGGTGTGAGTAGGGGGAGTAATTGCGAGTTTGATGTCTGGCTGAGGCTGATATGTGGGGTAGGGCTTGTGGAGTTGATTGGTTGTACTTGGGGGGAGGGGGCTCGGGTGGGAGGGATTACGGGTAGGGAGTTGGGGGAAGGCTGGGGTGGTTTGGGAGGTGGGGGGGGGGGGAAGGTGAGACGATGGGGAAGGGAGGGGATAAGGACGGGGGATAGGTAACTAGTGGATAATTGACGATGCCCTATAGTCTGTTTTTGGCTAATGGGCTGCTCAGTTTTGTCATGCTATAGAACAACCACTGAGCTTACGGGGGCATCGATTTTCTGCCTTTTGAATTGTACTTTGTTTGATCTGTTGACTTGTATTGCTTGTGTTTTCTTCTGCCTGGTTGGTTGTATCGGTTCCATTACTCCTGTAGGTACTTGTGAAAATTAATAAAAATGATATGAAATAAATTAAATATCTCTCCCTGCTCTGTCCCCAGAACGTGCTGTGTGTTAAACTTTTTTTTTCCTGCTCTAGCCTACCTGAGGGACTAACCCCCTCCCCCCTGCTGAGGGTACAGGACAGGGTACCTTGTAACAGCCCTCTTTTAATAGGTCTTATTTCCCTCCCTCCCTCCCCAACACCCACCCGCCTCGGGGTAATTGTAGCTTTATAGGTACTTACACATCTTAGAGGAAAGGAGCTGCTCTCAGGTGCAGCTCTTTATCCAAATCAGTCATACATTGAGGACCTGAGATTAATTAAGCTTCAGGTAAACAAGGTATATGAGAGGTATTAGATACACTTTTTTTAGTATAAGCATCTACACCAACCCTTAGTAAGTACAGAATTAAAAGACCTAAACACAAGCTTTAAACTAAGATGCAGACAACAGTCCAGCAGAGAGATGGGGGCTTTCCAGTCTTTTGCATTGAGTGTCACATGTATGATTTTCTCCCAGTTGGTGAGAAGTCTTGCGTATGCACTAAGTGCAAAGAGCTCTTTGCTCTCAGGGAACAAGTCCGTTCTCTAGAGGCTAGAGTAGCAGACCTGGAAGACATAAGAAAGACAGAGAAGTACATGGACGAGACCTACAGGGATATAGTCCTGAAGTCCCAGCTCCAGTCTGGCAGCATCCCTATTGCCATGGAGGAGAGAGGTCACATGACAGGAGAGCATCACCCTGGTGTGGCAGGACGTGATCCTGTAACTAGGACCTGTCCTCCAGGTGATGTAAAACCCTCTCGCACTGAGGACGTTTCTCCAGGGCCATGTGCCCATGAGGTAAGGGTTAGGACAGCTGTTATAGTTGGTGATTAAATCATTAGGCATGTAGAAAGCTGGGTGGCTGGTGGACGTGAGGATCGTCTGGTAACATGCCTGCCTGGTGCGAAGGTAGCGGATCTCACGCACCGCCTAAATAAGATCTTAGATAGTGCTGGGGAGGAGTCTGCTGTCTTGGTACTTGTCGGTACCAATGACATAGGAAAATGTGGTAGGGAGGTTCTAGAGGCTAAATTTAAGCTTTTAGGTAGGAAGTTGAAATCCAGAACTTCCAGGGTAGCGTTCTCCGAAATGCTTCCCATTCCACGTGCACGACCCAAAAGGCAGGCAGAGCTCCGGAGTCTCAATGTGTGAATGAGACGATGGTCCATGGATGAGGGTTTTGGATTTGTTAGGAACTGGGGAACATTCTGGGGAAAGGAGGGGCTCTTCCGAAGGGATGGGCTTCACCTTAACCAGGATGGGACCAGACTACTGGCATTAACCTTTAGAAAGGAGAGAGGGTAAAGCCGACAGTCGCTCAAGAGCGCATGGTTCGGAAGAAGGTATCCTTGAAGGATACTACCAAAAGCAGTGAGGTTCCAAAAAAAGAGTAAAGTAGCCCAAATGCCCTTGAGTATGGTGCAGACAAAGCGTAAAGATTCCAAATTATCCATGCCTACCAATAGCCAGATTAATAATAAAATACAGTCTCTAAAATGCTTGTATGCAAATGCTAGAAGTCTAAACAATAAGATGGGAGAGTTAGAATATATAGCACTAAATGAGAGGTTAGATATGATTACAATCTCAGAGACATGGTGGAAGGAGGATAACCAGTGGGACACTGATACCTGGATACAAACTATATCGTAATGATAGAACTGATCAAATTGGTGGAGGGGATGCGCCCTATGTTAGAGAGGGCTTTGAGTCAGAAAGGATTAAAGTTTTGCAGGAAACAAAATTTGCTGTAGAATCTCTATGGATTGAAATTCCATGTAAAAAGGAGAAGGCGATGGCAGTGGGGGTGTACTATCGACCGCCTGGCCAGAATGAACAAATGGATGATGAAATGCTCAAAGAAATCAAGGAAGCTAACAAACGTCACAGCAGAGTAATAATAATGGGTGATTTCAATTACCCCGGTATCGACTGGGTCAGTGTCATGGCAGGACATGCTAGGGAGATAAAGTTTCTAGATGAAATAAATGACTGCTTCTTGGAGCAGCTGGTTCACGAACCAATCAGAGGGGAAGCCATACTGGACCTAGTCCTTAGTGGAACACCAGATCTGGTGCAAGAAATAAGGGTGTTGGGACCACTTGGCAATAGTGATCATAACATGATCATGTTTGATTTAATTAGTGGAGGATGGATAGTAAAGAAATCCACAGTACTACCTTTTAACTTTCGAAAGGGAGACTATGATAAAATGAGGAATATAGTTAAGAAAGAACTAAAAGGAGCGGTTGCAAAGGTTAGACTTGCATCAAGCTTGGGTGGTGTTTAAAAATACTATCCTGGAAGCCCAGACCAGCTGTATTCCACGCATTAAGAAAAGTGGAAGAAAGTCCAAAAACCTTCCAGCATGGTTTAAAGGTGATGTCAGAGAGGCTGTTGCTGCCAAAAAAGCATCTTTCAGGAAATGGAAAAAAGAGCCAAACGATGAAAACTGGAGACAGCACAAGCACTGGCAAGTTAAATGCAAAGCATTGATAAGGCAGGCAAAGCGAGAATTTGAGAAGGAACTTGCTATGGAAGCAAAAACACGAAATGGACTTTTTCAAGTACATTCGTAGCAAAAGGCCTGTGAGAATCAATTGGACCATTAGATGATAGAGGGGTAAAATGGGGGCAGTAAGAGGAGACAATGCTATAGCGGAGAGACTGAATGAATTCTTTGCTTCGGTCTGTACTGAGGAAGATGTAGGGATGTTACCCAAGACTGAAGTGGTATTTAAAGGTGATACTGCAGAGGAATTGAGAGAAATATCGCTACACCGCGAAGATGTATTACAACTATTTGATAAACTGAATAGTAGCAAATCACCTGGACCGGACGGTATACATCCAAGAGTGTTGAAAGAACTGAAATATGAGATTGCAGACCTGCTATTAGTAATCTGTGAACTTTCATTAAAATCATCTGTAATGCCTGAAGATTGGAGGATCACCAATTTTTAAAAAGGGTTCCAGGGGTGATCCGGGAAATTACAGACCGGTGAGCCTGATGTCAGTACCGGGGGAAAATGGTAGAAACCATCATAAAGAACAAAATTACACAGCATGTAGATAGTCATGGCCTAATGGGAGACAGCCAACATGGCTTTAGACAAGGAAGATCTTGTCTTACTAATCTGTTATGTTTTTTTGAAGGTGTGAATAAACAGGTAGACAAAGGTGAGTCGGTTGATATAGTGTATCTGGACTTTCAGAAAGCCTTTGACAAGGTTCCTCATCAGAAACCTTTGGCAAAACTAAAAAGTCATGGGATAGGAGGCAGTATACTATTGTGGATCGGAGACTGGTTAAAAGATAGAAAGCAGAGGGTAGGGCTAAATGGCCAATTTTCCCAATGGAAAAAGGTGAATAGTGGAGTACCCCAGGGATCTGTACTGGGTCCGCTACTTTTTGACATATGTTTATGTTTGTTTTATTTCACTTGATAAAAACCGCCTTTCAGTGGCAAGCAAAGCGGTGTACAATAAAACCAAATTTTTTAAAAAAAGGCCAAAGCCAATGAAGTAGAAAGGAAATACAATTCCTGGACAGAAAAGCAATAAAAGCAAGAAAGACAGGGCAAGAACATAAAGACAAATCACAAGGAAAACAGAGGATAGAACAAATGGGATTCACACAAAAGGGGAGGGGATATCAAACGCCAGGGAAAAGAGGTGGGTTTTCAGGTTTTGTTTAAATGTGGGGTGGTGAGGATCCAGGCGGAGTGAAGAGGGGAGGGAGTTCCAGAGGGCAGGGCCAGCAAAAAAGAAAGCAGAGGAACGAGTAGATTGTAAGTGGGCGCGGGAGGGGGAGGGAAGAGTGAGGCGGTTAAGATGGAAGGAGCGAGGGGTGTACATAGGGGAATGAAAGGAGAGAAGGTCTGTTAAATATTGAGGGGTGCCTGTATGAAGAGCTTTATGAACCAGGATGAGCAGCTTGAAATGAGCACGGTGGGGAAAAGGCAACCAGTGAAGACGAAACAGTAGGGGTGTTATGTGATCACGGGGGGAGGAATTGGTAACCAGACGGGCGGCAGTATTCTGAATACGTTGTAACCGGGACTGTTGCGACTTGGAAAGGCCGACGAAAAGAGAGTTTGCGAAATCCACCCGTGACATGACCAGGGATAGCAACAGAGTGGTGAGAGCAGACGGGGATAAGAAGGGACGGACTGCACGGATTTGTCGGAGGAAGAAGAAGGATAACTTGGTGACATGAGATATGAGCGTGAAAAGATAGATCAGAATCGAAGTGAACCCCAAGGTAACGAAAGGAAGAGACTAAGGGAACAGGAGACCCAGAGAAGGAGGGGGCCAATGTGGGGTGTGTGTTGTTGTGAGAAAACCAGATAGCAACAGTCTTGGTGAGATTAAGGTGGAGGCAGTTACGAGTCAACCAATCAGCCACAGTGGAAAGACAAGAATTAAGCGTGGAGAGATCAGGACAGGATGGGGAAGTGTGGTGGAGTAAAAAAATGTCGTCGGCATAGAGACAGGCAGATATTCCAGACTGTTGAATTAAGAGGGCCAAGGGGGCTAAGAAAAGGTTGAAAAGGAGGGGAGCCAAGATAGAACCCTGAGGAACCCCACAGGAAAGAGGAAAGGAGTCAGAAGGGGGGGTAGAGGAAGAGGAAGGCGACAGGACTGCACATGAACGGGAGGAGAGAAAGGAGTGGAACCAGCGGTGAACAGTACTGCAAAGACCCGCTTCCCGTAGACGAAGAAGAAGGAGGGAGTGATCAACTAGATCAAATGCAGCTGAAAGATCAAGTGCAACCGCCACCGAGATATCACCACGATCATGAGCTACATGCAGTGCATTAGTAAAGGCAAGAAGAATAGTTTCAACACTGACCCTGACGGAAACCTGATTGACGAGGGTGAAGGAAGTTAGTGGAATCAAGGTGATGTGACAGTTGTGCAAAAACGAATTTCTCCAAGAGCTTTGACAGAAAAGGAAGGTTAGATACAGGACGGTAGTGGGCAGGAACCAGGGGATCAAGTGAAGGATTTTTAAGGAGAGGACGAATTAAGGCATGTTTCCAAGAGTGGGGGAAGGACCCTGAAGAAAGACTGGAATTAAACATAATGAGAATATAGGGAAGGAGACCCAGTGAGGATTCAAGGAGCCAAGAAGAAGGAATGGGGTCAAGAGAACAGGAAGTCTTTTTTGAGGAGGAAATAAGATGGTGAAGTTCAGGGGGAGAGATCGGTGAGAAGGACGCCCAACAGTGAAATGGGTGGGGGTGAGGCAATGGGGGGAGGAGAGAGAATAGGAGCGGGACAGGAAGGTAAAGAAGCTCGCAAGGAAGAGATCTTATTACTGAAGCAGGTAGCTAGAAGGGAAGGTTGAGGAGAAGGAAGAGCCAGAGGAGCTGAGGCTGGGGAGTGAAGGGAGGTAAGAGACCGAAGGGTGGAATAAAGGTGCCGGGTCTGATTCGGGGCATTGAGAATGGCATTAGAGAAGAAGGTACGTTTGGCAAGATGGACGGACGAACGGTAGTGGGAATAGGTGGATTTAAAAAATGCAAGTGAGGTGGGTGAAGGATTCTTACGCCACAGTCGCTCCGCTCTGCGGAGCTGTGTGCGTAAGAGCCGTAGACCCCCACGATACCACGGATGCATGGGATGGCGGTGGCGTGGTTGAGGACGGAGTGGGGCGATATGGTCAAGCGCCGTCGAGAGCTGATGACCAGAGGGTAGCTTGAGAGTTGGGAGAGAGAAGGGAGAAGTCAGGGGGGAAGAGCTCGGCTGCTGTGGGAAATTGGTGAATAGTGCGAGATGAAAGGGCATGGGAGAGCTGTGGAGGAGGGGGGGGGGTAGAGGGAAGCGAGGGAGAGGAGGAGGGGAAGGGGGAATGAGAGCATGAAACAGAGAGGCAGACATGGTCTGTCCAAGGGAGAGTCAATGAGGAAAGATTGGAGAGAGTAAGAGAGGAAGAGGAGGAAGTTAGAAAAAGATCAAGAGTGTGGCCAGCCTGATGTGTAGGAAAAGGCACGTGTTGCGTGAGGGATAAATCCTGTAGAAGAGAGATAAAGGAGGGATCTCTGGTTGAAGTAGGTGAGTCCAGATGTAAGTTAAAGTCCCCAGCGATGAGTAGATGAGGGAAAGCGAGAGAAAGATCGGTAATAGTCAAGAGAAGGGAATCCCATAGCTCAGAGCGAAGAGCAGCGGGGGAGAAGACAAGAAGCACGTGCATAGGGGGAAGAGTGTGTAGATGGAGCAGAAGGGCTTCTGGGTAGTGGAGCGATGGAGGGAAGAGCTGAGTAAAGGAAAGGGTGGGCCGTATCAGAGCAGCCACACCACCACCAGGTGGAAAAGGGAATAACGAGTGAGGTTATGAAATTTGCAGACACAAAACTGTTTAAAGTTGTTAAAACCCAAGAGGACTGTGGAAAACTGCAGGAGGATCTGGATAAATTGGAAGACTGAGCATCCAAATGGCAGATGAAATTTAATGTGGACAAGTGCAAAGTTATGCACCTAGGAAAGAACAACCCACACTATAGTTACACAATGCAAGGTTCCGCATTGGGAACCACCACCCAGGAAAAAGATTTAAAAGTCATCATGGATAACATGTTAAAACCCTCCGCCCAGTGTGCAGCGGCGGCCAAGAAAGCAATTAGAATGCTAGGTATCATAAGGAATGGAATGGAAAATAAAACAAAGGATATTATAATGCCTCTGTATCGTTCCATGTACGACCGCACCTTGAATATTGTGTGCAATTCTGGTCGCCGTATCTTAAAAAGGATATAGCATTATTAGAAAAGGTACAGAGAAGAGCCACCAAAATGGTAAAGGAGATGGAAGGCTACTCCTATGAAGAGAGGCTACAAAGGTTAGGGCTCTTCAACCTGGAAAAGAGAAGGCTGAGGGGAGATATGATAGAAGTCTATAAATTAATGAATGGAGTGGAACGGGTAAATGTAGATCGTTTGTTTATGCTATCAGAATATAGAAAGACTAGGGGACATGTAATGAAGCTACAGGGTAAACTATTTAAGACAAATAAGAGAAAATATTTTTTCACTCAACATGTAATCAAACTCTGGAATTTGTTTCCGGAGGATGTAGTAAGAGCTGTTAGTGTAGCTGGGTTTAAAAAAGGTTTGGAGAAGTTCCTGGAGGAAAGGTCCATAAACCATTATTAAAAAGGGACCCAGGATATCAATGCTTGACCCAATACAAGCATTGTGGAACCTGTGTCTCTTGGGGATACTGCTAGGTACGTATGACCTAGATTGGCCACTGTTGGAAACAGGATACTAGGCTCGATGGACATTGGTCTGACCCAGTATGGCATATCTTATGTTCTTATGTCACTGCCCATAATGTCTGAGCCATGGCTGCCTCTGTGGCAAATCTATGCTCTTTAGCTATAGACGAGATATGCAAAGCAGCAACTTGGTCTTCGGTCCACACCTTTGCTGCTCACTACTGCTTGGATAAGGACTCCCGCCAGGGTGCCTAGTTTGGCCAAGCTGTTCTCCAGCATCCCTTTCAGACTTAGAGCAACTCCTACCCTTCTTCTCGGGTTTCAGTGCCAGACATCTTTGGAGCACACATGCTTCTCTAGGCATACCTGTGCAATCCACAGCTGACCCTGAGGTCATCTCTCTGGCATCTCCTAGCTAGGGAGTCCCTTATGTGAAGACTGCATTCCTGCATGTTTCTGGAAATAGCGTAGATACTCACCTGTAACAGGTGATCTCCGGGAACAGCAGGAATTTAGTCTTCACAACCCACCCTCCTCCCCTAGGAGTTGTAGATCTCTTCTCTTTCTCTCCTTTTATCTCAGCTACAAACTCAACTGAGGAGGGAGAGCTGGAAAGACGGGAGGGCAGCTACGCAGGCGCGGTGGGATGCTCCCAAGGGCTTGCCTATTGGATGCTGGGAAGTGTTTCCGTGTGGGCTCCTTCGTCACCCCTATGTGAAGACTAAATTCCTGTTGTTCCCAGAGATCATCTGTTGCAGGTGAGTAACTACGCTTTCCCCATGTGCCTGCTCTGAGCACTGTGTTCTCTGGACCCCTTTAAAGCATTGAAACTGAAAACTGCCACATATTTATTCTAAGCTTGTACCTGAGGCAGTGGAGGGTTAAGTGACTTGCCCAAGGCTACAAGGAGGGTCAGTGGGATTTAAATCCTTGTCTTTCTGGTCCCAGGCTGCTGCTTTAACCACTAGGCGGCTACTCCACTCAGATCATTTGGGCAGGAGATGACTAAAATTGCAGCAAGCTAATGGTTTAAGTATAAACCGTATGTTTAAAATGCATTTGGAACCAATAAAGGGCTCTGTAGATGAAAGCTATGAGCTAATGGGCACAGTGTCTCCAAAGTAGGTGCGGTAATTCTGAATTACTTCTGACAAGGGGTGCTTTCTCTCACCTAAGTCTCCCTTGAAATGATCATACTTGCAATCAGCAGCTTTTAAGTCAGTAGTTAGAGCAAGTAAAACATGCTGTTTGTTTTCCTTTTTAGGTTTACATTCCCAAGGAGGGGATAAGTATTTTAAAATCCCTTTTACTTTTATCTCTTGTACTGTGGTTTCAAGTGCAGCAGGCTGCTGGTTTTTTGGAAGGGGGTGGTTTCTTTGTCTGCGTTAATATCTGCTTGAATCGCTTTGATCCATCCAAAATAAAAATACAGCATTAGCTATTGAAAGGGTGATCTTGTAAGAGGAGATTGACCACACCACTTTTTTTGATAGCCTGTTTGTGAAAAGCAAAAAAATGGGCAAGCATGAATCATATTTTGAGGGAGCAGCTTTCAAACATCCCTGCACAGGTGTTGGTAATGTGCTCACTTCCGTTAGATATTCAAAGAGAACCTACCCGCATAGTTTCTATTAGTTAATTAGCACGTGCATAATACTCGGACTAAAAGCTTTGGTGTGCTTACACTTGCTGTTTTGCTGTTTAGGGGCGGGTAAAGATATGTTTTGGAAATTGTTTATACATGTGCTTTTGAATGCTTCTAAGCTGAGCATGCTCTCAGTGGCCCTTCTTTTCGATGTGGCATTAAAAGCACATGCTCTGGAATCAGGGCTTGCCTTTAGCTGATGACCGTTTTCTTTTTGAAACGGAAAATTTTATTTTGAAAGTTGCTCTCTAACAGACCTGCAACTGCAGTATAGAAAATCATTAAATATTTTGAATGGCATCACTTGCAATACGAATGCTCATGTAGCAAATCCTTTGGGGTCTTTTTAAATTGTTTAATAGACTGCAACCAAAATTATCTGCAATAGTCCACTGTGTATTACAAGATTTGCAGCACTATTCCTGGATTTGATGTTTGTTTCTAACTTTGAAATCCTTCCATCCATCCATCCTTTGTGAGATTGACTATATGCTGTAATCTGTTATAACAGGATTGTCTGGCATGTCCCTATAAATAGTATCTCTTGGAGGGGGGGAGGAAGGGATGTTCTATAGTTTTCAACTTGTATCTGTTCAACATTCTTTCACATCTTTTGGTATGCTGATTGGCATTTTTTTAAAAGGCTGGTTGATTGAACAATCTTTATCTTTATTTTAGAACTCGATTGACCGCCCAAGCAGAGGTGTCAGAGCAGTTTATAATAAATGGGCTGCACTTAAGTTGGAAAGGAATGCCAGTTAACTGACAGGAAAGCGGAGAGGACAGGGCACATAGAAAAAGGATAGAGAAATATGCATTAGAGGGCGATTATAACAGAAGGGGCATGCAATCAGGTCAGGGGGTGGGGAGAGGTCAAAGGCAAGGTTGAAAAAATGTTTTTTTTAGCATTGTCTTGAATTTTGGAAAAGAATGTTCAAAGCGGAGTGCAGCTGGGAGTGAGTTCCAGAGCGCTGGTTCGAGGAAAAAACACAGAATGGCGGGTTAACTCAAGGTGTGCAGAGGCAGGAGATTGGAGGGATAGACTATCATTGTGGTTTGAACGGAGGGCATGAGGAGGGGTATGCATGTCAATGAGATCAGCAAGGTACTGTGACGTGCCAGTGTGGATTACTCTGTGTACGTTGAAAAGTATCTTGTACGAAAACCTGAGTCTGAGAGGAAGCCCAATGTAAACGGATAAGGAGAGGAGACAATATGTGGGAAAACATCTCATACTCTTGCATGCAAGGTCTTCTCGCCAGATAACTGCAAACACAATATCTCTTGCTACAGAGTTACTCAAAACACTCAGAATTCTGTCAGACTATGTTGCAGTTATGTTATCTGTGTTGTCTTTTTCTATCAAGCTATTACTGCAGTGTACACTGCATTTCCCCCAATACTAACTCAAAGAATCCATTCCGTGTTATAGCACAAATTCAGATAGAAAAAAACACTAGCTGTATACGCACATTAATGCTACAAAATCAATCATAGAATAAACTGATCCATTACGTCACATTAGACCACCTTCATAGAAAAGAAGCAAACAAATATAAAAGAAAAAGAAAGACCAGCATTAAAAAGATAAGTCAGGAGAGGAATGAAACCAACTCAGACAGTGGGGCGGGTTAAAAGAAAAGTAATCTTATTCTTATTTCCAACACTAATATGGGCTTTGTTCAGTTTACAAAAAATGTTCCATCAGTCATCCAACTCTAAGTATTCAACACACAGAACAAGTTATTTCTTAATGTCGCACTACAGATGCAGCCATCTTAAAGAGCACTTATACAGACTGAGTCTTCAAGAAACAAATTATTACAACTTACTAAAACTTCCTTCTGCTTTTAAATGAACTGCATATAGAAGACATAAATTTATTTCTGCTCATTCCACATGACAACTCTCTACATATGTTGTAATTAGCATATAACTAAAATCCTTATGATATGAAAATTATTCCTTCAAAACATTTTACAACAATCATCTCAATAGGAAAGGCGATTAGTACAACAAATTGAAATGCTAATAATATCAGGCATCGGAGCACTTCCCATAACTTCAGAAGATACCCAAGCTGGAAATCCGCTATCATTCACAGTATTGAAATAATTATTTTTATACTAAACCAAAACAAAACTCAGCATATCTAAATCACAGCAAAGCAACATAGCTCTGTC
Source organism: Ichthyophis bannanicus (assembly GCA_033557465.1). Taxonomy (NCBI): domain Eukaryota; kingdom Metazoa; phylum Chordata; class Amphibia; order Gymnophiona; family Ichthyophiidae; genus Ichthyophis; species Ichthyophis bannanicus. The sequence continues at coordinate 250,434,879 of CM066039.1, read as the reverse complement.
TTAAACTAAGATCAGGAAAGCTTTCAAAACAAAGCGAACCTCTCTAAAAAAACAAAACACATACTCTGATATAAAAAAACAATAGAAATTGCCTTAAGACTCAAGAATGAAACAAAACAAATCTGTGCAGTTATTAAAAATTACTGATAAGGAAACAAGCATTTTAAATATCAACTTGCAAGTCTAGTAATACGTCTCAGAGCACAACTACTAGCCAGGCTGTTCAAAATCTTTTACAACCAGAAAACATTATCCCTTTAAAACATGCCATCATTATATACTTTCTCTTCTAATACAAACAACTTATATTTTCACATGTACCATTGCCTCACACCATGTAGGACGATACACTCAGGACACTCGGGATTAGTTGGCAGCCACCCTTAAACATTGACTGCCATTTCATATTTCAACATTGAAGCCTCTCTGAAAGTCTCTCTCTAGGGAAATAACAATGCTTCATTACCACTGGTTATTCTCCAGAGCTTTGCACGCATACGGACTACCTCTCTTAAACGCTAAAGTCCGTGACTGTATTCCATATTCACAGTCCTCTCTGACTTGCTTTGAGTGAAGAAAAAGAAAGATCTGAGTCATGGCACAAACTGAATGTACCCTGCTTCACCCCTCACCAGCAACAGAACCTGGGCTCTTGGGCTTCATCCCTTCACTCAAAGCATTGGGGGAGAGAGAGTAATAATTATTAACAAAACAATTCACAAACACACAAGTTAAAAAAAACATCGTACTCGAGGCCTTAAGGGAAGGGAGTTCTGCAAACTTGAGCAGTTCCTGTAAATCCCTTTCCACCTGGCTAGACCAGAGCATCTCATTTATTGATGGAAAAACCTCATTGTTGGTACCACTTTTGTTACAAGTCTTGTTATGGGACAAAGTAAGCAGAGAGACATTGCTTAGCTGAATTAGAAGAAGCAAAACATTCTGTCCTGTTCTGCTAAACACCACATTGGTTTTGAGTACACATCTCTCCAGGCTGCTAGTGAATTCTAAGCCATTCTCCATATTAACTCTTTGAAAGGTCTCTGGTACCCCATTTCAGGTCCCTCTCAACAGTTTGGTGCCCTGAAATTGCCAAGAAAATTCTCAGTAACATCCCTGAATGCCTTCCATGTGATTTTTCTCAGGCCCCACTAGCAGATCTTCGAACCGCTTGTCATTGATGACATGTCTGACTTGTGGACTTACAAAAATGCCTTCCTTAATCTTGGCATCAGTTCATTTAAACATCTGTCTCAGATATCAAAATCCTTCACCACCTTTGTTCATCGCTTTCACAAAATTTTTCATCAATCAGTTTTATATGAAGAGGAGGCAAAAATATTGTCAAGAAGTGGTTCATGTGCCACATTTTTCTGTCCTGGAACCAAATGCTTATGGAGCAGCCAGTTCTTTTTAATGAGACTCTCTAGCGTGGGAGCCCCATTTACAAATTAAACAATACTTGGTATATCCAAGCTTCATTCTTAGAAGCAGTGCCACTACTTTTATATCACCACATATGTTGTAGTTGTTGTACTGTGTGTTTCAAAAACAGTTCCATGTTTTCTTAGGTTTCTTTCATGTGCGCTGCATAGGCAATAGGTGTTAAAGGGTGGACATTGGCATTGTGTAACAAGACAGTTTTCAGGCTTAACAGTGACGAATCAATAAAAAGATGCCACTGTTGTGGGTCATGCCCAAAGCCGTAAACTATGTCAGTGCAGAAACAGAGGTTGTCAGCCTGCACAAAGAAATCTTTCATATCATCTTGGCGTGTCCGAAAGACAGAAATTTTCATACATGGCGACAGTAAACCCCGTCTTTGAAATCTTGAACCAAGTAGTTCAGTTTTTGTGTTTGACAAACTTGAGTCTCTCACCAGATCATTCAATACTGACTGTGTTTTAAGATGAACCCAGTCAGAAACGTGGGTGGCACAGGAAGAATATTTTTATTAAACCACTTTCATCCAAGGGCTCGACATAGGCCGTGTTTCGCTATGTCTTCATCAGGGGCTAAAATTGGATAAGAAAATATACAAATATAAGAACAATATGAAAACCATTAAAAACAAAGCACCATAGAATGAAATGATATATAAATCCACTAATATACGAGGGTCATTTTTAAAGTAAGAACCGATTGCGCATCGTGTCCACGCGATCTGTCAAGTGACGTCCGTTCAAGGTCAGCCACTCTTGGCCAGTCTTTCACTGCGCCGCCATTACGTTTCACGTCTCTGCCAATGTTGGTTGTATGGTTATACTGCTTCGTTTGTCGCCATGTCAGTCAGTAATCCCTTCGATTGTGAAGTGCGCTCGGTTATCCGGTTTTAATGCAAAACAAGTTCGTCCAGCATTTTCGGCACCCATCTCGCACACATTTTTTTGTAGTGCAGTTTGTCAGTAACAATGTGATAAACTACTGATCTTGAAACTTGTGGAAATGTCTGATGCAGCTCGTCTATAGTGAAGCACCTGTTTTGGCGAATTTCCTCATCAACTTCTTGTGTCCAGGTCTTCATTCATGACAGTAGGCCGTCCAGATCGTTCTTCATCATGAACATTTGTCCTTCCTTCCTTAAACATCATTCATTACACCTTCCCCATACACTTCAACAAGCTGCCGGTGAATTTCAGCTGGACGAACTTGTTTTGCATTTAAAAAACGGATAACCGAGCGCACTTCACAATCGGAGGGATTACTGATTGACATGGCGACAAACGAAGCAGTATAACCATACAACCAACACTGGCAGAGACGTGAAACGTAATGGCGGCGTAGTGAGAGACTGGCCAAGAGTGGCTGACCTTGAACGGATGTCACTTGACAGATCGCGCAGACACGATGCGCAGTCGGTTCTTACTTTAAAAATGACCCTCGTATAATAAAAAAATATAAAAATATAAATGTATAAGCTTTGTAAAAAAAATTTTTTTGTAAAAAAACATTTTACGCAAAAATTACAAATGTACAGCTAATAAAAGAATCAAATATATCAACAAACACTTAAAATTCAAAATCATAGTATAACAATAATGAATGTATAAATATGACTTTTTCACACATAAGAATATATGTCTTTATATACTGTAGACTTATAATGCTATGAACGTATGCACAAAAAGATAGGAATACAAGATCATACTATATTATGAGTGCATTACTTTGCACTAAATAGAAGAAGCACAATACAAGGACAAAACAGGCCCTAAAACCAACGGAAGGGGACCATGAACACATATACATCTCTCAAATAATCCTCTTATAATATCATTTCTATAGAGGCACTCATCAATTTGGACTACCATCCTGGGGCTATATGAAAGCTCCAGATCTTCATATAAAATATATCAAATAGATGAACGTCAAAAAAGCAAAAACGACAGAACCTAACCCCACTTTATGATGATACAACACCCTTCATGAAGTCAAAGTAGTGAAGATATATTTAAAAACCTTTTAAGAGATCCTTTTAATTATTTGTATATATATAGAAAAACAAAAAAACAGTACCATCAAAAACTGGGCATAATAAAATAAGTGCTGCTGTTCAAAAAAGTTATGACATACCTGTAAATGTAGCTTGAACCTTCAAAATAAAGATATGTTCTTAAATTACTCTAAACTCGATGCTTGCAATTGGTATTCCTAAAGACGCCGGTAATCATACTATAAGAAGGAATATCAAAGAGAATGTAAAATCGCTATCAAACTTACCTAATATTTTATAAATAACATTGTAAAACCATTAAGATCCTTAAAAGTTGAATCGAAGGTACCTCTTATAAAATGAAAAAGTGAAAAAATGAAAAACTGAAAAAAGGGGAGGGGGGGGGGGGGGGAGAAAGAACCAATAAACCCGTCGTAGAAAAATATAAAAGGACTAAAACGGGTTCAAATTAATATACAAACGCTATTATACCTGACTTGAAATTTCAATAAGGCTCATAAAACCTTTAAAACTATCAGCGGATGTTCCTTTCATAGAGAATGACGGAGAACGCTATTAACCTTACTTGAAATGAGGTGATTTTTGTACATATGATTAAACATGTACTAGGTGACTCCTGTACACCTAGGTAAAGCCGTTTTAATTATGGTGTGTTTCAACTTTCAAATTTTACCATAATTTGCCAAATATTCCTCTTGGTTTTGTAAAATCCACCAATTTATGTTTTTTTTGAAAATTTACATAAAATTAGCCTGTCCTTACTGATTTCCCACTCAAACCATTTATTTTACAGTGCAGACGCTGGAGCTTTTGGACATAGTCAATTAAAGCACTCGTTTAGCAAGCGATTGAAAGACGGTTTGACGATTTGTTCTCCTTAAAATTTACAGAGACTAGTGCGGGTAAGACGCAAATATCATCTGTTTTAAACTGATTGTTAGATCAACAGTGCTTCAAATTGCAAGTTAGAAATATATACATGGTACTTATATCTTATATATTCGCTGACAATTTTAAAGGCTTGATGATGCTGATTAAAAATTTCAAATAAGGTTAATAGCGTTCTCAGTCATTCTCTATGAAAGGAACATCCGCTGATTAGTTTTAAAGGTTTTATGAGCCTTATTGAAATTTCAAGTCAGTTATTATAGCGTTTGTATATTAATTTGAACCCGTTTTAGTCCCCACATCATAAGGTGGGGTTAGGTTCTGTTTGCTTTTTTGACATTCATCTATTTGATATTTTTATATGAAGATCTGGAGCTTTCATATAGCCCCAGGATGGTAGTCCAAATTGATGAGTGCCTCTATAGAAATGATATTATAAGAGGATTATCTGAGAGATGTATATGTGTTCATGGTCCCCTTCCGTTGGTTTTAGGGCCTGTTTTGTCCTTGTATTGCGCCGCTTCTATTTAGTGCAAAGTAATGCACTCATAATATACCGGTAGTATGATCTTGTATTCCTATCTTCTTGTGCAGACGTTGACAGTATTATGTCTACAGTATATAAAGGCATATATTTTTGTGTGTCCAAAAGTCATATTTATTGCTACATTCATTTTTATTATATTATGATTTTGAATTTTAATTGTTTGTTTGTTAATACATTAGATTTGTTTAACTACACATTTGCAATTGGTTTTATGTATTAGGCTTGTTTTGCCCTTATATTGTGCTGCTTCTATTTAGTGTTAACCAATACACTCTTTATATAGTATTATCTTGTATTTCTATCTTTATGTGCAGACGTTGATAGCATTATAAGTCTACAGTATATAAAGACATATATTCGTGTCAGTCATATTTATTTATACATTCATTATTGTTATATTATGATTTTGAATTTTAAGCGTTTGATATATTCGATTCTTTTATTAGCTGTACATTTGTAATCATTTTTGCGTAAAATTTTTTTTTGCAAAACCTTTTTTTACAAAGCTTATACATTTATATTTTTATATATTTTTATTATATATTAGTGGATTTTTATGTCATTTCATTCTATGGTGCTTTGTTTTTAATGGTTTTCATATTGTTCTTATATTTGTATGTTTTTATATGTTCTTAGCCAATTTTAGCCCCTGATGAAGACATAGCGAAACACGGCCTGTGTCGGGCCATTGGCTGAAAGGCAGGCTTGCATCGGGTCTGTAAGATACTGGGTCTGATGTGTCCAGGGTGGTTTTTTTTCAGAGTTGGGCGAATAGAGGAGGTTTTTAGACTTGTGGGCATGGTTCCTTGTTGTGAATTGTGTGAATTTGGTGATTTATTCCGCTGAGTTCTTTTTTGCTTGCTTTTATCCACGATGTGGGGCAGGGATCCAGTGGGGAGGTTGCTGCGTTTAGAGCTGTTATGGTGTTTTCTATTTGACTATTGATGATTTGGTTGAAGGCGTTCCAGGTGTCTATGTGGTCGTCTGTGGTAGTGGTTGAGGTGCTGATATTCTCCAGGACCAAGCAGGAAGTCAGTCCTCACTTATGGGTGACATCGACGTCGATGGAGCCCCCGTGCGGAGCATTTCCCCCAGCTTTCTAAGAAAGCTTTTGGGAATACTGCACGCATGCACGGTCCCCTTCCCGCCTAAAGGTGCCATTTTGCTCAGTCTTTCTTTTCCATGGAGCCCACCGGACGTCTGTCTGTGTCACCCAGAAAAGTTGACTGTTTTTCTTGCGCTTTCATCGTGCTTTTTTCTCCGGTTCGATGCCGGTTCCCCTTCCCGCTGGGTTCGGTACACTGGTATCGAGCCCGTCTTCTATTTTTCGGTTTTTGCTCTTCGTGGCTGGCGTTCACGCCCTTTTTTGTCTTTTTCCCTGGACAGCCGGTCCTTTGACCTCGCGGGGATCCTTTTTTCCCCGATGGCTTCCAGTGGTTTCAAAAAGTGTGATCGGTGCAAGAAACTGATGTCTCTCACCGAAAAACACAACTGCTGCCTTCGATGCCTCGGACCGGATCATGATCCTAAGGTCTGTGTCCCGTGTGGCAAAATGTCCACCAAGGAACTACGAAGCCGCCAGCATCAAAAAGAACAGATTTTTTCTGACTCTGCCTCCGGCCGGGCCCGGACCTCGTCTAAGGCCTCAACGTCTCGGGAGTCTGACCCCGAGCATCGCCAGGGTTCCTCGGACCGGGGGTCCCCCGATCGGGAACGTAAGAGGAAGAAACGGCTTGTGAGGGCGGCGTCGGAGGAGGTCCCTGGTTCCTCGAGGGCCAGGTCTCAGACCCCTGACCGCCGTCCCGGGCCTTTGGAGCAGGAGAAGCCGTCCAAGGTACCTCGGGTGGAGACGTAGCCCGCCGGACACGTAAGTCCTATTGTCCTCGTGGACTATCCTCCTAGGGAGCCGACATCAGGCCCGGCGCCGCCGCCGCCGCCGCCGGGGCCCGAGTCTGGGGCTGCTGAGTCTCCTGAGCGTGGACTCAGGCTGACAGCCTTGGAGTGCAGATTGTCTGCCTTCATGGATCAGCAGCGGGTACTGATGGCCAGCCTCGCTGGTGCATCTGCCCCGACCACCAGGACATCGACGTCTAAGTCGACCCCGGAGACCGAGCCGATACTAGAGACCATGAAGGTTCGAAGTCGTCCTCGGTCACAGTCACCCTCGACCTCCCGCTCGGAACTGAGGGCATCGGCGTCGGGTCAGGTGCCACCGAGGCCCATGCGGTCAGAGCCCCCTGACTCCTCTTCGGATGAGTGTGCGTGGGAGACGGAGGACGAGGATTCCCCCGATACTTTTCAGACTCAGTGTGTCCCTTCGGACTCACTACAGTCCGAGCCCCGGAGTAGGTCCCCTCCGGAGGACACCAGGTTCTCGGAGTTCGTCAGGGACATGGCCAAGGCTTTGGCGATTCCCACGGACCCCGAGGAAGAGCCGAAGAGCTCGAGGCCTTCCAGTATGACTCTCCTCCGAAGGAGTCCTTTACTGTGCCTGTTCCTCCGATGCCTGAACGGCTCCTCTTCCGGATGTGGGAGGCAATGGCCTCGGCGCTGGTTTTGAGCAAGCAGGTCGATTCCATTTATCGACTCCGTAAGAACCCTGGTTTCCAGAAGGCACAGCTGCCGCACCATTCCATGGTGGTGGAATTGACCATGCATCGTCTGAAAAGCCAGAAGATGCACTTTGCGGTGCCTCCTGGCAGGGAGGCCCGGAACCTGGATGCTTTCGGCAGAAAGTGCTTCCAGGGCTCGATGCTTGCTTGCCGTATCCAGTCTTACCAGCTGTACATGGGCATGTACCTACGGGACCTGGTGAAGGAACTTTCTGGGTTCTCTGCTGGCCTCTCCGGGGAACCTTTGTAGAGGTTCAAGACCTTGTCCTCGGGAATCCGGGAATGCTCAAAGTTCATGTCCCGAGCGGCCTATGATGACTTCGAGGCTTCGGCCCGTGTAGCGGCAGCCGGCATCGGGGCCCGACGCCAGGCATGGTTGCAGTCATTGGACCTCGAGCCCTGGGTGCAGGACAAGTTGGTCGATGTCCCTTGCCGAGGTGAAAACCTTTTTGGCAAACCCATGGCCGAGAAGGCGGCTGAGCTCGAAACCAAACACTTGACTAGGACAAGGCTTTCCAGAAAAACTTCTGCCCCTTCTCAGAGGAAGAAGGACTCGGGTAAGAAGTCCTTTTATCCGAGGAAGGCGGCTGCCTACAAACCTTTCCCTCAGTACCAGGCCTCCCCAGCAGGGTCAGCATGCCAAGGGGCAGGGACATGGGCCCCGTAGGCAGAAGACCCCCAAGCCTCCGGCTCCTGCTCCCACCCAGCAGGGAGGGTGGTTTTGACTCCCACAGCATAGCCTTTCCACCTCTGCTGTCCCCTCTCTGCACAGGAGGTCGCCTAGTCCTATTTGCCCACAGGTGGTCACCCATTACAGGAGATGCTTGGGTATTAAGCATCGTCCGCAAGGGCTATATGCTCCATTTCCAGCAGTTTCCTCCAACCTACTTCCCAGGAGAGCCTCCAAGACCTCCTCTGCACACAGACCTCCTCCTTCAAGAACTTCAAGGTCTGCTTCTAGACCAGGCGGTGGAGCCGGTACCTCCCCACCTGCAAGGTCACGGGTTCTACTCCAGGTACTTCCTTGTACCAAAGAGAACCGGGGGCCTCAGGCCTATTCTCGACCTCAGGAATCTCAACAAGTCCTTGGAGAAAGAAAGGTTCCAGATGCTTACTCTTGGAACACTTCTGCCCTACCTCCAGCAGGGAGATTGGCTATGCTCCTTAGATCAAAAGGATGCGTACGCTCACATCCTCATTCATCCAGACCACAGAAAGTACCTCAGGTTCATTGTGGGAGTAAACCATTACCAGTACAAAGTACTGCCCTTTGGCCTGACCTCCGCCCCAAGAGTCTTTACAAAGTGCTTGGTGGTGGTGGTGGCCTACTTAAGGAATCAGGGTGTTTTTTGTCTTCCCCTACCTGGACGACTGGCTCATCAGGGGTCAGACTTCCCAAGAGGCCCAGCAAGCCACCCTCAGAACTGTCTCCCTCCTTCAACACCTAGGGTTTGTCTTAAACTTTGCAAAGTCCACTTTGCTCCCCTCCCAGAACCTAGAGTTCATAGGGGCAAGGTTGGACTCCCTGCAAGGAAAGGCTTACTTGCCAAGGGACAGGGCTCAAAGACTCATAGACTTGACAAACCAGTTTCTGAGCAGGCCACAGGTCTCTGCCAGACTCTGTCTAAAGCTCCTGGGCCACATGGCATTGACAGTGCATGTGACCCCCAATGCCCGCCTCCACATGAGACCTTCAGAATGGTGTCTGCAAACTCAGTGGAAACAAGCCACAGGAGGCCTCACAGACAAAGTGCGGGTGTTCAAACCATTCCTGGACTCACTGCAGTGGTGGCTACACCCCCCCCCCAACTTATTACAGGGGGTGCCTTTTCAGGTGCCTGTTTCCACAGTGGTGTTGACCACTGATGCCTCCTTGCAGTGCTGGGGTGCACATTGCTTGGACAGGTGCACCCAGGGCCTGTGGTCTCCATGGGAAGCCACACAGCAAACAACCTTCTGGAACTCCGGGCTATTTGCTTAGCCCTCAAAACCTTCTCTCACACCTTGGCTCACCAGTCTGTTCTGGTACAGACGGACAATCAAGTGGCCATGTTCTATGTGAACAAGCAGGGAGGCACGGGGTCCAGGCTCCTGTGTCGAGAGGCACAGGCCCTTTGCTCTTTTGCTCTCAAACACATGTTTCTCAAGGCTGTTTATCTCCCTGGCAGACAGGTTGAGCAGGATTCTGCAACCCCACGAGTGGCAACTACACCCCTTGGTGGTTCAGAAAATTTTCCTGAGATGGGGACTTCCATCCATAGATCTCTTTGCCAGTCCCCTGAACCGGCAGCTGCCCAGGTTCTGTTCCAGGCAACCACATCCCCTGAGGTAGGCGGCGGATGCCTTCCTGATCTCTTTGTCCCAGGGCCTCCTGTATGCATTTCCTCCCACGCCTCTGGTGGCCTGAACCTTGTTCAAGATCCTACGGGACAAGGCCTCGGTACTGCTCAATAGCTCCCAGGTGGCCGAGGCAGCCCTGGTTCCCACTTCTCCTTCAGCTAGCCGTGGAAACACCACTACCTCTGGGGTTGCAACCCGATCTTCTCTCTCAGGATCAGAGTTCCCTTCTGCACCCCAATCTCAAATCTCTCAATTTGATGGCCTGGAGGCTGCAAGGGTAGTGTTGGCTCCCTGGGGCCTACCCCGGGAAGTGGAAGAGGTGGTCTTGGCCTCTAGAAAGCAATCCACCAGGAAAACCTATGCCATGAAGTGGAGAAGGTTCTCCATGTGGTGTCAGCAGCGCAAGGAGGATCCTTTCGCCTGCGCTGTACCAGTGGTGCTTCAGTATCTACTGCACTTGTCCAATCAAGGCCTTAAGTCCAATTCGGTTCGGGTCCACCTCTCTGCTCTAGCAGCTCACCACTCACTGGTGGAAGGACACTTTCTGTCGGTTCACCCCTTGGTGTCCAGGTTTCTCAGCGGCTTGCTCTTGCTCAAGCCTCCTCTCCATCCACTGGCCCCTGAGTGGGAGTTGAGTGTGGTCTTGCAGCAACTGACTCGCCCACCTTTTGAGCCGATGGCTACCTTTTCTCTCTGCTTCCTTTCTTGGAAGACTCTATTCCTAGTGGTCCTAACCTCGGCCAGGCGAGTGAGTGAGCTTCAAGCCCTGGTCTGTGACAGGCCTTACACTTGCTTCTATAGGAACAGGGTAGTCCTTAGGACTCATCCTAAGTTCTTCCCAAAGGTTGTCTCCTCTTTCCATCTCAACCAGGAGGTGGTTCTTCCAACGTTTTTCCCTAGGCCCCATGCCAGCCGGACTGAGACAGTCCTGCATACCCTGGACTTTAGGAGGGCCTTATCCTTCTACATTGAATGTACGCAGGGGCATAGGAGGGCTACTCAGCTCTTCGTATCTTTTGACCCTAATAACTTGGGGTTCCCTGTCTCCAAGCGTACCTTGTCCATCTGGGTGGCTGACTGTATCACCTCGGCTTATAGGGCAGCTGACCTTCCCTTGCAGGGTCGGGTCACGGCCCACCGTGTCAGGGCAATGGCTGCCTCAATAGCTCATCTCCGCTCTGTACCATTGGCAGACATCTGTAGGGCTGCAACTTGATCCTCAAACCAGAAATTTGTGGCCCATTACTGCCTGGAGAGGGAGTCCCGTAGGGACAGTGCTTTCGGTCAGGCAGTGCTCCGGAATCTCTTTGAGGTTTAGGCAACTCCTACCTTTGGGCTACCGGTGAGGGTATGTGTTCAGTGAAATCCTTTCTCTGATGCTGCGGCTAGAGGGAGCTCATTTTTTCAGCTCTGGGTCCCCGGTAGCCTGAAGCTGGGGAGTCCCATAAGTGAGGACTGACTTCCTGCTTGGTCCTGGAGAAAGAGTAGTTACTCACCTGTAACAGGTGTTCTCCAGGAGCAGCAGGTATCAGTCCTCACAACCCTCCCTCCTCCCCTGGGAGTTGCAGTTGTACATAGTTAATTTTTACATTTGTGTGCTGTTTTTAGCTATGTCGTTAGACTGAGCAAGATGGCACCTTTAGGTGGGAAGGGGACCGCGCATGCGTGCAGTATTCCCAAAGGCTTTATTAGAAAGCTGGGGAAATGCTCCGCACGGGGGCTCCATCGACGTCGATGTCACCCATAAGTGAGGACTGATTCCTGCTGCTCCTGGAGAACACCTGTTACAGGTGAGTAACTACTCTTTTGGTTGCAGCTGTAGCTGTTTGTAGTGTAGGGCGAGCTCTTTGTGGATGATCTTGATTTCTTGGTTTTCAGTGGATGGTGTTTTTGTCAGCTGTTTCACAATGGAGAAAAGCTCTTAGTCGGTTGAATGCAGTGTTTAGCAGTTTGGTATGGTGCTCTCTTTATTTTGTTTCGATATAGTATTCTTTCATCAACTATAGATATTGTGCTTTGTTACTTTGTTTCATTTTTTGCCATTTTCTTTATTGTTTGCAGAGTTTCCTTTTTAGGTTTCGGAGGTTTTTGGTATGCCAGTCAGTCTTGGGATGTGTGTATTTGCAGCCGATTTGATTTTTGGTGCTTTGGGGGCGATTGCTACATTTCTGATTACGGTGTTCCAATTCTCAACGAGAAAGTCTGGATCAGTAGTGTCTGTAGGCAGTCGTTTGAGGATTTCTTGAATGAAGTTGTCCTTATTGAATGGTTTAAATCTTCTAGTTGATGGTTGCTGGTTGAGGCTGGTGTTGATGGGGTTTTGTGGGAGTAAAAACTTGATGAGTTTGTGATCTGACCATGGGCCTGGGTATGCTTGTATAGAATAGGGGGCATTTGTTTGGGCATTGTGGCTGCTGAAAAAGATTAAATCCAGTGTGTTTCCTTTTGTGTGTGTAGGCATGTTTACTAGTTAGGTCCATCGCTGTCCATTGCCTGAAGGAAGGACTGGGCATGGTTTTGGCATAGTGATGGGAGGTTGAAGTCTCCTAATTCCAGCTTTTGATGCTATTATAATCGTGTCCTGTATTGTAGATAGGTCACAGGGGTTGGGGGTCAGTGTCCTGTAAATAAGGCAGATTGTGTTTGTTTTGTTGGAGATGGTGATGGAATCAGAATCATTGGTGCTGTCGTTTGCTTGGGGCTGGAGGTTGATGGATTTCCTGGCTGTGACCATTACTCTGCTGCCTCTTTGATGGGTTCTGGGGCATTGGTTAATGTCATATCTCCAGGAACAAGCAAGAATGTAGTCCTCACATATGGGTATCGTCGGTACCGACGGAGCCTGTGCGGGAACGCTCCCCAGCGTCCAATCAGAAAGCTTTTGGGAGCATCCCACAGCGCCTGCGTGCTGCCTTCCCGCCTTTTCCAACTGCCTCTCTCCAGTTCTTCTTTTTCCACGGAGCCAGCAGGTCGTGTTCCCGTCACCGCAGAAGAATTCCTTTTTTTCTTTCTTTCTTTTTGTGGTCGCGTCTGCCTTCTTCGATGCTCTACCAGTACCGCCGGTCTTTCTTTTCTTATTTCTGTAAAAAAAAATAAAAATCTTTTTCCTCCTCTTCAGATGCATGCGCCTTTTTGGGCCTTAGGCCAAAATTTTTCCTTAACATGGAAAAACCTGCCTCCGGTTTTAAAAAGTGCACCAAGTGTGGCGGTACCATCTCCGTCACCGACACCCATGAATGGTGTTTAAAATGTTTAGGTCCTGACCACTCCATCACGGATTGTGTGTCCTGTGCCATGATGTCTAAAAGAGGTCGGCAGAACCAAGCTGCCAAGCTTAGTACCCTGTTTCCCTCTGATGCAGCTTCGGTGGCATTGACGTCTTCCAGGGCTGCTGCTTCCTCCCGTGGATTATCAGGCAACTAAACATAAATCCAGCCGGTCCTCGAAGGGTAGATCTCCTTCTAAGCATCGAGATGCCTCTGGCGTTGCCCTCGGATTCTGCACCGGCAAAATTACCCCGGCGGGAGGCTTCGGCTTCCAAAGCATTATTGGGGTTCCAGGATGTTCTCGATGGCTCGGCCTCGACAGATCTCCTGGTGCCATGCTCTGGGGTACCAGTGGTCTCCTCCGGTACCGACATCCAGGCATTGGCAGCGTCAATAGACCAAAGAGTTCTGACTATGGAACGCAGTCTGGCGGCTCTCCTTGTGGCATCAATGCCCTTGGTACCACGACAGACAACTCCACCGGTACTGGCACCGGCATCGGTACCGGTACCGATAGCATCGGTGTTTGCTCTGCCAGTGCCCTGTCCTCCGATGCCCTCCGGTACTGATTCTCCGGTACCGATTATTCCCGGTACCGACCTTGGTCGATACGGGTATCGGGCTCTGCAAGAGCATCCGGACAGACGATACTTCGAGTCCTCGGAAGAATCTGAGGATTCTGAAAGTTCTGTCGATGCAGCGATGCTTCTTCCAGAGGAGTCCTCCTCCCCGAGGAGTCCTCCTCCCCTAAACGCAGGATGTCTCCTCCAGAGGATATGTCCTTCCGAGACTTCATCAGGGAGGTGGCTCGGGGCCTCTCCATTACTGTGGCTCCTGAAACAGAGCCAAGGGCCAAGGAGTTGGAAATTCTACCATATCCCAAAACTCCTAAGGAGGCAGCTACCTTACCCATTCATGAGATTTTATATGATCTCATGTTGAGGATGTGGGAAACACTTCTTACCACCTCTCCTCATTCTCGTAGATTGAATACTATGTATCGAGTCCCTCCTTGTCCTGGATTCCATAAGACTCGGCTTCCTCACCACTCTATTGTGGTGGAGTCAGCTATGAGAAGGATCAGAAGTGCAAAAAGGCATGCCTCTAATCCTCCAGGACGTGAGTGCAGAACCCTGGATGTTTTTAGACGTAGAGCCTTCCAAGCTTCCATGCTTTCTGCCAGGATCAGTTCCTATAGTCTCTACATGGGAATGTTCCTAAAGGAGGTCACAGATAATCTACAGACTTTAAGTCCTTTCATTTCTGAGGATAAAAGACAGGACTTTCTCACTTGGGTCAAACATGCCCAAGATGTTTCTAAATTTTCCAACCGTGCAGCCTTTGATTGCTTTGAGTGTATAAGCAGAACCTCGGCTATTGCCATAGGTGCACATAGAATTGCTTGGCTCCAGGCATCTGATCTAGAGCTCTGGGTACAAGACAAATTGGGAAATATCCCTTGTACTGGTGAGAACCTGTTTGGTAAAGATTGGCAGGAAAAAGCCAATGAAATGGATGCTGAAAATTCCACCTTGGATAGACTATCCAAGTCCACTGCTGATCCTGTTAGAAAGAAATTGTGCAAGAAACCATCTTTTTCTAAAAAGAAAAGATTTTATCCTGCTTATGTTCAGCAGGCATCTTCTGCAGGTCAGCTTTCAAGGAAACGTCAGCAACCAACCAAACAGAAGAAAGCAAAGGCTGCTAGGCCTCCACTGGCCCAGCAGCCTCAGCCTCCTCAGGGCCTTTGACTTTCAGCTAGAGAACTTAGCCCCCAGATGGGGGCAAATAATAGCAGAGCATTGGACATTCTCCATCATAAAGGAGGGGTACAAGCTTCATTTTTTAAGCATGCCCCCTCGCACAATAGTGAAGCAGTTCAATTCTCAGACCTCTCTCATCAACCTGTTAAGTCAGGAGGTGGCTATCCTTCTTGCCCAAGGGGCAATAGAAGAAGTACCTCTTCAGCAACAGGGCATAGGGTTCTACTCCCCTTATTTTCTTATTCCAAAGAAAACAGGGGGTTACAGGCCTATTTTAGATCTCAGAGAATTGAACAAATTCCTTGTCAAGGAGAAATTCAAGATAATTTCTCTCGGAGCTCTACTACCATACCTTCAGAGTCGGGATTGGCTTTGTTCTCTAGATCTCAAGGATGCGTACACCCATGTCCTCATCCATCCAACCCACAGAAGGTTCCTTCGGTTCCTTTTTCAAGGAAAGCATTACCAATACAGGGTGCTTCCTTTTGGTCTGGCCTCGGCACCAAGGGTGTTCACGAAATGCATGGCTGTTGTAGCAGCATTTCTCCGCACTCTAGGGATATTTGTCTTCCCTTATTTGGACAACTGGCTCATTCGAGCTCCAACAGAGTCAGAGGCCAGGACCTCTCTATCCTGCACAATGCGTATCCTTCAGTATTTAGGGCTGGTAATAAACATCCCAAAATCCAGTCTAACTCCCACTCAGTCTTTAGAGTTCATAGGAGCTTTCCTGGATACCACAAGGGCAAGGGCCTATCTCCCCCAGGCCCGTTGCCTTCGCTTGGTGCAGTTAGCTTCTCAAATAGTGCTAAAGCCTCATCTAACTGCTCGAGAAATGTTGCAACTACTAGGCCACATGGCATCCACCGTGCATGTGGTTCCATATGCTCGCCTCCAAATGAGGGCAGCTCAGTGGACTTTATCCACCCAATGGACCCAGGCATCAGGGTGCCTGTCAGACAAAATAGCAAACACAAGTCGCCTCATTTTGTCCCTCCAGTGGTGGAAGTCCACTCGAAACCTGTTGCTGGGGTCCCCCTTTCAGCAACCCTTACCCCAAGCAACTCTCACAACAGATGCTTCTCCAATGGGTTGGGGAGTTCATCTGCAAGACCTCTCCACCCAGGGCACCTGGTCTCCACAAGAGAGTTGTCTACATATCAATCTCTTGGAACTCAGAGCAATCTTTCTTGCTCTGCGAGTGTTCCACTCCCTACTCAGCTACAAGACAGTCCTCATTCATACGGACAATCAAGTAGCCATGTTCTATGTGAACAAGCAAGGGGGAATGCGCGCTCTGTCGCTTTGCAACGAAGCTTTGCGACTATGGGCCCTCGCCAGAGAGCATCAGATTCATCTTCTGGCAGTGTATCTTCCAGGCATTCAAAACTCTTGGGCGGACAGACTCAGTCGAGTTCTGCTTCCACACGAGTGGTCTCTGCATGCAGACCAGGTGACCAGAATATTTCAACTTTGGGGAACCCCGGACATAGACCTCTTTGCAAGTCCGTGGAATGCCAAACTTCCCCGGTTCTGTTCCAGAACTCCGGCTCAGGGGGCTCAGGCCAGGGATGCTTTCCTCCTTTACTGGGGTCAAGACTTCCTGTATGCCTTTCCATCTATTCCCCTAATTCCCAAAACCTTGTTCAAGCTTCAGAGAGACAGAGGCCATATGATTCTCATAGCACCACATTGGCCATGGCAAGTGTGGTACCCTCTGCTTCTACATCTCTCTCAAGCTCCCTCCCTTGAGTTAGGGTCTGCTCCAGATCTCCTATCTCAGGAGGACGGAATGTTATGGCATCCCAATCCCCAGTCTCTGCATCTCAGGGCTTGGTTGCTGAAGTCCTAGATCTCCAAGTTCTTAATCTTTCTCAGCAAGTGAAAGATGTTCTTTATGCTTCCAGAAAACCTTCCACTAGATGCTCTTATGCTTTCAAGTGGAAAAGGTTTATCGTTTGGTGTTCGGAAAAGGGTCTTAACCCTCTTGCGATACCTCTGGTATCTTTGCTGGAGTATCGCCTTCATTTATCTAATGCAGGCCTTAAGACAAATTCAGTAAGAGTCTATTTGAGTGCTATTGCAGCTTCCCTTAAGCCTTTAAATGGACAGCCTATTTCCTCTCATCTTCTTATAGCAAGATTTATGAGAGGCCTTCTTCTAACTAAGCCTCCCATTAGGCCACCACCGGTGGCATGGGACTTAAACCTGGTTCTCGGGCAGCTCATGAAGCCACCTTTCGAACCTTTAGCTACCACCTCCTTGAAATTCCTTTCTTGGAAGGTTATCTTTCTCATTGCAATCACATCAGCACGCCGCATTAGTGAGTTGCAAGCGCTAGTAGCTAATTCACCTTATGCAAGGTTCCATCATGACAAGGTAGTCCTTAGGACTCATCCACACTTTATGCCTAAGGTCGTCTCGCCTTTTCATCTGAACCAAGCGGTCTACCTACCTGTGTTTTTTCCAAGGCCTCATGCATCAAATGCAGAGAGGGAATCTTCATGCCTTGGACTGTAAAAGAGCTCTAGCTTTTTACTTACAAAGAACACAGCAACATAGAAAGTCCTCTCAACTCTTTGTTGCTTTTGATCCTACGCGCTGGGCTCACTTTAAGACTCAGATAGGGAGCATTAGAGTAGTTGTCCATTTATTTTGTAGTGCCAAAGAAGGATGGTTTGTTACGCCCTATATTAGACTTCAAAGGAGTGAACCGCTGTCTCCGAGTGTCCCACTTCAGAATGGAGACTTTAAGATCAGTTATTGTAGCGGTGTGAAAGGGGGAGTACTTGACATCTCTCGACCTTATGGAAGTGTATCTGCACATTCCTATCAGGGAGGAACATCAAAGATTTCTTCGTTTCGCTCTTCCGTGGGGGCATTACCAGTTCCAGGCGTTGCCCTTCGGTCTTGCAATGGCGCCCCGAATGTTCATGAAAATTATGGTGGTGGCGGCAGCGGCATTGAGGAAGGAAGGAGTGTTAATACATCCCTATCTTGACGATTGGTTAATCCGAGCGAAATCCGAAGCCGAGTGTGTTCGGGTCACGGCCAAGGAGGTACAGTTCTTGGAGGTTCTCAGGTGGGTTGTCAACGTAGTGAAGAGTCATCTTGTGCCTGCCCAAGATCTCAAGTACCTGGGGGTTCGATTCGACACTCGGAACGGAGCGGTATTTCTGCTGCTCTGGCGTATACAGGGCTTGATATCGTTGGTCCGTCAGTTGTTAGCCGTCCCGGCCCCTTTGGCTTGGAGTTACCTTCGAGTGCTAGAGACTATGGCGGCGATGTTGGAGGTGGTGCCCTGGGCCAGGTTTCACATGCGCCCATTGCAGGGGGCGCTGCTTTGTCACTGGTCTCATCAGAACAATTCGCTCAACGCAAGACTACCTTGTCCTCTCAAAGTCAGGAGAGCTCTTCACTGGTGGCTGAGGCCAAAGTCTCTGTCTGCAGGGATGTTCTTGGATCAGCCGGAGTGGCTTCTGTTGTTGACTGATGCAAGTCTCGCGGGCTGGGGAGCTCATTGCGAACACCTCTGCACGGAGGGGCTCTGGTCGGCTTAAGAAGCCACATGGTCCATCAGCAGGTTG
Source organism: Ichthyophis bannanicus (assembly GCA_033557465.1). Lineage (NCBI taxonomy): Eukaryota > Metazoa > Chordata > Amphibia > Gymnophiona > Ichthyophiidae > Ichthyophis > Ichthyophis bannanicus. The sequence continues at coordinate 250,416,422 of CM066039.1, read as the reverse complement.
GAGCTGAGAGCAGTGGCGCTGGCACTGCAAGCATTCGAGTCCACCGTGATGGGGAGAGCGGTTCAAGTGCTGTCAGACAACTCTGCAACGGTGGCTTACATCAATAGCCAGGGCGGCACCGGAAGTGTGGCCATGGCAACAGAAGCAGACATGCTGTTCAAGTGGGTGGAAGCTCGTCTGCTAGCGATTTCGGCAGCACACATTGCAGGGAAGGACAATGTGGCAGCGAATTTTCTCAGCAGAGTGACAGTGGATGCAGGGGAATGGGAGCTGTATCCGGACGTATTTGCGCAGATAGTGCAGAGATGGGGGCCACTGATCATGGACCTCATGGCGATCTTTCTGTCAGTGAAAGCAAATCGGTTTTACAGCAGACGGAGAGAAAGGATGTCGGAAAGAATCGACGTGCTGATGCAACCGTGGCCGACGTCAGGCCTCCCTTATGTGTTTCCCCCGTGTGCGCTCATCGGACGGGTGGTGCAGCGGACCAAGGCACATCGACGGCGAGTGTTACTAGTTGCCCCGGACTGGCCAAGACGGCCGTGGTGCGCAGATCTCGTTAGTCTCCTCAGTGGAAGTCCGTGGAGATTGTTGGTGTCAGAGAATCTACTACTGCAAGGCCCGCTACGAATGCCTCAAGTGGATCGATTCTCCCTTACGGTCTGGCCATTGAACAGGCGAGGTTGAGAAAGAAAGGATATTCGGGAGCAGTAATCACGACTTTACTCAAAGCAAGGAAAAGATCTACATCTTTGGCGTACGTTCGCATTTGGAGAGTGTTTGAGGACTGGTGTTCCAGGTGTCAGGTCTGTGCGGCGTCGGCGTCGGTTCCTGTGATCCTCAGTTTTTTGCAAGATGGGTTTGATAAGGGCCTAGCTTCTAGCTCCTTGAAGGTTCAGTTGGCAGCTCTTTCCTGCTATAGGGGCAAGGTGCACTGAGGGGCACTCGGGGCGCATTCTGATGTGATACGCTTTTTAAAGGCTGTTACCAAGCTCCGTCCCTCTCGCAGAGTAATGGTTCCTCCGTGGGATCTCAATTTGGTGTTAGGAGCATTGTGTAGGGAACCCTTTGAGCCTTTGCATAAGGCGTCGGTTAAGGACTTAACTTTAAAGACAGTTTTTTAGTAGCCATTTGTTCAGCGAGGCGAATTTCGGAGCCCCAGGCACTGTCTTGTAGAGAGCCGTTCCTGTCTTTTTCTAGGGAAAAGGTGGTTCTGCGTCTGGTGCCTTCCTTTTTACCTAAGGTAGTTTCGCTGTTTCATGTGAATCAGTCGGTCTCTCTGCCAGTTTTTGGGTCGCTGTACGGCGGAGAGGCGGACAGTGGTTTGCGCCACCTAGACTTAAAGCGGATTTTGCAGCAATATCTCAAGGTCTCTGAACCCTTTTGCAAATTGGAGCGTGCGTTTGTGGTGTTCCGAGGTTCCCGAAAGGGTGAGGCAGCTGCAAAGGCCTCTATTTCTCGGTGGATTAGAGAAGCGATTTCTTCCACTTATATCTTGAATGGGAGAGCGGTGCCGACAGGCTTACGGGCTTATTCTACCAGGGTGCAAGCTACTTTGTGGGCGGAGTTTAGTTTGGTGCTGCCGATGGAAATCTGTAGAGCGGCCACCTGGTCGTCCCTTCATACTTTCAGTTAGCACTACCGCCTGGATGTCTTGGCAGCGAAGGAGGCTGGTTTTGGGACGGCAGTGTTGCAAGCCGCTTGGAAAGGTCTCACCCAGTAGTTACTGCTCTGTTACATCCCAGAGGTGGAGGACTAAACTGGAGGACCGATAAGGAAATGTAAATCATACTTACCTGGTAATTGTAGTTCCTTGAGGGAATCCAGTTTAGTCCTCATTCCTGCCCGGCATAGCATATTCAGATGGTATTTCAATGGGGGACGAGAGGGATTACTGGTAGGTATACTTTCTTCTTTTAGCCTTTCTCGTCTGTTTTTGCTAAGCGAACAGAAGGGCAGGCACAAGAAAAGAGGCCTGTCTAACAAAAAAAAAAAAATGATTTTTTCTTTACACGTTGTGGATGTTTCTGTTTAACTACTTTAGAGCGGTTGATTGTTATATTGGCTAATTCTTTGTTGCTCCCTTGAGTAAGCTTTGTCAGTTGTTCACTGGGGGTTGATGGGAGAGCCTCCAGACTACAGGCAGTGATGTCACGTTTTTTGGACATGCCCAGTCTCCACGCTGCAGGAGAAGGTACACTACCCAGAGGTGGAGGACTAAACTGGATTCCCTCAAGGAACTACAATTACCAGGTAAGTGTAGTTTACATTTGTTTACCTTATGGTGGGGCTTGCTTCTCTTAAACCCTCCCTACAAGCTACCTGCAGTATCTTGGGACCTCACTATAGTTCTTGCCCAGTTCATGAAAGCTCCATTTGAGCCACTCAACTCCTGTCCTCTGAAGCTTTTGACCTGGAAGGTATTGTTTCTAGTGGCGGTCACTTAAGCACGCAGGGTGAGCGAACTTCGCACCCTAGTGGTTTATCTGCCTTACACCAAATTCCACCATAATAGAATGGCCCTCCATACTCATCCTAAATTCCTTCCGAAAGTGGTATTGGAAAGACCACCTTAATTGTTCTCCAACATGTTTCCCAAGACCTCATGCCAACAATGGGGAGGCCGTATTGCACATGTTGGACTGCAAGCAAGCCTTAGACTTCTACTTGGAGTGGACAAAAGTCCACCCACCTTTTTGTTTGTTTTGACCCCAATAAACTAGGGTCTGCAGTTTCCAAATGCTCTTTCAAGTTGGCTGGCAGGCTGCATCTGTTTTGCTTATGCCCAGGCAGGGCTGACCCTTGATGGTCATGTCACAGCTCACAATGTCAGACCTGTCTCCATGGAAGAGATCTGCAGAGCTGCAACATAGTCCGCACATTCACATCTCACTACTGTCTGGATGGGGATTCCTGATATAATAAGAACTTCAGCTGATCTGTACTCCAGAATCTGTTTGGAGATTAGAATTCAACTCCATCACCCCCACCCCCCCCCCCCCCCCCCCAGTTCTATCCTATTCTGTCTAGGCTACCAAAAAAGAGAAGGAAATTGACTCATTTTGTACATAGTTGATAGTTGCATGGTTATAGCATCTTGCCATAGTTGATTTTTGCCCCTGTTGGGCTTGTTGGTGGCTGCCTCGGTTTTTGGTAGCCTGTAGCTTGGGAGTCCCTTATATGAGGACTCATTCCTGCTTGTCCATGGACAACAGTAACCCTCCCACCTCCCCAAGAAGTTGTCTTCTGCTACAGCTATGTTTTCAGACTGATTGAAGATGGTGTTGTGGCAGCAGGTGGGGGAAGGAGGTGCGTAGGCATGGTGGTGCCGCCCAAAAGCTTCCAATAGAAGCTGGTGAGTGTTCCCGCACAGGGGCTCCATCAGGGACCGCCCATACAAGAGGACAAAAACCTTCTTCTTTCTTCGACAGATACGGTCCATCCGCCCCTTTCTCACCCCTGAAGCCCTCACCACCCTTCTCCTGTCTCTAGTAATGTCACGTATCGATTTCTGCAACTCAGTTCTAGCCGGGCTTCCTCTCTCACACCTTCACCGTCTTCAACGTGTTCAGAATACCGCTGCACGTCTTATCTTTCACTCCTCCCTCCGCGATCATGTTACTCCTCTTTTTTTTCGCATACATTAGCTCCTCTTGCAATTTCGCATCCGTTATAAAATCCTCACACTGGTCCACCAAGTCTTATATAACCGCACTCCTTTATATCTGGCAGACCTACTTCAATTGCACACCCCCACTCGCTCGCTTCGCTCCATTCACATTAACCGGCTCCACCTTCCATCTCCATCACGTGCTCATCTACAATCCACACGTTCCTCTGCCTTTTTCTTTACCGGCCCTGCCTATTGGAACTCCCTCCCCCTTTCCCTCAGACTTGAGCAACACTATCCCACTTTCAGGAAAGACCTGAAGACACATCTCTTCTCCACCGCCTTTGACCTCCCCTCCCCCTTTGTGTGACTCCTCTCCCCTCCTTTCCCTTGTCTTTCTCTCTCCTTATTCATGTCTAGTTTGGTGTCTTGAGTGCTCTCCTGTCATCCATTGTAATTTCTTTTCCTGTTCAGGCCTACTGGCCCCTCTGTATATTTTTTTTTTTTAGTTTTTTGTAAACCGCCGTGCTCTAATTGGAACTGCGGTATATCAAGCCTAATAAACATAAACATAATTTCTGCTGTCAACAGAGAACACCCTCTATAGGTGAGTAACTACATGTTATGCCTTTTTGCTTCCACGGCAAGCTTCTTTTCAAATTCTCTCTCTTCCTGCCTTTTCAATGCCTTGCATCTAATTTGCCAGTGCTTATGTTCACCATTTTCATCATTTGACTGCTTTTTCCATTTCCTGAAAGATGTTTTCTTCCTACAACAGCATCGCTGACCTCGCCTTTAAACAAAGCTGACAGTCGAGTTTGGCTTTCCTCCCACCTTTCTTAAAGTGTGGAATACATCTGGTCTGGGCTTCCAAATAGTATTTTAAGCAACATCCGTGCTTGATGTAAATCTTTAACCTTTGCAGCTGCTCCTTTTAGTTTTTTCTTAACTATTTTCCTAATTTTATCATAGTCTCTCTTTTGAAAGTTAAAAGCTAGTGCAGTGAATTTCCTTGCTGTCCATTTATTAAATCAAATGTGATCCAAGGGTTGCAGAGCAGAGATGGCATCCATCTGTCCAAGAAAGGTCAACGCATCTTCGGTAGTAGACTGGCTAATCTACTGAAGAGGGCTTTAAACTAGATTCGTTGGGGATGGGTGAAGAAAGCCCCCAGGTAAGTGAAAGCCCCCAGATAAGGTGATACATTAAATACCTGTATAGAAATGGGTAACAGGGGTAACATATGGAAAGCAGTGTGTATAAATGCCCATAGCATGGGAAATAAGATTCCTGATGTTGAAGCTTTGATGGGAGTGGCTGACTTGGATTTAGTGGCAGTTACAAAAACATGGTTCACAGAAAACCATGATTGGGATGTAACTATACCTGGCTATACTTTATTCAGAAAGGACAGGGTAGGAAGAAGGGGAGGAGGAGTGGCACTATATGTAAAAACTACTATTAAAGCTTTGGAATTACAGAGCTTAAAAGGGAGAGAGGAGGCATTGTGGGTTAAACTAGAAAGAGGGAAAGAGAAATCTATTTGCATTGGTGTGATATACAGACCTCCCTCACAAGAGGAAGAGGTGGACAGAGTTAATTGAAGGCATACGCAGCATTGCTAGGAAAGGGGAAGTGCTACTGATAGGAGATTTCAATATGCCAGATGTTGATTGGCACATTCCTGCTGCACTATCATCTAGAAGTAAGGAGATCCTGGATTCTCTACAGGGAGAACTATTCAGGCAATTGGTAACAGACCCCACACGTGAAGGGGCCATACTGGACTTGGTGCTTACCAATGGTGAAAGTGTTTCTGATGTTGTAGTGGGAGATCATTTTGCATCCAGTGATCACCAGATGGTGTGGTTCAGTATTAGGACTAGGGCTGTTAGAATCCATTCAAAGGTGAGGATCTTAGACTTTAGGAAGACTAACTTTGCGAAGATGGGCCAATACCTCAGGGAGTCGTTAGTGGGATGGGAACAGCTGGGGGATGTAGAAAAACAGCGGGCAAAACTGAAAGGGGATATTTTAAGGGCAACCAACCTTTTTGTTAAAATGGTAAATAAAGGTAAAAGGAAAAGGAGACCGCTATGGTTTTCGAAGGAAGTAGCTGAAAAAGTGAAGAAAAAGAGGGAGGCCTTCATGAAATACAAGAGATCACAGAGAGAGGAAGACAGGCATCTGTATTTGGAAAAACTTAGAGAAGCTAGCAAAGTAGTCAAGAAGGCAAAGATTCAAAAGGAGGAGGAAATAGCCAATGCAATAAAATGGGGGGATAAGACATTTTTCAGATATATTAGTGAGAAGAGGAAGGGCAAAAATGGTATTGTCAGACTCAAGGGTGCAGTGGAGGAATATGTAGAAGCTGATAAGGATAAAACGGAATTGCTTAACAAATATTTTTGTTCTGTGTTCACAGATGAAGAACCAGGAGCAGGACCTCAGAAAACACCCACAAATAGGAAAAGAAGCAAGGGACAGCTTGTACAATTTTCAGAATACTGTGTTCGTGAGAAACTAGCGCAACTTAAAGTAGACAAAGCGATGGGACCGGATGGGATACACCCTAGAATACTGACTGACCTTTTCAATGCCTCGTTGGAATCGGGAGTGGTGCCAAAGGACTGGAGAGAGGCTCATGTGGTGCCTTTACACAAAAGCGGATGTGGTTGAAAACTACAGGCCGGTTAGTTTAACTTCGGTGGTGAGTAAATTATTGGAAACGCTGCTGAAAGAGAAAATAGTGAGGTTTCTGGAGTCCAGCGGATTACAGGATCCAAGGCAGCATGGATTCACCAGAGGCAGGTCTTGTCAGACAAATCTGATTTCTTTGACTGGGTGACCAAGGAGTTGGACCGAGGGAGAGCTCTAGATGTGGTGTATTTAGATTTCAGTAAAGCCTTTGACACTGTTCCTCACAGGCGACTTATAAACAAACTGAGCACCCTAGGGATGGACCCTAAAGTTACTGCTTGGGTTAGAAATTGGTTGGGTGGGAGGCGAAAAAGAGTACAAGTAAATGGAGCTCACTCTGAGGAGAAGGATGTTACCAGTGGTGTGCCCCAGGGATCTGTCCTTAGTCCGATTCTTTTTAACATCTTTGTTAGTGATATAGCGAAAGGGCTGTCGGGTAAGGTTTGCCTCTTTGCGGATGATACCAAAATCTGCAATAGAGTAGACACCCAGGAAGGTGTAGATAACATGAGGAGGGATCTAGCTAAGCTTGAAGAATAGTCTAGAATTTGGCAGCTGGGATTTAATGTTAAAAAATGTAAGGTCATGCATTTGGGCTGCAGCAATCCAAGGGAGCAATACAGTATAGGGGTGAAGTACTTTTGTCCACTAAATAAGAGCGGGACCTAGGCGTGGTTGTGTCTGATGATCTTAAAGTAGCTAAACAGGTAGAAAAGGTGACGGCAAAAGCTAGAAGGATGCTTGGGTGCATACGGAGAGGAATGGCTAGCAGAAAAAAGGAGGTGATAATGCCTCTCTATAAGTCTTTGGTGCGACCTCATTTGGAATATGGTGTGCAATTCTGGAGACCGCACCTTCAAAAGGATGTGAACAGGATGGAGTCGGTGCAGAGGGTGGCTACTAAAATGATTAGTGGGCTTCATTATAAAGCATATGAGGACAGACTTAAGGATTTAATATGTACACCTTAGAGGAAAGGCGGGATAGAGGTGATATGATTGAGATGTTTAAATACCTCTGTGGCATAAATGTTCAGGGAGAGAGCCTCTTTCAATTGAAAGCAAGTTCTGCTACGAGGGGACATGGGATGAGGGTGAAGGGAGATAGATTCAGGAGTGATATGTGGAAATATTTCTTTACGGAAAGAGTAGTGGATCCGTGGAATAGTCTCCCAGTGGAGGTGGTAGAGATGAGGACAGTAACTGAATTCAAAAAAGCATGGGACCAACACAGAGGATCTCTAAAGGTAAAAAGAGGACTGTTGTAGTTGTTGATATGGAAGGACAGACTAGATAGGCCATGTGGTCTTTTTCTGTCATCATATTTCTATGTTTCTATGATCACTATTGCCAAGTAGCTCCAACACAGTTCTCTTGCACCAGGTACTGTGTTCCACTAAGGACTAGGTATAAAATACCTTCCCCTCTTGTCGGTTCATGAACCAGCTGCTCCTAGAAGCAGTCATTTATTTCATGTAGAAATATTATGTCCCTAGCATGTCCTGATGTGACATTCACCCAGTCGATACCAGGGTGATTGAAATCACCCATTATTACTGTGTTGTAAGTTTTATTAGCTTTCCTAATTTCTTTTAGTATTTCATCATCCATCTGTTCATTCTGGCCAGGCAAATAGTAATACACCTTCACTGCCATTGCCTTCCTCTTTTTACATAATGTTTCTGTCCATAGAGATTCTACAATGAATTCTGTTTCCTGGAAAACTTTTATCCTGTTTGACTCAATGCCCTCTCAAACATAGAGCGCAGCCCTTCCACCAATTTGATCTAGTCTGTTATTGCGACAGTTTTTATATTTGGGTATCAGTATCCCTTTGGTTGTCGTCCTTCTACCAGGTCTCTGAGATGCCAATTATACCTAATCTTTCATTTAGTGCTATATATTTTTAATCTCCCATCTTATTTTTTAGACTTCTAGCATTTGCATACAGGTATTTTAGAGGTTGTATTTTGTTCATATTAACAATCTGATTATCAGTTGACAGGGATAATTTGGAATCTTTCAGCTCTGTCTGCTCTGTACTTAAAGGCATCTGGGTTACTTTTACTTTTATTGGAACCTCTCTATTGGGATGCGCTAACTTCCGTCTTTTGCTAATATCCTAAGGCGTGAGCTAAATATAATAAAAATAATGTGCTCTTGGCAACTCTTTGCTTTCCCCTATTATCTAATTTAAAAGCTGCCCTATCTCCTTCTTAAAGGTTAATGCCAGCAGCCTGGTTCCACCCCAGTTAAGGGTGGAGACCATCCTTTTCAGAAAAGCTTTCCCCCCATCTTCCCCAGAATGTTGCCCAGTTCGTAACAAATCCAAAACCCTCTTCCTTGCACCATTGTCTTGTCCATACATTGAGACTCTAGAGCTCTACCTGCCTTTTGGTTTCTGCGCTTGTAACGGGAAGCTTTTCTGAGACTGCTATCTTGGACATTCTGGATTTCAACTTCCTACCTAAAATCCTAAACTTAGCTTCCAGAATCTCTCTCCTACACTTTTCTATGTCATTGGTACCAACATGTCCTAAGACAGCAGGCCCCTCCCCAGCACTTTCTAAAACCTTATCTAGGTGGCGCATGAGGTCTACTACCTTCACAGCAGGCAGGCATGTTACCAGGTGATCCTCGTCCACCAGCCACCTACATGCCTAATGATCAAATCACCAACTGTAACTGCTGTCCTAACCCTTTGGAGAAACTTCACTGTGAGTGTTTTAGAGAGCGAGAGACATAGGCTGTAGAGATACTGGAGTCTTTTTTTTTTTTTTTTCCTTCCTCCTATATAATCTTTCTTAAACTGATTTCAGAAGTTTGTTGTTGAGGCTACAACTTCAAGAGTGAGTGAGAACATTTTCTGTTTAAGAATATGAACTTGGGGGAGGAGATTGGCTGTGTGGGGGAGCTAGCGCGGTTTCTCTACCTTAACGCGGAGCAGTGCAGCAGCTGGGAGCTGCACGCGTGATTGACGAACTGCAGGCATCGGGAGGACGTCCCGGCGCTAAGGACCCTCCCACCCTTGGTCCTATGAATCCTCGTGAGTTTACACGCGGCCTGCGTGTTCACGACCTGCGGGGTCGTGTCCTAAGGGGGGCATGTCACAAGGGGATAGACCTGCCCCTTTGGTGCTCCTTAGGTGCTCTCGAGGTGCTCCTGCTTATTGGAAGTCGAACGTGCTGTGCCCATGGGAAAACGAAAGGCAAAAGTGGCAGCGAAATCTGCAACTGCTGAGGAGGTCTCTGGAGGTAAGGTAGTGGGTTCTATGGACAAGCATGTGACTCCTTTGCTGTCTGCTAATCAATCTCCAGATGGGGCTTCGCTAAGCCCTGAATCTCGGTTACCACCTTCGTTTCCGCAACCTCCTTATACGTCTACTTTTCTTGAATCCCTGGACCTTACAACCCCAATTCTCTGCCCTGTAGATCTGGCAGCACCTAGTGGGTTAATCACTCCCCCTTCGGGAGAAGTGTCCCTGACAGATATATGGACAGCAGTTCAGAAGATTGATATGCGTTTGTCTACTACTGTATCTTCCTTGTGTAAATTTGCATATGATGTGGTAGGTAAAGTGAAAAATGTTGATCAGCAGATTAGTTCTTTATCTAAGTTGTCTGCCCATATTGATTCCCAGCTCCAGGCTTGCCAGGATGGCCATGTTGCCTTAATTAGAGATGCCTCTACTATTTCTTATCGTCTGGAATTGCTTGAGAACCAATATAGAGCGAAGAACTTACGTTTTTTAAATTTCCCCTCTACTCATCTGTTGTCATCGGATATTCTTTTGCAAAAATACTTTATTGAAGTTTTACAGTTATCTGAAATCGTGGAGGTGGTTCAAATGTAGTCCTTTTCTTCTGTTCTTTCTGTCGTACCGAAGGAAGAGGGGGTTGGCTCCTCTTCTATTAGTTTGGTCGGGCAGAACCTGACAGCCTTCTTGGAGGACTCTGCAGATTTCATTCCCAAGCGCTGCACTTTAATAGCAACGTTTGGGTCTGAATCTGCAAAGTTAAAGGTCTTGAGAGCTTATTTTAAGCATAAAGAGGCTTTGTTTGGTGGGTTTAAGCTTCAGGTCTTCCCCGATGTATGTCACTCTACTCAGCTTCGTCAGAAGCAATTTTTGGAATTAAAACCTTGGGTCGAGGCTTTGGGGGCTACTTTTTTCTTAAAATTTCCTTGTCGATGTATTGTAACCTCCGAGGGAAGTACTTTTGTTTATAATGTAACTCAGTTGCAGAAATACTTGTTGGATAAGGAATTGTTGAGGGATAAGTCGGTGGATGTTTAATTTTGTGCTCCCGTATGTGGAGTCTCACTCCTTTTTTCTTCAAATTTTGCTTATTGTTATAAATAGGGCCAGTTTTCTCTCTTGATGTGTGTAACTTTTGTAGCAGTTTATTTCTGGAATCTTATTGTACGATGCTTTGGATTGTTTCTTTGTAAAATTACGTTGTATTCAGGAAAATTGAAAATAAAAATATAAAAAAAAAACAGAATATGAACTTGGAAATTTACCAGGACCTAGTTTCGGCGACATTACAGAAGTGTTATGTATTTAAGGAAACATCAGATACAAGGTCAGGAGCAAGGTGACAGAACTAGAAATATAATGAAGCTTTATTGGAATACTCGTAGAACTCACCTCGCTCTTCACCTTATACCTTTGCTACTTATGAGTGCGAGTGCTCTTGTAAGGAAATTACAGATACACTGCGGAAGTACAAATGGCTCTTTCCATTTGATTTTTTGTTTACACTAAATGGTGAAAATAAGTGGTTTCGATGTGCAAAAAGTCAGAGCAACAGTTGAGGGATCCTGGAGACAGTGGAATTTGTTTAGATGGTCTCTAGTGGCACTCGTTTAAATGGTTTCTAGTGGCAGTTTTCCTTTGGTGTAGCTGGAGATGCCTAGCTGCTGTTTGAATGCATTGGTCTCTGTAGGCCATGAGGGCCTTTAAGAGTTAACATTTTGCTGACATGATGTATGAGTGTGTAATGAGTAATTTTATTGGGTGAATGGGAGGCTTGAACAGGAAGGGGTGTGGTCAGTGGTTTGATTGGTAATGATAGTAGACTGAGAGTGGGGTATTTGGGTGGTTTGGTATGTGTGTCAAGTAGATGGCATGGTGGGGGAGTTATGGAGGAGTAAGGGTAAGTGTGAATGTGTGAGGCCTGGGTGGGGTCACTTCTCTGCTTGGAATGGGTAAGGGTAGATGGATTTTCTGAGGACTATAGGGGAGGAGAGGGGAGTGAGGGGTGGAGTTGTGGTATGGGGAGGACATGGGTGGTGAGTAGGGAGAGAATATATGCATGTGAGGGAAAGGACAGTAATAATGATTCTCTTTTGGGTTGGGTCACTTGGTTGCTAATATTATAGTTGTTGCTTCTGGATAGTAATAAGAGGGAATTTGATGGTTACTATTAAGTTGGTAACTAGTAATGTGAGTGGGCTGAACTCTCCCCAGAAAAGAAATCTGTTTAAATGACTTGCAAAGACTACAGCTTTTCCCAATGGCTTTGTTTCCAGTAGAAGGGGAAAAAAGATAAATGGGCTTGGTATCCTTATTAGTCCAGATTTAAGAGTGGAAGTTAGATATATTTAGGGATAAAGATGGGAGGTCTTTGTTTCTTAAATTAATAATGGGTGGACAAATATATACATTAGTCAAGTTGTGTGCTCCTAATATTGAACAGGGGAATTTTCTTTCAGGGGTTGTAAGGGAGACTTATTGGGTTTCAGGAAATATTGATCATAGAAGATTTTTATCTAATATTGGATCTCTCTGTGGATAGTACTAGCCCAGTAACTGTGCATCACCAGGGTGTGGATTGTCTTCACCTGCAGTTCAGTTTCTTATCAGATAGCTTGAGGGAGTTAAATCCTAGAGTGTGAGACTTTGTTCTATTCAAATGTACATTCCTCATACTCTCAAAGTGATTTGTGAATAGTGAAGACTGACCAGATTTAAGAATGTTATGGGCTCTGGAACTGGCTCCTTGGTCTTGTCTGATCATGCCCCGATATGGCTGAGGCTTGTTTTAGGGGAGAAGGAAAGGGGAGGAGATTTGAGTGTTTAGTGATTAGCCTATTAGACAATGAGGGTGTTGGAACTTATTTGGATTTTAATGATAAGAGAGAGCAGAGTCCTGGAACTATGTTTATCTTTATTTGATATACCGCAAATCTGCAAACAAACTATGTGATTTATAATAAAAAAAATAATACCGAAATCAGGAAAGGAACGCCAGTTCTTTGGACAGGAAAAGAGAGCAGAGAAAGAGCAGATAAGACCGGATCTAGGTAACTTGAGGAGAGGGGTGAGGGATCAGGGGACAGGGAAGTCTGTCACATCCCAACACAGGGGAGAACTGAGATGGACGCCACTGATACTCTGAATGCTGACTCAAACAAATGGATTTTCAGTGCTTTCTTGAAAGTCTTCAGGTCTGGTTCTACTTGTAGTGAAGGTGGGGGACTGCCTTAAAAGCTGTATTGCATGGAAAGGTTATAGCTATATCATCCAGAATGGAAAAAGGGGAGGAAAGAAAGGGCTTAAAGGTTGCATGCCACTATACAGAGACTGGAGAGAACATAAGAGCCTCAGGTTCTATGCGGGTCTTTAAGGCCTTGGAAAGTGCCAGAGCTGAATTGTGGGAACTGGAGTTAAGGTAGCTTTTTCATTTGCAAAAGCATAAACGTTTTTTTAAAGTATGGAAATAAACCCAGTAGGCTCTTGCCCCAGAAGTTAAAGAAAATGCATTCTCGAAATGCAGTCTTGAAGGTAAGAAATGAATCAGATTAAGTAGCAAGGGCTAATGCCCAGATTCAAGCAGAGTATAAATTAGTATAAGAAGCTGTATTTCCCTGAGGTAGTAGCGGATGGAACCATGAGAGAGCAATCTCCAGGAACAAGCAGGAATGAGTCTTCACATATGGGTACGTCGGTACCGACGGAGCCTGCACGGGAATGCTCCCCAGCATCCAATCAGAAAGCTTTTGGGAGCATCCCTCGCGCCTGCGCACTGCTTTCCCGCCTTTTCCACTGCCTCTCCTCAGTTTTTGTTTTTCCGCGGAGCCGGCAGGACATCGTCCTGTCACCGCAGAAACTTTTTTCTTTAAATTCTTTATTTCTTGTTTTCTTGTGGTCGCGGCTGTTTTTCCCACCGGTACTGCCAGTGGGTTTTTCTTTTCTTTTTCTTAAACTGAGAGAGATTTTTTTCCCCTCTGTTTGTCTTAACTTTTTTGGGCCTACAAGGCCTCTCCATCATGGAGCCGCCTTCTCCTAAGAAGTGCCTTCACTGTGGAAACAGTTTTCTTTTTAGACTCCAATGCCTGGTGTCTAACCTGTTTGGATCCTGATCCTTTTTCCCCTGAACAATCAGGCTGCAAAACTGTGAGAAGAACTTACCTCTTTCGAGTTTCCCTCGATACCGTTTTCCCTCCCGGAGTGAGGGCACCGGCCTTTTCTTCTCTACAGGATCAGGTAACCCACAAACAGTCTGTTAAGACTAGCCAATCCTTGAGTGGTAGGTCTCATGCCAAGGATGATGACGGCTTCGGCCTTGCCCTCAAGACCCCATTGGCATTAAAACCCCAGCGGGAGTCTCCGGGTTCCAAAGCATTTCAGGGGTTTCAGGTTGTTCCTGGGGCTCACCCCTCACAGAACATACCTGAGCCATGCTCGGTGGTGGCATCCGCTTCGGGCGGTACCGATACCCCGGCATCAGCACCGGTGTTGAGTGTTCCATTCTTCACCAGGGATCGTCATCTGGCGGCGTCGGTACCTTCGGGACCGATCGATACAACCCAGATTGACTTTCCTGTATCGGCAATACCACCATCGACGTCGGTACCCTCTAGGCATGCATCGATAGACTCGCTCCCTTCGATGCCGAGTCTGGAATCGATATCTAGTCTAGATGACTGGGTACCGACGCGTCTCGGAACCGACCCCTATCGTTTCCGGATACGCAGTACCGAGGATATTCACCAAGCGTTTCTGGTTACCTCGGTACCGCTTGAGCAGCCTCCGATGACTGCTTCGATGGCATTACCGTCTCCGATTCAGACTCAGCTACCGGTATCGATGTCGGTTCCTGCAGTTACATCGGTACCATCGATCCTTTCTATGCCTAGTTTGGAATCGATACCTGGCATGGACGATGCAGTACTGACTGCCTCAAATCGTGACTGCCAGTACCACTATCCATCTAGTGGGGTTCTTTTTCTGCACCAGACCAGTACATCCTCTGGTGCTCAGGCTGCTCCTTCAACCTTAGCCTACCCAGGGATAGTTCCCATTGGAGATCCCTCTTTTCAGAAGTTTCTCCTTGACATGGCAACCTTTCTTGCTATTCCTATCCCTGGCTGTGATCCTACTCGAGGCTCTCCTGCAGAAAAGGAAAATATAATGCTTCCTTTACATCATTCTTTGCAGGATCTTCTTCTGAGAATAAGGGAATCACCTTTAAGGGTTCCCTCACCTTCTACAGCAACTAATGTTCTGTATCAGGTGCCCCCCTCTCCAGGGTTTCAAAAACCTCAACTTCCTTATCGTCACTCCAGTCCAGTCCCTTACTTCGGGGTTACGCAACCCTTCCAGCAGCTTGGAGGCTGAGCCCAACCTTTTTGGGGTGGAGCGGTATATATACCACTGGTGCCACCCACCAACTCCAGTATACTCAGCCTCCAAGCAGCTGGAGGGTCCCGTAAGCCTAGGGCTTACTGGAGTCCTTCTTTCCTCTTAAATTCCTTTTTATTTAATTTAATTTATTTAATTTATTTAATTTTAGTTGGATTTGATTTATTTAACTCATTTGATTTACAGGATCTTTGGTATCCTATTTGATTCTCTCCGGAGTACTCTTTCCCCCCCCCCCTCCCTCCCTCCCCGCAGCGTACTGAGACTGATTCTCTGCGGATCGGGCAGCAGCGAGGAGGAAAGTCCACAGCTCCTCTCACTGCCCGTGCTGCCTATTCTCCGGTCTGCCTGCCTCAGATCCGGCCCGTCCTCGCGCCGAAGCCCAGCTGGCGGCTGAGCGCTGGAGGACGCGCCGTGCACGCGGGGAGAGCCGAATCCTCTTCAGCCCCCTTCTCTTCTTACGGCGACGCGCTGTTTCAGCGGCGGAAGAGAAGTGCGGCGGGCAGCGGGAGCTCCGAAATTGTTCGGGCTTCAGTTTCCTCTCTCCCCCTTACCGCCGGAGCGCGGGGGACAGCAGAGGCCAGCGTTTGCAGGCGATTCATCTAGGGCTCCACGTGGCTGCGGCCTAGCACGTGTTGAGCCCCTAAGGAGAACGGCGGTCTCGGGCCTGGAACTGAAGAGCTCCTGAACCGCAAGTATACAGCTTAAGCTGTTAGCAAATTTATAGAAGTTTTCCTGCTACAGCTTTTCTTGGCGTTTAATGAGATATTGAGGGGGAAATATTGCAACATAGCCCCCCCCCAGCCACGGAGAACTTGCTGGGTCTAATATTGTAAGGGGGGGGCCGGTTATTAGCTTAATTTAGTTTAGTTAATTTATTTTAATTTATTTTTATTGATTTTAATGTAATTAAATTGGATTTAATCTTGTTTATTGATTGTGTTTAGTCTGAGGGGGAACAGTATTTTTGTGTTGGGGGAGGCAACTAGGATATCTCTCCCAAGAACATGATGGCCAAACAGAGGTGTCCCTCTTGTGGCACTAGAAGGGGCACTGCATCTGAGGCAGGGGTCTGCAGGGGCTGCGCCGCTGTCGCTTCCTCGGTGGAACAGGAAATCAGCCTGGCCATGTCCCAGGCCTCGCAGGGGTCTTCTGATCCCTTAGAGGGAGAAGCAGCGCCTCAGCTGTCCCCTCCCTCGCACTCAGAGACCCTCCTTCCCCCAGCTCCTTCCTCCTCCCTGCCGGCAGGAGAAGGGGGAGCAGGGGACTTCTTCTCCCCTGATTTCATTCTCCTGCTGCACCAGGCCTATTGCCTGCGTAAGAGGGGTCTTGGCCCAGGGGAAGCGGGTCCGTCGTCTGAAGGCAAACTGGTCAGACCCATGAGATCTAACTCCCAGGACTCGGGGATTTCCTCGAAGCGTCCCAGGCTGGCAGTTGAAGAGCCCCTCACTCCACTTTCCCAGGACTTGCCAGAGGAGGAGCCCTCGGAAAAGGAGGAGGAGGAAGAGGAGGAGCTGGAGGAAGGGGAGATCCCGGAGGAGGACCACTCTCGCATAATCAGAGTATTCAGGCGGGAGGAGTTGCCCGCTTTAATTAATGACTCCCTGAAAGCTCTCAACGTAGCCTCGGATACTCCCGCAGAGGAGGAAGCCTTGGAGGATCCCTTGATTCAGGCCGTCAGAAGGTCCCAGAAGGTCTTCCCTGTCCACAGAGTGGTACGTCAGATGATTCAGGAGGAGTGGGATCAACCAGAGTCAGCGTTGAGAGGAGTCAGGGCCATGTCTCGGCTCTACCCCTCCCTGAGGCAGACAAAGAACTTCTGAAGTCCCCCAGAGTGGATGCGGCAGTCTCGGCAGTAACGAAGAAAACCACCATCCCAGTGGAGGGCAGCGCGGCGCTGAAGGATGCCCAGGACAGAAGATTGGACACGCTCCTTAAGCAAGCCTTCGACGTGAGCGCTCTTGCCTTACAAGCCTCAGTTTCGGGAGCATGGGTGGCACGAGCATGTTTGAGGTGGTCGCAGCAACTCCAGGCGGAGGAGGGTTCCTCCGATGGGGTCCTAGCCACCTCGGCAAGGTTGGAATCAGGTACGGCCTTCTTGGCAGATAGCCAGTATGACCTCATCCGGAGCTTAGCAAAGAACATGGCCTCGGTGGTGGCAGCCAGACGCTACTTGTGGCTCCGGAATTGGGCCGCGGATGCCTCCTCCAAAGCTCGCCTGAGTCGCCTCCCCTTTAAAGGGAAACTTTTGTTCGGAGAAGACTTGGACAAGTTGGTAAAGGACCTGGGCGAGTCCAAGGGCGGCAGACTTCCGGAGGACAGGATCAAGCAAACACGATCTTCTGCCCCTTCTCGGAACCAATCCAGAGAACCCCGGAGGTTCCGCTCGAACAGACCTAACCCTTTCCTCAGGGGTCGTTTTAACGCTAGGGGTCAAGGTGCCAGAGGGTTTCGGGGCAGAGGTTTCTCATCCTCTTCCTCCTCCTTCTCCTCGGGTCCCAGAAAGCAACAATGAGATACAGGGGGTCCGGGAGGTCGGATTGCCGGTAGGCGGTCGCCTGAGGCAGTTTCTTCCCGCCTGGTCCCGAGTCACATCAGATCAATGGGTGCTGGAAGTGATTCGAGAAGGATACTCCCTCGAATTTGCAAAGCAAATACTCCCAGCTTTTGTTCAGTCTCCCTGCGGCTCCGCAGCAAAAAGAGAAGCCGTGGAGTCGACACTTTCCCGCCTCATAGCTCTCGGGGCCGTAGTCCCGGTGCCCCCAGACCAATGCGGTACGGGTCGGTACTCGATTTACTTCGTCGTCCCAAAAAAGGAGGGATCCTTTCGCCCGATCCTCGACCTAAAACAGGTCAACCGCTGCCTCAAGATACCTCACTTCCGGATGGAGACCCTAAGGTCAGTGATAGCGGCTGTGAGGGCCGGAGAGTTCCTAACATCGCTGGATCTGACAGAAGCGTACTTACATATCCCGGTCAGAAGGGCCCATCAGCAGTTCCTCAGATTCGCGGTACCTCGAGGTCATTTTCAATTTCAGGCGCTACCCTTCGGGCTAGCAACAGCGCCCAGAACCTTTACCAAGGTGATGGTGGTAGTAGCGGCCGCCCTACGAAAGAAGGGAATCTTAGTGCACCCCTATCTGGACGACTGGCTGATCCGGGCAAAGTCAGAGGAGGAAAGTCGCCAAGCAACAGCCGAAGTAGTTCAAGTTCTGGAAGAACTAGGATGGGTCATCAATCGAGCAAAGAGCAGTTTGGTTCCATCACAGGAGCTCGAATATCTCGGAGCAAGTTTCCACACAGGCAAGGGCAGGGTCTTTCTGTCCAGCTCAAGGCTAAAGGACCTGAGAACTCTAGTCTCACAGTTCATGGTCAGACGGCTTCCTTCAGCGAGGCATTACCTGCAATTGTTGGGTACCATGGCGGCGGCAATAGAAGTCGTTCCGTGGGCCAGAGCTCACATGCGCCCCTTACAGCGGTCTCTATTGCGGCGGTGGTCTCCGCAACAGCACCCCTTGTCTCGACTGCTCCCCTGTGCTCCTCGGACCAGACACTCTCTTCTCTGGTGGAGGTGCCCAAGGAACTTGAGTCGCGGAATGCCCCTAGAGCCTCCTCAGTGGGTACTCTTGACGACAGACGCCAGCCTGGCAGGCTGGGGGGCTCATTTCGAGGACCAGTTTGTCCAGGGGCAATGGTCGGCAGTAGAATCCCTTTGGCCTATCAACCGCCTGGAATTGAGAGCGGTCACACGAGCGCTCAGGGCTCTTCAGCCTTCAGTGCGAGGGAAAGCGATTCGCGTCCTCTCCGACAATGTCACCGCCGTGGCGTACATCAATCACCAGGGGGGCACCAGCAGTCCGGCATTGGAAAAGGAGGCGGACTCCCTGTTCAAGTGGGCGGAAGTCCACCTGGAGGCGCTCTCAGCACAGCACGTGGCAGGTACGGACAACATCATGGCCGATTACCTCAGCAGGTACAAGATAGATCACGGCGAGTGGGAACTGCATCAAGAGGTCTTCGACCAGATAGTGGCCCGGTGGGGTCCCCCAGTAATGGACCTCATGGCACGGTTCACATCCGCCAAAGCAAGCCGATTCTTCAGCAGGAGAAAGGAAAGGATGTCCGAGGGCCTGGATGCCCTGTCTCAAAGGTGGCCCACGGAAGGGCTCCTTTATGTCTTCCCCCCTTGGGCTCTAATCGGGAAGGTCCTCCAGCGGGTGGAAGCTCACCGGGGTCTAGTAGTCCTTATTGCCCCGGATTGGCCTCGCCGTCCTTGGTATGCGGATCTGGTAAGGATGATCGCCGACCGACCATGGCACCTTCCGGTCAGGAAGGACCTACTCAAGCAAGGACCTACTCAAGCAAGGACCAGTTCAGATGCCACACGTGGATCGATTCTCGCTTACGGCATGGCTATTGAAAGGGCGCGGCTCTTGAAGCGCGGCTACTCACCGGCAGTAATCGCGACCATGTTGAGCGCGAGGAAGCGCTCCACCTGTCTTTCCTACGTAAGAGTCTGGCGTATCTTTGAAGCATGGTGTACAGAACGCCGGAAGAATCCCCTGTCGGCCTCGGTCCCGGAGGTGCTGGAGTTCTTGCAAGCGGGCCTCGACAAGGGTTTAGCTCACAGCTCCCTGAGAGTACAACTGGCGGCCATCGCGTGCTATAGGGGCAAGGTGGGCGGAAAAGCCTTGGGAACAAACGCGGACGTTGCAAGGTTCTTGAAAGCGGTCAAGCGGCTCCGACCACAACGAAGATGGGTCATACCCCCTTGGGACCTTAACCTAGTTCTGAATTCCCTAGCCACGGGTCCGTTTGAGCCTTTGAAGAAGGCCTCCTTGAAGGATCTGACGCTGAAAACGGTGTTCCTGGTGGCCATTTGCTCAGCCAGACGAGTCTCCGAACTACAAGCCCTGTCTTCTCGGCCTCCCTTTCTGTCCTTCCTCAGGGATAAGGTAGTACTTAGGACGGTTCCTTCCTTTTTGCCTAAGGTGATCTCCCCCTTCCATGTCAACCAGTCCATCTCTCTCCCGACTCTCCGACCGGAGGGGGCAGTAGGGGGAGACAGTAAGCTCCATCTGCTAGACGTCCCCAGAGCCTTGAAGCGCTACCTCTCCCGCACGGCGCCCTTTCGGAAATCCGAACGACTCTTTGTACAGTTCGGAGGGCCCCACAAGGGTGAGGCGGCAGCCAAGGCCTCAATTTCCAGATGGATCAGGGAGGCGATCGCTTCCGCCTATATCCTCAAGGGGAAACAGGTCCCAGGGGGCTTGCGCGCTCACTCAACTCGAGCACAGGCTACCTCTTGGGCGGAGTTCAGTCTAGTACCTCCTCTGGATATCTGTAGGGCAGCGACTTGGTCCTCTCTGCACTCCTTCACCAAGCACTACAGGCTGGATGTGCAGAGCTCGTCGGACTCTAGGTTTGCACAGGCAGTGCTACGTTCCGGAATGGCGGATCCCGCCCGGGCTGGTACTGCTCTGGTACTTCCCTGAAGTAAGGGACTGGACTGGAGTGACGATAAGGAAGAGGTAATTAGATCTTACCTGCTAATTATTGTTCCTGAAGGAACGACAGTCCAGTCCCTACTACCCTCCCTAGTTCTGTAGCCATTCCGGCCGTTCTCTTTGTTATGGGTCTGCGGCCTGAGGGCGGTTTCAGGTGTGTTGGTGGGTCAGGCTGGAGAAAAGGCATGCACCATGGCAGTTCTCCTACCTTCTCCCTGGACCTCCTCTCCTACTAACTTCTCCTGGTTAAAAAAAAAAAAAAAAAAGAAAAAATTACTTAGATTTGAGTTTGTTTACTTATGTTTTCTGAGTTATCTAGGTTGGTTATATCTGCTTTGACAGTCGTTTACTGGAGTTGGTGGGTGGCACCAGTGGTATATATACCGCTCCACCCCAAAAAGGTTGGGCTCAGCCTCCAAGCTGCTGGAAGGGTTGCGTAACCCCGAAGTAAGGGACTGGACTGTCGTTCCTTCAGGAACAATAATTAGCAGGTAAGATCTAATTACCTCTTCCCCATCATTCCATTGTAGTGGAATCAGCAATGAGGAAGGTAAAAAGCAAGAAGAAGCATTCTTCTTATCCGCCAGGTCGTGCATCTAGAGCACTTGATGCCTTTGGACGTCAAACCTTCCAAACATCTATGCTGGCATCAAGGATTATCTCTTATATTTTTATATGAGTCTATCTCCCCAGGAGGTAACAAAGAAATTATCTCTTTTGACCCCTTTTTTATCAGAGCCTAAGGCTGCAGACTATTCCTTGCTTCTTAGTCATAGCCAGAATATCTCTTGGTTTCTTTCTCGTGCTTCTCTAGACTCTTTTGAGTCTGTTAGCAGATCCTCTGCTATTGCCTTTGGAGCACGTCGTAGAGCCTGGCTCTAAGCTTCAGACTTGAGCAGATGGGCACAACACACACTGGGTAATTCTCCTTGTACTGGAGAAAATCTCTTCAATAAGTTGACTTTACGTCAGGTTGCTCATTGCTCCACTGACTTCCCTGGTTCTGGAGACCGTCCTAAGCCGCCTTCTTCCCCAGGAGGTAGGAAATGTCCTACCAAACCTTCTTTCCCTAAGAAAAGAAGGTTTCACTCTTCTGCCCATCATCAAGATGTACCCAAGCAGGGGACACCTCGTCCTGGTCTGAAGAATCCAAACTCTAGTCAGTCTAAGCATATCCAGCAACCATAGGTTCCTGAAGGTTGCAACCTACAGTTAACTTCTTCTTAGCAGAAGTTGTTCACTGTTTTTTTTTTAAAGCTCTACACGTGGTTTCCCTTCAGTATGCTGTCAGGATATTCTTGTCCATGGGTTACAGATTCTCCTCTTCTTCCTAACAAGAAGAGAAGTTACAACTATCCAGGATAGTTCTGTCCGAACATGAACATTTTTTCCTTCAGCTGACTCACCATATGGTAAGTCACCCTTCGGTTACCTGTTTTCTCTACCCTCTCATCCAGGGTTTTCCCTGAATGAGTGGTACCATACTGAACAGCTTCTCTAGCCTTTCATTCCAGTGTAGACTTTTTTCCTTGAATAAATTCTCTGGACAGCTCATCAGACAGGGACAGGAATATCTCCTCTCCCTTTGTCTGTTCTCTTTGTTCTACACAGGCAGATTCTCTCTGCTGTCTTTCAGCTGCTGTTCATGCAGGAGTTCCAGTGATTGAACTACTGGTACTTTCCCACAAGTTTCCAGTCTGTCTTCCACTACTTTTGTCTAGCCTTAGTAGTGATTCCAAGATAGTCCTCATCTATCTTGGATAATCCTAATCACTTCAGGCTTCTCACATTATCTTTTTTCTGGCCATCTCCATTTCCTTGGATGTGGCAACACACCTGACTTAGTCAGTTTTATCTCCTAATTCTCCTGCATAATGCTCTCTGCAATCTTCAGAGAAGCTTTCTACTATGGGCCCTTGCTACAGAGCATTGAACTTGTCTCTGATGGCTATTCTGTATAGTAGGAAAAGCTTATCAGTCATTTTCCATGACTGTGAGGGTTCTCCACACCCTCTTGTCTCCTGTTATAATACAGAATATAAGCTTTTTCTGCGTGAATGTCCAAAGAGTTCCCAATCCTGCAGGAATATGCTCTTTTTTCCTTACAGCTTGGCCTCATGCTATCCTACTCCTCATGGACAGCACATATTCTACTAGTAACACATGATACCCCTGTGTCCCTCCAGTGGGTCATCCTGGTATCTCCTCCTATGCGTTTCTGTCCATTTACCATGTCAGAGTTCTACAGAACTCACGACTTGCTCTCTACAGACTGATATTATCCTCTGTTTTTTCACGCAACCATCCTGGTTATTCCACTGGATAGCATTCCTGCACCCTCTTAGCCCGCAGAAATAGATTCTCTATATATCTTTCAAGTAAGTTCCACCTTCTTGTTATTAGATGAATCTTTCCCCTTCACATCTCCCATGTGAATGTTCTTATGGGGCTTAGTTGCAGGCATGTATCTTCAGACTTTTATATATTCATGTTTGTATATATCTCTATATATTTCTATACATACATATGTCTGTAAGCTGTGTGTGCATAAGTTATGCCCCTATATATATATATATATATATATATATATATACACATATATATCTCCAGGAACAAGCAGGAATGAGTCTTCACATATGGGTACGTCGGTACCGACGGAGCCTGCACGGGAATGCTCCCCAGCATCCAATCAGAAAGCTTTTGGGAGCATCCCTCGCGCCTGCGCGCTGACTTCCCGCCTTTCCCACTGCCTCTCCTCAGTTTTCGTTTTTCCGCAGAGCCGACAGGACATCGTCCTGTCACCGCAGAAACTTTTTTTTCTTTAAAATTCTTATTTCCTTGTTTTCTTGTGGTCGCGGCTGTCTTTCCCGCCGATACCGGTACCGCCGGTGCTTTATTTTTTTCTTTTCTAAACTTAGAGAAATTTTTTCTCCTCAGTTTTTGTTTTAACTTTTGGGCCTACCAGGCCTCTCCAACATGGAGCCTTCTTCCCCTAAGAAGTGCCTTCATTGTGGAAACATGGTTTTCTTTTTAGACTCCAATGCTTGGTGTCTAACCTGTTTGGGTCCTGACCCTGTTTTCCCTGATCCATCAGGCTGTATTGGGAGAAGACCTTCCCTTTTTTGAGTTTCCCTCGATGCTGTTTTTCCTCCTGAGGTGAGGACACCGGTTTATTCTTCTCTCCAGGATCAGGTAACCCACAAACAGTCTGTTAAGACTAGCCAATTCTTGAAGGGTAAGTCTCATGCCCAGCATGATGACGGCTCCGACCTTGCCCTCAAGACCTCATTGGCAATAAAACCCCGGCGGGAGTCTTCGGGCTCCAAAGCATTACGGGGTTTCAGGTTGTACCTGGGGCTCACCCCTCACAGAACATACCTGAGCCATGCTTGGGGGTGGTATCCGCTTCGAGCGGTACCGATAACCCGGCATCGGCACCGGTGTCGAGTGTTCCACTCTTCACCAGGGATCGTCATCTGGTGTCCTCAGTACCTTCGGGGCCAATCGATACAACCCAGATTGACTTTCCTGTATCTCCGCCATGCTCGGGGTTGGTGCCGGCTTCGAGTGGTACCGATACCCCGGCATCGGCATCGGTGTCGAGTATTCCACTCTTCACCAGGCATCGTCTTCGGACGTCCTCGGTACCTTCAGAACCGATCGATACGACTCCGATTGACTTTCCTGTATCGGCATCGCCGATACCACCACCACCGTCGGCACCTTCTAGACATGCATCGATAGACTCGCTTCCTTCGATGCCGAGTCTAGAATCGATATCCAGTCTAGATGACTTGGTACCGACGCGTTTCGGAACTGATCCATTTTGTTTCTGTCTACGCAGTACCGAGGATATTCACCAGGGCTCTCTGGCTACCTCGGTACCGCTTCAGCAGCCCCTCATTACTGCTTCGATGACATTACCGTCTCCGATACCGGTATCGGTATCGATGTCGATTCCTGCAGTTCCATCGGTGCCATCGATCCTTTCTATGCCTAGCTTGGAATCGATACCGGGCACTGATGATGCAGTACTAACTGCCTCGAATCAGAACTGTCAGTATCACTGTCCATCTAGCAGGATTCTTTTTCTGCACCAGTCCAGTATGTCTTCTGGTGCTCAAGCTGCTCCTTCAACCTCAGCTTACCCAGGAATAGTTCTTATTGGAGATCCTTCTTTTCAGAAATTTCTCCTTGACATGGCAACCTTTCTTGCCATTCCTATTCCTGGCTCTACTCTTAACCAAGATCCTGCAGAAAAGGAAAATATAATGCTTCCTTTACATCATTCTTTGCAGGATCTTCTTCTGAGGATATGGGAATCACCTTTAAAGGTTCCTTCGCCTTCTACAGTCACTAATGTTCTGTATCAGGTGCCTCCATCTCCGGGATTTCAAAAAAACCAACTTCCACATCATTCCATTGTAGTGGAATCAGCAGTGAGGAAGGTAAGAAGCAAGAAGAAGCATTCTTCTTATCCGCCAGGTCGTGCATCTAAAGCACTTGATGCCTTTGGACGTCAAACCTTCCAAACTTCTATGCTGGCTTCAAGAATTATTTCATATATTTTTTATATGAGTCTGACACTTCAGGAGGTCACAGAGAAATTATCTCTTTTGTCCCCTTTTTTGTCAGAGCCTAAGGCCACTGACTATTCCTTGCTTCTTAATCATAGCAGGAATATCTCTTGGTTTCTTTCTCGTGCTTCTCTAGACTCTTTTGAGTCTGTTAGCAGATCCTCTGCTATTGCCATTGGAGCACGTCGTAAAGCCTGGCTGCAAGCTTCAGACTTGAGCAGATGGACACAACATACACTGGGTAATTCTCCTTGTACTGGAGAAAATCTCTTCAATAGAGAGGCTTTACGTCAGGTTGCTCATTGCTCCACTGACTTCCCTGGTTCTGGAAACCATCCTAAGCCTCCTTTTCCCCCAGGATGTAGGAAATGTCCTACCAAACCTTCTTTCCCTAAGAAAAGAAGGTTTCACCCTTTTCCTGCCCATCCTCCAGATGTACCCAAGCAAGGGACATCTCATCCTAGTCTGAAGTCTCCAGACTCTAACCAGTCTAATCATAACCAGCAACCATAGGTTCCTGTATGTTACAATCTACAGTTAACTTCTTCTTAGCAGAAGTTATTCTTCAAACTCTACACTGTTTTTTTCTTTTTCAGTATGCTAAGCTGTTAGGATACTTTTGTCCATGGGTTACAGAATTCTCCCCTTCTTACTACTACGAAGGGAGGTTACAACTATCCCATGATAGTTTCTGTCCCCACATGGACATCTTTTCCTTCAGCTGACTTACCATATGGTAAGTCATCTTCCAACCCCCTCTCTTCCAGGGTTTCCCCTGCTTGAGTGGATACCATACTGAAACACTTCTCTATCTTTCCAGTGTAGACGTTTTGCTATCCTTCAATGCATGCTCTGAACAACTCATCAGACAGGGACGGGAATATCTCCGCTCCCTTTGTCTGTTTTCTCTCTGTTTTTATACAGGAGAATCCCCTCTGCTGTTTTGTTCAGTTGCTGTGCATGTAGGAGTTCCAGTGATTACTTTAGTGCTCATTGCAAGCTACTTTCAACTATCTTGCATAATACTACTCACTGCAGGTTATCTTCTTCTAGCCATATCCTTTCCTAGGATGTGGCAACACACCTGACTTCAGTCAGTTTTATCTCATAATTCTCCTGCACAATGCTCTCTGCAATCTTCAGAGAAGCTTACTACTATGGGCCCTTGCTACAGAGCATTGAACTTTATCTCTGAGGGTTTTTTCCATATAGTAGAAAAAACTTATATAATCATTCCATGACTATATGGGTTCTTTATACCCTCTTGTCTCCTGTTCTAATACAGAAGACAAGCTTTTTCTGCGTGAATGTCCAAGGAGTTCCCAATCTTGCAGGAATCTACCCCTTTTTCCTTACAGCTTGGCATTATGCTTTTCTGCCCCACTTGGACAACGCATACTCTTTTAGTGTACCTGATACCCCTGTGTCCCTTGGCTGGGTCATTCTGGTGTCTTAGTTTATGCGTTTTTATTTTTTGTCCTTTGGACATGTCAGAGTCCTAAAGTACTCCTGACGTGCTCTTGCCAGACTGCTATTATCCTCTGTTTTTTCACGGAACCATCCTGGTTATTCCACTGAACTACATTCCTGCACCGCAGAAATAGATTCTCTATATATCTTCAGGTGGTTTTCACCCCCTTATTAGATTAATCTTTTCCCATCACATTCCCCATGTGAATGTTTTTGTAGGGCTCAGTTGCAGGCATGTATCCTCAGACTTATATTCATGTATGTATATGTCCTATACATTTATATTTCTGTAATCTGTGTGGGCATAAGTCATGCCCATCTATATATATCTATATCACACATATCTAGACATATATGCACATATATATAGATATGTATGTCTCTCCATCTATATATATATATCTATATATATCTATCTATATATGCCCATTGGGAGATGTCCATAGGACGCCATGTATTACCTGCTATCAAAAACCTAATCCTATTCAGAAAAGCACTGAAATACCACTTGTTCACAAAATGCTACCCAGAAGTCAACCTAGACATTAACAAAACTAGCACCTCAATACAACCTGAAAAGGGCTAGTTGATCAACCTTCTCTCTAGTCCTATTAGCGAACCACATTGCAATATCCAAACGAGTTTTATTACTGTATATACCAGGGGTCGGCAACCCGCGGCTCCGGAGCCGCATGCGGCTCTTTCTCACCTTTGCCGCGGCTCCGGAGCACACTGCCCGCCCGGTATTTAAACGTGGCGTTATGGGCTCCCTCCATGTCAGCTCCCTCCCTTCTTCTGCAGCCGCGGCTCCCTGCCTCTTAGGGAACCGCGGCTGTGCTTTTAAAATCATCTCAGAGCCCTTCCTGTCTTGACGGGCTCCGTGCAGCATTGTCCCGCCTCCAAAACTTCCTGTAGAGGCGGGACAATGCTGCACGGAGCCTGTCAAGACAGGAAGGGCTCCGAGATGATTTTAAAAGCACAGCCGCGGTTCCCTAAGAGGCAGGGAGCCGCGGCTGCAGAAGAAGGGAGGGAGCTGACATGGAGGGAGGGGGGCTGACATGGAGGGAGGGAGCTGATATGGATGGATGGATGGAGGGAGGGAGCTGACATGGAGGGAGGGAGGGGGCTGATATGGATGGATGGAGGGAGGGGGGCTGACATGGAGGGAGGGGGGATGATATGGATGTAGTGAGGGAGGGGGACTGACATTGAGGGATGGAGGGGGCTGACATGGATGGAGGGAGCTGATATGGATGGAGGGAGGGGGGCTGACATGGAGGGGGCTGACATGGAGGGATTGGGGAGGCGGGCTGACATGGAGGGAGGGAGCTGATATGGAGGGAGGGAGGGAGGGGGCTGACATGGAGGGATGGAGCACTGGTAATGGGGTTGAGGGGACGAGCACTGGAAATGAGCTGATTAGGGGAGGCTAGGACTGGTAATGAGCTGATGGGGGGTAGGACTGGTATTGGGCTGATGGGGGGTAGGACTGGTATTGGGCTGATTAGGGGAGGCTAGCACTGGTAATGGGGTTGAGGGGGGATTAGCACTGGAAGCGAGCTGATTGGGGGGCTTTGACTGGGCATGGGCTGATTGTGGGGAGGGGTGGATAGAGCTGCTGGCCCTGGAAGATAACTGGGGGCTAAGGCTACAAATGGGCTGATATGAGGGGATGGGAGAATGGAACTGGATCTGAGAGGGGCTGCCATGGTATTTGTACTAGAAGGGAGTGGTCAGTGGGGAAGGAGGGGGACTGGAAGGAAATGGACACCAGTGGCAATCATGGGAATGCAAGTTGACATTGGAAGGTACTGGGAGTGAGGACTGGAAAGGGGCTGATATTGGGGAGGGTTACTGGGACTGGAAATAGGCTGATGGAAAGAAGTGAAGAAAACGAAAGAAGAGATAAGAAATGGCAGATGGACCATAGACCACAGAAAGAGAGCTAAGAGAAGACAGGAAAGCAGAAGCCTCAGATCGGGACCAGCATGATCAAAGAATAAATTGGTCAGACAACAAAGGTAGAAAAAATAATTTTATTTCATATTAGTGATTTGACTACAAAATCATCATAATTTTGAAATCAAATATTGTTACTTGTTGTTGTGATATTTTCTGGCGTATTTTTTTTGGTGTGCGAAGGAAGAGGGGTAGTCTTATACGGCGAGTATAGGCCAAACACCTATATTTTAACAGGAAAAGTAGGGGGTCGTATATAGCATTAAGGTAAGAAACAATATATGCAGTGTTAGATTTGTTTTAAATGTCACAATGGTTTTGCGGCTCCCAGTTTTTTTTTTCCCTTCGGAAACGGATCCAAGTGGCTCTTTATGTCTTAAAGGTTGCAGACCCCTGGTCTAGCTCTAATTTTGAAGTATTCTGAGCATTGTTACTAAAACCTGCTGAGCTGCCTGTTTCTCAAGATGCAGCAAGGTAGTAAATTCTGCCAGATCCATCAAGACATCCCTAAGGAACATGCCCATATATAGCATGTAAGAATCTATTCTGGAAGCTAACATTGTTGCCTGGAAGGCCTTTCTCCCAAAGATATCAAGGGTTCTGGCCTCCCTTCCAGGAGGAACCAAGGAATGGTTCTTTTGACTTTTAATTCTTCTCATGGCAGACTCAAATACCATAGAGTGGTGAGGGAGTAGAGGTTTTTGAAACCCTGGAGGAGGAGGGACTCTGAAAAGAGTATCCAGCCTCTTAGAGACTGCAGGATTTAACATAAGAACATAAGAAATGCCATACTGGGTCAGACCAAGGTCCATCAAGCCCGGTATCCTGTTTCCAACAGTGGCCAATCACAAGTATCTAGCAGTTTTCCCAAAGAAACAGAGGATCCACAATGCCTGTATTGGGGCAAGCAGTGGATTTCCTGGATCCCTTTGTAATAATGGTTTATAGACTTTTCTTCCAGGAACTTGTCTAAACCTATTTTTTAAACCCAGCTACATTAACAGCTTTTAACACATCCTCAGGTAACGAATTCCAGAGTTTGATTACATGTTGAATGAAAAATTATTTTCTCTTATTAGTCTTAAATGGGTTACACTGTAGCTTTACTGAATGTCCCCCAGTCTGTCTATATTTTGATGGCGTAAACAATTGATCTACGCTTACCTGTTCCACTCCATTCATAAATTTATAGGCCTCTATCATATCTCCTCTTAGCCGTCTCTTTCCCAGGTTGAAGAGCCCTAACCTTTTCAGCCTTTCTTCATAGGAGTATCCTTCCATCCCCTTTACCATTTTGGTGGCTCTTCTCTGAACCTTTTCTAAAATCGCTATATCCTTTTTAAGATACGGCGACCAGAATTGCACACAATATTCAAGGTGTGGTCACACTATGGAACAATACAGGGGCATTATAATTTCCTTTATTTTATTCTCCAATCCTTTCCGTATGATTCCTAGCATCCTATTTGCTTTCTTGGCCGCTGCTGCACACTGGGCAGAGGGTTTCAACATATTATCCACACTGCCGCCTAAATCTTTTTCCTGGGTGGTGGTTCCTAATGTGGAACCTTGCATCATGTAACCATAGTTTGGTTTGTTCTTTCCTAGGTGC
This sequence comes from Ichthyophis bannanicus, assembly GCA_033557465.1. Classification (NCBI taxonomy): domain Eukaryota; kingdom Metazoa; phylum Chordata; class Amphibia; order Gymnophiona; family Ichthyophiidae; genus Ichthyophis; species Ichthyophis bannanicus. The sequence goes on along the minus strand of CM066039.1, from coordinate 250,386,341 downwards.
ATAACTTTGCACATTAAATTTCATCTGCTATTTGAACTTCCAGTCTTCCAATTTATCAAGGTTTCCCCCCCCCCTTGCAATTTTTCACAATCCTCTTGGGTTTTTAACAACTTTGAATAATTTTCTGTCATCTGCAAATTTAATTACCTCACTCATTATTCCTATTTCCAGGTCATTTACAAATATGTTAAAAAGCAGCAGACCCAGCACAGATGCCTGGGGTACTCTACTATTCACCTTTCTCCATTGGGAAAATCGACCATTTAGCACTACTCTGCTTTCTATCTTTTTACCGGTTCCTGATCCACAATAGTACACTGCATCCTATCCTGTGACTTTTAAATTTCACCGAGTCTCTCTTAAGGGACCTTTTCAAAAGCTTTCTGAAAATCCAGATACACTATATCAAACTCACCTTTGTCTACCTGTTTATTCAAACCTTCAAAAAGGCATAACAGATTAGTAAGACAAGACCTTCCTTGGCTAAAGCCAGGTTGGCTATCTGCCATTAAGCCTTGATTATCAACATGTTCAGTAATTTTGTTCTTTATAATGGTTTTCTACCATTTTTCCTGGTACTGACATCAGGCTCACCGGCCTGTAGTTTCCCAGATCACCCCTGGAACCCTTTTTAAAAATTGGCGTTAAACTGGATGCTCTCCAATATTTAGGTACTACAGATGATTTTAATGACAGATCACAGACTACTAATAGTAGCTCTGCAATCGCATATTTCAGTTCTTTCAACACTCTTGGATGTATACCATCTGGTCCAGGTGATTTGCTATTCTTCAGTTTATCAAATAGTTCTAATATATCTTCCTGGTTTATCGATATTTCCTTCACTTCTTCTGCGGCATCACCTTTAAATACCATTTCAGTCATAGGTAGCATCCCCATATCTTACTCAGTAAAGACTGACGCAGAGAATTCATTCAGTCTCTCTGCTATGGCCTTGTCCCCTCTTGGTGCTCCCTTTATCCCTCTATCATCTAATGGCCCAACTGACTCCCACGGGTTTTTTTGCTAAAAGTTTTCATTATGTGTTTTTGCTTCGGCAGCAAGCTTTTGTTTCAAATTCTCTCTTTGTCTGCCTTATCAATGCCTTGCATCTAACTCGCCAGTGCTTATGTTTCCAGTTTTCCTCATTTGGCTCCTGTTTCCATTTACTGAAAGATGCTTTTTTTGCAAAAACAGTTTCTCTGACCTCACTTTTAAATTATGCTGGCAGGTTTTTGGACTTCCTTCCACTTTTCTTAAAAAATACTGGTCTGAGCTTCCAAGGTGGTATTTTTAAACACCCATTCTTGATGTAAATATTTATCCTTTGCATCTGCTCCTTTTAGTTTTTTCTTAAACATTTTCCTCATTTTATCATAGTCTCCCTTTCGAAAGTTAAAAGGTAGTACTCTGGATTTCCTTACCATCCCTCCTCCATTAATTAAATCAAAAGCGATCATGCTATGTTCACTTTTGCCAAGTGGCCCTAACACCCTTATCTCTTGCACCAGATTTTGTGTTCCTCTAAGGACTAGGTCCAAAATGGCTTCACCTCTTGTAGGTTCATAAACCAGCTGCTCCAAGAAGCAGTCATTTATTTCATCTAGAAACTTTATCTCCCTAGAGCCACTGTTGGAAACAGGATACTGGGCTTGATGGACCTTGGTCTGACCCAGTATGGCATATCTTATGTTCTCAAAGCTAAATACAAATACCCAACCAGGTCTGAAAATGTATACCATAGCAAAAAAATCCCAGTAATATTCAAAGGAAAAAACCACCATTACGTGTCACAAATAAATTTTTTGTCGGAAAGGCCGTCAAAGTGTAAAGGACTTGCCCTCACACCACTGCGGTCCATCCATTTTATTAGAAAACCTTAAAAAACGGTTCAAAATATATTTATGAAAATGTATTTGTCAAAATCACTTAGCTGAAAAGAGCTGCTGTAAACCTTTCAACAAACTGTTCTTCAAACGACCGTCAAAGACGACGTGTCACGTTTCAGGGAACCTCTCGTCCTCCCCTGCCTCAGGTCCGGTCGCCAAACTTCAGATTATCCAGCTCCAGTTTGAAGAACAGTTTGTTGAAAGATTTACAGCAGCTCTTTTCAGCTAAGTGATTTTGACAAATACATTTTCATAAATATATTTTGAACCGTTTTTTAAGGTTTTCTAATAAAATGGATGGACCGCAGTGGTGTGAGGGCAAGTCCTTTACACTTTGACGGCCTTTCCGACAAAAAATTTATTTGTGACACGTAATGGTGTTTTTTTCCTTTGAATAATACTGGGCTTTTTTGCTATGGTATATCTTATGTTCTAGCATGTCCTGCCATGACACAGAGTAGTTACTCAACTGTAACAGGTGTTCTCCAGGAGCAGCAGGAATCAGTCCTCACTTATGGGTGACATCGGCGCCGATGGAGCCCCCGTGCGGAGCATTTCCCCAGCTTTCTATGAAAGCCTTTGGGAATACTACACGCATGCGCGGTCCCCTTCCCGCCTAAAGGTGCCATCTTGCTCAGTCAAATGACATAGCTAAAAAACAGCACACAAAAATGTAAAAATAACTATGTACAACTGCAACTCCCAGGGGAGGAGGGAGGGTTGTGAGGACTGATTCCTGCTGCTCCTGGAGAACACCTGTTACAGGTGAGTAACTACTCTTTCTCCAGGACCAAGCAGGAAGTCGGTCCTCACTTATGGGACTCCCCAGCTTCAGGCTACCGGGGACCCAGAGCTGAAAAATGAGCTCCCTTTAGCCTCAGCATCAGAGAAAGGATTTCACTGAAAACATACCTCCACTGGTGACCCAACCAGAGGGCTGGAGGGTAGGAGTTGCCTAAACCTCAAAGAGATTCCGGAGCACTGCCTGACCAAAAGCACTGTCCCTGCGGGACTCCCTCTCCAGGCAGTAATGGGCCGCAAAAGTCTGGCTTGAGGACCAAGTTGCAGCCCTGCAGATGTCTGCCAACGGTACAGAGCGGAGATGAGCTACTGAGGCAGCCATTGCCCTGACACGGTGGGCCGTGACCCAACCCTGCAAAGGAAGGTCAGCCGCCCTGTAAGCCCAGGTGATACAGTCAGCCACCAAGATGGACAAGGTACGCTTGGACACAGGTACCCCCAAGTTTTTGGGGTCAAAAGATACGAAGAGCTGAGTAGCCCTCCTATGTCCCTGCGTACGCTCAAGGTAGAAGGATAAGGCTCTCCTACAGTCCAGGGTATGCAGGACTGTCTCAGCCCGGCTGGCATGGGGCCTAGGGAAGAATGTTGGAAGAACCACCTCTTGGTTGAGATGGAAAGAGGAGACAACCTTGGAGAGGAACTTAGGGTGAGTCCGAAAGACTACCCTGTTCCTATAGAAGCGAGTGTATGGCCTGTCACAGACCAGGGCTTGAAGTTAACTCACTCGCCTGGCCGAGGTCAAGGCCACTAGAAATAGAGTCTTCCAGGAAAGGAAGCGTAGAGAGCATGTGGCCATGGGTTCAAAAGGTGGGTGAGTAAGCTGCTGCAAGACCACATTCAACTCCCACTCAGGGGCCGGTGGACGGAGAGGAGGCTTGAGCAATAGTAAGCCTCTGAGAAACCTGGACACCAAAGGGTGAACCGACAACAGTGTCCCTCCACCACTGAGTGGTGAGCTGCCAGGGCAGAGAGGTGGACCGGAACAGAATTGGACTTAAGGCCCTGATTGGACAAGTGCAGAAGGTACTGGAGTACTACTGGCACAGTGCAGCCGAAAGGATCTTCCTTGCGTTGCTGACACCACAAGGAGAACCTCCGCCACTTCAGGGCATATGTTTTCCTGGTGGATTGCTTTCTAGAGGCCAAGACCACCTCTTCCACTTCCTGAGGTAGGCCCCAGGGAGCCAAGACTACCCTTGCAGCCTCCATGCCATCAGATGGAGAGATTTGAGATTGGGATGCAGAAGGGAACCCTGATCCTGAGAGAGAAGGTCGGGTTGGAATCCCAGAGGCATGGGTGTCTCCACTGCCAGTTGAAGTAGCAGGGGGAACCAGGGCTGCCTCGGCCACCTGGGAGCAACTAGAAGTACTGAGGCCTTGTCCCTGAGAATCTTGAACAAGGTTCGGGCCACCAGAAGCGTGGGAGGAAACGCATAGAGCAGGCCCTGGGACCACGAAATCAGGAAGGCATCTGCCGCCACCCTTAGGGGATGTGGTTGCCTGGAACAAAACCTGGGCAGTTGGTGATTCAGGGGACTGGCAAAGAGATCCATGGATGGAAGTCTCCATTTTAGGAAAATCTGTTGAACCACCAGAGGGTGCAGCTTCCACTCGTGGGGCTGCAGAATTCTGCTTAAGCGGTCTGCCAGAAAGTTCTCCTGGCCAGGAAGATAAACAGCCCTCAGCAACATCTGGTGCCTGAGGGCAAAAGAGCAAAGAGCCTGTGCTTCCAGGCATAGAGGCCTGGACCCAGTGCCACCCTGTTTGTTCACATAGAACATGGCTACTTGGTTGTCCGTCTGAACTAGAACAGACTGGTGGGCCAAGGAGTGAGAAAAAGCCTTGAGGTTGATCTGTTGCGTGGCTTCCCATGGGGACCAGAGGCCTTGAGTGCAGCTCCCTTGACAGTGTGCACCCCAGTCCTGCAAGGAGGCATTGGTTGTCAACACCACTGTGGGGGCAGCCACCTGAAAAGGCACCCCCTGCAGCAAGTTGGGGGGGGGGGGGTGTAGCCACCACTGAAGAGAATCCAGGAAAGGTTCGGATACCCTTTGTCTGCTAGGCTCCCTGTGGCCTGCTTCCACTGAGTTCTGAGGCACCACTGTCCAGGCCTCATGTGGAGGCGGGCATTGGGGGTCACATGCACAGTCAACGCCATGTGTCCCAGGAGTTGCAGACAGCCTGGCAGGAACCCACGGCAAACTGAGAAACCGGGATGCCAACTCTATGAGCCTTTGAGCTCGATCCTCTGGCAAGTAAGCCCGTGCTTGCACAGAGTCCAGCCGTGCTCCTATGAACTCGAGGCTCTGGGAGGGGAGCAAAGTGGACTTTGCGAAGTTTATAACAAAGCCTAGGTCTTGAAGGAGTGTGACAGTCCTGAAGGTGGCCTGCCTGGCCTCCTGGTAAGTTTGACCTCGGATGAGCCAGTCGTCCAGATAGGGGAAGACAAAGACCCCTTGAGTCCTCAAGTAGGCCGCCACCAAAGCTAGGCACTTTGTAAAGACCCGTGGGGCGGACGTTAGGCCAAAAGGCAGCACCATGCACTGGTAATGGTTTCCTCCCAACTCGAACCTGAGGTACTTTCTGTGGTCTGGATGAATGAGGATGTGAGTGTACGCATCCTTTAGATCTAAGGAACATAGCCAATCTCCCTGCTGGAGGTAGGGCAGAGGTGTTCCAAGAGTAAGCATCTTGAACTTCTCTTTCTCCAAGAACTTGTTGAGGTTCCTGAGGTCTAGAATAGGCCTTAAGCCTCCTGTTCTCTTTGGCACCAGAAAATACCTGGAGTAGAACCCGTGCCCTTGTAGGAGAGGAGGAATCTGCTTCACCGCCTTGTCCAGAAGCAGACCCTGACGTTCTTGGAGGAGGAGGTTGGTGTGCAGGAGAGGCCTCAGAGGTTCTCCTGGAAAGTAGACAGGAGGTAGCTGTTGGAAATGAAGCATAAAGCCCTGGTGAATGATGCTTAAGACCCAAGCATCCCCTGTAATGGGTGGCCACCTGTGGGCAAACAGGGCTAAGCGACCTCCTGTGCAGGGATGGGACAGCAGGGACGGAGAGGCTATGCCTTGGGAGTCAAAAACCCCTTCCCTGCTGGGTAGGAGCAGGAGCCAGAGGCTTGGGGGTCTTCTGCCTACGGGGTCCATGTCCCTGCCCCTTGGCCTGCTGCCCCTGAGGGGGAAGCTGGGGAGGCCTGGTATTGAGGGAAAGATTTGTAGGCAGACACCTTCCTCGGGTAGAAGGATTTTTTACCCGAGTCCTTCTTTTTGTGAGAAGGGGCAGAAGTCTTTCTGGACAGTCTTGTCCTGGTCAGGTGCTCGGTTTCGAGCTCAGCCGCCTTCTCGGCCATGGGTTTGCCAAAAAGGTTCTCACCTCGGCAAGGGACATCGACCAATTGTGTCCTGTACCCAAGGCTCGAGGTCCGATGACTGCAGCCATGCCTGGCGTCGGGGTGCGATGCCGGCGGCCGCCACACGAGCCGAAGCCTCAAAGCCATCGTAGGCCACTCGGGACATGAATTTGGAACAGTCCCAGATTCCTGAAGACAAAGACTGGAACCTCTGCAAAGGTTCCACGGAGAGGCCAGCAGAGAACCCGGCAAGCTCCTTTGCCAGGTCTCGGAGGAACATGCCCATGTACAGCTGGTATGACTGGACACGGCAAGCAAGCATCGAGCCCTGGAAGCACTTTCTGCCGAAAGCATCCAGGTTCCTGGCCTCCCTGCCGGGGAGGGCACCGCGGAGTGCATCTTCTGGCTCTTCAGACGATGCATGGCCGATTCCACCACCATGGAATGGTGCGGCAGCTGCGCCTTTTGGAAGCCAGGGCTCTTACGGAGTCGATAAATGGAATCGACTCGCTTGCTCAAGACTGGCGCTGAGGCCGGTGCCTCCCACATCTGGAAGAGGAGCCGTTCCAGTATCGGAGAAACCGGCACAGTAAAGGCCTCCTTCGGAGGAGAGTCATACTGGAGGGCCTTGAGCTCCTCGGTTCGAGGCTCCTCCTCGGGGTCCATGGAGATCGCCAAGGCCTTGGCCATGTCCCAACTCCGAGAACCGGGTGTCCTCCAGAGGGGACCTACTCCGGGGCTCGGACTGCGGTGAGTCCGACGGGACGCACCGAGTCCGGAAGGTATCAGGGGACTCCTCATCCTCCATCTCCCAGGCTGACTCATTCGAAGAGTCGTCGAGGGGCTCCGACCGCGCGGGTCGAGGTGGCACCCGCCCCGATGCCGAAGGCACCGGCGTCAACACCCTCGGTTCCAAGCGGGAGGTCGAGGGAGACCTTGACCGAGGACGACTTTGAGCCTTCATGGTCTCGAGTATCGGCTCAGTCTCCGGGGTCGACTTCGACGTCGTTGTCTCGGTGGTCGGGCCGATGCACCAGCGAGGCTGGCCATCAGTACCCGCTGCTGCTCCATGAAGGCAGACAATCTGCACTCCAAGGCTGTCAAGTCTGAGTCCAAGCTCAGGAGACTCAGCAGCCACCGACTCGGGCCCCGGCGGTGCCAGGCCCGACGTCGGCTCCCTCGGAGGAGAGTCCACCAGGACTACAGGACTTACGTGTCCAACTGTCTCCGGCTCTACACGAGGTACTTTGGACGGCTTCTCCTGCTCCAAAGGCCCGGGATGGCGGTCGGGAGTCTTAGACCTGGCCCTTGAGGAACCAGGGACCTCTTCCGACGCCGCCCTCGTGAGCCGTTTCTTCCTCTTGCGTTCCCGGTTGGGGGGGGACCCTGTCCGAGGAACCTCAGCGATGCTCGGGATCAGACTCCCGAGACGTCGAGGCCTCAGACGAGGTCCGGGCCCGGCCGGAGGCAGAATCCGAAAAAATCCTTTCCTTCTGGTGCTGATGGCTTCGAAGTGCCTTGGTGGACATTTTGCCACACGGGCCACAGATCATGGGATCATGATCTGGGCCGAGGCACCAAAGGCAGCAGTCGTGTGTGTCGGTGACAGACATTAGTTTCTTGCACCGATCACACTTCTTGAAACCACTGGAAGCCATCGGGGAAAAAAGGGCCCCCGCGAGGTCAAAAGACCGGCCCTTCCAGGGAAAAACAGAAAAAAGGGCGCGAACGCCAGCCACGAAGGGCAAAAAATGAAAAATAGAGAACAAGCTTGATACCAGTGTACCGAACCTGGGGGGAAGGGGGACCGGCATCAAGCCCGGAGATAAAGGTGAAGAAATCTTCGAAAAACGTCAACTTTTCCCGGGTGACTAGGACAAACGTCCGAAGGGCTCCACGGAAAAAGAGACTGAGCAAGATGGCACCTTTAGGCGGGAAGGGGACGGCGCATGCATGTAGTATTCCCAAAGGCTTTCATAGAAAACTGGGGAAATGCTCCGCACGGGGGCCTCCATCGGTGCCGATGTCACCCATAAGTGAGGACTGACTTCCTGCTTGGTTCTGGAGAATGACCCAATCGATACCGGGGTAATTGAAATCACCCGTTATTACTGTGCTGTAACTTTTGTTAGCTTCCATGATTTCTATGAGCATTTCATCATCCATTCGTTCATTCTGGCCAGGTGGTCAATAGTACCACTGCCATCGCCTTCCCCTTTTTACATGGAATTTCAATCCATAGAGATTCTACAGTGAATTTTGTTTCCTGCAAAACTTTAATCCTTTGTGACTAAATGCTCTAACAGAGTGCAACCCCTCTACCAATTTGATCTACTCCATCATTGCGATATAGTTTGTACCCAGGTATCACAGTGTTTCACTGGTTGTCCTCCTTCCACCATGTCTCTGAGATACCAATCATATCTAACCTCTCATTTAGTGCTATATATTCTAACTCTCCCATCTTATTTTTTAGACTTCTAGTATTTGCATACAAGCATTTTAGAGACTGTATTTTATTCGTATTAATCTGGTATTCAGTAGGCAAGCGTAATTTTGAATCTTTAAGCTCTGTCTGCTCTGTACTTAAGGGTAGTTGGGTTGCTTATTTATTTTTATTTAACTGGTTTTATATACCACCTTATCATACAAGGAGTGGAGGAGCAGCCTAGTGGTTAGAACACTGGCTTGGTAACCAAGCAGCCAGGGTTCGATTCCCACTAGCACTCTTTGTGGCCTTGGGCAAGTCACTTAACCCTCCATTGCCTCGGAAGAAAGGCCTGGCAATCTACTTCCAGTGACACTGCCAAGAAAACCCAGGAGCTTCTGGGTCGCCAGGAGTCAGGACTGACTCAAAGGCACACATTGCATTTTTTTTGCATCATACAATCAAAGCGGTTTACATAAGAACTAACAGGTTACAAGTTGAGCTGGTGCAGATATATTACAAGAGCAGATCCAGGGGAGCATGCAATAGAGGGAGCAAGGAGTACGAGGCTATTTACAAGGGGGAATATTTACATATGTACATTGGTTAAAGGAGATGAGTCCTGTATGGACATCGAAAAGACTGAGGGGGGGGGGGGGCAGAGAAGAGAGGATGTGACTGTTATGTGATGGCTCCATATTGTTCTTTGAAGAGGTGGGTTTTGAGCTTCTTGCTGAAGTCCTTAGCGTCGTGGGTGGTTCTCAGGTCATTTGGAAGAGCATTCCAGATGGCAGGTGCTGCTAGAGACAGTGCCCTATTTGATGTGGATTGGGTAGATACTTGTTGACATAGAAGATTCCCACATTCGAGACATTGTTTCTCAAGATGTTATGCACCGGGAGGGTTGCCACCTCCTTCAGTGCAGATACTGGAGAATGTGCTGCTCCTCTGCTCTGGGTTCTGTCTCCACAGTCAGTGATACCTCCAGAGAAGCCACCATATCCTTAATAAAATCTTGAAAGGACATGTCCTCAGGTGGAGAACTTCAACGCTCATAGGGAGGTGATGAATCTGATGGCACATCCCTGACTATCAGAATCAATGGATTCTGAGTCGGAGGCCTCTAGCACAGAATCAGAGCCCGGAAGGATATCAAAATAATCCTTATGAGACCCCCCATAACTCCAGTGCTTGGTGTGTTTAGATGTTGAGGATACTGACAGTAGCGGTACCGAAGACCTCGGTACTAGTTGCTCGATGGACCGATGTGATACAGGTGATCCAACGGAAGGGTATCGAGAGGGTTCTCCATGGCTGGAGGAACCGGTGCAGATTAAGATACTCCCGATGCTAACAGTGTCACTATTGACAGGAGCGCAGTAATGCTCTTTTCAATGGCGATGACCCGGTCATCGAGCATCGGTACTGGGTGAGGAGTAGCTCCGGACATGATTGTGTGGGCCACAACTCCTGATGCCGGTATCAGGGGTTCCACCAAGGATTGTACCTTGGGGCCATTCTCAAGCCCTTTTACGGCTTTATTTATTTATTTAGACAGATTTGCATGCCACCTTATCCTTCAATCAAGGTGGTCACGTCACATTACAATTGGAGGGTTACGTTTAACATTAGGGTACGCGTAAACATTTAGGTAGTACAGTTACTTAACAGCGTTTAGACAGTACAATTGAAGGTAACATTTAACATGAAGGTATTTAATAACATGGTATGATAAACTTGTGGATGTGGATGTGATGGGTGCGTGCTTAGTTGGCGGCGGAAGTAGTATATCAGTTTGGGTATAGGATGTTGCCTGGATGCTCATATGTTTCTATAAATAAAAATGTTTTGAGGTCTTTGCGGAGGTCTGTGAGGTCATCTAGTGCTCTCAGGTTCGTTGGGAGTTCCATAGTGTGGATGCCAGTAGTGATGGCGCTCTTTTTGAAGATGTTTGGTTTTGTGGTAGCCTGCAGGTGTGCCGATCATGTTGTCATCATTGGTTCTTCTTGGTCTGTTGATATCTCTTGTTATAACGTTTTGGAGTACGTCTGCTGAGAGATGGTGGATGACTTTGAAGATGATCATGATTGTTTTGTATTTAGCTCTTGCCAGCATTGGGAGCCAGTGCAGTTGTTGTAGAACAGGGGTGATGTGCTCGGTCCTTGGTGTGTCTGTAATGATGCGTGCTGTGGTGTTTTGTACCATCTGTAGTGGGTGGAGTGTCTGCTGAGGAAGGCCTTGATATAGTGAGTTTCCATAATCAAGCAGTGGTGTGATGAGTGCTTGGCACACTGTGCGGAAGTGGTCCTGACGGAGCATTGGTTTGATTTGTCTGATTGTTTTCAATCGTTGATAGGCCTTGTTTGCAGTTTTGGTGATGTGGGATTTCAGGTTCAGAACTGTCTATTGTTGTGCCCAGATACCTAACTTCTTCTTTGACTACTATGTGTTTGTCTTGCTGATAAGTTTGTGGAGGTATGAAAGTGGGGTTCCTGGTGACTAACATTGCCTCGGTTTTATCGTAGTTGACCGTTAAGTTGTTAGCTATGAGCCAGTCATTCATGTCTTCGAGGCATTTGGTTATTGTTGTGGTGTTTAGTGCTAGTAGGTTGATTGGAGCGTACACCATAATGTCGTCAGCATAAATGTGATAGTGAAGTTTGTGGTGCTTGATGATGTTGCATATGGGCTGTATGTAGATGTTAAAGAGCATTGATGATAAGGCTGAGCCCTGAGGTATTCCCTGCGTGGCTTTGGAGGTGAGGCTTCCTGCTGGGGCTGTTTCACTGGCTGGTCTGCATCGGAGTGAGAGGAGTGTTGGTGACAATGCTGATGCTTGGTGTCCAATGCCAATGCAGACCTCGAAGTAGATTATCTCGATGCTATCAACGTCTTTTTCTTCTTTTGCACTGGAGACTCAGATTGTTGCTTGTCCTTTTGACTAAGTGGGGATCTAGAGGTATGGGAGGACTTAGATGGAGTCGACATCCCCAAGGAGTGCACCAAGGAGCTGAGTCTGTTGGAAACAGCTTAGCCTTCTGTTTCTCCCAGTTCTTCATAGCTCTGGAAGTCATATGGCGACAGGATGGGCAGGGATCTACATTGTGACCTGGGCCTAAACACTTGAGGCACCAGCTATACTAGTCAGTGATGGAATTGGTACTAACACACTTTGAGCATTTTTTAAACCCACTGCAGGGCTTTTCCATTTCTGGGAAAAGGACTGAGGTAAAGTCAAATTGTGCGATGGAAAGCCGTAGGCTTAAGCCCGACAAGATACCAGAAAAAATGAAAGAGAAAATTATATAAACAAAGAAAAGAAAAATGAGAACGGGAGCTTAATCGATGGAAAGTCGAGTCAGCGACAGGAAGGCAAAAAAGGCCAGACTGGTCCAAGTGGATCAAATCAGACGGAATCTCACACAAGCATTGTGTTAGGATCTTAGCAAGAATTTTATAGTCATCACCTAACAAGCAAATAGGCTGATAAGAAGGGCTCCTTACCATCATGATAAGACCTAAGCAGCCCACAGTAGAGAGAAGCCCACCCTCTATGCCAGTAGTTTTCAAAACATGGGGTCGGGACCCCAAATAGGGTCATATCATCAGTGGAAGGGGTCACAGAAACATGGCCATTTCCCTTTCTCTCTAGACTTTCACTGTGACCTATGCCAAGTAGGTCCATGAGAAACTCTGGCTCACATTAAGAAGCATGAGTATACAAGAACACCTGATCATTTTCTTGCACAACCTTTACATTGATCAAGAAGCAACAGTTCGAATGGAACTAGAAGAAACAGAATGGTTTCAAATCAGCAAAGGTGTACGACAAGGCTGCATTTCTTTCCTCCTACCTCTTTAATTTATATGTAGAACAAATAGTTAGAGAAACAGGACTGTACGAAGGCAACCGAAGAGTGAAGATAGATGGCAGACTCATCAACAACCTTCGCTATGCTGGCTGAAAGTGAATTTGATTTGAAACATTTGCTTCTCAAGATCAAGGAATATAGTCTTAAAATGGGTCTGCACCTTAACGTCAAGACAAAGATCCTGACAACTGGCAAAATCAATAAGTACATCACTGATGCAGAAGAAATTGAAATAGTTGACAGCTTTAACTTATCTAAATCAACAATCAAAGAAAGAACTAGAAGTTAAGAAATTCAACGACATATTGCTCTTGGTAGAATGGCTATGAAGGACCTAGACAAGATCCTCAAGAGCAGAGATGTCTCTCTCCATACAAAGATTTGAATTGTCCGGGCCATGGTATTTTCAATAATGTCATATGGATGTGAAAGTTGGACAGTGAAAAAGATAGATGCCTTTGAATTATGGTGCTTGCGATGAATTCTGTGTATACCGTAAACTGCCCGAAGAACAAACTAGTCAGTACTAGAGATCAAACTTGAGCTTTCCTTAGAAGCTCAGATGACAAGACTTCGACTTTCATACTTTGGACATATCATGCAAAGAGAGATCATTGGAGAAAGACATAATGCTTGGCAAGGTAGAAGGTCACCGTGAAAGAGGAAGGCCGGCAATGAGATGGATCGATACAATAAACAGCATCTATGGATACCATTCTATCAAACAATGAACCGCTTGGCTGAAGACCGAACAAAGTTTAGGTCAACTATCCAGAAGGTCACCAGGAATAGTCACCAACTTGATGGCAATTAACAACAACAACATGACAAGCAGTGGCAGTCACCAGTCAACATGTGGCCTGTGAGCCAGTGAACATTCAAATGCCCTTGCACCTTCCAGCTTCCTATTAGACTGAGAATCCACATAGAGTACTGGGGGTCTGTAAGCACACATTGCACACTGACACACAGGACCCTGTGCTGACTGCTGCAGCCATTACTGTTGCTGCGCCTTCCTGATTTAGATGAGTAGAGGAAGGAGGGAGGCTGGAGACCTGCCAATTTGATTTCATCATTAACTGGGGTCACATGAATTTTCAGTTGTTAAAATGGAATCATATGAGATAAAAGCTTGATAAGCATTGCTCTATGCCAACAGCATTTGGTAATTTTGTAAGGGGCCCCACTAGTTGCTGATCAAACCCTTTATAAAATTTAGCAGAATATCCACCACTCTCTGGGACCTTACCATTTGAGAAATCCTTTTTTAGTTAACAAAACTTCGTGCTGATATGGGCCTATTTAGAAGTGCCCCATCTTTCTGAGATAATGTAGGTAATGTACACCTATTCAGATAAAGCACAGTTACTTACCTGTAACAGGTGATCTCTGGGAACAGCAGGAATAAGTCTTCACACCTATGGGTACGTCTGTACCGACGGAGCCTGCACGGGAATGCTCCCCAGCATCCAATCAGAAAGCTTTTGGGAGCATCCCTCACGCCTGCGCACTCACTGCCTTCCCGCCTTTTCCACTGCCTCTCCTCAGTTGAGTTTCAAGCTGAGACAAAGGGAGAGAAAGAAAAGAAGATAGAGAGATACAACTCCTAGGGGAGGTGGGCGGGTTGTGAAGACTTATTCCTGCTGTTCCCAGAGTTCACCTGTTACAGGTAAGTAACTGTGCTATCTCCAGGAACAAGCAGGAATGAGTCTTCACATATGGGGACTCCCTAGCTGTAGATGCCAGGGGAGATCCCATAAAAAGCATGTACATGGAACAGGACTGCACTTTCCACACATGGATCTCTGGCATCCCATGAGGGATGGTGGGTAGGAGTTGAAAAGAGAGGAGCTGTAGGAAAAACAGCTAACCTAAGGACTACAGGAGAGGAGTCCTTGGTATGTATGATAACTACTAATAAAAATATTGCATGAGTAGTCACAATATGGACCTTACCTACTGGATTGCAGGAAGTAGAGAGGCTGATGGAGTCTACTGGAGATTCAGTAGAGGAATCTTCAAGGTGACCTCACGTTAGTGAAGGTGAAGGTCCAAATCTGGAATTGGCAGGTGACCCAGGTGTCAACTGGAGTAGTATAAAAACGGCAGGTCTTCAGTGGAAAGCTTTATGGGAAAAAGCTGAAAACTCTTTTAGCTACAGAGTCATTAACATGTAGGAGTAAAAGAGGAAGACTGACCGATTTGGACAAGTAGCCCAGTTCTGGAGGGAAGAAGGGGTATGGAAAAAAGCCCGTATTCCCAAGGAGAACAGATGTGTGAAGGGCTGAAAACTCAGAACTACTGAAGATCTACACTGTCTTTCCTAGCTGGTGAGAGATAGGAAAGATATCGAAGCATGATGCTTCAGGGACAGCGAGACCTAGAGTAAAGTAGAAGCTGTTAGTACCACAGTAGTGGTTGTGTGCATAACAGCCCCCACATACTGAGGGACAGTATGAAAATATGCAAGCCCACTGTCTGGAACCTCTAAGAAGGTAAAAACCTTTATAGCATAGACAGTTAGGGAGATAGTATGTAAATACATATTGACCTAGAAGCGTCTCGACAGATACATATATATAGAGGGATATATATATATATATATATATCACAGTTACTTACCTGTAACAGGTGATCTCTGGGAACAGCAGGAATTAGTCTTCACATATGGGTACGTCGGTACCGACGGAGCCTGCATGGGAATGCTCCCCAGCATCCAATCAGAAAGCTTTTGGGAGCATCCCTCGCGTCTGCGCGCTGACTTCCCGCCTTTCCCACTGCCTCTCCTCAGTTGAGTTTCATAGCTGAGACAGAAGGAGAGAAAGAGGAAAGGAGATAGATAGATACAACTCCTAGGGGAGGTGGGTGGGTTGTGAAGACTAATTCCTGCTGTTCCCAGAGATCACCTGTTACAGGTAAGTAACTGTGCTATCTCCAGGAACAAGCAGGAATGAGTCTTCACATATGGGGACTCCCTAGCTGTGGGTGCCAGGGGAGATCTCATAAAATGCGTATCCCTGGAACAGGACGGCATTTCCCAAACCTGGATCCCCGGCATCCCCTGAGGAATGGGGGGTAGGAGTTGAATAGAGAAGAGCTGTAGAGGAACAGCGAATCTAAAGACTACAGAAAAAATGAGTCTTTAGAATGTATGTCAAGTATCATTAAAATATTTAATGAACTAGTACAATATAGAGCTTACCTACTGGATTGTAGGAAGTAGAACTGTGATGGAGTGTACTGTAGATGCAGTAGCGGAATCCTCAAGTTAACTTCACAGCAGTGAGGATGAAGTTCCAAACCTGGAATGGGCAGGTAACCCTGGTGTCAACTGGGGCAGGAGAAGAACGGCAGGTCTTCAATGGAAAGCTTTATGGGAAAAAGCTGAAAACTCTTTTAGGTACAGAGTTATTAACATTGAGGACTAAAAGAAGAAGACTGACCGATCTGGAGAATTAGCCCAGTCCTGAAGGGAAGAGGGGGTATGGAAAAAAGCCCCTATTCCCAAGGAGAACAGAAGTGTACTCAGAAATACTGAAAATGTACACCGTCTTTCCTAGCTGGTAAGAGATAGGAAGACATTGAAGTTTGATACTTCATAGACAGGGAGATCTATAACAAAAATAGAAGCTGTTGACATCACAGCAGTAATTGTGTGTATAACCGCTCCCACTTACTGAGCCGCATGAGAATAGGCAAGTTGACTGTCTGGACCTCTTAAGAAGGTAAAAGCTTTATAGCACAGACAGTTTATTTATTTATTTATTTAACAATTCTTTTATACCGCGCTATTATAATCAGTGCGGTGTACATTGAACAAGAAACATACTACAATGCATACAAGTAACATTGAGTTTTACATTGAACAGGGAACTTCAACAATAGGACAACCGGGGGAACTATGTACAGGTTATCTTAATGGTATATACCAGGGGTCTGCAACCTTTAAGACATAAAGAGCCACTTTGACCCGTTTCCGAAGGGAAAAAAAAAACTGGGAGCCGCAAAACCATTGCGACATTTAAAACAAATCTAACACTGCATATATTGTTTCTTACCTTAATGCTATATACGACCCCCTACTTTTCCTGTTAAAATATAGGTGTTTGGCCTATACTCGCCGTATAAGACTACCCCTCTTCCTTCGCACACCAAAAACAATACGCCAGAAAATATCACAACAACAAGTAACAATATTTGATTTCAAAATTATGATGATTTTGTAGTCAAATCACTAATATGAAATAAAATTATTTTTTCTACCTTTGTTGTCTGACCAATTTATTCTTTGATCATGCTGGTCCCGATCTGAGGCTTCTGCTTTCCTGTCTTCTCTTAGCTCTCTTTCTGTGGTCTATGGTCCATCTGCCATTTCTTATCTCTTCTTTCGTTTTCTTCACTTCTTTCCATCAGCCTATTTCCAGTCCCAGTAACCCTCCCCAATATCAGCCCCTTTCCAGTCCTCACTCCCAGTACCTTCCAATGTCAACTTGCATTCCCATGATTGCCACTGGTGTCCATTTCCTTCCAGTCCCCCTCCTTCCCCACTGACCAGTCCCTTCTAGTACAAATACCATGGCAGCCCCTCTCAAATCCAGTTCCATTCTCCCATCCCCTCATATCAGCCCATTTGTAGCCTTAGCCCCCAGTTATCTTCCAGGGCCAGCAGCTCTATCCTCCCCTCCCCACAATCAGCCCATGCCCAGTCAAAGCCCCCCAATCAGCTCGCTTCCAGTGCTAATCCCCCCTCAACCCCATTACCAGTGCTAGCCTCCCCTAATCAGCCCAATACCAGTCCTACCCCCCATCAGCTCATTACCAGTCCTAGCCTCCCCTAATCAGCTCATTTCAAGTGCTCGTCCCCTAAACCCCCATTACCAGTGCTCCATCCCTCCATGTCAGCCCCCTCCCTCCCTCCATCCATATCAGCTCCCTCCCTCCATGTCAGCCCCCCTCCCCAATCCCTCCATGTCAGCCCCCTCCATGTCAGCCCCCCTCCCTCCATCCATATCAGCTCCCTCCCTCCATGTCAGCCCCCTCCATCCCTCCATGTCAGCCCCCTCCCTCCATCCATATCAGCTCCCTCCCTCCCTGTCAGCCCCCCTCCCTCCATCCCTCCATCCATATCAGCTCCCTCCCTCCATGTCAGCCCCCTCCATCCCTCCATGTCAGCCCCCTCCCTCCATCCATGTCAGCTCCCTCCCTCCATGTCAGCCCCCCTCCCTCCATCCATCCATCCATCCATCCATATCAGCTCCCTCCCTCCATGTCAGCCCCCCTCCCTCCCTCCATCCATCCATATCAGCCCCCTTCCCTCCATGTCAGCTCCCTCCCTCCATCCATCCATATCTGCTCCCTCCCTCCATGTCAGCCCCCCTCCCTCCAACCATCCATCCATATAAGCTCCCTCCCTCCATGTCAGCCCCCTCCCTCCCTCCATGTCAGCTCCCTCCCTCCATCCATCCATCCATCCATATCAGCTCCCTCCCTCCATGTCAGCCCCCCTCCCTCCCTCCCTCCATGTCAGCCCCCTCCCTCCATCCATATCAGCCCCCCTCCCTCCAGCCAGCCCTATCAGCTCCCTCCCTCCAGGACCGCCCCCCTCCCTCCCTCCCTCCCTCCCTCCATGTCAGCCCCCTCCATCCATATCAGCCCCCCTCCCTCCATCCATCCATATCAGCTCCCTCCCTCCATGTCAGCCCC